>ML660772.1:9210999-9810999 GCA_007570785.1 Antilocapra americana
AGGAGGGCCCACTCCCCTCCACTACCCAAGCTACTTTCTGATATTCTCTCTCTTTATAAACTAGGAAATGGAGGTACAGAGAGGTTAAGAAACAGTGCATGTTCACCCAACCATTAGATTGAAGAGCTAAACACTGAACCCAAGACTCTTCTCCAATCGTAGTGTTCTTAACATCTTGGCTATGATGTCCACTGTGTGTCACATACCGGGTGCTTCCTTTCTGACTTTGAGAAAAGTGCAGTGTCAGAAAGGTTAATTGTGTCCCAAACTCCCATCAGGCATTGAAACTGACTTTGCTTACTCTTCTTTTTGCTAGAAGATATCAAGCATAGGGTCCCATGGCTGACTCAGTCCCAAAGCCTTCAACACTTTGCTTCTCAGAGTGATCCAAGGGTCAGTATCTGAGACTTTGTTAAAAACGTATTACCTCAGTGCTTCCCATTAAATTACTCTATGAGAACCTGCATTTTAGCAAACACATTAAGATTGACGATGCACGGATACATACATCCTTCCAAGGAGACTTCGTGAAACTTCTAACTCATCTGTCAATACCTCTTATACCTTCCCAGGTGTCACCAAAGAGACCTGGAAGTTAGACTATGCCCTGTTATCCTCACCACATTTGTTATTTCATCACATCAGGTTATGATAATATTAACATACCTTTATGATAAGATATTAACATACCTTTATCCTAAAATCTCACTTTGTTCATCTAACTTTTTGGTTACACTCTTTCTAGAGTCTATCCTCTCAAAATACATTTTGTTCTTTGTCTTGAAGACTCAATTTCTAAATGTAAAATAAATTTCCAACTGACTAATTGATAATAGAGCCCAGTAGGGCAGGAAGATTTAAGGATCAAGAGTCATGACTAACTTGAATGAGAAAATGAGCTGGTTTTTCCTCACTTCATGGCAGCCATCCCACCTCCAGCTCTGCACGCTCATATACACGCATCACACACACACTTCCTACAATCACTCACTTGTCTGCTACATGAGTCAATGAGCAATTACTGAATGCCAGACACCGTGACGAGAATGATAAACCCAAAGATGGATCATGCACAGATTCCACATGGAGCTCCTGCTCTAATAGGGAAGAAAAGACATGAACACAAACACTGGTCATGTAAGGCAGAATAGGAAACTTGTTCTAGAAATCATCTTTTAAGAAACAGTGCTTTCATAGTATAACCACAAGCTCTCAGTGCCTTTCTACAGTTTCTGGGTGGGAAGTCCTTCATGGACCAGCCACCTTTCTGCCCCACATGCTGCCAACATCCACAGTCAGTTCAGTCGCTCAGTCATGTCTGACTCTTTCTGACCCCATGGACTGCAGCATGCCAGGCTTCCCTGTCCATCATCAACTCCTGGAGCTTACTCAAACTCATGTTCATTGAGTTGGTAATGCCATCTAACCATCTCATCCTTTGTTGTCCCCTTCTCCTCCTGCCCTCAATCTTTCCCATCATCAGGGTCTTTTCCAATGAGTCAGTTCTTCACATCAGGCCAAAATACTGGAGTTTCAGCTTCAGCATCAGTCCTTCCAATGAATATTCAGGACTGATTGTATCTCCTTTCAATCCAAGAGACTCAAGAATCTTCTCCAATACCACAGTTCATTTGTGACCCCATGGAATTTTCCAGGCCAGAATACTGGAGTGGGTAGCCTTTCCCTTCTCCAGGGGATCTTCCCAACCCAGGGATCAAATTGAGGTCTCTTGCATTGAAGGTAGGTTCTTTACCAACTAAGCAATCAGCGAAGCACCAACATCCCCAGAGTTAGACAAAAGGAGCAGCCCCATCTGAGATATGCTGGCCCCATGGACACACCATGTGGCATCTCTCAAGCTTCTGTAGAAGTGGTACATCCTTCCCTCTCACATTCCAAGAATCTTAGAAAGTCACTGGCGATATTTCATGTCATTGGGACACCAGCAGAATTGTTCACAGGGGTGGGCATGGTTGTGAGCAAATATATGGGAAATAGAAACAATCTACCACATACATCATGAGGGAGGATTAAATGAAGTGTTTTGGGAATCTGGAAACCTGAAGAACGCCTCTAACTGGAGGAAAAAAGAAAGACTTCCTGGAGGAGGTGATGCCTAACTGGGTTTTGAAACATTAGCTGTGGGGATGGGACTGGGGAAGAAATGGGAGAGCCTGGAGCCATGGAGGCAAAGTCCTGAGCAACACTCTGCTGATGCAACAGAGGAGAGTGTGGGGTAGGTGTGTAAGGATACAACTGATATGTGATGGTGGGAGATCCTACATTCCAGCTGAGGGGTCAGGACTGCATTAAAGAAAAAACAGGTGGAGTGTCAGGACAGATAGTGGGGGTTCATAAAGAGGGGGTGGTTACACAGTTCGAGCCTGTGCAGCAAGTAATCAATCTGGTCTGAAACAGAGCTTCCAGAATGGTACATGGATTTAAGAGACTTGGTTTTTCCTCTCTTTCTCTCTCTCTGTTTCTGTCACTGTCTCTGTCTCTCTCCCACTCCCCTCTTCAGCTTTCTTTCTCTTTCTCATGCCTGCTCACTTCCTAAGACCAGTTCCAATATTCCTTCTTTTGTCCTTGAAGACTGACTCTCTTAAGAAAAAAATAATTGATCTTTTTCTTTATAGTCATAGTCCTTTTATATTTATAGTTTATCCTGAACTGTGTGTGTGTGTGCTTCTTTTGCAAAAACCAGAGTATTCAAAGACAGAATTCTGACCTTCTTCATTTTCCTATCTTCCATTCCAGTCCAAGGCTGCACACAGATTTCTTTGTGGAAAGGACAATTTGGCTGAGAAAAGAGGCAGAGGTCCAGTTTGAAGATTATCACGAGAGTCTATGAATAGAATGAAAATTAGAAAAGAAGAGTCCAATGAGAAACATGGATTAGTATTTCTGTATTTCTGCATGCATTTTTTTTTTGGTTTCCAGTAAGTTCTGCAGAGATTTATTTATATTTTAATATACCATTCTTTGTGTTCCCACATAGCACTGTATGAGTGAAGTCAGACCCTTACCTAAGTCTGAATATACATACTTAGTTTGACATGAACTGAAACATTCTGTGGGAGTAAAATTCTCTGGTGAAAGGAAACCTGCTTTTCATGTCATGTCTTGTGCAATCATTATAGTAGGGGGCCGATGGGAAAGTTCAGATAGGGAAGTTCTAAATCCTAAAACCCACTTTAATGACCACAAGGTCAATTCACCATAAATATTTTCTTGCATGAACTTTCCAGTTGTCTGAGACTGAGCACTCGTGATAATTCTCCAAGGCCTTCTGGATTTTGCAGGTCTCTGCTTCACCAGGATGGGAAATTTATCTTAGAGAAAGCCTGAGTGTTGGGATTCAAGGGGAGAAAATGTATCTGCACTTCTTGAAAAAGACACCAGATATGACCTCATTTTTCAACATTCTTCTCTAAAGGGAATACCAGGAATGGTATAGAATTTGTAGATAACACAAAAGCCAAGTTCTATATCTGAGCATAAATGAGGATTACTAAGGGATAGAAATTCCACTGGATGGTCTGCAGAATCATTGCCAAATGCCTGTGAACTTGTGTGAGCAAGTGTATTCATTTCCCTGCTGCTGCTGAAACAAATGGCCACAACCTGGATGGCTTAAAACAATAGAAAGATATTATTTTATGGTTCTGGAGGCTAAAATCTGAACTCAAGGAGTTGGCAGGGCCATGCTTTCTCTGAAGACTCTGGGAAAGGATACTTTCTTGCCCCACCCAGTGATTGCCAGTCATCCTTATCATTCATTCCTTGGCTTGGCTTATGGCATCTTAACTCCAATCTCTGTCTCCACTTGCCATCCTCCTTCTGTGTCTTCTGTCTCTGTCTGGGGGACAAAAGTCAGACTGGATTTAGGACCCAGTGCAGTATGATCTCATCTTAATTTGATTACATACACAGAGGCTCTGTCCAAATAAGGTCACATTCGCAAGTTGCATCTGGAAGACCCCACTCACTGCATATGAAGAACTAACTGAAACACAGAAAGGTGAATTCAGGCTCCTTGTCACCCAACATACCTGCAAGCTAATCTCATAAAAGGCCAGCACACAAAGGGCTGGAGATCTGAAGTCATGTGGACAGTTGGACATAGTCAAAGATAAGTAAAAATAACTAGATCCTATTTTCAGCCAACAACCCTACAACTCATTCCTGAACTCTTTGTGTACCAATAAATGTATGCCCTATTTATTTATTTATTTATTTTTAATTTTGTTTTCTTTACATTATCATGTTGGTTTTGCCATACATTGACATGAATCTGCCATGGATTCATGCACTCCCCTTCCAGAACCCCCCTCCCACCTCCCTCCTGATTCCATCTCTCTGGGTCATCCTGGTGCACCAGCCCTGGGCACCCTGTATCAAGCATCAAACCTGGGCTGGCAAATGATTTCACATATGATAATTTACATGTTTCAATGCTGTTCTCCCATATCAGCCCTCCCACGCCCTCTCCCATAGAGCCCAAAAGACTGTTCTATACATCTGCATCTCTTTTGCTGTCTCGCATATAGGGTTATCATTACCATCTTTCTATTTAATTCAGAAAAGCTTTGAAGTAGCCCAGTAAGAGATATGAGAAGAGTTTTAATATTTCTCAAGGAAACCAGTATTCACTGAGTACATAATACGTGCCCAGCACAACACTAGATGACTTGCACACATTATCTCATTGAACTCCCATATCAGTCATGACAAATTAAGAATTATGTTCCCCATCATACTGGTAAGGAAACTGAGACTCAGTAATTGGCTTCTTTTTTCCCCAAATGTTTAATTATACTTTATATTCAAGTAGAGTAAACACAAAACTCTATTTTTAAAAAGTCAGTGATATTATTTTATGGAAAAAAATATTATCTGAGTTGACATTTTCTATGGATGGTATATCCTGATATTTATATTGTTATTTAGGTCACACATTATTTAGGGCATAAATTCCCTTGCTATTCTTCCTAACCTCTGTTAAATCTCAGTACACAGAGAATACAGATAGTATTTGATTGTGGAATTGAAACGATTTTTTTCCTTAAATCAAAACTCATACTTTAACCCCAATCAAACTGGAAAAGACTATGGGAGGGATAAATTAGGAGTTTGGGATTAACATATATATTCTACTGTATATAAAATAGACTACCAAAAAAGGCCTACTGTATAGCATAGGAAACTATTCTCTATATTTTGGAACAACCTATAAGGGAAAAGAATCTGCAAGAGAATATATATATATGTATAATTGAATCACTTTGCTGTACACCTGAAACTAACACAACATTGTAAATCAGCTATACTTCAATAACAAATAAAATAAAAAGACTATTGAAAGTCATGAAATTCAATTTTGCTCTGATATGTTCCATATTAACGCTTATGCCTTTTTGAAAATCCTGTTCTCTAAGTCCTTGTCTCTCTCATTTGTGAAACCAACACTGCACAGCTATATCTCAAAAGACACTTTCATTTTAAGGTTTTATGATAGAAAGCATTTTCAAACCATAATATATTTCTGAAATTTTTATGTAAAAATCTATAATTGGTGAGAAACACACTATAAAGTATTCTAAATACAAATTCTCATTTGACTGCAGTCTGATTTCTTTCAGACCCAGGTTAATTTGTGGAGAGGAGTGGCCCCATATTGAGAATAGATGAAATGTTATATTGTCTCAGTGCTCTCCATCAATATCACATTATCTTTACTTTTAATGCTTATTTCCTTAAGAATATTGTCTTCTTACATACTTAAATTTTTGACTCTGTGTTTGCCTAAGGAGAAGGCACTTGCTTAAGTCTATATTTTGCTTCTTATGGGTAGTTATTCCCTGGGACTGCCCATAAGATTGCCTCTTCTTGGGAGAAAATCTTGGATCCATGCATTTGGCAGATGATGAAAGCAAGCTCTGTTTACAGGTTTTTCTCTTGACCCAGTAAAATCAGAGAGAAGAGAAAGAATACATTAGTTACTTTCTTCTCTGCAAGAATTTTTCAACCCTAAGAACATGGACATGATAACTCCCAAGGATGAACACTTTGGAGTCCTGTTGGCAAGCAATGCCAAGAGAATTTGCCTTTAATAAGGCTGTCTTTTATTTGTAGCCCTTGAATTGATCTGCCTTTTTAGATGGAAGATAAAATTTTTTTACAAGGACTAAGGTTGCTAGGAGTAAGCGTTACCTAGGAGGCTGGGAAGCCAATGCAACTGATAAGCAGATGTGTGGATTCTCTTATCTTGTCTTGAGATGGTCAGAGAGCTTTTAGGGTCTCTGCATTCACTCATCACAAACCTTGAATCTGAGCCTTCAGCATTATCAGCCACCTGGAAGTCTCCACAGAAATTTATCACATTGTACTCAAGTCATTCAATGGACTCAAGTCATTCAAAACAGACCATCAGTTTTCTATCATCAATTTTTTAGTGGACTTTATTAATTTTATAAAAATATAAATGTATGACTTTATCTGATTATCTAATAATTATGTGATAGCTTCACGTGCATGCATTTGGGGAAGTGTACTGATTGACCAAATAATTGCTTCAATAGTTAGTTTTGATGGAAAAGTAAATAATCAAAAGAGAAAAAATAACTCATCTATTTTGAACCAGTCTTCTCAGGCATGGGGATGTGCTTGTCACAAAGAAAAATCCAACAATTACAAGCATTCAGATTGGAAGGGAACTTGGGGACTCAAATTGTGCACTACTTGTTCCTAATGGACAGGGTGAATTGGTCATAGACATTGTTCATCCTTTTAGGAAGCCAAAGTCTTAGGAGAAGCTATGAACAGATTATATACAGAAAGCAATAAAAAGTTTAATGTCAAATCTGAAGGTGATTATAATATAATTCTACAGATAGATAATCAATTCTAAGAATAACATAATTATTTAAACCAAAGAACATAGGAAGGCCACGATATCCATATTGAAAAAAAGAAGAAGAAAAAGAACATACTAGAGATTAGTGAGTCTGGAGGGTGGTCATTTGTGGAATTATTCATTTACAACAGTTAGTACTGCTAGATATCATCTGGTCATCACTAGTTGGACACAACTGAGCACACACTCACTCTTAATCAAAAGAAATGTTACAAGAGAGTCAGCTCTAAGCCTGGATCCTTTTCAGGAAGGGTAAGGTCAGTTACAGTTACGGGTAAGAGCAACCTTAGGCCACAGTGACAGGCAGCTTACTCACTGTGCTGGCCCTTCCCTTCCAGGAGGAGAAAGTCACCCTGGAAAGTGCATTACTCCCAGAGAGGATTCATCAGTTGTGACACCTGTTTCTTGAAAAAGACGCCATCTTAGAATCATCACAGTAAGAGTGAGAGTAAAGCATGAGTGCTGAATCATGGTTAATGCCACCAGGCTGTCTCCTTCACCTTGGGTACTCACTTCCCATTTTGGGACTTAAAATGCTCAGGGACTTAAGAGTTAACAGAAAAAGTTTTGTGGGGCAATGTGTTTTAGGTTATGCCAAATGCAAAAGCGCTCAAGATGTTTTTCCTAGATGAAGATGCTACCACATTACTCCTTCTCAGTGATTAGTAAATGGGACAAGCAAAATTTATGTGTAAGGTTTGTGTAATTCATAAGCATGAATAATGATCTCAAACTCCAAACTGCCGTTAAATACAGAACATTTGCAGGATTGCCCTGGAGTAAATTCCAGACTCTAAAGAAGTTATGAATTAGACCAATGAAGAAAGAGGTGAAGGCAGTGACTTGTGGATTCTGATTTTATTTTAATGTGGCTTTCAAATTATTTTGAATTTTAGTCATTTTAGGAATAAAACTAAATGAACTATTTTAAGTGGGAACACACAGCAAATTTTTATCCTTTGTAAGTCAGGAAGGGGAAAGAAGCAACTGGACTTTGGCACAGAGGGAAGAAGCACCAGATGGTGGGGATGACACCAGGACCAGTAATCCACTGTGCCTCCTCCTTTCACACTAGGGAGTGAAAGTATTCCATCTTTTTATGAAAGACCTGTGTCAAGTACCTATTTTCACCAAATGGAAGAAATCTGAAGAGGGTGTTCACGTCTATGAAAAGAGACAAAAAAGCAAAAATAGCATCAGTATTTCTTTTGCCTCTAGCCATTATAGAGACAGGGACTTCCCTGGCAGCTCAGATGGTAAAGAATCAGCCTGTAATGCAGGAGATAAGGGTTCAATCCCTGGGATGGGAAGATTCCCTGGAGAAGGGAATGGCTACCCACTTCAGTATTCTTCACTAGAGAATTCCATGGACAGAAGAGCCTGGTGGGCTCCAGTCCATGGCATTGCAAAGAGTCGAACACTACTGACAGACTAACACTTGCATTTTCATTTATAGAGACAGTTGGCACTCAGAACATTGAGAACAGCCCTGCCAAGCTCCTTCCCCAGAAACTCCACTCAGCATCTCAGCATCCAGCTGCTGTCACCTTGATCTGTCTGTAAACATCTGTGCTTTGCCTCCATTGATTTCATGAAGCCCTTAGCAAGATGTGTCCTAAATTCCTCCTTCTCTTTACCATTTTGGCTTATGAAGGGTTTCATAGGAATACTCTCCTTTCAGGCAGTGAGGGAAACTACATGCCACATTCCCTTGCTTTCTTTTTTATGTTATTAAAGTAAGTGCTTCTGTTCAGTGTATATAAAACACCATGGATAATTGTCACTTTCTTTTCAACTAAGGTCCACTGAAATCTCTGCATCAGACACTGTAGCATCTGCTATGGCGGTCCAGCATTGATAAATACGTGTCTTCTGACCTCCAGGAGATGTTAATATCAGAGAACAGAGATGACACATAAGCCACTCAAGGTTTGAGGATACCAAAGTAGAGAAACAAGTACACTACACGAGGGTCTGGAAGAGGGTATGAAGAAGCATTGATCTCTTCCTCTTCTCTGATGAAGCATCTCCAAGAACTTTAATCTATGCTTCTAGTTTCCTCTTATTCTGAATTCTTCATTTCTCCATCATGTACACAACATCTTTCAACCATTTATTGTCATATTCTCTCTGTAGGCCTTTCACCTCTACACGTCCCAGTCCCCATTAAAGCTTCTTGGTGAATGTAAATTTCCTGTGTTTTCCTTCTCTGAATCCCCATCTCTTGTTTGCACATCATAATATGTCATAATTGTTTGTTATTGTTTCAAATAAGCAAAGGGGTATTGTGAAGTAGTCATTAAGTTTAATAAATTGTTTTATTAATTTATATGCATGTAATAAATTCACATTTCAAGAAGAAAATTAGGTAGAGTTCTCTCAAAGATGGAAAAATTTTACCCATGTGAACTTAATTCTTGTGGGAATCTAAACAGTTTTGGGCACGCCTTTATTTGGTTGCTAAAGATAATCCCAACTCACATATTCATCAAAACAGGGTCTTCCTCCTGGGAAGACAAACATTAAATGAAAATTGTATCCCTCACATTTTTATTATGGCAGACACAAACTTTGACCATAATTGACTTGTAGCATATCCAAGCAAAACACAATTCTATGGAAGAACTGCAAAATGAAGAGGAGGTTCCTGTGAAGGTTTCTAAGGAGCAAAGACTTCATGGTTGGACCATTTTATTTCAAGTTCTTATTCCAAACATAATCCAGTTATTGAGTCAGAGGGGTTGGGTAAATTCAAAACCAGACCAATTTTAGCCTAATAGCATCAGCAAGAAGAAAAAGCTGCTGGGATCATGTGGGTGGGCTTCCAAATGCCTTTTCAAATGGTTTCCCTGACAAGTGGCTAGAGTCCAAGTGAATATGCATGGAGGAGGTATCAAAATATCTCTTCCAAAAGCTCCCAAAAGGGGCCTATTTATGGGGCATTCTGGAACACTGTAGCTGACACCAATTACAAAGAGACCATGATTCTGAGAGCTGGAATAAAAATGGAAATCAACCTTTAGTATGAATTTTTAGGTCGCTGAAAGTGCTGTGAGGTAGAAGCTATGTCTTCCAAGGCAGAAGGTACTTTCCAACATGGCACTGCTGGTTATGCATCATTGGAAAGAAAAAAAAAAGTCCCCTTGAAGTGGAAAAAAGTGGAGAGATACCATTCCCTTGAAACTGAGTGACTTCTTTGAGCTTATCTTTCAGTTTGTCAAGTCTAGGATCAATCCATATCTTTATTTTTCATAATTCCTTGGAAAATGATCACAATGGAACACCCCTGCAATGCATTACTCCTTTTTTCTATTATCCATTTCATTCAACACTCATTGAGCACCTTGTACAATGTACATCTGCACCATTGTGAAGGATAATGGGAATGTAAAGATATCAAGGAGCTTCCTCTCTCATAGAGTAGACAGATGTCCCTAAGATGACTATCCCAAAAGATAAGATACTAAATGGTCTTTCTCAACCTCAGCATTATTGGTATCTTGAGTCAGATATTTCTTTGTTGAGGATTGTCCTGTGTAGTACAGAAGGTTTACCAACATCTCTAATTTTCATCCAATAGATGCCAGTAGCATCCCCCTAGCATACTGATCAAAATTGTCTCTAGACACTGTCAAATGTTCCTGGGATGCAAAGTCACACCTAGTTGTGAATCACTGTGCCAAAAGCCTATTCAAGGAATTGTGGAAGCACAGAGAATAGAGTTCTTATTCCACACTGGGGAGTCAGAGGAAATGATATTTGAGTTGAGTTTCGATATCCATTGAATAAAAATATGGACCATTTACTAGATGCTAAATGTTTGGTTATGCCTAAAGATAAGCAAGAGTTTCCAAATCGAAGAAAGTTATCTGTGGACCACCTCAGTGAGTTCAAGACACGGCAAGGCATTTGACACCTATGGCCTATGTATGTGGGATGAGCAGCAGGAAAATGAAAACAGGGAGTGAAAGATAACCTATTGCAAGAAAAGCCTTGGACCTCAGGCCAAGGAGGTTAGCAGTTTGGAATTACCCTCTGGGTGTCAAAAGACTACTGAAAGATTTTAAGCAAGAGATTTTTTTATTGCATGATTCACATTGTGTGTATAGTTGGCAAAACAGTCTATTGAAATGTCAAACATCCTGTTAAGTACTGTCTGCCCCACACAAATGACCATTGTGTCTGGGCCTCCCCGCTCAATGAATCTCCCAGATGATGGCTCGGCATCAGGTTCCCAGTTTCCAGCTCCTGAAGGAAGATTCATTTCTGCCCCTTTCTCTAAAAGTCCTGCCTTTACACGAGCTGTGTGATCACAGCCTTGAGTGCTAGAAGCACACTGGCATCTAAGCTGGAAAAGAAGGAAACAGAGATGGAGGGAAAACCCAAATTGAAAAAGAGATGTGAAGAGTTCTGCTTTCCTGATGCCCTGATTTCTAACTTCCGATATGTAAGCTTTTTCTTTTTGACAAAGAAACTCTGCCATTTGGATCTAGGTGGTTTACGGCAGCCTGCCAGGCTCCCAGATTAAGTGAAAGTCATTACAAAATGTTTTACACACATGGGAAGCACAGGGATTTTTTGGCGTTCACTTGGCCCTCCAACATTAATTCTAATTATCTCAAAATGCAAACACGCTCACATTTCCAGCACATGACATTATTTTTCTCCTTGACATCAGACATAAAAGGAAGAAAAATAAACACAAGACAGTGACAGCATGAAGCTGGTAGTCATTTTTCTTTAGTATTTCAAATTCAATTCCAGACCAGATTCTCTGTTTTGTCCTAAGGATTAGGGTAGGGAGATGCCCTTTTGTCCCAATGAAAACCTCTCCTTTCCAGTTAGCTTAATTAAGGGGAAAAGAAAGGGAGCCAAGAGGGAAACAGTCTGGTTTAAATCAGGGTTAGAGTCTTCGTTCTTTACACTGCAGATTTTTGCTGTTTTATGTTTGCAATGTTTTTCTGTAGCTTGGTAGTAAATCCAGTTGTTTTTGAAATGAACTAACCCCATGGGTTCAGTGACTTGGCACTTTTGGTAAATGGTTGATATTCCTGATGACAGATCAAGGTCAGAAAGAGTCCCTAGATTCCAACATGGTCTCATAAACCTGGGTGAGGTTGGGTAATCAGCATAGAAAACTGGTCAACATGGGCATCCTTGCCCTCAAAGTCTATAAATGTCATCGGTGAAGCAGACTTACACCACTGTGGTGCTGGGGAAGACTCTTGAGTCCCTTGGACTGCAAGGAAATCAAACCAGTCAATCCTAAAAGAAACCAACTGAGAATAATCACTGGAAGGACCCTTGCTGAAGCTGAAGTTCCAATACTTTGACCACCTGATGCAAAGAGCCGACTCATTGGAAAACAAACAAACAAAAATCTCCTAATTTTCTGATGCTGGGAAAGATTGAGGGCAAAAGAAGAAGAGGGCAGCAAAGAATGAAATGGTTAGGTAGCATCACTGACTCAATGGACATGAATTTTAGAAAACTCCAGGAGATAGTGAAGGACAAGGGAGCCTGGCCTGCTGCAGTCCCTTAGGTCACAAAGAGTCAGACACAACTTAGCAACTGAACAACAACAACAAAGACCAAATGAACGGCCACAGTACAGGTCTGCTTCTTGTTCTCTTTCTGTTAATACTGTAGAAAATGAAATTCTAGCAATTCTAGCAACATGCTTCAATTCTCTTATCTTTTAGATACTTATAAAAATTTATTAGGTTTTATTATATTGCACTTTTCAAAGCCATAACTCTTAAGAACTTTGTTTTTGCATATTGTTTAACTATTTTATTTTCATAAATCTGAAAATTTTATTTAGAAAACACTCTTATATCATTAAAATAAACCACTTGATGTGTGAATCCTATCTGTTGTGGAGACTATGCTAGTCAGTTCACAGCGTAAGTCTGTAAAATTTTAGCTCTATGCTGAGTCTTTTTCCATCTTCATTGCTATAAAACATGCTGTTTGCTAATTATGATATAAAACATGCTGTATACATAGGGTATAAAACAGCTCTATACATAGGGTAACCAGCTCATCCTGATTTGTCTGGGACTTTCCAGATTTGCCTAACTTGTCTGGTTTTAGCACTGAAAGCCACTTATCTGGGAAATCCCTCAGTCCCTGGCAAACCAGGAGAGTGGTCATCTTATTATACGTTACATTGCAAATTATAATTGTGGGGAGACAATGGTGGTATGTTAAGTGGACTAAAGTTCCACCTCCTCTTTGACACTGGGTATAGCAGTTGTTCTGTGTTTCCTACTTCTCTCACATTTGCAGAGTGTGTAGAACTGACTCACCATTCAGTCAATGATGGGCTGGATGAAATTTCCACTAATCATTAGTACTAGACAGGCAACATATGAAGATCTAGGCAATCTTATTTTTCTTCTGATGTTATACCAATACAATGGAAGAGTTCTTTTCTCATGAAAAATTTGCATTTATTCCGTAAGCATACGTGAGGCATACCAGAGGCACTTTAAGTGCCCAGCACTATAGTAAGTGTTGCATCAGTGACTTGTCATTTGAATGAGAAGTCCACTACCAATCCAAAGACGGTGTGTTATGAATATCTACTTTCTATAGTTGGTGTTGGAGAAGGACTGCTTAATCTTGTCCATCTATTTCCTAATTATTCATTTATTTATTGAGCGCCTGCTCAGGGAAAACTGTATATCAATATAAAAAAGAGATGATGGAGAGGGTCTCATCAGGGAAATCAGTTGATACTGCTTGGTTCTTGACAATGGAACCAGATTCTTTAAGTTTTTATTGAGGCATAATTGATACATACCATTGTATTAATTTTAGATGTATAACATAATGACTCAATATTTCTATATATTGAAAAATAATCATCACAATGAGTCTAGTTAACATCTGTCACCATATATCAGTTCAGTTCAGTCACTCAGTCATATCTGACTCTTTGCAACCCCATGGACTGCAGCATGCCAGGCCTCCCTGTCCATCACCAACTCCCGGAGCTTGCTCAAACTCATTTTCATCGAATTGGTGATGCCATCCAAACATATCATCCTCTGTCATCCCCTTCTCCTCCTGCATTCAATCTTCCCAGCATCAGGGTCTTTTCAAATGAGTCAGTTCTTCACATCAAGTGGCCAAAGTATTGGAGTTTTAGATTCAGCATCAGTCCTTCCAATGAATAGTCAGGACTGAACAGTTCAAAAGCATCAATTCTTCAGTGTTCAGCTTTCTGTATAGTCCAACTCTCACATCCATATATGACTGCTGGAAAAACCATAGCTTTGACTATAGGAACCTTTGTTGGCAAAGTAATGTCTGCTTTTTAATATGCTGCCTAGGTTGGTCATAGCTTTTCTTCCAAGGAGCTAGTGTCTTTTAACTTCATGGCTGCTTTCACCATCTGCAGTGATTTTGGAACCCAAGAAACTGAAGTCTCTCCCTGTTTCCATTGTTTCACCATCTATTTGCCATGAAGTGATGGGACTGGATGCCATAATCTTAGTTTTCTGAATGTTGAGTTTCAAGCCAGCTCTTTCACTCTCCTCTTTCACTTTTATCATGAGGCTCTTTAGTTCCTCTTCGCTTTCTGCCACTAGGGTGGTATCATCTGCATATCTGAGGTTATTGATATTTCTCTTGGCAATCTTAAACATAATTATATATATATATATACATATATATGTATATATATATATAATAGATAAACAACAAGGTCCCACTGTATAGCGCAGGTAACTACAAATGTAAGGCTGAAAAACACAACTATGCTTAATATATGACTGATGCATTGAAAATAACTAAATGTTTTAAAGGCCTTTTTTTAAGAAACCAACTTTATTGATGTGTCATTTGTATACAATAAGATGCACTGATTTTCAGTGAGTTTCAGTGAGTTTTGACAAGCTTACACACGAAAGAAGGATCGCTACAAGCATTATCTCTGAAAGTGCCTCTTACCAAGCAATTCCCCATTTCTCCACCCCTGGCATAATTCTGTTCAATTGTATGCTAATAATTTTGAGGATCTCAATTAAGAGATTTAAGAGTATAACTACTAAAATAACAGATTCAGAAAGAAGTGGAAAGATCAAATAAACCAAAATCTGTGGAATACATTTTAAAAGCTGGCAAACGAGGATCCCTGGTTATCCAGTGGTTAGAGTTTTCTGTACACCCACTACAGGGGGTGCAAGTTTGATCCCTAGGTGGGAAACTAAGATCCTGCATGCTGTGTGGCACAGCCAAAACTTTAAATGAGTAAATAAATAAAATAAATGTTGGCAAACAGTATCAGATGATTTCCTGGGCATTATAAAAATAAGAAAAGGATGATAAGACCATTTTCAGTTAGTTTTCTTGTTAATAGTAAAATCTGACAATGATATGTAAGAGAGAGGGAGGAGAGACAGACAGACAGATAGACATGATACCAATCCCAATTGTCATTTACAGGTACAAAGTCATATCCTAAGTCAAGTAATAAGTCAAATCATAGCCATTCAATTTTGACTGAAATTGTTGAAAGAATAATACAAAATGATCTAAGAAATTTAATTCCAGGAATTAATGAGTTATTTAATATTAGTGAATGTATTAGTATAATATCTGCATCAATTTGTCAGTTTTACCACCAAATAATCTATAAAAATCAATGTGATTTAAATAAAGTATAATCTTTTTCTTAGAGTTTGACAAATGAATTCTAAAATCAATCTGAAAAAACAAATGTCCAAAGATAGCAAATAAAATATTGGGAAAAAGGCAAGTAAGGGATAACTTGATCTGAAAATGTTATGCTATAGTAATAAAAATAGCTAGTCCTGATACCAGAGTAGACAGGTCCATGGGACAGAACCGCCTATCCCAAAGGAGACCTACACATACACATAGAAAGATGGCATTCAGATTTTTCATCTTCCTTGTATCTAAGGAACCCCTGTGACAAGATCTGGCCAGTGCAATGTCAGCAGAAATGAAGGATACCACTTCCAGGTCTGACCTATAACAGGTCGTAAAAGACCTTCCATACTCTCTGTTAATGCAGTGCTCCAACTATGCTGATTTTAGACACATTGCTGGGAGGAGATGCTCACAGACAGTTCTTGTGAGCCCAAGTGAGCCAGTTCCAGGATACACCATACCTGTCCACATCTAGCTGTACCCACATTGAGACCCGAAGGTACTGGGTTAAAGCTCTGAGACTGGGATTGTTTATTGTAGCAGCTGGAGTTATCAAGATTAATACACTATATAAGTAATCTAGACCTGTCTCTTGAGAAACCTGTATGCAGGTCAGGAAGCAACAGTTAGAACTGGACATGGAACAACAGACTGCTTCCAAATAGGAAAAGGAGTATGTCAAGGCTGTATATTATCACCCTGCTTATTTAACTTATATGCAGAGTACATCATGAGAAATGCTGGGCTGGAGGAACACAAGCTGGAATCAACATTTCTGGGAGAAATATCAATAATGTCAGATATGCAGATAACACCACCATTATGGCAGAAAGTGAAGAGGACCTAAAAAGCCTCTTGCTGAAAGTGAAAGAGGTGAGTGAGAAAGTTGGCTTAAGGCTCAACATTAAGAAAACTAAGATCATGACATCTGGTCCCATCACTTCATGGCAAATAGATGGGGAAACAGTGGAAACAGTGGCTGACTTTATTTTTGGGGGCTCCAAAATCACTGTAGATGGTGTTTGCAGCCATGAAATCAAAAGATGCTTATCCCTTGGAAGGAAAGTTATGGCCAACCTGGATAGCATATTGAAAAACAGAGACATTGCTTTGCCAACAAAGGTCCGTCTAGTCAAGGCTATGATTTTTCCAGTAGTCATGTATGGATGTGAGTTGGACAGTGAAAAAGGCTGAGCACCGAAGAATTGATGCTTTTGAACTGTGGTGCTAGAGAAGACTATTGAGAGTCCGTTGGACTGCAAGAAGATCCAACCAGTCCATCCTGAAGGAAATCAACCTGGCTGTTCCTTGGAAGGACTGATGTTGAAGCTGAAACTCTAATACTTTGGCCACCTCATGCAAAGAGCTGACTCATTTGAAAAGACCCTGATGCTGGGAAGAGTTGGGGGCAGGCGAGAAGGGGACCACAGAAGATGAGATGGCTGGATGGCATCAGCAACTCGATGGACATGGGTTTGGGAAAACTCCGGGAGTTGGTGATGGACAGGGAGGCCTGGCGTGCTGCAGTTCATGGGGTTGCAAAGTGTCGGACCTGACTGAGCAACTGAACTGAACTGAACTGAGTACTTAGAAGACTCTAAGAAGCAATCCACTTCATTTTAGTGTAACTGCTATTGACAACAAAATAGAAGAAAACCTAAATATTCCTTTGTAAATGTGGACACAAAATAATTGTTTTACATAATCCTAAATATTTTCAACAAAACCCAAGATTAGTGTAAGAACAACCAACAAATAAATGTGAGCAAGCTGAATTTATTGTAAGAATGCAAGAATAATTTAGAGTTAGAAACTACAAAGTTTACCACAGTATTCTCCAGTACTCAACCCCCATTCTTCATGTCAAAACAAAAAAACAAAACCTTTACTAAGAATGAGTGGATATTTTCATAACATAAAAAGGAATTTAGGTACTAAATCAATAATCAACATCGAAATTCATGCTGAAACATGAGAATTCAGGAACAAGACAAAAATGTCTAATTTTTCTTATTTTATTCAACATTGCTCTGAAGTCTCAACCATGCAAAAAGATATGAAATAAAAGTTAACATATAACTCTTGAGAAGGAAAAAGAACAAAATTCCTTGTACTTAAAAGTGTGCACCCAGATTATGTTAAGATTAATGGAAAATAATGAGAACAAATGAGTAAGTAAAGAAAATACAAACAGCTGTTTATTCTCTGCCCTGTAACCTTCAGACCTAGAGTGGAATTTGAAGATGCAAGATGCTTCTACATACACCTGCCAAAAATGTAGTTGGAGACCAGAATAATCAAAAAGGTGCCTTTGACTGATTCTCAGCTCTTTCTAGCCTGTGCATTCTATTCTTTCTCTCCCTTTCTCCTTCTCTCTCTCTCTCCATCTCTTTCTCTCTCACACACACACAAACACACACACATACAACACAAAGCCTTGACCATCTGCTGAACAGCTAAAGAGGAGAATAAAGTTTTCTACCCTTTATTTTTTTTAACTTATGGAGAATGGTAGAGGTAGACCGCTGCCTAAGTAATTGTTTTTGATTGGAAGTATTTTAAAAGGAGAAAAATAATTTAAGTTTCATCTATGTTTTCCTGTTTTCAAGGATGGAGCCTTTCAGGTTTAGCAGATCACACAAAGGAGTATGACACCAGGATAGAGCATGGTGATCAAGTTGGGGAGAGACAATGAAAAGGCCGGCTAGAGTATGGTTTGATATGGAGGACAAAAGTCCTTAGCATAAGAAGAGATAGTTTGGAGGAATGGACCAGAATCTGGGTGAGGAAAGAAGTGTGTGAGTGAGTCCTGCAACATAGTAGAAAGTTGATCTAAGCAGAAATGGCCTTGAAACAAAGCAAAATCATTCCTAACTTATTTATTGGTTAGGTTAAAAAACATTTTTTTTAATTTTTAAAATATTTTTATACAATTTTAAAGGCTACTTTCGACTTAAAGTTTTTACAAAACCTTGGCTGTATTCCCCGTTCTAGCCTATGCTGTGCTTAGTTGCTCAGTCATGTCTGTCTAACTCTTTATGACCCCCATGGACTACAGCCTGCAAGGCTCCTCTGTCCATGGAATTTTCCAAGCAAGAATAATAGGGTGGGTCTTCATTTCCTACTCCAGCGGATAATCCCAACTCAAAGGTAGAACCTGCATCCCTTGCATCTCCCGCACTGGCAGATGGATTCTTTACCACTTGCACTACCTGGGAAGGCCCTTTGAGCTTATCTTACATCCGGTAGTTTGTATCTCCTCCTCCCTCACCCTTATATTACCCCTGCCTCCTCCCCACTGGTAATCACTAGTTTGTTCTCTGTCCCTGTGATTCTACTTCTTTTTGGTTGAATTCACTAGTTTGTTGTTGTAAGTTGCCCTCAGCAGTATCTACTTCCTTACCTCCAACTCACTCTTCAAAGAATTCCAACCTGACTTCCTCCCCAGAAACATCTATGACCTTGCCCTTGTCCAGATGAACAACTACACCCGTATCTCCAAACCCAACATCAATATTTCTGCCACTTCATTTGACTCTCAGTAGCATTCAGAGCAGTTAACAAGGCACTTGGTTACTTACACCTTCTTGCAAATCTTTCTGGCTTGACATCTCTGCTTTTCTCTCTGTTTCACATTATGTTCCCTTTTGGCCTATTTTGCTAGGCATAATTCCTGACATAGAAATTATGTGGAGTTACCAGTAAAATAAAAAATTATAGAAAAGAATAAATTGAAAAGAAGGAAGCATTATACATAAATAGTGGGGCTCAGGTATAAACCAAAACAATCCTTGACTAGAGATTGGGTAAACCTCCTTTCATAAAAATGTATACTTTAGAGTTTGATTTAAATGATGTTGGTGCTAGTTATAATAGAACTCCTCCTTGGGGTCACTTGTGTTTTTGTCTGCATGACAGAGACAAAGGGAATGGGAATAAAGCTCAACACCCACCATGTTGCTGATCTGCATCATCATTTGGGTAAAATGTCCACAAATGAGAGACAAAAAAACTTCCAAGGGGAATAGTGACAATTCCAGGCTGCCTCATATTGTTTGGCCAGATGAACCTAAACCCCAAAAAAATCAGTTTGGTTTTGTTCTGCCATAGACTTTGATTCTCCTGATGCACAGGACACCCAGATAAGTGCCTTTCTCTGCACCCACCTTCACACACAACCACTCCCCCATCAAGGATGCCTCTCTTGTTTCTGCTGTAGCCTTTCCCCTGCCTTCTTCCTCCAGAGACAAGGAATCTATTTTTCACCCCAAAACTAGTCGGTCTTGCCACCTGGAACCACTTAAGGGTTCAGAGTGTTCAAGGAGCCTCACAGCCTTTCATATAATTGGTTAATGAAGGTTCTCTTCTAAGCTGGTGGAAACCAACATGGCGCAGCTACAACCCTAGTCCGGAAGAATTTAACCATGGACTGGAGGAGACCAGAACAACATCTATAAAAAAGGAGACTAGCAATGCAAAAAAACATCAATAAAACTTCATAAACTGCCAGTGTTCAGGACAGAGAGATGAACGTTGGTACCACATGGACTGCAAGGACCCAGGAAGTCTTCGTGGAAAGATGGAAATTGAGCTGGACTTGAACGGTGTGTAGGCTTTAGAAATGTGGTGAGGAAGAAAAAGAGTTTGGGGACTGAGCTGACTGCTGCTTGTTTTGAGGAGGAGTCCACAGCTCTCTAGATATCACCTCTCGTGATCATATTAACCACACACAGCAGCCTTCATTCCTAGAGAGAAGTCTCATGTCTGACTCCACACGGAATCCAAATCTCAATGTGGCTGTATCAGGGATGGTGTACATTGGAAGGCAGTCTGCAGCTGGTCTCCTAACCATGATCAGACTAGATCTCTCTTCTTTATTCATCTGTTTTTCCCATAACTTCTCCTATTGTGACTCTTGCCATGTCTTCTGTATAACATTGTTCTGGTGGAAGACATGTTTTATATTGGAATTAATTACAAGAATTCTCAGCTTGTCACTGGAACCCCAAATATGCTCTTCGAAGCTTATATATCATATGAAATTACAAAATTAAATTTTTAAAAAAATATAGAAAATAATTAACCACTAATGCAATATGGACGGGCATTCCTGGTGGCTCAGCGATAATCCACCTGCCATGTGGGAGATGGCAGGAGACTCAGGTTCAATCCCTGTGTCAAGAAGACTCCTTGGAAGAGGCCAAGGCAACCCACTCCAGTATTCTTGCCTGGAAAATCTCGTGGACAGAGGAGCCTGGCAGGCTACAGTCCAGGGGGTTGCAAAGAGTCCGACACAGCTGAAGCTACTGAGCATGCTTGCACACAGTATGGATATTGCCCAATCAGAGCAGACCCCAGCTAGCACCGATGCAGACTGGCTACACAGCAGATTGTCAGGGCACATCCAGTCAAGCCCCGGTCTCCACGTGGATTCTGCAAAGACTGGACATCAGGTACTGGTGGGGTAAATGTGGGGTGCCATAGCTGTCATATCACCTCAACAACATTAGAGACATGTTTCCCCAGAGAATACTCAGAAGGATGTTTGCTCCCCCAGTTCTTCCTCAGGTCCTTGAATCTTTGTCTGCAGCTTCCAGTAAGTCTAGACTTCTCAATGCCCAGTTTACACTGTGGTTTGTGTGCAGTTTTCCCTTCTGAGTACAGCAAGAGCTGTTAAAACTATTCTCCTCACTCCTTTTACAACAGCCTGGAATGGGAACTCCAGCCCCTGTTCAACTGTGCACATATCATTTCCAGAGGCGGCTCCACTTCCAGTGACTTCCATCCCTAAAGACCTATTTCCGTTTACATTCTCCACTTCTGCCACCATCCAGTTTTGTTGGTTATTTCACTGGGGTGTGTGTGTGTGTAAGAGTCAAAGAATTTCCCTGAATTCAGACTTCTTATAGAGAACTTGGATGATTGGATCCGGGATTTTTCACAGTCATGTTTATGTTCAGGATTTACCCCAAAGGGTTGAAACTCTAAAGCCCCCTTCTCTAGGTTTCCCTCCTCATCTCACCCTGTAACTTGTGGCCCCCTGAGAGACTCAGCCTTCCAGGCACAAGCAGTTCTCATTAACGTTCTTCCTGAGGGCATGCAATAATCAAGCCCACTCAGAATCACTGCTTAATGAGGGTGAGTAAACACCTTTGAGCTAGGTCTTGAACTTGAACTTGAACTTGAAACACACCCTCAAAGTTTTGTTTTTTTTTTAATAGCTGGCCAAAGGCTACTTCCAGATTTTAGGAAGTACATCTTTAAAAGTACTCTGAAAAGTTCAGACTTCTTGAACATCAAATAAGTCTTACAACACAAGGTTCCAAGGAGTTTCTGTAATTGAAAAAGAACCAGAAACAGATTAAATTTCCTCTTAAAATATACAAGGGGTTGAAAAATTAGAGAAAAAATTGATTGACAAAAATATAATTGGGGCTTGCCAAAGGCCAGCCATTTGAAAAAACTGGATGTAGTATGTGCCGCACCCAAAGCGTTGCTAGGTCAGCTAGTAAGAGGCTCTGTGGAAGTCCAGTGTTGGGTGGCAGCTGTGGTGGGGCTTCGGCCCTGGTGGGGGGATTCTGGGACATAGATGGAAACTAAGGAGGGAGGGTGGAGAGGAAAGAGATGAAGAGGGTGGAGTAGAACAGGGAAATGCTTTGGAGCAGGTCCCAGAGGAGAAAACAAACATGGAATAGAGGCAGTTGACTGTGTAGAAGCATTCAGTAGAAGACCCCATCTCCTCCAGCCCACAGTGCCCCCTGCTGACCAGGTGTGAGAAAGTCAGATTGGTCTTTGTTTTTTAAATTTAATTTAGTTTAATTTTTTTTTAATTTTCTTTACATTATCATGTTGGTTTTGCCATACATTGACATGAATCTGCCATGGGTATACATGTGTTCCCCTTTCAGAACCCCCCTCCCACCTCCCTCCCGATTCCCTCTCTCTGGGTCATCCCGGTACACCAGCCCTGAGCATCAAACCTGGGCTGGCAATTAATTTCACAAATGATAATTAACATGTTTCAATGCCGTTCTCCCATATCATCCCACCCTTGCCCTCTCTCATAGAGTCCAAAAGACTGTTCTATACATCTGCATTTCTTTTGCTGTCTCGCATACAGGGTTGTCATTACCATCTTTCTAAATTCCATATATATGCATTAGTATACTGTATTTTTGTTTTTCCTTCTGGCTTACTTCACTCTGTATAATAGGCTCCAGTTTCGTCCACCTGAAAGGGACCCTAGACTAGACATGGACTGAGTATACAGATATGTGTGTAAAACATAGTGACTGATAGATAATAAAATATATCAGAGAGGAGGCTTGCCCTGGAAATGGGCACAATTTTTATTTTTATTCATTTGATTAATTTTTTAATTCAGACAAAATGAATATCTGGTGTAAAATATGAAAAAAATGCTTCAGTCATGTCCTATTCTGTGTGACCCCGTGGACTGTAGTTCACCAGGCTCTGCCCATGCGAGTCTCCAGGCAAGGATACTAGAGTAGATTGTCATGCCTTCCTCCAGGGGAGTCTTCCTAAACCAGAAATTGAACCCATGTCTCTTACATCTCCTGCATTGGCAGGCAGGTTCTTTAGCATTAGTGCCACCTGGGAAGCCCAACATCGCTGCCCTGGTGATGGGCCCACTCTCTCCATCTCTCAGAGAATAGTCACTCAATATATAAATTGAAAGTGTGGCCAGATGGAAGAAGGTCAAAGAATAAACTCAGCTCTCTTCAAAAGAATGATGGATAAACTTATAAAAATGGTCACTTCTTAAACCTTCTGCAGCAACTCTATGCTTCCATGATTCATTTTCGGCACAGATCTCAGCTTTGAGGCCACTTGTATTTGGGGTACATTTGATAATGTCATAACCTCATAATTAACATATGGAATGTTCCTGTGCTTTTCTTCTACTCTGCCTTGTAGCAGAGCTTGGACAAGGGAACTATAGATAAGAAACTATTAATTATCTGAAAGAGAAATAAAGGCTACTTATCTTTGGGGGCAAAATAGATCTGCTGAGAATATCTAAGAGTTATAACTATTTTTGCATAAAATAAATAGTCTCCTTTCTGTGTTCTCTAGAAGGCGTGCTGGGCTGTCATTTGTCTAATACTCCCACCGTGCACCATTGATCCTACTGTAACCCGTATTACTTATGAGAGATGAAAGCAAGATGAGAATTTTTAAGAGCTGAACATTGGACCACAGTTTTGTTAAAATAACAGTCAATGTCCTTGAAAGTACTTCATTCTTGATTATGGGTGATTATGATTCTCTGGTATTTAACATTTGGTTTCAAGTCCAGCCGGGCAATGCTGTATTTGGGAAATTGTCATCCATCTCATGTCAGTCCTGCAGTGGCCTCAAAGCCTCTCATCATCTAGTAGGCATTTAAAGTTAGCCTAGGGGTGCTGGTGACTTCTCAGTCCTGACTGAGCTAGTACATTCTAGGGGTTCCAACTCCCAACCTGATCTCATTTGTAAAGCTGCAAACCTGGAGAGGAGGGGCTGAAGAATGAATCAGTCTTCCTACCTGATTCATTGCTCACGGTCAAGTTGACAGAGCAACAGTGAACTTCTGCTTGCTTTGAGGACAGGTACATACCATATCAGGCCATGTTTTTAGAGTGCCTTCTCCAGCTTAACTAAATAACATCAGACACAGCAAATTGGAAGAGCAGATTTATTCACACAGATTCACAGCTCTTGGGAATGAAGATGTGTAGGGTCTTATTTCCCAGACCAGGTACAGAGACTGAAGTGAAGGAGGGTGGGCTTCAAGTTGGCCAATTGGGTATTCAGAAGAAGAAATAAAGTGCATGGATTTGGGGATGCAATGGAACCTGCTTTCATTTTTCCCCAAAAACTAATCATAGGAAGCTTTACAAAGTCATCCAAAAGCATGCTTAAAGAATGATAGATTTCACATTTGCTTTCTTTGTCCTAGAAGATTCCCTGAGTTTCCTTATATCTTTCTTGATACCTAGTATGCATTCTAAGGGGTTAGGGTGGGGACTGTAAGTTGGTCCAGCTTTCCTTCCATGTAAATCCCTAAACTAAAGGGAGATTGGATGATACACTCACACAGACAGGAGACAGGAAAAGAGATAAAGAGAAGAAAATAACCTGTGAATGTTAATAAAGCACTGGCTTAATTTAGTATAACAGTTCTATGACTAATTAAAGTACCCACTAAATAAGGAAGAAGCGCTGGCCTGAAAAGGCTTCAGGTACAGCGGTAAATAATAATCGGTCTCTGCTTTATCGTCATCAGTGTTGCTGCTAATAATCCTACCGCCAGAAATCAAAGAGTGTCTACAATTGTACTTCGTGCTCTGTTTTGTCACAGAACTGAAGTCTATTTATAGAGACCATTTTCTTGGCAGACTAATCAAGATGGGGTGGAATAGTGAGATAATCTTGATAAAGGAAAAAAAAATGAGAAATAAATGACTCTCTCTGTCTCTCCGGTGTGTCTCCCCAGCTCTGGCCTTGAAAGAAGGAGCAAAAAGAAAAGTGTCAGGAAGTGTGGAGGAGAGAGTGAGAGGAGCAGGGGGATCTGAACGTGCCTGTATCCAGACCAGATAGTCACTGCAGCTGGGATACAACCTACAAGGGGACTGGAAGGTCATAAAGGGAAGAAGATACAGCCCAGTGGTGGGCCACCTTCTGATAGCCCTAGTTTTAAAATGTCCACTTAATTTCATTTAACAGTTAACTAACATCATTTACATCTAAGGAAAAGTGGGTCCGCAAAGCTGATCTGTGATAAAACACTAACTCCCAAGAAACACAGTGTAATTTTATACACCTCCAGGCATCCCTAGACAACTGTAAAAAATGGATATCATGACTGCATGTTATAGAAGATCAAAGGGAAGGGTCTATAACCTTCAGAAAGTAGTAAATTCATCTGTCCTTTAAAATAAGAGTATGCAATCATTACAAAGCCTTAACGTCTTCACAAGGCTTTTTTGGGGACTACAGTCTGTGATTAGAAACATACAATAGTGACCCAACTCTTCAAATCATAGGCTCCATCAGCACCATGGGTTCAGTGCCTGCACAAGGCCAAGCAAGAAACCAGCCTCCAGGGATGCGAGGAAGGCCTCCTACTGGCCGCCAGGCTCTTGCCATTCAAACTGCCCAAGCCCAGCTTCTGTGAAAAAGCCAGTTGTGAGAGCCCTTCCAGTCACCCCTCCCAACTCGAGTCCTAGCAGATTTTCAACCCACCTGCCTGATCTTCTGCCTGGCTACTTGGTGAAGGATGAATAGAAGCTCATTGAACAAACCAGTGCTAGAGGAGCCATCATCATTAGAGGAGTCCACGTGGTCAAAGGAGGCGAGGCCCAAAGGAGGCAGCATGTTCCAGGAGCCGGGGGCATGCGGCATCTCTGGTGCCCAGGATGGGAGGGCAGGACGGGGAGAGGAGGGCAGCTTGTGTAGTTTATGAAAAGCTAAAAGTCACCCAAGACTTCAAATTATGCAGGCATCACCTGGGCACACTTCTACTTTAAGAGGGCCAACCTGACCACAGCATAGAAGACAGTCAGTGACTTATGAAGATTTTCTGGGGTCTGAAGAATGCATAATTACAATCCTCATAAAGCCAAAGTATTCAAAATTGAGAATAAATAATTAGGCACAAAAGGAAATACCTACTTAGAATGAAAATAAACCACAACAATATACAAATTACAGATTGTTAAAAAAAAGAAATACCACAAAGGCAGGTTAAAACACAGCACTTCTAAGAAATCTCTTTTGCAGAACTCTCATTAAAAGAGAAAACATGGCATAGTGTCTTTATAACTGCATACATTTTATTTCAGAAATCAGAGAACTTCTGTTTTGACTCATTGTTACTGACAATGAAGTCCTCTGCCTACAATTTTATGTATCTGACATCTGTAAGAATCTTTACAGATTAGCCACCTGCTTTGTACATCTTAAACTCTGCTTTTCCTTAACAGTGCACAAACTTCTGGGTCCAATGCTATAGAACACACTCAGTTCTGTGTCCCGGAGCTGGCTGCCTCAGCACAGGGAGCCAAAGGAATATTCTTAGAAGTCATTTCTACAGACAGTTAGTGATAACTTTTCTGCAATTGAAAACTACTGCCAGTCACAAAAGTTGTTTAGTTGCTGGGTTGTGTCTGACTCTTTACAACCCTTTGGACTGTAGCCCACCAGGTTCCTCTGTCCATGGGATTTCCCAGGCAAGAATACTGTAGTGGCTTGCCATTTCCTTCTCTGGGGCAGGGAATCTTCCCAACCCAGGGATTGAACACGTGTCTCCTGCATTGGCAGGCAGTGTCTTCACCACTGAGCCACCTGGAAAGCCCACCCACAAAAGCACCCCCGACTAAACCCAAGCCAAATGCACTCCCAACTCCACTTCTTTTTAGCTGGAGCCGCAAAATGCCTGTGATTACACTCCAGTCTAGAGGAGCCTGGTAGGCTACAGTCCATGGGGTCGCAAAGAGATGGACATGACTGAGTGACTAAGCACACACACACACTAACATCACAACAGTAGAGGTTGAGGAAGTTGGAATGGAAACAGAAAACAATCTTAACCAACCATGAGTGGATTTTTCTTACCGTTTATACACCTAAAACATACATGTGACACTCCTATGAACACATTGCTGGGGCTCCTCTGACTCTTGGAAGGCAGCCTGTGTATGTGAGAGGCCCTGAGGCTGAATCTTACTAGTTTATCACAAGATCCTTCCCTAAAGATGTTGAATGTTGTCTGACTACAACTGAGGACACTCATCTGGAGTAATAAAAGTAATCTAAGCAGAAGCAATGTCCTTGTAGTGAAAGAACAGGTGACCTGGTAATGTTTAGAAATGGCAGATGACAGAGAAAAAGAGTGTGTGACCCCGTCTGGTCTGGTGTTGGCCCCTCTCAATTTGTCCTAACATCCAACACTCAGTTGTGATGTGCTAGCTAGGGCACTCAGCAACAAACAGAGAGGAGTGTGAGTTGTGTGACCTTAGCTCCAAAGCTACAGCCTCTGCCAGCCTCTGCCAACCTCAACCACAGTGTCTCTTTCTGTGGTTGCTTGGCAAGGATGGGACCTTTCTCTTTTATGAGTGAGAACACGTGTAGGTTGAGTCTAGGTATTTCGTCTCGCAGGACACACTCATCTACTGGCTCTTTTTAAGACAAGGTATGCTTTTTTCCAGCACCTGGCCCAAGTTCAGTCTCACAGGAGGCAGAAAGAGCATCATAACTTTGATTTGCTGTTGTTGTTCAATTGCAAAGTTGTGTCTGACCCTTTGAACTCCATGAACTGCAGCACACCAGGCTTCCCTGTCCTTCACTAGCTCCCAGAGTTTGCTCAAACTCCTGTCCACTCAAACTCATGAGTCAGTGATGCTGTCCAAACATCTCATCCTCTGTCATCCCCTTCTCTTTCCCTCGATCTTTCCCAGCATCAGGGTCTTTTCCAATGAGTCAGGAGCCAGATGCAAATGCACTGCTAAGATTTTGCAGTTGTTAAGATTTTGAAATGATATCTTCTGGGCCTGATTTCCCACTCTGGACCACCACGTTAGCACAAACTAGGAGCAGACAGAAGGGAGAAAAGCCATCTGCTGGCCATGGACATGATCTTGGTCCAGAGGAGGGAAATGGCCAAGCCTTTTTCCATCATTATGGCTATGCTACTGAAAATCCATGCACTAAGGAAAAGCCAATGAGAGGGGAAGCCCCACTGAAAATTAAGGATTTTTAGGGATTCCTTGCCCACAGGCACTCAATCTTTACACTGAATCTTCCCGCAAGTATGCTCTTTTCTACAAAGTTGTTGTTATTTCTCAAATAATCCCAAAAGGAGAGTTTCTGGATGTCCCCTAATGAGTAAAACTGCTGATAGGAATGGAAAAGTTTATGAAGGATTTTTCAACCCCAAATACCATATGTGGAGTCAAAACATTTTATTTATACCTTTGCCTGATACTTCACCCACACACACAGGATTAAGCAAGAAATATATGGCTGCCTGCTGGCCCAGAGTTCCCTTAGACATTCTCTCCTGGCCTGAAGGGAGCACCGTTGACCGAGGTCAAACGTTGACCTGCAGCACAAAATTCCTTTTCATGTTGTAAGGCAAAGTAATAGAGAATAAAGTCTAAAATAGTAAACATAATCCCATATATTTTATTTTTGTTTCAGTCTACAAATAAAAATAAGCCTAAATGGCCCTTTCTGGCATAAGATGATAGGTTAAAAAATAAATCCACAAAGTATTATATAATATCAAGATAAGAACAATTAAGAATAATATATTTCCTTTTAAAAACCTTGATGGATAACCTTTCAGATGTTTTGAGGGTTGTGTTCAGGCCACACACATGATGGGCAATATTTTTTCTTCCTGTTTTTTACAAAAAAAGAAGAAAGCCAGTTTTCTTAAAATAGAAGGAGGCCTATGGGTCTTACATTTAAGCATTCTTTTTATCACACAAAATTATCTCTATTTCAAGGAAATGAGAACAAAAGCCAAAGGCACAACAGCGTATGTGCACATACACAGGCATGTCTTCAGACTCATGTAGCCAGAGACTGGATTCGAGGGAGGGGGACAAAATCTACCAGGAGCTGAATCCCAATTCCAATCTATGTGTCACTCGCTCCTTCCACTAAGGCTTCCCTGGTGGCTCTGACAGTAAAGAATCTGCCTGCAATGCAGGAGACCTGGGTTCTATCCCCGGGTTGGGAAGAACCCCTGGAGAACGGAATAGCAACCCACTCCGGTATTCTGGCCTCAAGAATTCCATGAATAGAGGAGCCTGGCAGCCCATGGGGTCGCATTGAGTCTGACACAATCCATGTCTGCATTGCAAACAGATTCTATAACGGCTGAACCACCGTGAGGGGAGGAGGGTAGAAGGTATAAATAAGAAAAAAGCGAAGAGAGAGAAAGAGTCATTTCTTCCTGCTTCCCCTCCATCTCGAATCTCAGCATCACCTTCAGAGAGCTGCCAAGAAGGAATTAAGGCAGGCAACAAAGTCCCGTTTTTCTAATCGAAAAACCCCCAAACCAGTCCATCCATTTTGCAGGTGCAGAGCCCAAAATCGCTCCTGATTTGTTTGCCTTAGCTTCTGGGTGGGGCCCTCACTTTCCCTCACTCCCTGTCCTGGACTCAGCCTCCTCTGACTGCCGCCTGAACAGCTCAGCACCCAGGAATGGGGATTGCAGAGCCGGATGGCTGGGGCGGGTTCCCAGAGCAGAGCCCGGAAGGTTCACCCGCAAGCCTGCAAGCAGGGCCAGCCCAGGCCGAACCCTGCCAGGAATGGGCTCCCAAGAGACACTGCATGATTCCCCGACAGCCTGGCCAGCTGTCTCCGTATCAGAAGGACCGGGGTGGGAGAGGGGGGCAGCTGAGCTGTTCCTCTCTGCTGCTCCTCTGTGTCACTGGTTCACTGTCACTGTAGGCCATCATCTGCCACAGTCCCCGGCCCACCCCTCTGTGAGCCTAAGCAGCCAGCAGATGCCTGTCGGGCAGAAGGCCAGGCTCCCTTACTTCCTCTGCCTTCTCCTGCATCAGGCCAAGTGAGAGGTGACAAAGCAAGGTCTTATCCACCTTCCAGGGCCCAGTGAAACTGCAGATCACCTGACTGGTTTTGCTTCCTTGTTCTCACTATGCACAGCCAAATGCAGGGTCAATTCTAGCAAATGTGGGGAAAGCAAGGCACACATGGTGTGGAGTAACCACACTTCCAGATTCATCTTTCTCGCCTTACCTTCCCTTTGCCTTATTTCTTCTCTTGTTTTGATTTAATTGATCTTGCAGCTTTGTGTCTTTTTGGTTTTCCTAAATTCTCTTGAGCAGAAATTAGCTGTCCAGGTGGTCAGGCAGTCTGGTCTGTGGGCCTCCATGCCTTCCTAAACATCCAGAACCTTCTGTAAAGCACTACAAGATTGGGCTCCTGCAACCTCACTTCTCCATGCCCATCCCTGACCTCCCCCAATCCCACCCCTGCTGATGCCAAGCTAAAGGTAGCAGGTTGAGTTTCAGAAGACAAATTTTATGCCTGGATCTAGTTGACCTTGAGCTTCAACTTGAAACTTGGAACCTCAGATTAGGTTCTCACAGGCTAAGTAGAAACCATGTCACCAATTTTGTCTTTTACCAAGCTTCTCACCTTGGTTCCCTGACATCCTCAGATATAAAACAGAAAGACCAACACTAACCTCTCAAGTTGGCTCACCCATACCCACTCCTGCTTCCCAATAACACCTGTACCTCCCCATCTGCGAATTCTTCCTCACCACTCTGCTACCCACCACTCTGCCACCTGCCACCAGGGTTTCCAGCTCAGGTTTATACACCTACTGCCTTTGTGAAGCCTTCTCTGCATGCATACTAAATTGCTTCAGTTGTGTCTGACTCTTTGTAACGCTATGGACTGTAGCCCACCAGGATCCTCAAACCATGGGATTCTCCAGGCAAGAATACTGGAGTGGGTTGCCATTCCCTCCTCCAGGGGATCTTCCTGACCCAGGGATCAAATCCTTATCTCTTTCAGTCTTCTGCATTGGCAGGCCAGGTTCTTTACTGCTAGCGCCATCTGGGAGGCCCTGAAGCCTTCTCCAACCAAAGGTAAATGACAATATCTAGCTATCCACTCTCAGCACAGTGCTGAGAGTTATCTTTTTTTTGGTGGACAGAACTGAGGACTTAAGCCCAAGACAGTCTCTGAGAGGCTGCTCCCAAGAGGTAAAGGGAGGAGCTGGGATATATAGGGGTTTGTGCAACAAAGATCAGGTAATTGAAGCTTCAAAAGGTTACAGTTAAAGAAAACCAGATATCTCGAGTTAAAAATTTTAGCACTTTTCTACAGGCTCACTAAAATCACTCCTTTGATATGCACCTTAACTATCTAGGAACAGGATCCAGATTTTTTCCATTCTGAATCACCTCCAGGTGCTTAGCTGGGAGTGACTTCAGTAGCTCAGGGCTTGGTATCAGTCAGCCCTTTTTCTCCATCTTGAGTCCCCTCAGGGCACACCCTCCTGAGTGATTCAATGCCTGCAATATCTTTTGTTTACTGACATGGAAGGCAACATTTTCCTAGGACTTTACAGTTTACAAAGTACTTTCTATACACAGTCTCTTGGGATCTTTATTGGGTCTTCCAAAATGATCCAGGTAGATGGGCAGGTTAAGAAAACTCATGTTAGTCAAATACCTCACAGTGGATTCTGTCTCTTTTTAATGCTCTCAAGAAATGCTTGTCTTGTCTCTCCAACAATATTCTGAATATTGGAGGAGGGGGTAAAGATCACATGATTTATTATCTTCCCCATGACACAGCATCATCACACATATTTCACACTCAGAATAGAATAAATGTTACCAAGCTCCTAGTTATCTTCATTTCTTACACTAGGACTTCTGGTGGATGCTGGCACCTCTTCTGAGCATTGATGGGAGGACTGAAAATCTGGAAGAATTGAGAAAATTTTCTTTTGTGAGCTTTCCTGAATTTGAGATTATTGTTACAGAATCTGGAATTAATACACAAAGTGTCAAGAGTCACCTGTTGCTATAAGTAGCTAAGCTGGAAAAGATTGAGGGCAGGAGGAGAAGGTGGCAACAGAGGATGAGATGGTTGGATGGCATCATCAACTCAAAGGACATGAATTTGAGCAAACTCCAGGAGATAGTGAAGGACAGGGAAGCCTGGCATGCTGCAGTCCATGGAGTCACAGAGAGTCGGACACAGCTGAGTGATTAAACAAATGCTGAGAAAACCCATGGTACTACTTTCTGGAAACAACAAATAATCCTCTCTCCCAAAGTTTCTCTCCTTCTTATCGGGTATTTTCTTGCCTGAAAAAAATAGATGCAAGGTCAAAGAAAAATGCTTACATATATGTTTTTCCGTTTCTTACACAAATGGTAGCACATTTACATAAAATTCTACACTGTACATTTTCCATTTAAAAATGAGTCTTGAATGCATTTCCATACTGATACACAAAGCTACCCTCATTCTTTTTTGTGGCTCCATATGAATCCATTGTATGAATGCCCAATGATTTCTTTAACTAGCCCTGCTTATGAGTATTTTCTTGTATCTAGTCTCTTGTATTCAAACAATGCTTCCAAGAGTAGCTTTGGGCTTACATCAGCTCGTTTGGAGAAACCAGCAAAGATGAGAGGTATAGAGGAGAGGAAAAAGAGCAGGGGTTACTAATGTCAGCCAAGGAGCAGGACCAATTGCTGTTTTCAGTGACCTGCTCTGCAGACAACCGTATGAGCTTTCACCACTGAAGAAATCAATGGCCAGGACAGCCAACATGGGCCCCTGCTGATTTCACTAGCACTTGACCTACATAGGTATTTATATTGACAGACCCAGTCCCTTTCCATTTCCTCCCCTATGCTCTTGATCCTGGGTCCTGCACAGGCAACCAGCCCATGCCTTTGTGGCTGCATGAGTGTTCAACACTAGCCTAGTCCTCTATAGCTGACCCTCACCACTGTGCATGCATTCAAAGTGGATGCCTACAGCTGTGTATCTGCATACTGCCAACCTGACACCCGTCACCAGCCTCCATGCACCATTCATTACGAACGACATGCCTTACAAGAAATGGTGATATGAATTCTTCAAGCTTAAATAAAGGCATGTTATCTAGTATCAGGAAAATGTGCAGCACACTGTTCAAGGTAAGCAGATAGTCATATTTAGAATACAATAGTTCTGTAATATGGTTATGTGCTAACCACTTAAGTCTTAAAGGTTAAAGGATAAAAGTATTAAAAATAGCTAAGGAACAATAATCTGTTAATGGATATGCACCATAAAAAAGATGTAAACTGTGACATCAAGAACTTACAAGAAGGGAGTAAAAGGGTTGAGTTTTTAAATGCAATTGAAGTTAAATTGTTATCAGCATAAAATAAACTGTTACATCTATGAGATGTTATGTCTATGAGATGTAAGCCTCATAGTAACTGCAAAGCCAAAACCTACAGTAGATTCACAAAAGATAAAGAGAATCAAAGCACACCACAGAAAATCATCAGGTCACAAAGGAAGAAATGAAGAAATGAATAAGAGAACTATAAAACTCCCAGCAAACAGTTAATAAGGGGGCTTTAGTAAGTCCTTGAAAGTGAAAGTGAAGTTGCTCCTTTGTCCACGGTATTCTCTAGGCAAGAATACTAGAGTGGATTGCCATTTCCTTCTCCAGGGGATCTTCCCAGCCCAGGGATTGAACCCAGGTCTCTCACATTGTCGGCAGATGCTTTTACTGCTTGAGCCACCAGGGAAGTCAGTTACTCTGAATGTAAATTTATTGAATGCTGCAGACAAAAGATAAGAAGTGATGGACGGACCTTTAAGACCTCTATGCTTCCTACAAGACACCTGCTTTAGCTTTAAGGATATTCAAAGTGCAGATGCAAAGTGCAAAGATAGAAAAAAGAAAATATTCATGCAAGAGAAAACCAAAAAAGAGCAGGGTTAGTTATACATATGTCAGATAAAATAGACTTTAAGCCAGAGATTGTAACAAAAGACAAAGAAGGTCCCTATATAATGATAAAAGGGTCAGTTTGTCAAGAAAATATAAAGCATGTACACATGCACACCTGACATTGGAGCATTCAGAGCATCTAAATATGTTAATCAAATATTAACAGATCTGAAGGGAGACACAGACAATATAATAATAGTAGCGGAACCCGCCTTCAACAATAGATAAATCCTCCAGAAAAAAAAAAAATTCATTTAAGACCCAAGCTGCTGCTACTCCTTTTCTGAAGCAGGTATATGCTGTTTCCCAGACAGAAATAGGGGACTTGGACTGTGTTTAAGGTAATGGCTCAGACAGTAAAGCGTCTATCTACGATGCAAGAGACCCAGATTTGATCCCTGGGTCAGGAAGATCCCTGGAGAAGGAAATGGCAACCCACTCCAGTACTTTTGCCTGGAAAATCCCATGGACTGAGGAGCCTGGTGGGCTACAGTATATGGGGTTGCAAAGAGTAGGACACGACTGAGCAACTTCACTAGACAGAAATAGACTTGCCAGTGTTCCAGGCCGTAGGGGGCACTGTTACCCGCTGGTCACTCTGGACCTCAGAAGCTCAGCTACAATTGTTGACGGGTTCTCTCTAATCCCAGGGTTGCAATTCAACCAATGCCTTGGGCTGGTGCACCGAGATGTCCCAGGGGGAGGGAATCAGGAGGGGGAGGGGAGGGGGGTTCTGGAGGGGGAGCATATGTAGACCCATGGCGGTTTTATGTCATTGTATGGCAAAACCAACACAATAAAGTAAAGAAAATTTTTAAAAACTAAAAAAATAAAGTGTTTTAAACTTATGCTTTTTAACAATAGGGATTTTCCTGGTGGTCCAGTGGTTAAGAGTCTGTTGTTTCAATGCAGGGGGCATGGGTTCAATCTTTGGTAGGGCAACTAAGATCTCACATGCCATGTGACTGGGCCAAAAAAAAAATTTTTTTTTTTAAATTAAGGTTGAACAGGAAACATTGACTGTGTGAGTCAAAAAATATATGGCAGATCTTAAATATTTAATTTAATCAAATTATAGAGTAACTATACTAAAATATTAGAATCACTCTTAGTTGGATGAGTTTTGATTGAGAAGCCTGTATCAGATATTTCTCCCTCTTAGCATGAGCCTATGTCCTCTTGTATCATTCTGTGTTCTACATTACACATGCTGCTGCTGCTGCTAAATCGCTTAAGTTGTGTCCAACTCTGTGCAACCCCATGGACAGCAGCCCACCAGGCTCCCCCGTCCCTGGGATTCTCCAGGCAAGAACTCTGGAGTCAGTTGCCATTGTCTTCTCCAATGCAGGAAAGTGAAAAGGGAAAGTGAAGTCACTCAGTCATGTCCAACTCTTAGAGACCCCATGAACTGCAGCCCACCAGGCTCCTCCATCAATGGGATTTTCCAGGCAAGAGTACTGGAGTGGGGTGCCATTGCCTTCTCCGACATTATGCATATATAATGGTATATCTTTTGGATGGTGTCTCTTCTTAGGAAATTTACTGAGACACTATAATTTTTCATGTCACACTTATGAGACAAAGGCACAGGCAACTATTCTTGTGTAGATGTAGTTTTCCATCTCCTTCTCAACAATGCACAGGTCCATGTATGATACAGGTGCTATTTTTGCAATATTAATCCAATGTATTCATTGATTTCCAGAAAGGAAAGAACTCAACCAGAAATGCAGAAACAATCTTCCAAGAGGAAGCACTTTGCTGTTTGTCACAGGCAGGATTTGGTGAACCATATCCAAGTCTGCACATTTTAGACTCCAGAAACACTCCATAAATCCTCCATCATTCTTAGAGAACTTCATACCCACAACAGAATACAAAGTAATAATCTTTGTAATGGTGCAATTTAAGTCCTGTCTCCTGGTATTTTTAACTGTTTAAACATCTAATGGGCACCCTAAAGTGAGTTCACTGGCACAAAACACAGAAGTTAAAGAAAATTACTAACAGTAGGGGGTTTGGGATAAATTGGGAGATTGGGATTGACATGTACACATGACTATATATAAAAAGTATAACAAATAAGGACCTACTCTATAGCACAGGGAACTCTAGTCAATACTCTGTAATGACCTGTCTGGGAATAGAACCTAAAAGAAGAGTGGATATATGTGTATGTATAAATGATTCACTTTTCAGTATAGCAGAAACAAACAGCACTGTAAATCAACTATATTCCAATAAAAAATTAATTTAAAAAATCACTAACAAAGGAGGAAAGGACTAGTTGTTGTTTCTGTTTTTTCATAATACATACCTGGTCTTTTTAATCTTAAAAAAAAAGAAACAAAGGATAGATTGTTAGGGGGAAATAGAGGAAGAATAAAGAAAGATATAAAGAGATGACACAGAAGGGAAATAGAGTAACACTCATAGACAGCCACACAGCCACACTCATATGTGAGACGTGCCAGCTGGTTCTGACAACTGGTCTCCATGGAGGGCTCTGCAGAGGATATTCAACACAAACCTCTGTGACTCACAGTACCTTTGACTATCATGTCTTCCATACTTCAAAGGCTGTTTTACTTGTCATTTCATATCATCGATTCATATAGCATGATTCACTGTCATCAGCCATTTTTTGCAACTATTTTGGAATGACTCTTTCCCCTACACGTCTCTTTCCCATAAACTCAAACATTTTTATGCTGTTTCCCCAGATGTGTTAGTCTGTGTTTTCCCAAATTCTACCCAGTTACATTTTCCTTGCATTTATTCCCACAGACAGGATTACAAACTCTCCCTATTCAAGAGTTGCTGGTAATATCTTTAATAAGCCATATACAAACTACATTAGTCAGTGAGTATTACATTTCAAGTGACAGAAAGCTGACTTCAGCTCAGTAAGCCTAAAGAGTTTTTATCTGATCATGTAACAAAGATAGGCAGGGGTATCGCTGGGGACAAATGGACAGCCACAGCTCTGTCTTTCTCTGCTTTGCTTCTCTGCTTGTGGATTTCACTTTCTTCTACTGCCAAAGGGCTTTTTTGCCACACAAGGAATATGAATGAAGCAGTTCTGCTGTTACACATTCACAGATTTTCCAGCAGAGGGGAATAAGATCTTTAAAGAGCCTTCAACCAGAGAGAACATTTCTGGCAATAGGTTTCAGTGAGGTTAGCTTGGTTCCTGGACAAGTGGATCGGGCACTAGAGGTGGAGAAGGAAAGATAATTAGACTAGAAACTCATAGATGGAAGGGTAGAGGAAAGTGTTGTTAGCTAAAGAGGAGGGAAGAGGAGTGATATGTAGACAAAAATAACACCTATATGCTATAATAACTAACAACTATGGTCCAGATCCAAAACCGAACATGATCTATAACAATGAATGAGATATTCACTGTGGTTGTGGTGCTGGAGAAGACTGTTGAGAGTCTCTTAGACTGCAAGGAGATCAAATCAGCCAATCCTAAAGGAAATCCACTCTGAATATTCATTGGAAGGACTGATGCTGAAGCTGAAGCTCCAATACTTTGACCACCCAATGCAAAGAACCAACTCATTGGAAAGGACCTGGATGCTGGCAAAGATTGAGGGAAGGAGAAGAAGGGGGTGACAGCAGACAAGATGGTTGGATGGCATCACCACCTCAATGGACATGAGTCTGAGCAAACTCGGAGATAGTGAAAGACAGGGAAGCCTAGTCTACTGCAGTCCATGGGATTGCAAAGAGTCAGACACGACTTAGTAGTTGAACAATAATAAACATCCGTAGAATTAGGGGAAATATTTGCAAAATCTATATCTGACAAGGGTCTAGTTTTCAGAATGTGCAGTCTTATAACTGAAAATAGAAAGAAAACCAACCCAATTTAAAAATGGGCAAATGACTAAAGTAGACATTTCTTCAAAGAAGACATACAACTGGCCAATAAGCACACAAAAAAATGTTCAATATTATTAGTCACTAGGGAAATACAAACCAAAACCTCAATGAGATGCCACTCATGAGATGACACAAGGAGATACCCACAAGGACAACTGTATACATTCACCAATGTATATAGCAAAATAGAAGCAGATTCACAGCTAACAGGGGTTTCCCAGGTGGCACAGTGGTAAAAGAATCCTCCAACTAATGCAGGAGATGCAGGAAACATGGGTTCTATCCCTTGGTCAGAAAGATCCTCTGGAGAAGGGAAAGGCAACCCACTCCAGTACTCTTGCTTGGAGAATTCCATGGACAGAGGAACCTGGCCAACTACAATCCATGGGCTCATAGACACAACTGAGCATACATCTATGCATAGATAATAGAAAACAAATTAGTGGTTACCAATGGGGAGAAGGGAAAGACACGGGTAGGGAACTAAGATATACAAACTTCTATGTATGAAATAGATAAGCAGCAAGAATATATTGTACAGAACAGGGAATTATACCCACTTTTTTACAATAACTTTTAACCATGTGTAGTCTATACAAATACTGAATCTCTATATTGTACACCAAAAGCAATACAATTTTGTAAATCAACTATACTTCAATAAAAATAAATAAGATTAATTTACTTTAAAATTGTATAGTTATATGAATTAATACCAACAAAAAGTAATAAACAAGAATTTGGTCAATTATAGCTATCATTTAGCTGGGTATATTTTAGATATGATATTTTTGTGTCTTTCCCAATTTGAATGAAATTTTTAAGTTCCAATACCAAATTTTTTGTTAAATGCACGTATATTAATTGCCTCTTTTTCATACAAAGAATCAGACAGAACATCTCAAAGGTCTAGTCTTTATGTACATATGTATAATATGTACATGTGTTTGTATGTATATATTTTACCCTCTTCTTAAATTTGCATTTAATCCTTCCAGGATTCTTGTTAACACTTCTCTTCAAAGATTCCTTAATCATTTATAAGCACAAACTCCAGGATATTTTTTCAAAATGTAATAACAGCACTATTTCACCAAAAAGGCTTGCCATGTAATCTTGTTAATATATTTGTAAAAAAGAGGCTCACATACTTTGCATTATCCAGCATGCTACTAATAGAGAGGAAACTAAAAATCATACATTCTAGGGATTGGACAAAATAGTCAGAATTGTTATATATTGTACCCTTTCCTGCTTGTAATAAAGACATGCTCAAATATAAGAGTAAGAGAGGCAGAAAGAAGAAACTCTTGAAAATATTGTATAAATTACTTTCGGTCAGAAAATAAACAATCATTCAGGCACGGGTTGAGTTTAACTATATATTTCTTGAAAGTTCAAACTACAATGTCCTTATTCATTTTGAAGAAATTTAATAATCAACATGTTAAGTATTAAATTATCAAAATGATTCTTTATGTTGTTTAACCTGCCTCTCCTAATGCACAAAAGCAGTGGCGAACATTATTCATATGTTCTGCCATGTTTGTTGTTGAAAGAGATGTTGGACCAAAATAAAACTGGTTTTGGACTTGGAAACTTAAGACTGAAGTCTAAGTCCATCACGGACTAACTATATATACTCTTTTTAGTCACTGAATTTCTTCAGGTCTCAGTTTTCCAATCTATGCAGAATGGTTGGGTCCATCCTTACAGAACCAGGACTTAGGTCTCAAGCTAAACTGTCACTGCTCTGAGATACCTTCCTTGACCACCCCATCTAAAGTAGCTGCCCAGGCTCAAACTCAGTCATCTCTTTGAATTCTTTAAATAGCACCTATGACTCTTCCATCCTATTTCCTTATTTAATTACTTATTACATATCCATTCTTTCATTGACTGCCACCTTCCAAAGAGCAAAGAACCTATCCAAATGAGCAAAGACCTCATTTGCTATCGTGTTGCAGTGCCTGGCACAAAATAACCTCTCAATATAGTTGATGGTTGAATGACTATGAAAAAGACTCATACTAACAGAACTGCCAGCTTTGAAAGGTTCTTATGAGGATCAAAAAAGGAAATCAATGTGACCATGGTTTTTGAATGATGGCACAGTCTGCACATGGACAATTTTATTACTCTGATGTTAGTTTTCCTTAAAGGTTAATCACAATGTCCACCTATCATGAGATGGCTTGTTTTTTTTTTTTTTATCTAATAATATGAGCTCTGTAACTTTAGCCAAGTTTCATAAACTCTACCCATGGAAAGTAAGGCTGCCCTCCAATTTTCTGAGGCAGTTTCACTTAGAAAAATGTAAAACAAAATTAAATTCACAGGTCCAGTTACCACAGGGTCTGTGTCTTTCTGAATTATGGTTTCTTATCAAGAGTTAGTTCAGACATCCTCATTTGTAGTCAGTGGAACTTCAGGAATTGAGTATTTTCCTGCAGCATTCCATAGAGGTCACTAATAAAAGGAAAGGCAAAAAAATAGCGTGCCTGTATGTATGCATGTGGGGCCTTGATGTTTCTTCTCACGGCCTGACTGTCTTACTCAACTGGTCAAGTAATGACAAAGTAGGTGGTCATTCACAGACCTAACTTGATGATGTAATTTCGGCCTCTGTGATCTTTTCCAAGTGGACTACACAAAGTCCCACCTCTTTCCTAAAGCCTCATGATTTATAGAGGGCCATAGAGTAAATAGCAGGCTGGAGCTTGCATAACATGTGAGTTTCTTAGTAGGAATTCTTTAGCCATTAAGTCACTCAATTTTCCTACTGGGGCTTGAGGATATGGAACCATTTGAGATGTCAGTGTGGAATCTTCTAAATCCACAGAGCTTCCTGAATATTATGAAAACATAGTGGTTAAGACTATAAACTTTGGAGTCAGACAGACCTGGGTCAGAAACTCAGCTCCTTTACCTACGAGCTCTGTAATTTTGGTCAAGTTCTTTATTTCTCTGAGTCTCAGCTTCTTCACCTTTGAATGGGATGATAAAGTTAACTAGCTTATAGAATTGTTGTTAGGATTAATGGATACAAAGCCCTTCACATACCCTGGAGCATCATAAGTGCTTAATTATTGTTAACTGTTAGGTTTCAAATAAGCAAAAAATATAGGTTGAAAAAAAATTAACACTTGTAAAGTGTAAAATCAAAGATTCAGAATGCATAAAGGAATAGAAGTTGCTACTGAATTGAAAGTTAGTTTCTAGAAATCCTTTTATAGTTTATTACTTTTTTCACATGTATGAGCTTAATGCTTTGTTGAGTAAATAATAATTAGATGTATAATTTTAATCCCATTATATGAATAATAAAATATTAATATATATTCTTAAAATTTATAAAGTGATAAGTGCCATTCTTTAGCTCTGGCTCTCTCCTTAGATAAGTCACTTAACTTTCACAAGCCTCAGTTTACCATTGGTGATACATAAGGATAAGACTAGATCTACATAATGATAAGACTAGATCATTGGTTCTCAGAATGAATTTTCCAGAACGTGAGTACTGTTACATAATAAGTAATGTTTAATGGTAAATTATGTTTGGAAAATCTCAGGTAGCAGGTGTCTTTACCATGGGGTTTCTCAGATACACTGGGCTCTTATTTCCCTAGTGGGATGTGGTTTTCTACATTTTCAAACATGACTGGGGAATTTTTAAATCATTGACCATATTCTGAAACAAGAGTTTTGAGAAATATTTTGTGAAATGCAAGGCTAGATAACACCCAAGATCTCTTCCAGCTCTAAATTCTAAAGCTCTGATTCACTTTTTCCTTTTCCAGGCCCAGACTGGACTATGCCAGAACCATGCCACTGGCTTTCTTCTCCATGTATTTTCACCAAGACCTAAGCAACCAGACATTCCCTTAACCACTCTGCCCTTCCATCCCTTGTTTCATAGCTCATCAATCTTCACCATGTGGAATGGTATATGGACTCAGGATAAAAGATGCAATTATTGCCTACTTAGAAAAGTCTTCTTGCCACATGCCTACATGTCAAAATCCAATAACTCCCTAAAAATACAGGTGAAAGTTTCTCCTTTATGAAGACTTTTTCACCTACATATCTAGAATTATTTTTTTTCCAAATTTCTATAGAATTTTATATTATACAAGAATTTCCTCCACAGGCAAAAGTTGACATTTGAGGAAGGGAAACGTTCCCTTTTGTTCAGCTACCCCATATAATAAAGATCTTTACCATCACCAGTCCTTGCCCACTCATCCTAAAACACCTGCCCATCACCATGGTAACCCAAGTTATCCTTATTTCCAAATGCCCTCTAGGAAGGCCTGGAAAGTTGCCTGCCCTTGGGAACCATTAGCCTAATCATTATCAATCAGCATTTATGATCTTTGATCTCTACTGGGTTATAAGTCCCTAAAGGACAAGGGATTAAGTCCTTCGAATATCCTAACATGCAAGTCACACAGCTTCCTCTGTAAGCAAAATTCAAAGCTGAATGAATTATAATATCCCAATATGATACAGTAGAAAAAGTACTGGATTTATAGGACAAGAAAGTTACTTGACCTCTTTGATTCAACATCTATTAAATGGGAACAAAATAGGATAATATCTGAATAGAACCTTCTACCACCTAACAGACTGTATGCATGGGGCAAGCTAGGTTCCTTCAGTTCCTTCTTCCTCTCCCCTTTTCCTTTATTTCCTTACACATCATATAAACATGAATATCCTTTTCCACCATTTGAATAGGGAAGAGAGACAAAGGGGTCACTCAAATCCCATTTTTATATCAGCCACTGGACCCAAATAGTGGATTCCAAATAGTTTTCCATCGTACAGGGCATGATACCGCAAGATAATGCTCAGAATTTCCTTTTCCTGAACTAAATCAGTTATGTAAGTTGCTTCTGTTCAGAAAGCTAAAACACTTACACTATAGGGTTAGGCAAAGTGTAGCTGAGGACTGTGAATAAACAGCAGTTCCCATGAGAAGAATGTGTGTGTTATTCACATGAGTCAGAGACACTACAAGGGAAACTGATCAGAAAAAGAATAAAAGCCACACTTCTATGATACATTTCAGGGGGTGGGATACTCAGTAGGGTAAGGATGTGTGATGCCCCTGACCAGAAATTGTCTGACAATACTCATCTCAGATGAGGACTGCCCCTGGTATACTCAGTGACCACATCTGATCTAATTTCACAGAGTCAAGGGAAGTGGCTTGGGACACATTCCCATGATCTGAAATCTCTAAAGTTTCTAAAGAAGTGGATGGGGTGGGTGGGAGAATTACAAGGTCATCTGTGCACTTACACAAGAGTCAAGGCAAGGTGGTACTTACACTCTTACACACCTTTGTCCCAGGGAACAATTTTCCAGAACTGGGCACTAGTTATGGACTTTCTCATATGACACATAGATGGGAAGAGTCACATACAGTAGTCTCCTCAGGTGTCATGATAACTCGGGGAGGAAACAATTATTATACCCATACTGCAGATGAAGAAAATTATAGTTCATAGAAGTTGAGTAACTTGCACAAGTTCATAATGCCAATATAGCGAGACTTGAAATAGCCTTGCCTATTCTGTGTCCTGCTCTTTCTACATCTTGCTAGTGAGAAAACTGGTCTCTATAGCAATCCTTACAAAACATACAAGTAGATTATAAATTTAGATAAATGAAAATAAAGAACCAGGGTTTTGCCATTAGTAGATTCTGCTAAGTTAATGCCAGAATTTAATGAAGTGCCTTCAAGTTTTACCTTGACACAAAGTATCTGTTTCAGTTAAATTCCAAAACCTCATTGGAGGCACCTACCTGCTAGAAATGAGTAACCCAGTGTACTAAGGACTAAATAAATATCTCCTTAGTTTTCATTGACATTGACAAAATGGTGAAATGATAGTAAAAAATTGAAATGAGAGCTTGTAATTAACTCTCCCAAGATCACGTTTGCCTCTCTTCACTTTATTAGGAGCCCTGTTTTGGGAGTTAGGTAAAGCAAATTCTGAGAGAGCATTCAAGTTCATCTCTACATTAATCACTCCTTCCTTTAAATTAAATTCACTTTTACATCCAATAATAGACCTGTGAATAGTAAATTTATCAGCCTTTGTTCAAAACTGTCTTTGTTTCACCTTCACTATTAAATTATAGTGTCATAATGGGTAGAATTCTAAAATGATGGGATTTTTCCTCCACATTTTGAAGATATTTTCATATTAGTTTCACTTTGCTGTTGAGGACCCTTTTGTTAGTCTAATTTTCGTAACTTTCAAGAGAATCTATCTTTTATTTCTAATTGTTATTAGAATTTTTCTTTTTGATAATTCTTAAGTTTTAACACAATGTGCAAATGTGTGGATTATTTTTCAACTTTGTGTTTACATTCTTCAAGCTGCGGCTTTTCAATCTCAGATTTATATGTTCCTTCAATTCTGGGAAATTATCAATCACAGCCTCTTCTAATTTGCTCCTGACTCTCTAGTCTATTTCCTTTGAGAGTTGCTACTAAACAAATATTGAATCATGTCTTTTCCATATCTCTTAACATCTTATTTCTTCATCTTTGTGGCACCTCCTAAGTGATTTCTCCTGTTCTGTCCTTCAACTCACTAATTCTCTCTACAGTTTCTGACATTTAAACTCTCAATTAAGAGCTTCATTTTGATTGTTATACTTTTTATTTCTAGAACTACACACATATTTGTCTATTTTCTAGGGTATAGTTTTTAAATAAATTCGTATTCCTCCCTTTATTTCTTTAGTAACACTTAGTAGATTTATTAATAATCAAATGTATAACTTATTTCCCTTAGCCTGTATTGGCCAGAGTATAGACTGACTGTGTGGGGGGAGCTATGTGAGATACAGTAGGTCATGGTGGACTTTAAAGTTCAGATGAGACATTTTAAGTGGTGATCTAGTAAAAAGCTTAAATAATAGGCTAGAATGACCAGATATGCACTTTAGATAAAGCTCTCTGACAGGAGTAGGTACAATGGCTCTGAGGAGGCAGAGGTCAGATTCTGGAAGGCTCTTGTATTTTTCCAGAAAGGACACATCTCTGGTGATTGTCAACAAGGCTAGCATGGTGGGAAATATGCTCTATGTCCCTCAGTTTGACTTTCTTGAGAAAATGAATCATTCAGCATCCTGTTTATAACAGTTCAACTATGACTAACATATGTCACTTTTTTCATTTCTATAAGTTATATACATAACTCTTTTCTTTCTTTGTTTCATAGAAATTTTTTAAAAATTTTATTGTGTATAAGAGTATTTACAATGTTGATTTACAGTTCAGTTCAGTCACTCAGTCACATCCAACTCTTTGAAACCCCATGGACTGCAGCATGCCAGGCCTCCCTGTCCATCTAATGGTCTACCAACTTCCAGAGTTTATTCAAACTCATGTCCATTGAGTCGGTGATGCCATCCAACCATCTCATCTTCTGTCATCCCCTTCTCCTCCCACCTTCAATCTTTCCCAGCAACAGGGTCTTCTCAAATGAGTCAGTTCTTCATGTCACGTGGCCAAAGCATCAGAGTTTCAGCTTCAACATCAATCCTTTCAATGAATATTCAGGACTGATTTCCTTTAGTATGGACTGGTTGGATCTCCTTGCAGTCCAAGGGACCCTCAAGAGTTTTCTCCAACACCACAGTTCAGAAGCATCAATTCTTTGGCTCTCAGCACTCTTTATAGTCCAACTCTCACATCCATACATGACCACTGGAAAAATCACAGCCTTGACTAGATGGACATTTGTTGGCAAGGTAATGTCTCTGCTTTTTAATATGCTGTCTAGATTGGTCATAACTTTCCTTCCAAGGAGTAAGCATCTTTTAATTTCATGGCTGCAGTGATTTTGGAGCCCAGAAAAATAAAGTCTGCCCCTGTTTCAGCTGTTTCCCCATCTATTTGCCATGAAGTGATGGGACCAGATGCCATGATCTTAGTTTTCTGAATGTTGAGCTTTAAGTCAACTTTTTCACTCTCCTCTTTCACTTTCATCAAGAGGCACTTTAATTCTTCTTCACCTTCTGCCATAAGGGTGGTGTCATCTGCATATCTGAGTTTATTGATATTTCTCCCAGCAATCTTGATTCCACCTTGTGCTTCCCGCAGCCCAGCATTTCTCATGATGTACTCTGCACATAAGTTAAATAAGCACGGTGACGATATACAGCCTTGATGTATTTCTTTCCCTATTTGAAACCAGCTTGTTGTTTCATGTTCAATTCTAACTGTTGTTTCCTGATCTGCATACAGATTTCTCAAGAGGCAGGTCAGGTCTGGTATTCCCATCTCTTGAAGAATTTTCCAGTTTGTGGTGATCCACACATTCAGAGTCTTTGGCATAGTCAACAAAGCAAGCAGAAATAAGTGTTTTTCTGGTGCTCTGTTGCTTTTTTGATAATCTTATGGATATTGGCAATTTGATCTCTGGTTCCCTGCCTTTTTTAAAACCAGCTTGAACATCTGGACGTTCACGTTTCATGTACTATTGAAGCCTGGCTTGGAGAATTTTGAGCATTACTTTACTAGCGTGTGAGATGAGTGCAATTGTGCAGTAGTTTGAACATTCTTTGGCATTGCCTTTCTTTGGGATAGGAATGAAAACTGACCTTATCCAATCCTGTGCCTGGAAATGTTAGTTTCAAATGTATAGCAAAGTGACAGTTATAATATACATGTATCTATTATTTTTCAGATTCTTTCCCTATATAGACCATTACAGAGTACAGAGTTCCCTGTGCTATAGAGTAGGTCCTTGTTGATTACCTATCTTACATAAAGTATTGTGTATATGTTAATCCCAAATTCCTAATTTATCCCTCCACTCCCTCTTTTTTTTCTTTGACATGATTTTACACTAATTTTTGTTTCCTTTTTATAAAACCATGTTACATGTATTTTACTGACTGAATACCTCAGGTTTTATGTGAAGTTGCTCTTGTTGTGAATAAAGAGCGAGTTTTTTATTCCGAAATTTTGCTTCTATCTTTTCAGTTCTACCTGGTAACAAAATAAAAGTCTGAGATGAAGTCTAGCTAGACCTTGTTTGGCTTAAAAAAGAAAAGAATCTTTGCCTGCTCTGGGGCCAATGGCAGTTGTGACCACAGCTGGTTATTGGGGAACGTTTCCAGTATGTAGGTCCTTGGGCATTTCCCAGATCTATTTTCCCACTCAGTGTCCTGGTTATCTCCAGCCCATGCTGACTCAAGTCCAGCAGCCTTGAGGAATGGAGGCAGAGGGGATGATGTACTCAGCTTGGCTACTTGAGCCAGAAGCCAATTAGATATACACTGGGCGGCATGGATATGAGGATTGGCCAAGATAAAGCCCCACATGAACTCTTGTGGGTTGAAGATTCCTAGTCAAGAGCAGACCTTTTTGAGAATTGGGATAATTTGTTTCTGGCAAAACAGTTTCTTTTTGAGAGTGAGAAGAAAAGCGGTGTGGGTAAAGCTTTGGAAATCTTGCAAGACCTCTTGGACATGAACTATGTGTTACAAAACAAATTTTTGTCCAGTTAAGTGTTAACCAATCAAAACCAGACAGATTGTCTTTGGCATGTTGGCTTCAGAATGCGACAGGGGAAGTACCATCACTGAATATGACTGGGAACTTGCTGAACTCAGACATTTACAAAAGAGTCTTGGGGTCCATATAATGAGAGGACAGAACCGGCTTTGCTGGTTCCTCTGTGCAGAATGTGATTGCAACCTCCTGGGGGGAAAAAAGAAAAAAAAAATGAGCACTACCAAATCAAAAGTAGTTTCAGCTGTCAGTGGAGGGTGGTCCAGAAGAAAATTTAGAAGAAGGAAATTCATTATAAACCATAATGAATTCTCTTTGCCATTGAAAATTTCTCCGAAAAACATTTCATGACAACTTTGACAGGCAATTATCTGCTGGATCTACAGAGACTGCTCTTTCTTACCCCCAAATAGCTCTTAAGGTCACCCTGGGAAAAATAGACTTGTAAGCAGAAAATTGCATTATGTAGTAACTTTATAGACTTCATGAAGCAAGGACAGAAGTGCCAATTCTGGTCAACTTGGGAAAGATCTCACAGAATTGTTGGTTTTGAGTCAGCTCAGTTCAGTCGCTCCGTTGTATCTGACTCTTTGCAATCCCATGGACTGCAACACGCCAAGCTTCCCTCAAAAGGTGTACAGGCATCCCAGAGAAGGAAATGACATATACAAAGACTTGGCGTCAAGAAGGAGCATTTTGCTTATACAGTAAGAAAGGGAAAGTACGTGAAGTTGCAGATACAGTGTTTGGAGGCCTTAGGTCAGATGGGAATGGTTCTTGCATGGCATGCTAAAAAGTTACTTCAGCCTAAAAGGCAGAGCAATATTTGTTTACATAACAGTTTCAGTTTTCAGCCAAAAGCTTCACTTTTCCAGCAGAGACATGTGTTTTGTTTTCATGTGAAAAACACACAGTCTTAGGATGCTGTTCCCATATGTATAAAGGGACAAGAGCATTGTCCTCTTCATCTAATGAAATTAGTACTAGAACACTTCAGGGAATTCTCTGGTGGTCCAGTGGTTGAGATTTTGCACTTCCAAGGCACAGGGTATGGGTTCAATCACTGGTTAGGGATCTAGGGTCTCAAGAGCTACATGGTGCAGCCAAAAGATATATATTTTTAAAAGACTAGAACATATCACAGAAAGGCACACATGTTTATAAAACAAAAGAGGGCAAAGGAAAGTCCAATTCAGATACATCTGATTTTTTGCAATCGTATGGACTGTAACCAGCCAGGCTCCTTTGTCCACGGAATTTCCCAGGCAAGAATACTGGAGTGGGTTGCCATTTCCTTCTCCAGGGGTTCTTCTTGATCCAGGGATTGAACCCATGTCTCCAGTGTCTCTTGCATTGCAAGGAGATTCTTTACCGCAGAGACAAAGGGGAGACCCTTCAAACATGTGGAGGATCATTTAAATACTCCGCTTATGTTTGATAGGAGTTCCATGGGGAAGAATGATAGGAAAACAGCAATATTAGAAAAGAATTTTATAGAAATGAGGAATAAGGATGTCTTGAAATTGAAAATAGTTTCCAAATATCAAGAATAAATATGGATTCATGTCCAGAAATATCAATATCACTGTAACATATGAAATAAAACAGATAAAGGAAATAAAGTCAAATGAGAAAATCTCTTTTTTATTATTTATTTATTTACTTTTTTTCTTTACATTATCGTGTTAAAGGCTTTGAGATTGATAAATCCCCTAAAAATGAATCAAAATTAGACAACAGCCTTCTCAAAGATGTCTCCCAAGAGGAGAGAAAAACAATCATTAAATTTGAACTGTACATCCACCTAAACTATTATTGAGGAAAATGATGGGATTTTCAAACTTGTAAAGATTATGAAAGTTTACCATCCAAAGAGTTCCTCAAAAGAACTTCCAGGGAATATGCTTCTGAAAGAAGAGAAGCAAGGGTAAAGATACAGAATAAAATTTATCAAATAATATTGATCACATAGTTCCTAAAATATTATTTTTCTTCAACAGCTTTGTGTTTATTATTTTTGTTGTTTTATTTTGTTGCTAGTATTAATTTAATGTGATCATTATCTTTTTTTTTTAAATTTTCTTTACTTTATTGCATTGGTTTTGCCATACAATGACATGAAACTGCCATGGGTTTACATATGCTCCCCCTCCAGAACCCCCCTCCCTCCTCCCTCCCGATTCCCTCCCCCTGGGACATCTCGGTGCACCAGCCCCGAGCATCAATCCTGGGCTGGCGATTGATTTCACATATGATAATTAACATGTTTCAATGCCATTCTCCCATATCATCCCACCCTTGCCCTCATCCACAGAGTCCACGAGTCTGTTCTATACATCTGCGTTCCTTTTGCTGTCTCACATGCAGGGTTCTCCTAACCGTCTTTCTAAATTCCATATATATGCGTTAGTATATTGTATTGTTGTTTTCCCTTCTGGCTTACTTCACTCTGAATAATGGGCTCCAGTTCCGTCCACCTGAGTAGAACTGATTCAAATGAATTTTTTTTTAATGCTGAGTAATATTCCATTGTGTATATGTACCACAGCTTTCTTATCCATTTGTCAGTTGATGGGCATCTAGGTTGCTTCCATGTCCTGGCTATTGTAAACAATGCAGTGATGAACATTGGGCTACACGTGGCTCTTTCAATTCTGGTTTCCTCAGTGTGTATGCCCAGCAGTGGGATTGCTGGGTCATATGGCAGGTCTATTTCCAGTTTTTTAAGGAATCTCCACACTGTTTTCCATAGTGGCTGTACTAGTTTGCATTCCCACCAACAGTGTAAGAGGGTTCCCTTTTCTCCACATCCTCTCCAGCATTTATTGCTTGTAGATTTTTGGATGGCAGCCATTCTGACTGGTGTAAAGTGGTACCTTTTAAATGAAAAAGTCCTAAATGAATTAATGAGTCTTGGAGATCTGATAGCCCTAATTAATCTAATATAGGACATTCTATCCAACAGATACAGAAGATGTGTTTTTACCAACAATGCTAGAAACTTTTAAATGACATAGTTTTAAATAAATGTTCCTCAGGATATTTCTTCTTCTGAACATAAGTGCTCTCCTATTTTTCACCCAAACTTACTCTCTGTGACTTATACCTTCCATGCATCTACTGAAGAGTCATCAAGGCCATCAGACACTGTCTGCCATGGCTGTGAGCTGAGACTGATGCATCTCCTGGGAGCTTCCCAACTTGACCAGTGTTTTCCTCTTCAGCCCTTGAACAGTCATTAGTAGAAGACTCAGTTATGTTGACGTGAACTGAAAAGAAACTTGGGGCCATGAGCCCTGAGACACTCACATTAGTTTTTGGTAAAAGAAAGTTTCTCTATGAGACCATGCCTGCTTTTGGAGTAAGACTCACAAGTCAAAGAGCAAGATTCTCTATTCTCTTTGGAAGTCTTTTTAAGAGATAGTGCAAGGACTGTAGTGGAATAACCCCAAAGATGATAGACATTCCCCAGTGCCCTTTAATGTCATCTCTACCCCTGGGTACATTAGCCTTTTGTGGTCTTTCCCAAAGAGAACATAATCAAGGTATCATAATGGGTGAGGGTACTGTCTTCTGATTCAAGCCCATCACTCCAGAAGCTAGGATGCTTCCTGTTGTAATTTTCCCAGTGATGGAGCAAAATGAATGTGATGCCTTTTGTGAGTGGCAAAGGGCATAAGGTCTTACTCTAGGCTTGCCATTCATTGGGCTGTGATAACAAGTTTCCATGGAGTAACAAAAAACACTTGTATCTTCACACTCCACAATTTATCAAGCGCTTTTCTAAGCTGATTTCGAGTGATATAATCCCAAATCTGACAATGTAGGTGAGAGGTATTATGATAGCTATCTGAGGAATTTGAAAATAAGAGAATTAAAAATGACACCCAGAATATCCCATGGCTCTGTGAAGATGAAAGGATTAAGGCCCAGATTTTTGAGCTAAAATTTTGTTGTCTCTCATACTCTTCTTGGCCTCTGACTTACAATGCAAGCTGGCTTCAGGTGGATAGAATGTAGCATGCAGTGCTGTCCAGGAAGACATTCCATTCTGCCAGATAGGCTTGACCACACCTGATCATACTCATACATTTGACTAAGAGTAAAAACTCTGGGGCCAGCCAGTTTAGCCTCAAATTCTAACTCCAGAAAATAGGGTAAACTGTGTGATCTTGGGTAAGTTTCTTAACCTCTCTGAACCTCAGTTTAGTCATCAGTAAAATGAGAGTATACCCTGTAAGGTTGCTGTTGGATTCATAAGTTAGTAATACATTCAAAGTGCATGGAGTAGTGCCTGGCAGGCAACAAGGACTCTATAGGTGTTTGCTATCGTGATGTTTTTATTATTGTTATTATATTGATGTCAGTGGTGGTGTTGTTAGAGCATCAGGGTTGTTTGGTTCAGGCAACGGGCTAAGCTTTTAGGAGCTGTGACCTAAACACCTCAAACATGTCCCAACAGAAGTTGAGCTTAAAAGGAAACACTTGCTCTGTTGATGACATTGAGAGGCTTGTGTCACAATAAAATTAAATAAAGGTGGGTTTTCATAGACAAAGGAGTTGCACAGACATACAAGGTCTTCTCAGAGTTGCCATGTTCCCTGGTGTGGCAAGGTTGTCACTGCAGTCAGGGTAATTTTTCTACTTACTAGGTTTCTTATTCATCTCACTAATCTCGTCCCTCCCTCCATGGGGCTTGGTGTCCCCTCTGCCATTTTGGATTTGTAATAAACAAGAATGAACTAAATTCCCAGAATTACTGAGAGCCCCTCTCCTGCTGTTGATGAAAGTCAGACATCGAGCCGCTGTGGCCTGGATAGGTTCACTCTTTTCTCTGTCACCTGGTCCATTTCATTCCGATTCTGGGCTGAATTTCTGAACTGAAAGTGCACGCTCGAATTCAAGAGCAAAACTCAGTGGTGCCACAGTGTGCAGACTGAAGTCAAAGTCAACAGGGAACCCTGGAGAACTTGCACTTTTTTGATTGTCTGGGAAAGAGTTTCATTTCCAAACATCCCTTTTGGATCTTCTCTTGTCTCCACTCCCTTTTGTAACTTGAACTTTCATTCCTTTGCTCTGGCTGTCTACCTCCATCCTCCAGCCTGTCAGTTTTTGCATTGACAGGCAATTAGACAGTCAACGAACCTGACACAAGCTAGCTTCTTGGGTTCCGTGAATAATTCTTGTGGCTTCTCAACAAAACTACCTGTCCTCCTGGCACCTCTCTCCCTAACCTCATTCTGTTCCTCTTTTAAGAATCCTTGGACTTCCCTGTGGCACGGTGGATAAGAATTCACCTCCCAATGCAAGGGACACGGGATTGACCCCTGGTCTGGGAAGATTCTGCATGCCGCTAACCAACTAAGCCTGTGCACCAACAACTTCTAAGCCTTCTAGGGCCTTCAAGCTGCTACCACTGAATTCACTGCCGCAACTACTGAAGTCACGCATCTAGTGCTTGTGCTCCACAACAAGGGAAACTGCAACTACAGAAAGCCCAACTGGAGCAAGGAAAAAGAATAATTTTTTTAAAAGAGGGAAGGAATCCTTACTCTTTGTTGCTTCTCCAGCCTGTAGACCCTACAACAGTCCCTGGGCTGCTGGCTTTCTGCATTTGACTTTTTCTGTCCTTCCTTAGACAGTGACTGGTGTTGATCTTGCACTGTGGACTTGTATGTCTTATATAGTCCAGTTCTTAACTTGTACCATCCTTCCCTCCTCACACTCCATCCCAGAGACACACATCCACCTGGACTTGCAAAAACAAAGCCTGATTCAGCATCATCTGTTGTGTCACCGCATGTCATCCTGACCATGCCACGTGCTCCCACCATGAAAATCCACCTTCCCCTTCCTTCACAGTATGTAAAATCAAAGGATGCCAAATTTGCACTATTCAAATAAAATGATTTGGCTGTCAAGGGGTTGTTTATCCATCAGTTTGTGACTTGTGTTTGAGGAGGTGTCATCCTTTGCTATACCCCCTCACTTGGTACATCATCCAAAGGATGTCTCATTGTTGCCCCCAAGCTGGGTTTTCCACTTGCTATTTAGTGAGCCCATAGACACAACCAAGCCAAAGATCAGGAGAAGGAAGGAATTACTACTTGCAGGTAGTAAGGAGAACACTGGGAATTTTTCCCAAAGCAGTGTCTCCCTGAACAGCAAGATGGGGAAAATTTTAAGCTAAACGTGGCTCAAATGGTAAAGAATCCACTTGCAGGGCAGGAGGAGACCAAGTTCAATCTCTGGATCTGAAGGAGGGAATGGCTACCCACTCTAGTGTTCTTTCTGGAGAATCTCATGGACAGAGGAGCTTGGAGGGCTACATTCCATGGGATCACAAAGAGTATGACTGAGTGACTAAGCACAAGGCCACATGCATATTAATGAAGGGGCTTGAGCAGAACTGAGTCCAGGCTTGAGCTGATTGAAATCTCAAGGATTAACATCATCCTTCTGCCCTCCATCTGGGTGAAGGCCTTAGCTCCTGCTGAACTCAAAGATCTATTATCGTGCATATTTCTTGATGGAGTTCTTTGAGAGTTCTTAAGACTATCTGCACTGTTGCTTGACTACCTTTTTTTTTCTGTCCCTGTACTCCTTTTTTTCCCCTTAAGATCATTGATTACTGAGATATATTCAAAAGCAAGCTCTGTGGACCAGCTTAGATCACAAAATGGCTTGGGCCAAAATAGCTTCTCTTATGTCAAGAAAGCCATTCCTGATTCTTTTTCTCTTTCTCTTAAGCTGTCTGATACTTCAGTGCAGCTCTCTGATACTCTGAAGGTTATAACCATGCATTCTCAATCCTTAATTTCTAAGTAAAGTATCATTTGTGGCAAGAAAATTAAATTTAAGTACATTTCCATTAAGCATCACATTTTGGGCCAATACTTCTTTAAAGTAAGTGTATTGAGGAAGATATAGAAGCCTCATGATAGATATAGCATCACCTTTTCTCTGATTTATAGCTAACGTTATATTTAACTGGGTTGTTCCCTGAAGGCTCAGATGGTAAAGAATCTACCTGCAGTGCAGGAGACCAGGTTCAATCCCTGGGTCAGGAAGATCTCTTGGATAAGGGAATGGTTACCCATCCCAGTATTCTTGCCTGGACAATTCCATGGACAGAGGAGTCTGGTGGGCCACAGTCCATGGGATCACAAACACTCAGACAGGACTGAGTGACTAACAGTTAACTCATATTTAACTACGTCTCCTGTTCAAATAAGGAATTCAGGTTTGTGAAGAATCCTCTCTTTTCTCTGTACCTACATTTTGTCATAAAAATTTTCTGCCTTCCCAACCCATCAGCCACTCCAGACTACCTTACTTCTGCTCAGGAAACATCAATTTCATGCTCAAGTCTGCTCATATGGAAAGTCCTTTCCTTCCTTTGTGTATTTTTCCACCAGCTTATATATCAGATACATGTGTGTATGTATATTCTTCCCCTATTATTGATTCAATACACAATAGCATGCTAGTTGCTCAGTCATGCGCAACTCTCTGCAACCCTGCCAGGCTCCTCTGTCCATGGGGTTCTCCAGGCAAGAATCCTGGAGTGGGTGGCCATTCCCTTCTTCAGGAGATCTTCCTGACTCAGGGAATGCACCTGGATCCTCTGTCTCCAAAACACATTTATCTGTAAAGAGCAGCAGTGCCCACATCCTGATACCTCAGACCCTTCAGTTCCAGGACTCGTTTCACAAGACTTTCAGAAAAGCGGAGTCCACTGGTATACGTGTATTACAATATGTATTTTTTGACTCAACATTATCACTGTGTCTGGCAGGTTTATTCACACAGCTTTTAGATGCTGAGTTAAACTTTACATAATTGAAACACTCAACTGATTAAAAAATAGAATGGAAAATTCACTGGAATGGTAACCACCCACTTCCCACTCAGACAGGAATGTGATCTGAGAACAGGGAGAAGATAACAGCCCCCAGTGGGTGTTGCTGAGCAGAGACCCTGGTTTGAGAGATGTCTTCCCATCCTGTCACCCATCCAACCCCCATGAGTACCACTACTCATTGCTGATGTCCAACACCCTGCTGTGAAAGACAAGTTGCATCACAATGTTTTAAAACAAATAGTTAGAATAAGTTAACAGAGGGAGCCTTGGAGAAGGAAAGGCAACCCACTCCAATACTCTTGCCTGGAGAATTCCATGGACAGTGGAGCCAGGCAGGCTACAGTCTATGGGATCACAAAGAGTCAGACACGACTGAGTGATTAACTAGTAACAAGTAACAGAGGGAGCCTAGTTCCCTTATCTAATATAAGTTATTTTATCAGGTTACTCCCAGTTTGATAACAACTGAGAATATTTTCCCAGAAGAGGCCAAACAACAGCAAGAATTGTAAACACATATTAAAAAGCAGAGACATTACTTTGTCAACAAAGGTCTGTCTAGTCAAGGCTATGGTTTTTCCAGTGGCCATGTATGGATGTGAGAGTTGGACTATAAACAAAGCTGAGGGAAAAAGAATTGATGCTTTTGAACTGTGGTGTTGGAGAAGACTCTTGAGAGTCCCTTGGATGGCAAGAAGATCCAACCAGTCCATCCTAAAGGAGATCAGTCCTGGGTGTTCATTGGAAGGACTGATGTTGAAGCTGAAACTCCAATACTTTGGCCACCTGATGCGAAGAGCTGACTCATTGGAAAAGACCCTGATGCTGGGAAAGATTGAGGGAAGGAGGAGAAGGGGATGACAGTGAATGAGATGGCTGGATGGCATCACCGACTCAATGGACATGGGTTTGGGGGGACTCAGGGAGTTGGTGACGGACAGGAAGGCCTGGCGTGCTGTGGTTCATGGGGTTGCAAAGAGTTGGACATGACTGAGCGACTGAACTGAACTGAACTGATGCACACTGCTGTATCTAAAATGGATAACCAACAAGGACAAGGCACAGGACACTCTGCTCAATATTAATGTAACAACCAAAATGCAAAAGGAATTTGAAAAAAGATGCATATATGTGTATGACTGAATCACCTTTCTGTATACCTAAAACTAGTGTAACATTCTTGATCAACTATACTCCAATTTCAGATTTTAAAATTAAAAAAAAAAATAAGTACTCATAATGCTTGATTTTTGCCCTCTGGGCAAACTCAAGAAGTTTATGGCAGTGCTGTAATATCAATGAAATTTACTTAATAAAGATGAAACCTATCAGTATTCAGGGATTTGCTGCTCTGTGAGTACGGGGAGGGAAGAGCAGAACAATAAAAATGATTGCAGAGGCAGAGAAAGGGGTGCACCTTATGGAGCTCCAAATAAGGCTGAAGGGTGGGAGTAGGGTAGGCAATTTCAGCATCCCTCCTGGTTCTTCCACACCCTACCCTCCACAATCTTCTTCCTCCCTCCCACCCTGAGAACAGTCTTTTTTCAGGTCCCTAAATGCTGCAGTTCAGTTCAGTCGCTCAGTTATGTCCAACTCTTTGCGACCCCATGAACCACAACACGCCAGGCCTCCCTGTCCATCACCAACTTCGGGAGTACACCCAAACCCATGTCCATTGAGTCGGTGATGCCATCCAATCATCTCATCATCTGTCGTCCCTTTCTCCTCCTGCCCTCACTCTTTCCCAGCATCAGGGTCTTTTCCAGTGAGTCAGCTCTTCGCATCAGGTGGTGAAAGTTATTGGAGTTTCAGCTTCAACATAAGTCCTTTCAATGAGCAGCCAGGACTGATCTCCTTTAGGATGGACTGGTTGGATCTTCTTGCCATCCAATGGACTCTCAAGAGTTTTCTCCAACACCACAGTTCAAAAGCATCAATTCTTCAGTGCTCAGCTTTGTTTATAGTCCAACTCTCACATCCATACATGACCACTGGAAAAATCATAGCCTTGACTAGACAGACCTTTGTTGACAAAGTAATGTCTCTGCTTTTTAATATGCTGTCTAGGTTTGTCATAACTTTCCTTCCTAGGAGTAAGTGTCTTTTAATTTCATGGCTGCAATCACCATCTGCAGTGATTTTGGAGCCAAAAAAAAATAAAGTCAGCCACTGTTTCAGCTGTTTCCCCATCTATTTGCCATGAAGTGATGGGACTAGATGCCATGATCTTAGTTCTCTGAATGTTGAGCTTTAAGCCAACTTTTTCACTCTCCTCTTTCACTTTCATCAAGAGGCTCTTTTGTTCTTCTTCACTTTCTGTCATAAGGATGGTGTCATCTGCATAACTGAAGTTATTGATATTTCTCCCAGTAATCTTGATTCCAGCTTGTGCTTCCTCCAGTTCAGCATTTCTCATGATGTACTCTGCATATAAGTTAAATACGCAGGGTGATAATATACAGCCTTGACGTACTCCTTTTCCTATTTGCAACCAGTCTGTTGTTCCATGTCCAGTTCTAACTGTTGCTTCCTGACCTGCAAACAGGTTTCTTAAGAGGCACGTCAGGTGATCTGGTATTCCCATCTCTTTCAGAATTTTCCAGTTTATTGTGGTCCACACAGTCAAAGGCTCTGCCATAATCAATAAAGCAAAAATAGATGTTTTTTCTGAAACTCTCTTGCTTTTTCAATGATCCAGCAGATGTTGGCAATTTGATCTCTGGCTCCTCTGCCTTTTTAAAACCAACTTGAACATCTGGAAATTCACGGTTCATGTATTGTTGAAGCCTTGCTTGGAGAATTTTGAACATTACTTTACTAGGGTGTGAGATGTGTGCAACTGAGCTTTCTTTGGCATTGCCTTTCTTTGGGATTGGAATGAAAACTGACATTTTCCAGTTCTGTGGCCACAGCTGAGTTTTCCAAATTTGCTGATATATTGAGTGCAGCACTTTCACAGCATCATCTTTCAGGATCTGAAATAGCTCAACCGGAATTCCTTCACCTCCACTGGCTTTGTTCGTAGTGATGCTTTTTAAGGCCCACTTGACTTCACATTCCAGGATATCTGGCTCTAGGTGAGTGATCATACCATCGTGATTATCTGGGTCATGAAGATCTTTTTTGTACAGTTCTTCTGTGTATTCTTGCCACCTCTTCTTAATATCTTCTGCTTCTGTTAGGTCCATACCATTTCTGTCCTTTATTGAGCCCATCTTTGCATGAAATATTCCCTGGTATCTCTAATCTTCTTGAAGAGATCTCTAGTCTTTCCCATTCTATTGTTTTCCTCTATTTCTTTGCATTGATCACTGAGGAAGGCTTTCTTATCTCTCCTTGCTATTGTTTGGAACTCTGCATTCAGATGCTTCTGTCTTTCCTTTTCTCCTTTGCCTTTCACTTCTCTTCTTTTCACAGCTATTTGTAAGGCCTCCTCAGACAGCCATTTTGCTTTTTTGCATTTCTTTTTCTTGGGGATGGTCTTGATCCCTGTCTCCTGTACAATGTCACTAACAACCATCCATAGTTCATCAGGCACTCTGTCTATAAGATCTAGTCTCTTAAATCTGTTTCTCAAATGCTGCAGAACACTCCTTAGGTCATGGATCATCCACTTTCCCTATCCAGCCATGGGTAAGCATGTGCCAATAACTGGTGAGACAAGGAGAAGTGTGTGCCTGACTCAGCAAACCCATCACAACCACCTAAGCAGTTTTGAACCCTGGTGCTTGCCAGAAAGGAGAGTACTAGTCAACTGTATGCTACTAGTGAGAAGTAAGGCAGAGATCTCCAAACCCAAAGCAACCTCCTCCTTAAACCTTTAGCTATGTGACTTTGGGCAAGTTAGTCACATGCTCTGTGCCTTACTTTTTCTTCTGTGAGATAGGAATCATCTTGTTGTGTGGGCTTCCCTGGTGGTTCAAATGGTAAAGCATCAGCCTGCAATGGAGGAGACCTAGATCCGATCCCTGAGTCAGGAATATCTCCTGAAAAAGGGAATGACTACCCACTCCACAATTCTTGCCTGAAGGACCCCATGAACAGAGGTGCCTGGCGGGGTTGCAAAGAGTTGGACATCACTGAGCAACCAACATGCTATTGTGTATTGAATCAATCAATAATAGGGGAAATATTTATAATAAAATCACTCTTATGGAGTAGAATAACGTTTCCATGCCTCACTTTCTCATCTGCAAAATCATGATAATGATAACTCTTATAGAACAGACTTGTGCAGATTAAATAAGCTGATGTGTATAAAGTATTTACTTGTAAATAATACATAATCAGTAAATATTAGCTACAGAATCTTTCTAAGATTCTGGTTTAAGAGGAACAAACTTGAGTGACACAGAGCAGATTCTCACTTGGAATCTTGGTCCTTGGTCACAGTCAGAGCCCTTGAGTTGGTTCAGAGACATATCAAACACAGACAACCTCTCCTCCTCCACTTTCTGCTGTGTGAAGTAGAGGCAGGTGGAAACCAGGAATGACACTGTTATTCAGGAAGGCTAAAGAGAGACCACTGTATTTCAGGAAAACCCATCTCTGGCTTTTTTCTTTTTTCTCCTTCAGATGGAGCAGAGCTGTGAGCAAATTCCTCCTGGCTGAACAGAGCGAACACATTCATAAGCTGGAGACACAGACCTAAGAGGTGCGCAACTTCCTGTTTCCCTGGTGAATGCTGCAGAAACATTCAGTTGGGAATTTTTTAAATTTCCATTTATTGTCACCCTCCAAAGCTCCCTGAAAGATGGATGGGGTGAGTCAGGGAGCTGGTCTGGGAGAGCTGACTTCAGAAGGCTCACAGCCTGCCTGGCTTTCTCAGTCACTCACAGAGATCCATGACCTTTGCATCCTGACCCTGCCTCTGGAGAAGGAAATGTGACGCCTCGAATGCACAAACCCAAAACAGCCGAAAACCATAAGGTATTTCGTGCAGGTCAATGACTAAACCATTCAGGGAAAATGAATACTGATTCTTCTTACAAAAGTACCTTCTCGGATAGTATCCCACACTGATGGCTCATCCCCAGGGCGAAACAGTATAATTAACTTAGTCTGGTCTTGACCTCACTAGACTTCTCTGTGGTCCCTCTGATACAGGCTTAGGCTACATCTTGAGCATCCCCACCCCAGCCCCCCAGGGGTTCAAGCAGCAGTCTCTCTTGGTCAGTTAGCTCTTTGTCTCATCAAGATTCCTCAACCCTTTATGACATCAGCTAGCCTCTTTTTCTAAGTGCCTCTAAAATGTCTGGAGCATTAGAGTTTCATATTTGGGTTCTTTTTATATTTTAACTCTGGCTGCTATTTTTTAATCTTTTCTGATTACTGACCATTTTAAATAATCTAATAAATTCTATGGCTTTTCTCACTGTAAAATTCACACTCTCACTCTGAAATGGAGAATATAATTGCAGGGGGTCACAAGCTCACTGAAACGCCCCCATAAACTCCCCAGCGTCCTGTGGGAAACAACGACAAGCAGCCTCTAACCAAGAACTGATCCACCACTCAGACCTGGTAGAGGCTTGCTGGCACTCACAGCTGGTCTGCATTACTCCCCCAGGGGACCCCGGCAGTCTCATCAATGTCTGCCAACATCAGTGTCAGACAAGGTCACTTTGAGAACTTGATAAAGTGAAACACAGCCAGGCTGCTCCATACTTTTGTCTAAGGACAGATAAAAATCCAGTTCACTATGCAACTGACAAAACACTGCACATTCCCCTCTTGGCAAATACAAGTGACTTCACCAATTACTTCTTTATCAAGTACTATTTTCTCCTTGTTCTCCTTCCCTATAGGCAGGATTTACTAACACACTCAGTCATAGAATCAACTTTGCTTTCTATTTATTGTTTTTGTAACTTTATTTAGGTATAATTCATATACCACATACTCTACTTATTTGAAGTATATAATTCAATAGGTTTTGCATATTCAGAGTTGGGCAACTATCACAGAAATCCATTATGGAACATTTTCAGATACGTTCCATGGGCAGGAAGGGATTTATGGATCTAACTGATGTCACTCAGCAAGTCAGCAGGGGATCTGTGGGTCAGAAAGCTCCAAAGGACAGCAAGTCTCAGGGGTTTATAGCCCTGGGGCTTATTTGTGGTATCTGATTTGTGGTAGCAGAGGTTGAGTGTAGTTTGGCAGAGTATACAAAGCAAGCAGGCTCTAAGTGGTGAAAATTATGTGAGCTATGTTGAATACAATTGAACATGTAATAATTTGAGTTTGACGCCAGTGGGTTTTGAGCTAATCAGTCTCAACTTGCTGTGAAGAGTAAATAATCTAGGAGCTCTCATACAAAGGTCATCTCATTCACACAGAATGTCATATTGTTCTTTGAGTGGGGCCACACATAGATCAGAACTCCATTAGAGATTCAGTCTGCAGTGAAAACAGTCTTTCCATAGGGGACTGTTATATGACATTAAAACTCTGTGGTTTTAGAGGCATCTCGTGTAGAGTTTTTGGCAAGCTCTGATAGAAAAATCTTAGCACACATCCTTAAGGTTCTGAAATAAGATCTTCTCTTTTTACTGTGGAGAATTACACACTGATTGGAAAACAATTCCTGTTCCTGGGATTTCGTAGAGGGCAGGACCATAGCACATTAAGTGAGTTACCACAGAGCCAGAACTGCCTATCACGAGCTGTGTTAGACTCATCAGGCCATAAGGTCAAGTAGGCTCAACAACTATATAGATGTGGTATGTCTAAGACCAGAACAAACAGGGATGGGGAGAAAGCACAAGTAATTAAATGAGCATGTGGCCCAGATTCTCCAGTTAATCACCACTGTTGTATTATTGGAATCTCCTCTTCAGCAATTATGACTGGCAGAAGAGGAAACCAACCAAGTTTTGTTCACAAATGGGTTGGTTAAGCATGTGGAAACAAGCTAAAAATGGAATATCCTGAAATATGGCCAGACTCAGGTAATGATCTTGAAAGTCTATGGTGAGGCTAAATCCTCTTTTTAAAAAAAAAAATTATGTATTTATTTATTTGGCTATCACATGTGGGATCTAGTTCCCTGTGGGATCTAGTTCCCTGATTAGGGATCAAAGCTGGGCCCCCTGCATTGGGAGTATGGAGTCTTAGCCACTGGACCACCAGGGAAGTTCTTGAAGCTAAATCCTCTTGATCGGCAGAGCTTGGGTAATGCACATGGTCATTCACACTGTGGGGTTGGGAAGTGATCTGAGCTGAGAGTATACACAGACTTATGGGGAGTAGTGAATGGTTTGGCTATTGGCCATGGCCTTGAGAAACAAGCATTAAAAGATCAGGAATAAGGAGATCTGTGAAAGAGGCATGTGGATGAGCCCTCGGAGCAGCCCCCACATGAAGATTTCGTATCACATTTTAATTTAATACCCACCAGAAAGCAGTCACCACTAAAGAGCCAGTAGACAACTAGTTAGACAGAATGACCGTAAGACTTGACAACAGCCAGCTCCTGTCCCTGGCTTGATCTGGAGCAATGAACTTATGACCAGCATATTCAGAAGAAGCTTATGCCTGGTCCCACAGCCAGGCTCTCACCCACCAAAGCTGATGAGCTACTGCTGCTGTCATGCTTCCAATCTACCAGCAATAGACACCAATGCTGAACCATCCAATATGGCATAATTTCTCAAATGCCTACTTGGTGGCGAGTTGATTACACTAGACCATTCCATCCTTGAAGGGGTAGAGAGGCATTTTGACTGAATAAGTAGACATTCTAGGTACCGGCTAGTCTTTCTTGCTTGCAGCATCTCAGTCAACATCACTGTTCAAAGGCTTACAGAGGATTTGATCCACCAACATGAGACTCCACATAACGTTGCTTTGAACCAAGAAGGTATGACAAAGAACCTGTATCAGAAGGTAACAGGACCTATGATCTTATGACCTATCACACCACCAGAAGCTGCCAGTCTGATAGATCAAGGAAATGATCAGCCTTAGTGTTACCTTCGAGATGATACTCTGTGAAAATGGAACACCGTCCTTCACATGAAATGTACACACTCAGTCATAAATATGTTCTGACCCTGATGAGTAAAATATAGAGTCCAAGAACCAATGAAATAGACATTCCAAAAGATCTACTTGCAGAAACTTTGCTTTCCATCTCTGAAGCTCTCGGCTGTACAATAGGTAGAAATCCTAATTCCCAGAAGAGGATCATGAGGAACATTGGAAGGACCCCATTTAAATTTGAGTTATATCTTAAGTCTGATAACTTTAAACTTCTTGTGCTAGAAATCCATCGATCCATAAAGGAATCACCAGATTTCCAGGTTTCGTCGACCTGGATCTTCAGGGGGAGGTATAGTTTGCTGCTACACAATGAGGGCAAGGAAGAGATCTGGTCCCAAGTGATAGTGTGCCATCTCTCATTACTCGCAGCCCAAATCTGACAAGAAATAGATAAGCAGCTTTGGCTTGAATATGTCACACTCCTAAGGTCTCAGGTCTCTCAGGGATAGGGGTCTGAGTCACTGACCAGTAAGCCACCAGACTGAGATGCTAGCCAGGGGTGAGGGGCATCCAGGACAGGTGATAGAGGAGGAAGGTACACCTCGCAGCTGCAGACTGTTGGGGTGGGGGACAGAGTTCCTTCCCCTGACTTTATTCCTTGATAAGTTTACACAGAAAAGGGGATTGACCCCAGTCCTGGAGCATCTGTTTCTACATGAGGCTGACCTCACTAGATGAAGTAAATGCGTCTGAAAGGCATGAGAGAAAGACAATGGGAGACACCACGGTGTACCGCCCAGATCCCCTCTCTAGTTGTCGCAGCCATTGCTTCTGCCACTAGGAGTGTTGGGTGGGTAGTGATGGTTAATCAAAGAATCCTTTTCCTGAACTTCCCACAGCCAAAGGAAATTTCTTCTCCCAAAGTTATGTCTTTTCCTGGGGGCAGCCTGCATCTGATGACAGGTTCTGATGACAACCCGGCTCCCATGCCTCAATCAGGTCACTTCTCGGGGGCTGTCCCCATTCCAGAGCCCCCAGGAGGCCTCCATTGAAACTGTTGCAGTTCAGCCTCTTCTTCTGCGCAATTCTGATTCTCTCATTCTTTACAGATTTTGTTGAAGAGCACTTCCTAGTAAATGTGAAGTGAAGTGTTAGTCACTGAGTTGGATCCAACTCTTTGTGACCCCAGGCTCCTCTGCCCATGGAATTCTCCAGGCAAGAATACTGAAGTGGGTAGCCATTCCCTTCTCCAGGACATCTTCCCAACCCAGGGATTGAACCCAGGTCTCCTGTATTGCAGATGGATTCTTTACCATCTGAGCCACCATGGAAATCCCACCTAGTAATTATTTGTTATTAAATGCTCAGGGTTTTGAAGTCTGTTTTCCAGGAAACTTGCCCTAAGACAAGTGGGTAAATGAATATTCAGAAAAGAGATGATCAAGTCCACCCAGCCTGACTATCACATTTTCATGGAAAGAAACTGAAGTTCATAAAAAGTAAAAGATTCACATTAAGCTACAAAGTTAGTGATTTCAAAGAAGATAGAATAGGACTCCAGTTTCATGACTCTTTTCTCTCCTGTTGTTTTGGGCTCTAATACTATTTCCACTATAGTGTGATCTTGAGCAAATTACTAAACCGCTCTGTGGCTCACTCTGTTCATACGTAAAATGGAATCTAGAAGCTATCTCTCAGCATGTTAGAAGACATAAAATAAGATAGTGCACCTGGAGTCTTCTGCAAATATCTTAACATATAACATCAAAGACACAGGACTCCCTAAATACAGAGCTACTATTTTAATTATGAAATGCATTGATTTCTGGGCTTCCCAGTTGGTGCTAGAGGGAAGGAACCTGCCTGCCAATGTAGGAGATGTAAGAGACGTGGGTTCAATCCCTGGGTCAGGAAGATCCACTGGAGGAGGGCATGGCAACTCACTCCAATATTTTTTGCCTGGAGAATTCCATGGACAGAGGGGCCTGGTGGGCTTCAGTCCATGGGGTTGCAAAGAATCAGACATGACTGAAGAGACTTAGCAGGCAGGTAGGCCGTGATTTAGATTAGTTTTGCCTTCAGAGCGCCATCCTATCTCTTGTCCTTCTGCCTCCTCGCACAGCTTCTGTGCTCGGCTCTGCTCCATAGAGCAGAGAGAGAAATCAGAGAAAGGACTAAATACCTGGAAATGCCTACCTCTGGCTCCTCTGGGTCGGGGAGTCAGGGCATGGTGACAGAACATTCTGGCCTATAGGACGGGAATGTTTGTGGACATAGCTGTGTTTCATTGGAGGTGAGCACTGCCTCTTCAGTTCCTGTGGGAAATTCACCCTGCATGCCTACACCAAGTCCACAGGTCAGAGAGAATGTTTGATGTTGGAGGAGGTGACCAAACATGGCCAAGTTTAAATTTCAGGCGAAGGGAATCCAAGACAGAATGGTGATACAGGCAAACAAATCATTTGTTGTTTAATCAGTTGTGTCTGACCCTTTGCCACCCCATGGACTGTAGCCCGCCAGGCTTCTCTGTTCATGGGATTTCCCAGTCAAGAATACTGGAGTGGGTTTCCCTTTTCTTCTCCAGGGGATTTCCTGACCCAGGCATCGAACTCATGTCACCTGCATCTCCAGCATTTTCAGGCAGATTCTCTACCACTGAGCCACCAGGGAAGCCCCAAATAAGTTATAAACACCTCCAAAACTCTGAACCATAATGACCACATCCATCTTGTTCCAGACACATAATCCAAAAGGAGAAGCATGAGAAAAGGAAGCCATAGTGTCTTTGACTCCAAAACAATGCATTCTATGCACTGGAAAGGAGCCTGGATCCCAAATCACTTGCAGGGCCTATCAAAAAAGGAAACGCAGATGTATAGAACAGTCTCGTGGGCTCTGTGGAAGAGGGCAAGGGTGGGATGATATGGGAGAATGGCATTGAAACATGTTAATTATCATATGTGAAATCAATCGCCAGCCCAGGTTTGATGCTCAGGGCTGGTGCACCGGGATGACCCATGGGGAGGGAATCGGGAGGGAGGGGGGTTCTGGAGGGGGAGCCTATGTATACCCATGGCAGATTCATGTCAATGTATGGCAAAACCAACACAATAAAGTAAAGAAAATTAAAAAAAAAAAAGTAGATTCCTAATAGCCAGCAATTTGGTTGAGACAGGACCCAGGAATTTGGTTTTCTGTTCAAGAAATAACCCAGAAGATTCTGAGGCAAATGGCCTTTGAAGTACCTTTGGTAAGCATTGATTTCCTGTCTCTTGGAGCCAAACAAGCAGAAGCTGACAGAGGAGGCGCCTCCAGCTCAACCACAGACAGGGTTTAAGTTAGTGTCTTGCATTCTATCTAACGTGGTAGCCATGAGCCATGGCAGCCATGGAGTATGTGAAATGTTGCTGGTCCAAATTAAGACGTGCTGCAAATATAGCATAGACTTCATTTTTTATTGTTATTATTGTCTAGTTGCTCAGTTGTATCTGACTCTTTGCAACCCCATGGACTGTAGCCTCCAAGGCTTCTCTGCGCATGGAATTCCCCAGGCGAGAACACTGGAGTGGGTAGCCCTTCCCTTCTCCAGGGGATCTCCCCAACCCAGGGATTAAATCTGGTTCTTCCACATTAGAGGCAGATTTTTTACCCTCTGAGCCACCAGGGAAGCCCATGGGGTATTGGTCAGCACTCTGGACTCTGAATCTAGTGATCTGAGTTTAAATCCAGATGGAACTCGAGAAAGACTTGATACAAACAGAAAAATGCAAAAGACTTTAGTAATAATTTTTGACATCAATCACATGTTGAACTGACAATTTTGGATAAATAAAGTTAAATAAAATTATGATCAAAAACAATTTCACTTTTTTAAAACCTTTTTTCAGTCAGCTACTAGAAAGTTTGAAACTACATTTGTGGTTTGCAGTCTATTTCTGTTGGACAGTCTAGGCAATAACACTTCCCCCTTGTCCCCACACCTACCGCTGTCCCCAACTGATGATGTCCCTTTGGAACCCTAATAATTACCCCTTATTGCTTCTTGTGTGTTAGACACCACGCTAAATGCTTCCCATGTTATCTCCTCTAATAGGACAGGCATCACCATCGCCGGTCCTCGGATGAAGGGGGCCCAAGCCCAGCCTGCCCAAAGCCTTTGGTGGCCTACTGTCATCTATGTGTCGCACCAACCACAGGCTGTTTCCTTTATAACTCTCACTTCCTAGCACAATGGTACATGGAGTGCAGGGCTTAGTGGACTGAATAAAAAGAAATAGTGGAACTAAAGGAACTTGCTAAAAGAACTGACTGATTCTCTGGGTCACGAAGCTACTCCATGGCAGTGTTACCCACCTGGGCTCTTCAACTTTTTAATCAACAGAAATTGATAAGAGGCCAGATGAGAGATTCAGGTAAGGCTCTACTGGGACTCACGTTGCAGCATGTGGGAGCAAAAACAAGAAACAGGTGTCCCTGCTTGCTCCCTGAGGCCAGGGGTGAGGATGGGGCTGATGTGTGGGTGAGGCTGGCAGGATGAGTTGGGTGGTCTGCTCACCTCCTTGGTGTTTGGGGATCTGGCACAGTATCCTGCTTTTGCTCCAGGACCTTAGAAGTAGAAGCTGGGTTTTGGTCTTGCTGTATCTTGTTCATAATTTGCCCCCAGGTGTGCATGCCTACAGTTATTTTTAGTCCCTTATAGTTTCTTTGTATTCTGCTGCTCAAGGAGATGAGATGTTTATTCAGGTGCAAGCCCTCCAGGAAAGGGTCCCAGGTCCCAGCCAGTGTCAGCACCGCTAGATTCAAATCCCAATCTGTCTGTAAAGCCTATGCTTTTTAGCCATTACACAGACCACCTGGTCTGCAATGCAAAGGGGTGTGTGGTGAGGAGACCAGACCTCTACACTTTTTCTGTGATTTTTTTTTTTAATCTCTGTGGGGTTGTGTGGCCAACAAGTGTGCAAATAAGATGAGAAGGACTGAAATCGATTCTCCTCGTTGACTGCCAGGAAGAACACCTGCAAGAAACCAGAAGACCTGCGAAGAAGGAATTTGTTTAGGTAAGATGAAGCCTGGCTGTTTCGCAGCCCTTGTCTTCCCGGCCTTAGGAGACAGACTACCCGCAATAAACACCGCGGACACCAGGGGGCGATGTGTGACCGCCGTTTCTCACCGGGCTTCCTTCTTCAGCACCTCAAAGCTGAGCTCAGCACCCGCCCTCCCCTGCAAGTAAAAGGTCTCCATTTCGCTGGTTCTAGGTCCTGACCTTCGCCGCCTCTCTTGTCAGGATTTCCCCTGAGTGATAAAACTGGACTTAGTGTCAAAAAGCCCACGACAGCTGCAGTCTAGTCCATTCTCAGTGGCAGGAAAATGTTTCCTTGGCTGCTCAGAGGACTCTGAGAAGGCTATAAAGTCAGAGACTCATAGATGGTTAACCCTCAACTGGCGAGGGGTGGCTGAACGTTGTTCTAAAAGCCCTGGGGCCTGTCTGGGGACAGTCTATTATGTTTCTTTTCTGTTTTTCTCCTTCCTTTCATCTACAAGGAAGTCGTTCCTGTTTTGAGACATGAACCAAGGCCATCGGAAATGAACTTTGAGGATGAGATGCCCACACACAGGAGCTCGGACTCCCTGACCTCTCAGGCGTTTGCACACGATGCCCCTGGGCCCTCAGCGTGGCCTCAGCAGAGCTCACCATCCTCAGCCATCCCCACCATGGACTCCCTTCCCTGACGCCCTGCGTCTGTCTCACCCACACCGCCTGTGACCTTGTTCTGCCTGCTCTCGTCTCCTCTCTCTGGTCCTTGCTCCGCTTCATCTGGGAATCCAGCTCACTCTGTACATTCAGGCTTAATTCAAGAGACTCTCCTTCTCTCTGAGTCGGTAACCCTCTCCCTTGGTCTGTTGTCCCTGGGGAGGCAGCCCAGGGAACTGGCAGATGCGTGAGCCCTGCCTTCACCCTTGTTGAGCACCTGCTCTAACTCTCTAAGAACAGGAAGGGAGCCTTGGGCACTAGCCTTATTCTCTCTTACTTTCTGCCCTTCAAATCCTTTAATTTCCTCATCCATGGGCTTCCCCTAGGGCACATGTGCTGGTCGCCATAACCTGTGGTCCCCATCATGACCTTTACCTGTTCTTGCCTTTTGAAGGGCAGAATTGCCATCTGGTGTACAAATTTCACTTACATCCATGATAGAAAAAATTACCTGGACATGAATACAAGGATCACAGTTTAAACAGTGCTGGGAGTAAGGGGAAGAGGACCTTGTTAAATGGGTTGGAGTAAGTGAACTAGAGAGAAAACACACTTTGATCCTTACAAACCATCTGCTAGATAATGAGCATCCCCATTTTAAAGATGTGGAAACAGAGGCTCACAGGAGATTAAATAACTCACACAGAGTCCCTTGCTCTCCATGGATGCAATTCAAACTTGTAGCTGTTGTTCCAAAGTTCATCCCCACTTTGCTGTAACTTGTAGCTCCCTGCACACCTGCTCACACCCTGTTTTACAGAGGGCATCATGTTTATGCCTTCCAAAAATGAAGCCACAGCTCTAAAAAGAAAGGAAATAATAAATGGATAAGAACATTCTGAGAAATGCTGGATTTGATCCTTCCAGGGACATGGGCGAACAGATCAACAGAGAGGCTGAGATTTGTCCTGGTTCAAGTCACTGGATGGTCTCTTCAGACTGTGCGCAGGTGTGTTCAGCAGTGGGGTGCTGTCGCCACATCACCCCCACTTTTCCATCCAAGCAGTCCAGGCAACCCTCCTCCTATATTTAGCAAAAAATAAAGACAGTGTCTTTGGTTCTGATGAAAGGGAGCCATGGCTGCAGCAAGAGAGATGTCTCTCTAAATAAGTTCTTTTAATTTATTTTTTTAATTGAAGTATAGCTGATTTACAATGTGGTGTTAGTTTCGGGTATATCGCATAGTGATTCAGATATGTATGTTCTCTTTCTCTGATTCTTTTCCCTTATAAGTAAGTACAAAATATTGAATACAGTTCCCTGTGCTACACAGTAGGTCCTTGCTGGTGATATGCTTTATACTAAATCAGTTTCATATTGATTCTAAAATTGAGAATGCCAAGCACATTTGAACGAAGACTCCCATTTCCAAAGATACTGATTTTCACCTAATCTTCAATCCTTACATTGTACTTTCTAAGAGGGAAACATTTCCTGTGTGTTGGGGCCACTTATTCTTTTCTTATTAGTCAGAGGTCAGCCTGGTGGGCTGCCTACTATGGGGTCGCACAGAGCCGGACATGACTGAAGCGATTTAGCAGCAGCAGCAGCAGCAGCAGAGGTCAGCCGCAGAGGTAGGCTTGATGGCTCCAAACTGCGGAGGAGGAACGGGTGTAATTCTTGATTCCACCACGGGGTGGCAGTAGCTGCACGGGATGAAAGGGCTGAGGCATTCCAGCTATGCTCCCCGAGAAACCACTATATATGATGCCCTTCAGGTTGGCTGTGCCCCTTGGGGAGATTGGGGGGGGCTCCGAATATGTGGTGAAGGGAGTGCACAGAGAGGGAGAAAAGTGGTGGTCAAATTTTAGAATTTGTATCTGACGAAGACAAAGACTGACCCTCTTGAGAGTCCCTTGGACTGCAAGGAAATCAAACCAATCAGTCCTAAAGGAAATCAACCCTGCATATTCATTGGAAGGACTGATGCTGAAGCTGAAGTTTTGGCCACCTTTTGCAAAGAGGCGATTCATTGGAATAGACCTTGATGCTGGAAAAGATTGAAGGCAAAAGGAGGAGGGTGGTAGAGGATGAGATGTTTAGATAGCATCCCTGAGCGAATTCTGGTAGATAGTGAAGGACAGGGAAGCCTGGCATGCCCTGCAGTCCATAGATCACAAAGAGTCAGATGTTACTTAGGGACTGAACAACAGCTGATATACCTCACCTTCTTTTTTCTCATGGACATAGAGAACTAAAGATAGCAGTAGAGGATCAGGAATTTTTCTCTTGCCATTGTGGTGCAACAGACCTTGTCACTCTCCATAAACTCTCTAATGCCAGCCTGTTCTCCTTCAGTGTGGGGCTTCCTCATTCCCAAACTGATGATTTCTAGACTGAATACCACCGATTTCCTCTGCCTCCTTCCTCTTTTTTGTATGGTCTCCTGGAAGCACACCTCCCAGCTAATCTGCTACCTCCCTTCAGTTCTGACCCTCAGGACCAAGCCCATGTTCCTTCATCCAGTGTCTTTGCCCTGAGTCTTCGCTCTTATCAATCCCCTATGCCCACCCCCACTTCTGGCCAGACTTGTCTGTTTGCTGCCTCCACCCACGGGGTCCACTACCCATCTCACATCAATTCCTATAACTTCCTCCACCACCTCTCCATCTTCTGAAAGGACACCTGCTCATCCCAACCTTCACTTGTATCCTTGGAACCTTTCCCTGACACTTGGAATATTAACATACACCATTTGTCTGGTGCCGCCAGCATCCTAGAGGACTTGGCTCACCTGCTTCTCACTGACTCAGGGGCCTCAGTCCCATACCTTCTCGTTTCAAGGGTGAGGACACTAAGGCACAGTGATGTCCACATGCCAACGTTCCCACAGCTCACATAGGCAGTGGGGACCACAAATGCCCATCTCCAAGTGAGCCGACAAACTCCCTGCCTCTAAACTCAGGGCTCCTCACCGACTGTCACTCCTCGGGATCCCCCCCACAGGAAGCATGGAGATGAGGCTTGAAATGCGTTCTGCACTTGCTGACTGAATGGAAACTTCACCTCTCTTCCTTTCCTTGTTTTTAAAATGGTGGAGAGAATAATAGGGTTATTGTGAGGATTCGAGATTCTTTCTTTAAAGTGTCAGGTTCATCATAGAGTCTGTGAATGTACTAGTTATCCGTCAGCTTTGCTGAATGCCCCTAGCCTAGCCAGAAACTCCAGAAACACAAAGAAATGCAGCTTTTTGTGAGGTTTCTAAATAAACACTGTAACTCAGAGTCCTGCTATTGTAGGCATTAAAACTCTGGAGAACTGAAGGATGAAAACATACTAAGCAATACCCTGTCCCCATCCATGAAGCAAGACCCGTAGACATCCCATTAGGAACAAGTGGAAGGAGTTGGGTTCTCATTTCCAGAGAAATGAGAGAGACCAGTTTGCAGCCCCTCGCCACCCAGCCCATGCACAGGGAATGTTTCCAATAGTTCTCATTCAATGATTCCATCCCTCATCCTTGGCGAAGACAAACATGTCTTCTTACCTGGCTGAGTAGTTCCTAGACCCTCCTCAGGAATGTCTGATCTGTGACTGAGAACAAATCAGTCATTTCAGGTGACAGGAGCTTTGAATAAGAACCTGGATGCCTTGAGCCATGATCTTCTCCTAGCTATCATCAGAGCCAGTCTGCTGGGGAAGATGCATGAAAATGGTATAGATGAATTTACAAGACAGAAATAAAGTCACAGGTGTTAAACAAAAAAAGTAACTTATGGTTACCAGGAAAAGTGGGGAACGGGGAGGGAAGGATAAATTGGGAGATTGGTATTAACATATACACACTATTATATTTGATTAGATAACTAATAAGGACATACTGTATGGCATAGGGAACTCTACTCAATACTCTGTCATGACCTACATGGGAAAAGAGAACCTAAAAAAGAGTGAATATATGTACATGTATAACTGATTCACTTTACTATACAGCAGAAAGTATTGCAACACTGTAAATCACCGATATTCTAATAAAAGTTCTTTTAAAAGAGAAAAGGAGAAAATGAAGGTGGGGAGAGAGAGTTCACATCCTTTTTAGCAACACCCAAGCTCTTAGAACCAGTCTTCCTGAGAGAGGACACGCTCTCATCATGGGTCCCCTGTCATCAGCGCACCACCCATACAGCCACCTGGGATTGGTCACTGTCGCCTGACACTCCGCGGACCTACCTGAGGCCCCGGCATGTGGCAACCAAGGGTTTTTGGACACTAGTGGGCTCGCTGCAGCCCCTGGGTCCCGCCACCCCAAGTCGACCTGCGGGAGAAAGGAAACCCCTTCCCGGACATTTCCCACATAAAGAACAGAGATACAGATGGCGCTGGTGATGCTGCTGCCATAAGGAGAAGTGCGCTGCAGGCCCCCGGGGTTAGGGGTGGAGCCTGTCTCTGAAGAGGCAGGAGCCCACTCATTCCTGGAGCCTACAGTCTGGATGGATCAGGTACCCCAGACCACTTGACCCCCAACCGCTGCTGTGATTGGGAGGGGAGAGGGAGCCACAGCCCTCTCCACCTTACAAAGCCTCGGGCACCCTCTCCAGGCCTCCCCACACTCCCCTGAAGCCTATGAAACCCTTTATCCTTGAGCTTAACCTGTTCCAGGCCCTTGAGCACCCAGCTTCCCTTGAGACCTTAGACTGGGAAAGGTGTGTCACTCCTCAGCACCCCCAGGCCTCTGGTTTTACAATACATGTCATCCCCTCCTGGAAGGATCACATACTTTTTTTCATTCCTTCTGGATCCATGAGGTCCATAAGATAGGGGTTGTCTTTTGCTCTCTTTTGGACACATCGGTAGTAGTAAGTATTCAGTAAACACTGGCCTTGACTCTCTGGGTGGCTAGTTCTAGAAGTCCCCAGGCCTCTGCTTGCCTGTTCCAATGCCCAGGGTGGAGTGTAGTGGACCCAAGCCTGGCAATGAACCAACAGCTCCTGAGGGTTAGCACGTGGTCCCAAGGACCACCTTGAGGCAGTTGTTGGTTAACACGCGGACACTGCGCATGATTCCAGCTAAAGAATGCAGTAGGGGGTCAAGGAGGGGACAGGGGTGAGGGATGAGGTGGAGGCAGGTGACGCTGAAATGCACAAGGAAGCACGGGACGCTGGCTGGAATGTGAGTGAGGCATGGATGGGCAACTCTCTGGGGAACCTAGCCACAGATCTTGTTAAAAGTGTCTCCATCAGAAAAGCCCCTCATCATGTCCTAAAGTTCCACACCCCCAGGCCTCCCTTCCCTGGGTCTCATCAGCCCCTCTGGTCCTCAACAGTGAGGCTTAAAACTCCAGCCGGAAGACAGTGTGGAGGGTTCAGGAGCATCCAACATGCTGTCCTCAGTGATTTGTCCTTTGGGACCCTCCGACACCTATCTTCCTGGGAACCTTGGCCCCTGGGTCCTCACATCTGCTTCCCTCCAGCACTGCCATACCCAGGGGTGCAGATCCCTGCCCTGCCAGCACCTTTGGAAGCCCATGTAGGGTGGTGCGTGTGACAGTGAGCAGAGCTCAGGGCGCATGGGCGAAACTGCAGGTGACTGCTTCCAGCTGCTGAGATGATGCTGTCCTTTGCCATCAACGCATCCCTAACCTTTCCTGCTGATGTTCCTGCAGCCAACACCTGCACAGCCAATCAGGTTTTGCACTGTGGTTTCGAACATGCACTCACGGCCTGCTGGAGGTTCTGAAAGATTAGTACACAGGAAATTAGTGAGCATTTTCCAATCCTTGTGTGCTATAGGATCTGAATAAGTGAAGAGGCATGGAGATAGCACCTTTTTGTCTACCTCTTCTGTATCTTACGCCAAGTGCAAAAATCTACTTACAGATACACAAGCTCAAAGAAAGAAAGGACGTGGCTAGCCTGCAGTTAAGCAGTAGGAAGGCCTCAGCATGGAAGCAATGGGCCCATCTCCTGACCCTGCCCCCTATCATTGGTCTTTCCATCCCCTGGCCTACATCCACATGTTTTAATAGAATTTTTAATGACATGGGAAAATGCTCATAGTGAAATGTTACCTGTATAAGCAGGAACCAGAACTATATCACAAAAAGTTAACAGCAGTTATTTCTGGGTGATTGAATGACAACTGACTTTTTTTTTCCTTCTAATTTTTTTTCTATTTTCCACATAGCATATCTCTTCATTTGATAAAAAGAAAACAAATGTTATTAGAAACAAATGCATCACCCAAAAGCCTGGGGGTAGACACACGAAAGTATCCAAAGTGACTGTCTTTACAGAACCAGGATATGTTTCTAATCTCCAGACTGACTGCTGGGTCATATTCTTTAAATTCTCAATACCAGAAGCATCCAAAGAGCAAAGAGTGATAAAAATAAGTGTGAAGGCATGATCCTCTGCTTTCAGAACTGCAGAGAAATAGGTGAGGATGAAGTTGAAACAGTGTTTGGAAGAGGCTCCATGGGGATTGTCTCTGAGCTCTGATATCACCGCAGGATAAGGAGGTATGGTGAAGAGCAAAGACGGTCAGGAACCTACTATACCTTGGATGTTTGGGTAAAATACTAGCTTCAATATTTGCTTCTTTGGACTTGATTCCTGTGAGGTTGGTCTGAATGCAAACATCTTTTTAGTGTCCAATTCTCACCTCTGAAACCTCTGAGTGAAGTGTGCATGTCTTCTGCTTTGGGAATTAAGAGTTGACAAGCAGGCAGGCTGGTTGGTGAGTAAGGACCTAAGACCCCTGGCCTTGGGGGGCCTTCATCTTCCTGTATATCACAGATCTCCTTTATCTGCACTCCAGTCATGTGGAATTATTGCTCGAGTAAAGAAAAAGATAACCACAAGGATAAACATGCCCACTGAATGCTCTCTGGCTCCTACATATGCCAAGCATGTTCTATCCATCATATGATGCCCTCCTCATGCAAACTCGGAGGCAGACATAAATACAACTCTGGGGTAGACATAGAAGCTAAGTCACCTCTGTAGATGAGACCACTGATGCTCAGTGAATCACATCTCACTAGTGAGGAGATGCTGGCACTATGTCCCCATGCCAACTGAGGGGGGCCCCTCTTCTCAGTTGAATTGGGACCTCATAGTTTTCTTTCCTCCTGGGTTTTCCAGGAGGAGGAGGAGAAGCTCTCTGTTATGACCCCATGGATCATAGCCTGCCAGGCTCCTTTGTCTATGCTGATTCTCCAGGCAAGAATACTGGAGTGGGTAGCCATTCCCTTCTCCAGGGTATCTTCCCAACCCAGGGTTCGAACCTGGATCTCTTGCAATGCAGGCAAATTCTTTACTGCCTGAGCCATGAGGAAAGCCCAAATGAAGATTTGGGGAGTTTTAAGTCCTTGGAATTCCCCAGTGATATCAATGCTTTTGTTATTCAGGAGCCCCTGGGGTCACACCTGAGTTTATGTTCTTGAGGTGATTCTTGGTGACCCCAAAATGACTTTAGGGCTGGGAGCTGGTCACTAGAAGAACCAGCCATGTGATTAGAGGGGAAGACTTTGAACCAGCCTGACTTCTGGGGAGGAGATCGCACTGGAGATTGTGCTGAATCACCTGGCCAGTAACTTTATCAATTATGCCTATATGATGAAACTCTGATAAAACCCCAGGGCACCAAGGCTCACTGTCTTCCGGCTGGAGTTTTAAGCCTCACTGTTGAGGACCAGAGGGGCTGATGAGACCCAGGGAAGGGAGGCCTGGGGGTGTGGAACTTTAGGACATGATGAGGGGCTTTTCTGATGGAGACACTTTTAACAAGATCTGTGGCTAGGTTCCCCAGAGAGTTGCCCATCCATGCCTCACTCACATTCTTGATGGTGGCCACATGGATGTGCCCAGAAGGTGACAGGTCCTGACTCCACACATGGGGAGCACGGAAGCTCTGTGTTCAGGATACCCTCATAGTCCTCAAGCTAGTCTTGACTTGCATCCTTCATAATAAAATTGTAAACAGAAGTATAGCACTTTCTTGAGTTGTGAGTCATGCTAGAGAACTATCAACCTGAGAGGTTATGGGAACCCCTGAATTTGTAGCTGGTCATTCAGAAGTGCTGGTGATGACCTGACACTCCCTTGAACTGATTGCTGGCTTCTGAAGTTGTGGGGGTGGCGTCTTACGAAAGATGAAGTTTTCACTCGTGGGCTCTGCATTAACGTCACAACCCGGGGGAGGGACCAGAACTCACTAGAAAGACACCTCCCCCCACAGCCCCCCCACCCCGCCCCGTTCCCAGTACCCTCTTTGTACTTCCTCCCTTGAAGGGGAAACCCTGTGTCTGAATGAAGCTGGAATCTGAGTGCACAAGGCCAGCAAGGACGGACTGAAATCAGCTGATTTTTGAAAACCTTCCATTTGGCTGAATGTTAAGCCCACTTGATTTAGGAGTGCCTCAAAACACCTTTCCAACAAGCTGGAAGGCCGCCGTGTTGGCAGCTGTCAGCCTTTCAGTCAGAACAGTGGAAAGTGATACTAAATCGTCTAAAACTGCACAGCGAGTGAAGACAGCCCAGGTCAAGACAACCCAAGGAAAGGCTGTTCCCTGATCTCCGGTCTTCAAAGTCAGTAGGACATTCTGTTCTTCTCCCAACGGCCTTGGAACTCAGCGAGAGTGTTGTTTGCTTGCCCTGGGGGTAGGGCAGAGATGTGTGAAAAAGGATTACCCAGTAACCTGTTACCTCAAATCAAAGGATGCAAGAATCTAAGCTCTAGGTGGAGGGAGCTTGGCTGAGGTCTACGGGATTTGTTCTTTGCAATGAGCTTCAGGGGAAATCCTTATGGTGATGGTTCATGACTTCATCTGTGGAAGGATGTAGATCAAATGGGAGATGTCTGGAGGTCTGCGTTCATGGAGCACCAGCTTCTTAAGTTGGGTTAAGAATGGCTGTGGGATGGATTTGTAACTGGTAGACACCCACAGAAAGCTTCCCTGGGTGGCTCAGGGGTAAAAATCTGCCTGCCAATGCAGGAGACAAAGTGGTCTCTGGGTTGGGAAGATCCTCTGGAGAAGGAAATGGCAACCCATTCCAGTATTCTTTCCTGGGCAATCCCATGGACAGAGGAGCCTGGAAGGCTATAGTCCATGGGGTTGTGAAAGAGTCATACATGACTGAGCAACTAAATCAAAACAGCAGACACCCAGAGAGCCTGGGATACGTAAGGTGCAGCGGGAGAAATCTCCTATTCAGGAGACTAGACAACCCTTGATTTGAGTATACACTGGGCTTGTTTGTTTGTTACCCAGTATTCCATTTCTTGCCTAACAAGTTTGATGCTTATTAAAAAAAATCGCCTCTGGGCAAGGCATCTAGGTGTGTTTGGGGGAAACATTGGTGGGTGCCAGAATCATCTTCAAATGAAAAGGCAGAAATCTCTTGCCTTGACTCCTGGGGACGCTGCCACAGATCCTTATCTTGGTAGTCAGTGAAATGGTCTGGTTCCTTCCCTCTGCCCCCCAAGTCCTGGCCCGCCTTCATCTCCATGTCTCAGCGGGGGAGGAGGAGAAGTGAGGTAGCTAGCTGCTTGTCTCCATCCAAACAGCGATGGAATTCCTTGGCCTGGCTGTTCAGTAATCCTCTGCCAGCTGGCCGCGTCCCTTGCCTCTGGGAACTCGGTGAATCACACCTCCACATTGCATTTGGCCCTCACAAGCCCTGAAGGCTGCAGGCCTGCGCCTGCCAGCTGGGAGGAGCTGTGGTCCAACTGCCAAGAGAGGATCACATCGCCTGGAGAATTTCTGAGCACAGGAGGCTTCACAGCTGCGGGGCAAGATCACTGATCTAGAGTCCCATGGGGTTTCTTGCAGGGGCGAGCTGTTCCTTTCCCATCTCCTGAAGGGTCCTTGCAGGAGCAGAGGGACTCAGAGGCAAGCCCAGCAAAGAAAGAGCGGTCTGTGGGGTCCTCTCCAGTCTCCCTTCCCCCTGATCTCAGAGAATCTAAATAACTGTTTCATAAGCCCTCCAGCTGGTAGTCAGGGAATTAGCAGAACACCAGGAGTGATGCACTGGGTCAAAAATACTACCAAATGCATCTTTGTTGGGGGAACATTTCAGATGTGGATGTGGTTCAGATGGTTCAGGTGTGGAGAACCTGTGATGTCCCTTTACCACCAGCATCAGAAGCTCTCGTGTCAACTCTAGAGCTTTTATAAAGAACAGGGACAATCTGGGGGTTTTAGCTGCTTCTGACTGGAGTGGCTGAGGAATCTTTCTTCAGCTAGAGCTTGAGTAAGAAGGCCGATTCCACAGAAGCAGCTCAGGAAGAGGGCAGAGCCCATCCACCCCACTTCCTGCCCCAGCACGATGGTGGCTGCGGACCAGGGCAGCAGCGGGCTTCTCTCCCTAGAGGCCAGCCCGGGGCAAGGCCGGCTGGCTCTCCAGGGCTGCCGGTGTTCCCTCTAACTTGGCCTGCCGGCTTGCCAGGCCACCTCACACTTCTCACAGAGCCCTGGCCTGGAAAGGCTCTAGCAGAAGGGAAATTAGAATCAAGAGGCGAGGTGTGACCTGAGCCTTGCAGAGCGATGGCAGGTGGGAAGCAGAGTTAAGAGCTAGGAAGCACAGTTGCTTTATTAAAATAGTCCTATAATTGAAGAAAAATAAAATAAACCTCTATGCACCATTGACTAGAAATTCCACATAAAGTTTCTTGCTTGCTTGGTGAAGAGCCAGTGATGGAAAGTACCAGAGGTACCAGAAACTCCTGCCCCTGCCACCACCCCAGCATCCCTAGTCCCTGGGGCTTGCTCTGCCTTTGAAGGGCTGGGCTGGACCTCACCTCCTGAGGGATGGGAAGAAAATCATGGGGGGCCTCCTCTTGCCCATTCTCCTGCTTTCCTAAGATGCAGCAGCTCTGGGCCATCCTTGTGTCAGTCCAAGGGCACACTGCCTCCACTCCCTTCCCTTCCACATCCCTCCCACCATCACTGCAAAAAGGTATTACCTTACTTTCTCCCCTAAGATCACAATAATCTCCCAGTTGAGTCTTACTCCCGATCAATCTAATCTGGATCCCGTGGAGCTGGAGCAGTGGGGATGAACTTGGGAAGGTCATATGGCTTCATGCTGTTCCTGCCTAACTTCCACTCCCCTCCTCACCCTTCATGCAGCCTGAAAGCCCAATTTAAAGTCACTGACCTTCCTAACACAAGTCAAACCACTCTATGTCTTCACAGGTCTAAGTCACTGTAGAGTTCCCTCAGCTTCTCCATCTCCCATATCTGTTCCTTGCGTCTGTCTACACTTGTCCCCATCCTTCCCTCCATCCCTCATTCCTCAGGAGAGTCATCCATCCATCCTGTGATCCAGGTGGTCCCCGTGATGTTTGTTCTGACCACTTTAACATCAAGCGCCTTCTCTCCTCTGCCTCTTTCCTGTTGGGTGATTAACATGGTCAAGCCTAAAGACTGAAGGAAGGGAAGATGGGAGGGAAGAAAGAAGGGGGAAAATGGAAGAAAGTAAGACAACAACTGTAAGAAAATACAATTTTCTACCTCTCTAGCCTCTTTCCCTTGGAAACAATGTATTTCACATCCTCTGAGGTGACCATAACACCTCAAAATTGGAACGAGTCTCTTAGTGGATAGGAAGCATCATGCCGTAGCTTCACTGCTTGCTCTTTCTTAATGAGGACATGAAACATATGTGTTCTAGCTCTGATGGCATCTGGGATGATGACATGGCACTGGCTACTTGAAAGAGGTCACTACATTCCCCCTTGTGTCATGTGTCATTGGTTCCTTAACTGTCACGAACCCATATCTAGTCTCACCACCTCAACGATAAATGCTCCTGCACAATCTCCAGGGTCTCCTGACTCTTATAATAGGTATTTTTCAGCTCATGTTCTCCCAGACCTTCACGTTGCACGCTACCATCTTGGCCTACTGGAAAGTGTCTCCCTGTTTCGGGAGCATGCAGTCTCTCCTGCCTCTTCTTCTCTGTTCAGCCTGCCTCACCTGTGCCCTCCATCTCTTTGGTCCATGGGGCCAGTGTTCCTTGGGGTTCATTTCTTAGTCTACCTCTCATTATATTCCTGTGCCTGTTACCGGTGCTTCACTCTTGGCTTCTTCTGTCATCTGTGTGCCAAAGACTCCCAAGTCCGAGCCTACACTTGAATCTTTCTTCTGGGCACCTGCCTACAGTATGTCACTCCTTGTATTTTCACTACTTAAACTGGAGCATTTCAGTATGGAATCATTTTCTGTCCAAGGGACATGTAGCTATGTCCAGAGACACTTTTGACCATTACAACTTGTGGGGTGGTACTGGCAACTAGTCACTAAGCATCCTACAGTACATGAGATAGACCCCCACTATAAAGAACATCTGACCCCATATGTCAATAATACCAAGGTTGAGAAGCCCTGCTATAAAGATCTCAGCTGGATAATGCCCCAAACCTGAACCTGCCCTTGGATGTCTTCCCACTGGTATACAAGCCTATGGACCCACAGCTTTATACATCTTTCCATCTCTAGTTCCTATCAAGGACTCTGAATGAGATACTAGACATACAGGCAGTGCTATTGAATTAATATAACTCTTGTCTAACACCCCCAGATAACCTTTAAGTTTTATGAGGGCAGAGACCATCCTAACCTAACACTGGGCTTTGAGGAAGGTTGGGTGCAACAAGAGAGACAGCAGAAGATTCAGGGACAGGTGAGAAAATGTGTAGAACCTAAGATTCCATGCCTCTGCTGGGTAAGTATGGGTCAAAAAATGTATGGAAAGAAAAAAGAAGCCTAAAACCAGATTCTATTCTAGATTCTCTTACTATTCTTAAAAATCGTAAGGAGTTTGGATAACTAGGTGAAGGCATAAACTAGGTGTGTGTTGGCAAAAGGAAATTTAAAGGAAGCTCATATTAAAGGAGATATGAGCTTACTTGTATTTGGAATAGTAAATATACTATAAAGCAAGGCATGTGAAAATTAATAAAAAGGAAACTCCAACAAAAATTGGAATAGGAAGGCTACCACTTCTTGTCAATTACTCCAAATGTGAAAATGTCAATCACAGATCCCAACAGGAAGAGACTACCTTGTACTTCCAGACAAGAGGTACATCAACTTTACTATACCAATAGAAAGAAGACAGATTTTCTTCCTGCCCGTCAACAGATCCAGCTGATGGAAATACATTCAGCCAATGAGGAGCCTTCATTCCCCAAACTCTCACTTTCTTCCAATGAACTTTCAGTTTTCTCTTATGAATGACTTTCCTGTCCCACTCTTTTCTTCATAAAAGCCTTTGATTTTGCACAAACCCTTGGAGTCTCTCTCTGCTTCCTAGATGAAATGCTGCTCCATTCATGAACAGTTTAATAAAGCCAATTTGATTTTGAAACTTACTCAGTTGAATTTTTTTTTTTTTTTACTAACCAAAGGGGAAAAACTGCCAAGAAAATAGAGAAAGTCATGGAGGAAAAAGGGATGAATAAGACGTTTTGGCACTTAGTTCAGTTTTCCATCTTATACTAGCATTCTCCTGTCATAGTCTTATCTGGCTAATACATAACATCTTTGAACCAAACTTACTTAATATAAATCTTTATGAAATACCAAATGGATTGCAGCTCTGCTATTTTACCTCAAACTGCCTCCTTCACATCTCTTTGACAGGAGGAGTCTTTTAAACAAAGCTGTTTGTGGTACCTGCATTCTGTTCACACGAACTTACAGGAGTTGGTCATGCGCCTCATTTCTGGGAATATCTCATTTCCAACTTTTCCTTTTTTGTTAGCCTCATTTCTCTTATTTATTTTATTTTGAGTTACTACATGGCATGCATCTTTGTGAGAAGACAATTTAAAGCTAAGAGAGGGCATAAGTTCCTGTTTTTTTCCCCTGTTTTTTCTGGACACATTTGGACACTTTATGTGAAGGATCGATCTAGTTACTATGAAAGCAAAGAATTTTGAATTTATGGGAGGAAATTCTCCCTTGTGAATGAGGTAAGAGTGAAGCATTCTTATGACTGGAAAATCACTGCTAGAAGTCAGTGAGCGATATATTCACCATCCACGGGACAAGAGGTTCCCTGGAACAGGTGTTGTGAGTGTGTGTGTGTATTTGTGCATCTGTGCATGAAGGCTGACCCAACCTTGTAGCCCTATGATATTGACAACCAGGACCACCTGTCCTTCCCAGCAACAACCAGTGCCTTCGCCTGGTGGTTCAAAAGATACCTGATGATACTGAGAAAGAGGAAGAGACCCTCTTGGAGTCTTTTACAATGATCTGGAGGAAACACCAATGAGAGAAATAGCTTCTATTTCTGTCTGGTATCAGTTATTAAAAGCCACATAAAAGTAAGCTTCTACCACGTCAGATTTTCTGTTAAGGGGTGTTAGGCTATCTCCGAATAACAGGATAATATATAAAAGAGGGACAAGTTGTGAGATGTGAAACCTATTCACGTCCTTCCTCTTAAGAGTTTGGCCAAGAGATAAAATTAATAAAAATGGCCCACGTTACAACTGGCATGCCTTCCAGGTACCCCTCCTCACACACCACTCGGAAAGTGTATTGCCTCATTCTCCATCTTAGGGATGAGGAGTCTGGGTCTCAAACTAAGCTTGTGTGTGTGTGTGTTTGTGTGTGTGTGTGGAAGTCAGGGGGGTGGTCTGAGTAAATGCAGGTTCTGGATTCTTCCAAAGAAAGCCCCCTTTCCATTCAACTGTGAATTAAATAAACCGCCTAGGAAACATTTCAGTACAAAGAGGTTTTTTTATTGACATTGTAAGAAACATTGTTCCTTTTCTTTGTTATAAAAAGACTAAGTGGTTGTGAAAGCAGAAGTAGAGTCCATCTGTTGGGGGTGCTGCAGCCCCAGGCTTGAGGTGGGCGTGGGGGGCATCGCACAGGCTGCAGGCTGATCCGAGAAAGGCCCGGGGCCGGCCACGTCCAAACACTATGCCTACAATACTTAAATGTATTTACACATGTTTCTTTTTAAAAAAAGGGTTACACATTTTATTTTTTAAAAAATCTAAAAAAGGTGAAAACAATGAAATTGTATTTTATCTTACACGTTTGCAGGATACACAACAGTAACTTGTCAGAAGAGAACATCCTCCTATGCATTCAAAACAACATGGGAAGTCAGGTTACGAGACAGCTCAGACTCTGCTACCATCGGGTCCTCTTGGCTGGCGGCAAGCACACAGCCTCAAGCCCTGATTGGGCAACACCGACTGGTCCCTCGCTTAGACGACATTAACATAAAATAAGGCACATACATCGCAAGAATCAAAACTTTGTGGCTCAAGAGTGTGAGCCACTGTGTGAAGAGCAGGGGCACTCTGATCAGTTCTTTAGAGAAAAAAACAAAATGGATCGACAAGGGAAAAACACGTTTAACACAAGTGCTAAATGGAAGTACCGTGTATGAGCCTGCATTAAAAAGCAGGGTATGACCTTAGTTGGTGTTAACTCCCCAAGTACAAGGGACAAGAGAAGTGGAGGGAAGACTGGAGGCTGGGGATGGGTCCCATCACAGAAGATTCTAAGTGTACAGAAATCCATGTCCAGACAGAACACTTGGAAGTGGCCCCAAAAGATCTTCACTGACTATCGCAACAGACCATCCCATTCAAAAGGACACTTTCCTCGCCTGCCTCTCCTCCCCTCCATCCTTCTGAGATTTTCATACTGAGAGAAACCAAATACTGAGCTGAAAGGTGAGTTGGTCTCCTGCAAATCTGAAGGCCAGAACAAGGAAAACAAAGTATGGAAAGAAAAAGATAGGGGACAAGCAGGAGAATCACAAGAAAGCAAAGGAAAAAACAACCATGCTCATCTCAGTCTCCATCCTTCCTTCCATGCATGGTGAAGGTAATTTGGGAAATATGGTAACTGAGAAATGCAGGGCACATCCAAGAACTCTAGTGGGGAAGGGCTCTCAGTGCAGGAGGAGGAAGACGGGAATGGGGTTAAGCCACAAGAGCAGGTGAGCTCAGACCAGGACCTTGGGACTTTGAGTTCACCTAGATACGAGATTCAGGAAACTGGACTGCCGAATTTGTGACCAGATCATGACCCATTTGAAGAATACAGAAAAGGCCTCGATTTTTCCACTTAAGAGTGATACTCAACTCTCCTAGCTCAGATCACTACTTGTCTTTTGATTTGGGGCTCTGTTCCAAAGTGGATGCTTCCTTTGATTTAAAAGAAGGTGCTGCACATGGGGAACAGCAGGAGGACCTCAACACCCCTATGCTTTCATCTAGTTGAAAGCAAACCCAACTGTCTCAGCTGAAGTCCCAAAAGTCTAAAATTCAGAGGGGAATTTTACCCCACGTGAGATTCTTGGTCCAAATAAGAGAACATAAACCTGAGAAAAATGAGCTGGTCCTAATATTCTATTATCTCATACTTTTATTTGATTTTTGTCTACTACTAATTTAAATGGCAGAACTAAAGGGGAAAAAACACATAACGGACTCATGAATCACTCTGGATAAATCTAATTCCAAGATCAATGGGACAGAATACAACATGTCGCCTAAGGTGCTAATGTTGTATTTTCATAGTTTACATATTTTTTAGAAGTAAAATGCTATATAGTACACATACCCTGTGCACACACAGTATGTCTTTTATGTGTAGCAACTGTACACATAGAGAGTAGCTGCACTTTTTAAGTCTTTAAACCTTTTCATCTGAAAATCTAGCTTAAGTCCACATTAGGGACAAACTGCATAGTAGACTTAACTTCTTAAATGGGTGCTTAGTGTAATAGAGTGTTAAAAATGTATCCACACAGCTATGAAACTGTGTCCTTAGTGTCTTTAAACACTGACAATGTTTGAAGCAATTTATTCAAATATCTTGGTCTCTGAGCTTTTCTTTTACAACCAAATTTCATAAGTCTCCCAAAATAGGGCTCTTAAAATAGAAATACTCCTTTGCTATAGTGGAATTAATATATTGTTGATGACATAGCCAGCTGTGGGATTAAATACCTATATACTCAAAACTAGATATAATCAATTCTCAGTTATTGTTATCTATGAAAACGGGGTGAGAGATGGAACTGATCAACAAATATGCCAACCCACAAATATTTCCAAAATTCTTTGCAATAGCTTTAATCTGTAACAGATCTACCTTCTTACCAGAACAGATGAAAGTAATAGTGTGTCTGAGCATCACCCAGCATTCCTCCCTGTCTCTCCCTGGAACAGCACTGAAGGTTCATGGACAGACAGAGAGGGGGAGGCAGGGTCCGTAACTGAGAACTGACATAGAGACGCACCCACCTTCCTGTCCATAGCACATGTATGGACAGGAAGAATTTTAAACCCCAACTGTGGGCAAACAATTTCCTGCACAAGAGCCCTGAATTTCCACTTGTGTGTATCTGTCTGACGCATGCCCCCAACTGAACAGGGGTTGGGAGCTTCTCCGAAGCCTGTCACCTCTGCTGCAGTACACTCACAAGAGATTCCTAGACTCAGTCTCCCACTTCCGACTCCCAAGCCTAGTGTGGGAATTCAAAAACAAAAGAAACAAAACACGAAAACAAACACTGACCATATGTTAAGGAAAATGGACAAATGCTGGACGTGTAACCCCTCAGTCACAAGCACACCAACTTCCTAGTTCCTTGGAATAACAGAGAGACACGTCAGATCCTTTCACTTGCCCTCTCTCTGAAAAGAAAGAACGCGCACATCACCATTTACACCAGTTTACTAAAAAAAAAGAGGGTGGGGTGGGTAGAGGGAGGAACAGGCTTACAGTTTTCCTTTTTTTTTTTTTTTAAAGAGGATGTTTTGAGTGTAACAATACTGATTCAAAACTGAAATGGAAGACAGTTTCTCCCTAGAATACTTTAGGGTTTTTCAGAGTCCTTTTCCATAAAAGGAATATACTTGAAACACATCCCAGTTAGGTGAGATGAGATCGCTAAAATACATACAGAACTAAAAAAATCAGCCAAACAAAAAGGGTCAATTTAATCTTTTAAACTCCTAAAGTTTCAGGTCTCTTGGCAGTCGTTTCTTTCCCCTAATGCTTACTGCATAACCGCAAGGAATTTGCTTTCTTCCGCGAGGGAGGTCAGCAGAGAGCTCATGTCCCCGATTGCCATGTTGGTGGTGCTCAAAGACAGAGGCGGGAACGGGAGGGCGGCGCGCGGTGTGGTGAGTCGGGAAGAGCTATGAGAAAGGTTCTGAATGATGCTTGGGCTCAGGGCTCCTGACATCAGGCTGGCGTGGTCCCCGTCGTCTATGATAGCGTCGAAGTCAATCTGCACCCCTTCCAGGTCATGGCTGTCAAGGCTGTCAACTGTGCTTGTCACCTGGTTAGCACCTGGGGAGAGTAATTCAGAGTTTTCGGCGCTGGCCCCCTGGAGTAGGCAGTTGGCTTCTGACATGGAGAAGGAACCAGTTTTCATGTCTTGCTGACCGAAGCCAATGGTTTGGTCATAGAACTGACCAGAGTAACTCTGCACATTCGAACAGAGCTGATGGGGCTGTCCTGGCATCTCCATCTTGATGCCATTCACCCTGCAGGTCTGACTCGGGTCACTGAGCTGTCCTGGCTGCAGAGTGAGACCACCCCTTGGCCCAGCCTGTCGCCGGCCGCCCCCGTAGCCAGCACATGGCTGGTAGCCCCTGACAGCTGCCACGCTTGGCGGCTGCACGCTGATGCTGGGAGGCCCGGGCAGGCTGCTCTCCGGCCCTTGATAGATGTGTGAGGTAGCGCTAGCCTGCCCCAGCAGGTTCTGCCCCGAGCGGCCTGCCCCCTGGGGGTGTGTGCTGTCACCGAGGAGCTGCTGCGCCAGGTACCCCTGTCCTGTGGGGTCTGGGGTGGGCATGCCATTCACTGTGCTGCCGGCTGACTCATTTGGCGCCACTGACAGCCCGAAATCCAGATGGCTCCCGCTCCCTTGCATGGTGATACTTTTCACCTTTGCCGCCTGGATCCCGGGGCCACAGGCCCCATCGAGTAAGCCAGGGGCACCAGGCTGCCTGGCGAGGCAGTTCCCATACTGCTGGGCCTTATAGGGTGGTTCGTGGAAGGCATTCCCATTGGTGCCAGCTCCGCCACCATGGCTCACTAAGTGTTCTGGGCCCCCGAAGGAGCTGGCATGCTCCCCGAGAGTTGGATACCCCCCAGCTGGGCCAGCCCCACTCCTCAAGAGATTCTGTGGGTGAACACCCATGTGGCTGTACGACCCGAAGGCACGGGCCTGCTGCCCCATGGACCGCTGGCCGCATTTCATCTTGGAGGAGGACAGGTCGGCGCTGCCCGAGCTGACTTCGTTCCACTGAATGGGCAGGTCGGATTTACTGGCATCAGGGCAGGGCTGCTCCAGGCCCCGGTACTGCTGGCTGCCAGTGTGGCTGGCATGGCTGTCAGGCAGCCCCAGTGGGTCAAAGTCCCCGGGTCCACTCCCCAAGCCGTGGGGCACTTTGCTGTCATCAGAGAAGGTGCCTGGGAAGTGCTGCTCGTACCCGGCTGGGTTCTGGGAATTTAAATACTGCACCACGTCATCGGGCAGGAGGTCCTCATCGTTCAGGCTCACGTCGGCGTCCATAGTCAGGGACTCCAGGGTGACATTCTCAGTGATGCTCGGGGGACAGGGAGAGGAGTGGAAGTGGCGGGCCTGGCCCCCGTCCAGCCGCGTGTAGTTCTGCAGCACGAGGTTGCGCTTTTCCAGGGAGGGAGGCAACGCCGGAGGGTTGAAGCTGTTAAGGCTGTTGAACCGCTGCACCCGAGGCAGAGAGAGGCTCTCAGATACCGTCCTCACGGGGTCACTGGCTCTTCTCACGCCGTTGCCCAGCGCATCCTGGGGCAGCAGTGGGCGCCGGCCGTAACCGTGGGCCCCGCCGTCGCTGCATCTCCGGGGAGGATGCACTGGAGGCAGGGTCCCCGCTGGCTCCCTGCCGTCTCCCAGCAGGGCCATCCGGGTCTTGAGGCTCATCCTCTCCATGTTGGGCAGTGGGGTGGGCGGGGGGCCGCCCGTGGCGGCGGCGTACTTGGCTTTCAGGCGGTACTGCTGGGCGGGAGTGAGGCTGAGCAGGCTGGGCAGACCGTCGCCCTGGCTGGCCTCGCTGGACCTGCGAGAGGCGTCGGTGGAGATGGGGTCATAAGAGTCGGCCACGCTCACGTTCTGGGGTCGTCCCTCGGCCTGGGACGCCTCGCTGGACCGGCGGCTGGAGAAGCAGGGGGAGATGCCGGAGGAGCGGCGGCTACTCAGGTAGGCGGAGCTGACGGTGCTGGTGCTGCTGTCCCTCCGGTTGAGCATGTTCAACATGGTGATGTCCACACCAGACAGGTCGCTTCTGTTCGGGAGGAGGGGCATGGGCCCGCCCAGACTGCAGCTGGTACTGGGCTGCGTGCCTGCAGAGACATAGTGGGAGACATGGGTTCATCTCGGGATGACAACATAGGTGTGGCAAACAGTAACTCTTTTTGGTTTCTGGGGCCAGGGGGTCTGGTCATGGTGACCCACCCGTGCCCTGCAGTGCCAAAGGGCCAGGGACGAAGTAAGGGTGTGGCTGAGCAGGTGGCTGGCTGCAGTGGTGGATTCCCTGGCTTAAACAAAGCAGTAACACCTCCCTGGATGAGTTAAGCTCCTTCGCAGGTGTAATGCAAAGGCAAAGAGAACCACAGGATGTAGATACAGTGCTCAAGTTACAGGAAGTCCAAGGACAGAAGGCATTCTGAGGGTCTCATACCCATTCTCAGTGATTCCTCTCATCCTATGCAGGTATAAGGCCCCTGAGTTGATGGGGTAGGGGAGTTCACACTTGGACTCTGTTCCAGGTACGGAGTGTACTCTCAGAAACACAGGCTGACTAGGGGCTGACAGTGGCAGAAGTGGCTTCCCTTTCTCTGAATTGGGCCAACACTGGTCAAAGTGACTGTTTACCTGCTGGCTGTAGACTGTGGAAATCAGAGACAGGGGCTAACTCTGGATGCAGCTAAGATTTCCTAACTCTGATCTAATAGTGATGATTTCACCATCAGAATATGAGTCACTTTTTCATATACTTTTCATTCCAGTATTACCCTCTTACTGTCTGCTTTTATTGAGTTGGCCAAAAAAGTTCATTGTTTTTTTTTTTCCCCCCCTATATTATCTTACAGAAAAACTTGAATGAACTTTTTGGCTAACCCAATAAAATATGGGCCTCCAGAAAGGTAACACTAATATGCGTAGTTCCAGAGTCATTTTAGGGCTGGTGGGGAAAGAAGCAAACAGAAAACCCAAGGACCTGGGTCCACTCAGTGCTCTGGCTGCCTCTGAAAGAACAGGAAACCCTGAGCAGACATGAGGTCTCGCCGGAACTCACCGTTTCCTATGAGAGGAGAGACTGCAGGGGCTTTAGGGGGTAGAATGGGGTTCAGTCGTGGAAGCATTCCATTCACTTGTTTGAGCCTTTCTAGTTTGACGTGCTCCATCCATTTGGTCCCTGCTGGGTTCCTCCGGGCTTGCAAAGCGAGGGCTGTGGTTGCAGTGGAAATGGTCGAGTCCATGATTGGGGTTTCATCGATGGCACTGAGGTCGCCCACACCACCTCCTTCGGTCAGAGGAAGCTCGAGCCCACTGTTGGAATAGTTGCTGATGGGGGACTGTTGGCTGCTGCATGAAGACTGACCACCAGGGCTTGGCTGAGATGTCTGTGGGGTCAAGAAGGAAAGGAAATAAATGTTACCTAGATGATCAAGGCCAGGGAGTAGACGATGAGCAATCACGCAGATCAAGTCCTGCGGGATTCTCAGTGGGTGGGATGAGAAGAACTATTTTCTAGTGAATGGAGGTGGCCGCCCTTGAGCTCAGTGATGATGGATGGGCCAGCAGACAGATGTACTGTGGAGGGCAATGGACAGCAGGGGGAGCCAGGTGTGATGTAGCAGCCATGGAATCCCTCCCCCATGCCAACTCTGCGTCACATTTCCTCAGTTCCCACCCTACCTCCATGACTTTAGCCTTTGGGCAAATTACTTAGCCACTCTAAACCTCAGTTTCCTTATCCAGAAAGTGGGGACAATTTATTTTTCCTAAGGATTGTTGTGGAAATTAGGAGCCCTGAAAGCACACCAAGTTCAAAAAGAGCTGGATAATAGGTGGTAATTAATTGGCTTGGAGAGTATTAGTGCTTATTAGTGTAAATGCTTGAGTCCTCAGGATATATATACCAGGAACACATGTTACCTCCCCTCCAGCCAGTCCCTCCTTAGGGTTCAAGGTTGGTTCCCCAAGCTCTGTAATCTCTGTACATTTCTTCTACATTTTCTTGGTTCGTAAAACTCCACAGTAGGGGGATATATGTAAAAGTACTTGTAAGAGGGAAAACCTGAGTCACTTAGTTTCTGCCGTAGACAGAAGGGAGTCTCTGGAGAAGTCACAGGCTTCTTCCAGTCCCCAGTGTGCACCTGGCCTTGTACTAGGAGAATACAGCCAGATTTCCCTAACCCCAACCAAGTGGACTTGGCAAGCCAATTCTGCAACTCTTGGTAACTTAATCTAGTCCATTAGGTTCTCAGGGAAAGACCCCCCCTCCAGGGGCTCCTGACATGGGGACAGCTCATTGTGTCTACGTCTGGGACCCTCTGGCTTGCATTGAGCAGTCCGCCCAACCTGGACCTGGCCCATCTGAAATTCCAGTGATGCCCTGGTGGATAAACAGTTGAATTCTTTTCGTAGAGATAAGAAAAGTGATGTTCAGAGAAGTTCAGTGACTGCCCAAAGTTACAAAGCAAACAGTGTGATGACCTAGACTCCTGGCCTGGCCTCACTTCTCTTCCTCTATAGCACTCTCTCTGGTGTTACCTAGCAACTGGAGTCTGACAGCAGCCCATGAGCAGGGAGAGAGAACTACACACACTCTGGTACACACGGCCTTGGTCTCAGATGGAACCACAGCGCTGTCAGAAGGGGCTCTGGACACAGATCATTTCCATGGAAACTGTCATACTTTTTCGGAGACCACAGTACACACACCCAAGGAAATGAACACTTTCTAAGTGAGCACCACATGGTACACTAAGTGTGTCCTGGGCAACCAAGCAGAGGAAAATAAGATACACAAATGTGATCATGAATGCATGAAGCCTGGCTTGTTTTTGCTTCTGCAGAGTACTGAAGGGCCAGACCACCTGCTCCTTTGCAGAGAACTTAGATCTTCCAGGGCTTTGAATGTCTTTTCCTCTCGGACTGTCAAATCTGTATGTGTGTGTGTGAATCTGTGTGTAAGTACACACACTTCCCTGTGGAAGGGTGCAGACTCACATTTCCATAGGGCCTGGAAGAAGGCGCTCATGCATCTACAATTAGAAAATCCTTAAAGGACCCCAGACAGTTCAATACAGGTTAGATTGCCAACACGTATATCCAGTTCTTGCTCTAAGAAGGTGGTGCACGTCTGGTCCAAAAATAAATTTACATTAGTCAACATGACAGTTAAAATGGTCTTTGAGAACATCTGCTTGGTCGGCCCCAGCGTGATTTACTATGAAATCCTAGACAAGTAGAACGATGAATTTCAACATCTAACTCCACACTTTCACATGCTGAATGTTCAGAACACATTGCTTCTATGTTGGAAACATATCTGAGCAACGTTCACTACCAAAGATGTCACAAAGGACAAAGACCAAAGAAAATGAAACAAATAAAAAAGCTATATGTTAAAATGAGAGCAAAACAAAGAGAGCAGAGAAGCCAAAATTCCCTCACCTTATTACCCACTGTCCTTAGGAAGTGAGAACAAGACATTTAGGAGCATTACACAGAAGAGATGTTGGAGTAATCAGAAAAAAAGAAGAAAGAATTTAATTTATAGCGTGATGAACAAATCAAAGACAAGTTTTTAAAGAAAGAATATTAGAAATGTAAATCTCACATGCTTCAGTAACTATGTCTATGAAGATACCTACTCATATTTACATGTGTGGGCACATATACATAAAAAGGTCTCCTGTGGAAATTTGATTAATTTATTAACCTCACTGAGCCTCTGTTTCCACACCTGTAAAACATGAAGCCTAGTCTCAATATCTATGATCTCTTTCCAGCAGTTTGTTTCTATATCAGTATATCTATACCTCATAAAATATTTCACATCTTGGAGCAACTCAGATGTCACTGAGCAAAATCGCTGAATGTTTCTATTTCTACCAATTTTCTTTTTAAATAATGAGTGTTTGGAGAAGTGATAAGTTTTCTTTCTTTCCTTCTTTCTTGCTAAGGATGTACATAAAAGGTACCAGGGACTCTGAGCTCACAGGATGTACTAAAAATATAAATCATTGTCTTTCAATGACATTATCTAGGAGACCACAGATTCACTTTCTTTGTTTCAGTAAACATTAAGGATAAACGGTTGAATCTTTTGCACAGTTTTTATACAGGTGGACTTTATTTTAGGAAATTGATAAATACTCCTCCCCCAAAAGTATATAAAATACAGTTTATGAACTGTTTAATTTAAATGTATGGAGATCAGTTATAACACATATATAAACTTCTTAGTAAGGTGCTTTTTGAAAGCAAAGTACAGCTATCCACAGGGAAATAACGATACATCTGGATAGTTTTTTTTGCATGATTTTTGGCTAGACCTAATGTCACTTGCTAAGACTGAAGAGTTTAAAGACAAACTCAGGTAGTCACTAAAATGCAATGAAGTCATATGCGTTTCATTTCCTGCCCATACATACTGGCTACATGTGACATCATTCAGGAATCCACAGGATGTCCATCCAATTCCTGGACTTTTCTAATTTTATGCAAGTGATTTATTACACTAAGTAGAAATCTGCCTGCCTGATCATTCCCATGCATGTGGAAGTCTAAGCATGTCACTTATCTAGTACATTTCTTCCACATCCAAAGAGTGGACAGACTAGAACCCAAAACACAGAGCTGACTCCATATACATATGCCAAATACAGATGAACTAAATCTCCTCTGATTGCTACTCTTTTCATTTTGTCTTTGGGAAAATTTTAGCTGTTTCATTCTGGCCCAGGCATAAGGCAAAAATCACCAAGTGAAGTCTAAAGAAGCCGCAGCAATAGCTTAATCCATGTGTCCTATTTGTCATCAAACGGTAAGATTTTTGTCGATGACATTTTTCAAATCCCTCCCTTGCTTTCCACCTCCTTGTTTCAGGAATCATTTTAGATAGTCTCAAGTCTATCAACTCATCTCTAGATTGTCATGGGAGTTGTCTTTTCTGAAAATTCAGGGAAAAATTTAAAAATCCCTTTATATCTTCCCCTCTTTTTACTCTGGCACATTCCCCTGGGGCCCCATGACTTGTGTTTGGCAGTGCCAGGTCCTGGGCCCCTGCATACATTCCTTCCCCACTCTGAGTGTTGCACTTCGCGGCCACCTGCCCTCTGCCCCTCCCATGGCATCGTCAAGTGCAGACCCCTAAAGAACAGGGACCAGGGCTTATTTCAGGTGGTGCTAGTAGTAAAGAAACTGCCTACCAATGCAGAAGACATAAGAGACACGGGTTTGATCCCTGAGTCAGGAAGATCCCCTGGAGAAGGGCATGGCAACCCACTCCAGTATTCTTGCCTGGAGAATCCCATGGACAGAGGAGCCTGGTGGGCTGTGGTCCACAGGGTCACAAAGAGTAGGATACGGCTGATGTGACTCAGCACGCATGCCTGGCTTATTTCTCTTGGGGTCACCAAGGCAAAGAAGTCAGAAAACATGTTTACAGAGGGACCCAGTGAATAATTCTCTCTGTTAGAGGCCTCCTGAAAATGTGCTTAGTGGTGTGTGTCTACCTGCCACAACTTTCAGATTGATTTAAAAAAGCAGTTAGGAAACCTCAAACCTCTTTTCTGAGCTGGGGTAAGCAATTGAGATCAATGAGCTCTGACCTCTTTAAATCAAACAGTGGGGTCCAGTGAGAACAGGGGTGATATGGTCCTCCCCCGACTCAGCACCCCACCTGGCCCCTTTAGAGACCTGGGACAATCAGAAGGAAAGAGAATGACATACCATGGGCTTCTCCGCCTTGACCGTTTTCACTTGGAGGCATTCTTCCCGCTTTGAGGTAGTGTTGCTGAGGTCCTTCTGCTCCCCGAGGGCTCCCTGAGTCTGCCGGCCAGGTGACCTAGACTGTGAGTGGCCGCCGGAATCTCGCGGGGGCGGGGGCCGGGGATGCACGTCCCCACGCTGCTTCTTGGTGACATGAGCCTCTGGGCCGTGCACAGTCTTCACGTGTTTCCGGAGGGAGCTGGGGTCTGTGTAGCGCTTGGTGCAGCCGGGGATTTTGCACACATAAGGTTTCTGTCAAATGCCCCAACAATGAAAGAATGGATTGTTATCAAAGTGATTATCCCCCGCCCAACAGTCTCTTGTAGCTCTTCATCATATTTTTAATTCTTTCACAGCATGATCACAAGGTTTTCAGGTATTCAAAACCCTCTAAATGGTGCAGTGGTTTAATAAAGACTATTTGGACACAGTCTGGGTTCCATGGAATCTAGCTTGACTACATTACTATTTTAGAGAGTGCTCAGGGAGAGCTTGGGAATCTTAGGTGCCACAGTGATAAAGAATCTACCTACGAATACAGGCGATACAAGAGACATGGATTTGATCCCTGGGTCAGGAAGATCCCCTGGAGTAGGAAATGGCAACCCACTCCAGCATTCTTGCCTGCAAAATCCCATGGACAGAGGAGCCTGGTGGGCTGCAATCTATGGGGTGGCCAAGAGTAGGACACAACTGGGGATATGTGTGCAAGTGTGCGCGCGCGCGTACGTGCACGCACACACACACACACACATACACACACACACACACACACACACACACACACACACACAGGGAGAGCTTAGAACATGTAAATTGTGCTCGTACTCCTGGAAAAATTTATTCTGTGAGTAGGAAGAAGTGTCATGCGGTCACGTGGTGTCCAAGAGAATTTGATGACGACGACAGTGGTGATGCTGACGGTGATGATAAAAGAAGAAGGCTTAAAAGATCCCCATCCTTTCATGAGAAGAATGATACACATCTTTGGGGAGAGCTTGTGTGAAAACATTCCTTACGAATTCCTCTTTCCCAGACCTAAAATCACTCTTCCACCTTTTAAAAGGTGCTCTTTACACATTGACACAGTAAAAACTAATAATAACAATAATAATTTCCTGGGGCTTCCCTGGTGGTCCAGTGGCCAAGACTCTGTGCTCCCAATGTACAACAAAGATTGAAGATCCCACAAGCTGCAACTAAGGCCCAGTGCAGGCAAATAAATAATAAATGAATAAATACTTTAAAAAATTTCTGTAGCCTCTCCTAGGTTAGATATCACTAAAATATGATCCTTTGGGTTGTATTACAACTGTGTGGGGGTGTTCAGGGCTCAGAACCTTTCTGATCTTCAAAGTCCTAAGCCCTGTTGGAGTATCCACAAATGTTCACTCATAAACCGATGAGGGCTGGTAGATGTCATTCTGGAGATGAGTATTTCTGGGTGAGGCTTTGCTCCTGAGTACTAAGGTCTAGAAATTATTTCATGCTAATTTCATTTTCTGTGTGGGTCAGTAGTCAAACCTATAGTCATCAAAAATTATATGGACCCTTATAGTTGAATATTTACTCACATCACAGAACTGCTGGCATTATATTCATAACCATCATCAGAACTGCGATTCTGTTTACTTCATTTGAAATATAATACATTCACGGATGCCTATCCGAGTCTCTATTTACATCTGTATTTATCAGGAGATGAGCTATTAGATAAACAATAGTCATGAAAGACATGATTAATATAATGTATCCACTGGATTAAAAAAAGAGTCCCTGTCTTATAGAATGATGCTTTTCCACTAAAAGCCCAAGAACAGACTGAGTGCTGCCTAAAATTATGGCACGCCCTAATGGAATGAGGAAAAGATTCCAAAATGCTGAGAGACCGCACCTCCAAATTTGAGATAATTTTGCGTTGAATTGATTCCCATTAACTACAAATTACTTCTCTTCGGGAGCTTGTGTGATTTGCCGCATATATATGTATAATGAAACGAGCACCTCAAATTCTATGCATTAGGGACAGAAGCATGGCTCTGACGATTAGCGCCATTACTGTAGAGTGTCTGACCTTGGCCCTCTGCCGGCTCACTGCACCGCTGTGACAGGCGGACAGCAATGTCTGGGGCGGGGAGAGGGAGCACAAAGCCAGGCCAGCATTCCAGGTTGGAAGAACTGTCCTTCCCACAGATGTCTGCATGTGTGTATCACGGGTTAATTTGGAAACAAGGACACAGCTAGAGATGGAATGAATCTACTCATATTCATCAGCTCCCGCATTTCCAGGACCAACAGGTACATATGTTGCCCACGTGCCCTTGTACGTGCACGTAAACAATAGCCACGTACAGAAATCTCCACGCACACAAGGTCAGGAGACAACACTTCACAGCAAACACTAACTACATAATGTAGATTGGCCCCCAAATTCTGTTCTGAGTAATGACTGAAATGAAATCTAAGTGTAGGGAAAGATAAATGTTGTCAGGGTTCTAATTTACCTATGTTTCCTGTCCCGGACATTTAAATTTTGGCACCATGATTGCCTTCTTGACTCCCTGAACTGAAAGATACTTTGTGAACACTTTCATTCTACTTGACTTTGTAGAATTTATCCAAATAAAATTTTAGATAAATATTTAATGATCCCTACTAAGTACAAGACTCTGTGAGCACAGTTTTATATATGAAAGGATTAAATCTCAGAAATGGAAAATATGAAAAGTATGGATGCTAAAAAGGAGATGGACAGAGGGGAACCATTCTTTCACTAGGAAGATGGTGGAAGGCATCAGTCATCAAATTTCTGTGTCTGGGTATAATGTCCAGCTCTTGGGGTCAGAGTATGAACTAAATCTGACCATAAGTACATAGTGCTTACTATGATGTGATATGGGGCACATAATAAGTGCTCAATAAACAGAGCTTTGATTAAGAAAATGTGTTGTAGTTGAATCCTGAAAGATGAACAAGATGCTGAAGGATAAAAATGAAGGCAAAAGAATGCAAAAAAAAAAAAAAGTATCTAGAACAAAGGTCCAGGAGTAGGACTACTCCAGGCATACGAGCATGCTGTCTGGAAGGTTGTGTTCATGTTCACCATGGTGAGAGGTCAAGGGATTGCGGAAAAGGAAGATTGGGGTTGAGCAGGTGAAAGCAGATATGGGGGTGGCCAAAAAGTTCAGAAAGTATCTTATAGAAAAATATTTTCTTGGCCAATCCAATACAGGCATAAAATGTCTAAACTTTTCCTAGGAAAGATGGAGCCTCTGGAACTTTCTGGATAGGGAGATACAACCAAATCAGAGCTCAAGGAAACTGGCTTCATCAGGAGTTCCATGTTCTGGAGTAGGGAGCCTGGTCAGAGGCCACTGTGATTGATGGTTCAGTGACCCTACATAGGCAGGATAGCCATAGGGGTGAGAGCTAGATTAGCTTCCCCAAACGGGAATTGCTTCCTTTTCTGTTCCATGCCATCTGCTTCATCCAGAATAGCAACCTGTTTGCCAGATAACCATCTATCAATATTTGTTCAGAGAAAGGATGAAGATACAAATAAGAGGACAAATAAATGAAACAAGACATTTGGATTTGTCTATGGTTGACTGATGATACAAATCTGGATTTCCTGGACACACTTAATTTTGATGTATCTGAAACTGTCTATCATTCATAGGCAAACCTGAGGGCTTTCTCTATTCATAGAACAGAGAAAAATGACTCACGTGATTGTGAGTAAAATTTTATTTATGTGTTTATGGTCAATGTTTATCATTTATTTTAGGTAAATTGCTCCATTTTGGTGAAAGATATTGTTGACCAAGATACATTTTAACCTCATGATGGATATTCAATTCTCTTACAACACTGCACTTTCTAATGCACAGAAGAATTCAAGCTCCACTATAATGCATCTCATTAAAGCAAACAGACGTGGGCACACATTTGAAACTCATAAAAAGATAAAAACTCAGTAAGCATGTTATATCTATTCATTGCTGAAGTTCTAACATTCTCAGTGCCCACCTGGCTCCACAATAACAGGAATACATAGGAATGTATGCCTTCTACGTTTCTGGTCATAATTGTACCTAAGTACATGAACTATAAATAGATTAATTAACTTCAAAGTTAAGTTAATCAAATCCCCTAAAACATTTTAAACTGAGATATTTGGTTGGCCAAAAATTTGTATGGAAAGTCCATAAGGAAAAATCCAAATAAACATTTTGGCCAACCCAACATAATTCACGTGCTAAAAGAAAACCCTTTTAAACGGCACAGTCCAGTGGCATTTAGTACATTCACAATCTTGTGCAATCGTTACCACTATCACGTTCCAGAATATTTTTATCATCCCAAGAAGAAACCCTGTACCTATTTTCAGTCACCCCTATTCCTCCTCCCCCAGCTTGTTGCAGTTACCAGTCCTTCTGTCTCTATGGATCTGCCTATTTCAGACCCTCTAAAACTTTGTACAAAACAAGTACGTTGGATTACAATTTGTGGCTCAGCTGGTAAAGAATCCACCTGTGATGCGGGAGACCTGGGTTCAACCCCTGGGTTGGGAAGATCCCCTGGAGAAGGGAACGGCTACCCACTCCACTATTCTGGCCTGGAGAATTTCATGGACTATATAGTCCATGGGGTAGCAAAGAGTCGGACACAACTGAGTGACTTTCACTTTCACCACACATCGTAAAAGCATTTTTGACATAAAAAAAAAATGGAGACGCAGCATCTTGTCTAAAACATCTGCAAACAGTGGATCAATATTATAGATCCCAAAGGACTCAAGTTTCTTTATTCCACTAGGGTCTGTATAGGTGAACTCTGTGTGAATTTATGTGCAAGAGTGCTTTTGTAGAGTGTGGTGAAACCCTTTTGAGATACTTTTCCTTTGTCAGTTCAGCTGGAAGGAAACTTGGTGAGGGCCATCTCTGCCACCTTCAAGCCAGTGGCCAGTGAGCTGAACGGTGCACTTTTACAAACTCCCTCTTCCAGCTCTTCTCTGGAAGCTCATGAAGGGCCAGACTGGCACCTTGGGAGTCACCGAGGTCAAAGCCTTCCCTCTCTCACATGATTTCAAGCAAACGGATGACCTACTCTGTGGGGGAGAACTACATCTCGTGGACAAATTCTGGTTAGCTAGACTCTTTCCACCACAGATGTGGGAAGCCTTCGTGTTAATCTCTGAATTCATTCAAGAGAAGGTTTCACAGAGAGCGGCAGAATTTGAGCTAGACCTTCAAGGAGAAGCTGGAGATCTGCAGGCAAAAGCGAGTTAAAATGTAAGCAAAGTGAATTACAAACCATTTTATTCTTACGCTTCTCTGAAATGTGTGGGGGATAAATACCTCAAACTAACAACAACACAACAGGAAACCCCTGAAGCTTTACTCAATATATTATCTTAAATAACTGACTAGAAACCAGTCTGGGTTTCTGAGAATAAGCTTCCAAGACCCTTTGGAATTTAGACTGTCTGGAAATCCTATTTGGCCAAGCCAGGTTGCTCTGCAGAAGTCTTTTTTGATATAATGCATTTGAAGATACCACCTGGAGAAGCAAATAAAAGTGGCTGTCTTAGCAGTAAGCTGTCAGCTGTCAACACCTCTCTTCTCAGTCTCTCCTTAGTGCTTAACAGGGTCATCGTCCTTCACACGCATTCCTGCTATTCCAGGCAGAGCGAGTGGGTGGAATTCCAAGTTAAATGCTCCTACTGTTTGACCAGTAGGTGGCAGTACTGAACAACAGGAAACTTGTTCCCCCTTCCTCAGCTTGTCTCTCCCATCCAAGACCAGGTTTCAGCCCTTCCTCTGAGGCCCCCCAAGCCTTCACCTGCAGCATTAACATTCTCTCATGCTGGGAGTGGCCAGAGGAAGCTACAATGGAACAGGCTCGCGTCTCCCAGTATCTTCCCCAGAGGATTCTTTATTTCCATCCCCTGAGCTCTGGACCCAACAGGCGTCTCCCGGAGGAGCCTTACCTCATTGGAATGTGTCCTGTTCTGGTGCTTGGCGCGATCGGAGGCATTAGAGAACGCCTTGTTGCATCCTTCGTGCTCACAGACGTACGGTTTCTCTCCAGTGTGAGATCTCAAGTGTGTTTTCAAGTTTTCGAGTCTCGAGTAGGCCTTTGTGCAGCCTTCAAACTGAGGACAACAGGTAAATCTGGATGACCCCACACAATGACAACTTCTGCCTCTCACTTGCTCCAAGTGAATGAAAGACAGACGTTTGGAGGGTCGGCGGCTTTTCAAAACCAAGGAACAAAAGTCCACTGAACTCTGTCTTTATTGGGATTCAGATGGTGGGCTCAGGGCAATTTGAGAGAAAGCATTTTCAGTGCTAGTAAAAATCCCGGGACTTTTTTTTTTTTTTAATAGGCCACTCGATGTGGACAATGGGTTTCATTATCTGCTCAGGGATCTCCTTGAATTCCCACTGATTTCAGATTCAGCACAAAGTTCATTAATATGGCTTTGTGTCCCTACAAAGACACGGAATTTGATCCTGTTTGTAAAGGCCATTTAAGATGTAAAGTACCAAGGCTCAGTCCTGAGTGTGCCTGGCTGGCACCTTAGTGAAAGAAAGCTTAGCCTCCTGCTCTTAGGTCTGTACTGGCCATGGTGACAGACTGGAGGACAGGGGGGTGCTGGGGGAGAGGGCTGAGGAAAACCTCTAAAACCATACAAGGTTATATTTTTAAAAAGTCAACTGAAGTTTTTCAAGTTGAAACTGGCCTTTCCCTGTGTGTGATGACCCTGGTATGAGGGCAAGCCCAGTGGCCCCGTGTTCATTCCCAGTGCTAGATGGCCGGTCCCTGCTGCGACCTGCCCACCGGCTACTCAGCAGAGCTGGGCTGACTCAGTTGCTGTTAGCCAAGTGTTTCATTAAGTAAAAACTGAAAAAAATCAGCTCCTTGATTGCCCAGTCACATCTCCAAAGCACGTGGTCTTGAGGCCACCATGTTGGACAGGGTGGATCTAGGACACTTCCTTCCAACATCTCCCAGAGCTCAGCTGTCAGTGTTCTTTCTCTAATTCTTCCCTCCTCTCCCCTCTCCAAGCCCCAGGAGTTTATCACAAACAGCGCTCCAACCCTCTTCTCCCACCACTCATCAGCGGGCATGATTCTGGTTCTTGGAGTAAGAGGAAGGACCCACACCCCTCGGCGGCCTCCCGCCCCTCCTCTGCACCCCGGGACTCACAGTGCATTTGTGAGGCTTCTCCCCCGTGTGCCTGCGCATGTGCACCACTAACATATACTGGGCTTTGAAGGGCTTCTGTTCTCTCGAGCAGTCTAGCCACCGGCACACAAACTCCTTCTTCTCTCCATGGATGTGGTCATTATTTATATGCTAGGTTTTGGAAAAAACAAAAGAGAGAAATCCAATGGAAATGTACAACTCTTTTGCAGGCAACATAACAGAGGGCCCCAAACCCCCTAACCTTAAGCCCTAAAGGCTCCACGGTACCTTTTCCATATGGCAGACAATTCTGTTCTGGTTAGTACATTTCTTAAGTAACTTTGCTCTTACCAACTGTGGAGAGACACTTTTTTTAACTAGCAGGCGTGACAGGACTTGGAAAAAGCTTGGAGTCCTGGGAGAGGTACTGCAAGGGCAACGGAAGACAGGAGTTGTGCAATGGGGTGAGGCACACACGTCCTCCCCGGGCCTCTGCTATCTTTCACTGGCCAAGTTGGGGTCAAGGTGAAGTGACCACAGAGGGGACCTCCAGCTCGCACCCTCTCAGGCCTTAGGTAGCACCTGAGCTAGTGATGTGGCTCAAGGCTGCAAGAAGGGCACACACACACACACACACAACGTCTGTAACAAGGACTGAGAAAAACCAAAGCACTTTTTCAAATGGCACTTTAGTTCCAATTAGTGAGATCAATCTTTTGATAAGAATCACAGAGAAATGAACTTGACTCTGAAAATGAAGGCCAGGTGATCGTCAACAAAACGCTTAGTCTCTGAGGGTCTGCTATGCTCCTGCACAAAATAAAGGCACGAATCCCCTAGCTTGTAAGGTTCTTTCCAGCTGTAGAATTCCGTGAGTTTGGTTTTAAAAATGAAGTTGAATGTCCCTGAAATTTCTCTGAATTCTGATTCAAAGTTTTAGAATCCCATAATAGAGTTCCTTGGATTCATACATCAAATGTCCTACAACTGGGAGACAGGTGCAACCTACAGACACACCAGAAGAGGTGGTTTTTAATTTGGATCAAACTTAGGTCTGCTCTAGTAAGATAATGTTCAGTCACGGATGATGGGGGAAATTTGTGCCCTAGGGTGATCCTCTCGGTTTATTCGCTGGTTGCCCCATACTTTATCTGCCTCAATTCAAGGCACTTGTGAACCCTTGCCCACACATACATAGAAACACCACCAAAAAATGTGTGCAGTGAGAGAAACCTGGGTTTCCTGGGCCACGTAGCAGTGACATGACGTTTAATTACTTTCTTGATGAGGCTCTGGGTCCTAACTAAGTGGTCTCTGGGGGCGTGGGGGGAAAATTCCACCATCGCTCAGCCTTGCCTTCACTAGGCGGCCGGCTGCTGTAAGAAAAAAAAAGAAAGCAGCCTGTTGTGTTGTGTTTGTGGTTTAAAACTGGATGAAGGCAGAGCAAAGCAACCACGGTGTACTAGCCTAGAACAGCTCTCAGAAAGCTGGAGAAACAGGAGAGAGCAGGTGACATGGCCCAGGGTGCAGGCAGACAACCAAGATCCTTTCAGAAGCTCTGCACGTGCAGAAGAAGCCGTATAGAATCACTCCGGTCCATCACGGCATCGCAACCCCCCATAGACAGTTGTGTGCTTTCCGTAAAAAGCTAGGTGTCCTCAGTGTGAGAGTTTCTTAAAAGTGATGCTGGGAACAAGTTCACCTGTATCATTTTTCTAGATTCCATACATAAGTGGTATTATACAATATTTTTCTCTTTGTGACTTCACTCTGTATGGTAGTCTAGAGACACAGATGTGGAGAACACATACATGGACCCCAAGGGGGACAGGGGAGGGGATGACCTGGGAGATTGGGACCGACATGTATACACTTCTGTACATGAAACAGGTAACTAATGCGAACCCAACTGTGCAGCACAGCGAACTCTGCTCGGTGCTCCGTGGTGACCTAAATGAGAAGGGAATCCAAAAAGGGGGGGATGTGTGTGTGTGTATATATATATGTATGTATATATACTTGGGCTTCCCTGGTGGCTCAGCTGGTAAAGAATCCGCCTGCAATGGGGGAGACCTGGGTTCGATCCCTGGGTTGGGAAGATCCCCTGGAGAAGGGAACGGCTACCCACTCCAGTATTCTGGCCTGGAGACTTCCATGGACTGTATAGTCCACAGGGTCGCCAAGAGCCAGACACGACTGAGTGGCTTTCACTTTCTTTTCCCTTTCATATATACTTACCTGGCTTCCCAGGTGGCGCTAGTGGTAAAGAACCCACCTACCCTTGCAGGAGACATAAGAGACTCTGGTTTGATCTCTGTGCTGGGAAGGTCCCCTAGAGGAGGGCATGGCAACCCACTCCAGTATTTTTGCCTGGAGAATCTTATGGATAGAGGAGCCTGGCGGGCTACGGTCCCTAAGCTCTCACAGCTGGAAATGACTGAAGCAACTCAGCACGTATGCACGCATGCATGCACGCTGATTCACTTTGCTGTACAGAAGAGACTAACACAATATTGTAAAGCAACTATACTACAATAATCTATATTTTTTAAAGTGATACAGGGGCACATGCATGGATGAAGAGGACAGATGTGTCAGCCAGGGGACACACGCCACCTTTAAATGTTTGCTTTAAGAACATGCCTGTGGTCTTTTGACTTTGCCCAAGACTGTCCCACATAGGTACAGAAACCCAATCATTAAGCCCACATGATACAGAAGGGTTGTACGAAGTCTCCTTTCTAGGGAAAACAATTCATGGTCACACAAATCCCCTCCATAAAGATTGCTCTTGGTTCAGCTATTTTCGATGTTATTAGACATTAAGCTCCTTGGATGAAGACGTGAAAGAAAAAGAAGGAAGGATGAGAGGGAGGGAAGAAGGAAGGGAAGGAGGAAAGAGAGAGGGAAAGTTAAAATTGGAATATGACCTGAGAATTTGGGTTTAGTTAACTCCTTGAGTCAGAACCCACATCTTTTGGTTTCGTATTCTCAGCCACTGAGAGGTGGCTCTGGTACTTGGCAAGTCCTCCATAAATATCTGTTGGCTTGATTGGCTTAGGTGAGACACTGAACTTTCTCTGGAGCAAAGAATTTATACTTGATGCTTTTGCCTGATTTACTTTAACTGCATTTTACCCAGTATCCATACAATAAGATTTTAATGTAGATGCTATATTACTTTAAAATAATATATTATCGAGAATTCAAAAGAACTTGAATGATTAGAATGATGTCCAAATGTGAACCCTATCTTGCCGAAGGGAATAAAAGAAATACTCAATGATCGCAACATTTCATCTATCCCCACATATTGACATGTATGTACTGCGTACTGCTGCATATCAGGTCCTGTGCTGTGGACTCAGACAGACCTGAGTCTTTTCCTGAGGAAATTACAGTCTGCTGGAAGGACACGGATAATGGCTTAAATGACTGTACAATTATAGTCATGATCAGTGTTAGGAAGGGAAATAAGAGGGCTTTAGAAAAACAATGAACAAAGGGTCCCAAATCTGTGGGGAGCACCAAAGACCAGGGTCAGCTTCTCCAGTGAGTGGCATTTAAGGTGGGACTGAAGGATGAGTGGCGACCTGGTGGGCATGCAGGTGAGGATGGGGGTGGGGAAAAAGATGGATAGAAGCCCCCAGGGAAGGTCAGACCTTGGTGCCATTGAGGAACCAGGAGAGGAACATGTAGGTAGAAGCAGACGTGCCAGGCAGACATGGGAGCAGTCCAGCACTGCCACTGCTCGGTGTAGTAGGAAGGCATGGCTTCCAGGGGCCGGGTGGGACCAGTGAGGTAGCCAAGCGTGGGCCCATCTAAAATGCAGCACACTGGGTCAGGTGTCCAGCAGGGAGACTGTGATACAGACTCCTGCATGGAACTCATGTGCACCCACCAGGACGCCTGCCCCAAGTGGCCTGGCATTACTCGCATGAGATGACCAACAGGGAAGGTGCCACCTGAAGCTAGTAAAGCCTCCTGTCCTCCCCATCAGGCTGGAGGAGCCAGACTCTGGGCAAAAAGGAACGAGGTGCCCTCCTTCAGGTGGGTGAGGTGGGGGAAAAACAAACAGCCTGCCAGCCTCCTTGAGTTGGGAGCCTGGCCGGTGTAGGGAAAGAAGGCTGTGATTGGACAGGAGGCTCTAAGTTTAAACTGGATGAGACTGTAGTAACCAAAAGTATAGAAGCTGCTGACCAGTAAGTTGAGGGATCTACCACTGAGCTGGGATGGGGGCACTGACAATGGACTGATGAGAGCAGTGCCTGGAAAATACAAACTATCTCAGATTAATACCTGGCTAAGTTACATCAGCCTTGACCTCTGGAAAATGTCTGAAAAAGCCCAGTGGTGGGAATCCAGTGCCCATCGGTAACCACAATACCCGGGCTTCTCTCACTTGGGGAGGAACAGAGGAGAAGCTCCTTGGGACTGTGGAAGCAACCTCAATTTCAAAAAGGTTAGCATCTTGGGAATTTTCGCTTTCTGACCCATAGAATAGACCTAAGTCTTGTCTAACATGCTTTTGTGTTTTTCCGAAACTGCTTGAGTGCCAACCTGGATTAAGATGGCAAGTTACTGTTCTTGCGGTCAGAGACTCTCTGACCTTGGTTGGCAGAGACCAGGTCAGTCTTGTTTGTCTTTAAAGGTTCAAATACTGAGCACAGGACATAATCAGTTACTTCAAAGAAACACAGAAATCTTTCTGCTTATTTAGGTTATTTATTTATGTTTTAATTTTTATTTTATATTGGGTTGATTAACAATATTATGTTAGTTTCAGGTGTAGAGCAAAGTGATTCAGTGATACATATACATGTATCTATTCTTTTTCAAATCCTTTTCTGCTTGTTATTACAGAATATTGAGCAGAGTTCCCTGTGCTATACATTAGGCCCCTGTGTATATGTCATTTTGCATCTTTGAGCTTAAAACATTTCCTGAAGCTAGATTTCAGGTGAAACTTAAAATTCCAAGAAATCATAGACTTTATGTGTCCAAGTGTCCTAGATATTTACTCTGCTAAAAAAAAAAAAAAAACCGCTTTCGCCTCTGCAGTGGGCACTCATGTAGGGCTCATGTTCAGACAGCGCTCATACCACATGAGCATGGGAATGGGGCCGGGGGGGTGGGTGGGTGAGGTGGTGCATTGGAAGATGCCCCCAGACCAAGTTCGAATGAGCTGCATACTTTTGGACAATTCATCCATCTGGGTCTTAATTTTTCCCATCTGTAAAATGGGAGTGATGAACTACACTGGATGTTTACAAACTTTTTCTGTAAAAAGCCAGAGAGCAAATATTTTAGGCTCTGCAGGCCAAAAGGTTTCTATCAAGGCTGCTCACCTCTGCTGCTGTTTCACCACACACATAAATGGGCTCAGTTATCTGTTGATGGATGCTGAAACTGTCAAGTATCCTAGGACAGTCTTTACATCTTTTTTCTAATTATTTAAAAGTGTAAAAATCATTCTTGGCTCGTGGGCTGTATAAACACGAGCAAGTAGCCAGATTTGGTCTGTGGGCCATTTGTTTCGCTCTCCCTGAAATCTATGACTTCAAAGTTTCCTTTCTGGGCTAACAGAGCCCTTGACAGTCTTGGTTAGGCTGGCTCTCGAGCCTGAGTAAGTAAAATTAGGAGGAGGTATGTCTCAGGGCCAGAGCACAGAGAAAGCAGTTAAAAGGAATAAAAGTGAGGGTCCTGGGATGATGACACAAGGGGAGGGAGTTAGCCAGACAGATGCCCCTCTTTGCACCATATTCCTGGGACTGCATGAAAAAAGCACCTCTTCTTTGCTCACCAAAACCCTAAGTAGCTAAGAAAAGGAATACACAGTGAATTCTTAACACTCAAACAGATAGGCAGATTCCCGAGGAGGCAGGCCTGAAATTCAACGGGCTTGTGTTTATTTGTGGTTTCACTGAAAATTTGACTTCCTGGCAATGAAAACGTTAATCAAATATATAAATAATTTAATTGGAGGGAAAATAATGCATGATTAAATTCCAAACTAATCCAACACCAAGACATGCAATTTGCCAGAGGCCCAAGCGCCAGAAAGAGATAGATGGTGTAAATTACGGCTCTGGATGCCAACTCTCTCGGCGGGGCCAATCCGGACAGCTCCCCGTCTGAATAAATAGGATGAGGACATCAGGACCAGGCAACCCCCGAAAGACTGAGTCTAGCCACTGAGTTTCCTGATGAACTGGCATTGTAAACATCTGCCCCAAGAAAGTGACGGCTGATGAAAAAAATAAAGCATCTCAGGAGCCCACAGCCAACCAACCAAGCTGGTATTTGGCCATCGTGATCGTGTTTGTAACAGGATGAGCCAAGACCTGGGATTCTTGTCTCTTGCACTCCCTGTGGAGCTCTGGGGGCACAGAAGAAGGTGCAGGGGGAATCACTACAGTTGGCTTGACCATTGGAGAAGTGGGAGGTATTTCTTTTTAAAAAATTTTTCTTTGGAATATACTTATGTTGTATTAGTTTCTATTTACAGTAAAGTGAATCAGCTATATGCAAACATATATCCCCTCTCTTTTTTTGGATTTCCTTTCCATTCAGGTCACCACAGAACACTGAGTAGAGTTCCCTGTGCTATACACTAGGTTCTCATTGGTTGTCTATTTTATATATAGTGGTGTATATATGTCAATTCCAGTCTCCCGATTCATCCCACCCTCCCTTTCTTCCCTTGGTGTCCATACTTTGTTCTCTACATCTGTGTCTCTATATCTGTTAAGATACACATATACACATATATAAGATCAGCTATAAACCACTTTTCTAGATGGTACTTCTTTCAAGGGCATCTCTTTGAGAAGCCTACCACTTGGCATCAACCTAGGAGGCTGCAACGGTGCAGGAAGGAAGATGAAGCTTTTCTTTGACTGGCACCAAAACAGATGCCCATAATAGACTTCACTGACTTCATCAGGATCCTTTCTTTTCTATCTTATTGCAGTCTGAGTTCACAGCTGACCATTCATCCTCAGTCTGTCCCTAACCTTTAGATGAAACACACACATGCCGACCGTCTATCCCAAATGTTTGCTGCTCCCCAAATAAGGCTGCTGTTCAAGCAGTTCATGAACTCTGGAAGGACATTTCCGCCTTTTTTTTTAAACTGGAATACAACTGCTTTACAATGTTGTGTTAGTTTCTGCTGTACAATAAAGTGGATCAACTATAAGTGTGTGTGTGTATGTATATCCCCTTCCTCTTAAGCCTCCTTCCCATCCATCCTGCCATTCTACCCCCTGGGTCATCACTGGTGTGGCTAACTCCCTTTGCTATACCACAGGGTCACACTAGCTATCTGTTTTACACATGGTGCCGCTGCTGCCAAGTCCCTTCAGTCGTGTCTGACTCTGTGCAACCCCATAGACGGCAGCCCACTAGGCTCCGCCATCCCTGGGATTCTCCAGGCAAGAACACTGGAGTGGGTTGCCATTTCCTTCTCCAATGCAGGAAAGAGAAAAGTGAAAGTGAAGGCGCTCAGTCGTGTCAGACTCTTCGCGACCCTCCATGGACTGCAGCCTACGAGGCTCCTCTGTCCATGGGATTTTCCAGGCAAGGGTACTGGAGTGGGTTGCCTTTGCCTTCTCCGTTACACATGGTAGTGTATATAGACATACATGGTAGTGTATATATATATATCTATAAAAAAAAATATATATATATATCTCCATCCAAATCTCCCAATTCGTCCCACCCCTCCCTCTCCCCACCATGTCTACACGTGTTTTTCACATCTGTGTCTCCATTCCTGCCTGTAGGGTCATCTGTGGCTCCTTCTCCTTTGGCCCAATTCCCCACCAACTGACTCGGAGGAGAGGCTACCACACGGCTCAGCAGTGTGGCTGAGAGGTTTGCACAGCTCTATTCACACTCTGCCCAGGTTAATCAGTAGACAAACACCTTGCTGTTGCTGGTGATTCATTCTCTAAATTAGCCACCTCCCAAACATCAAGAAGGTAAATTCCTTCCACTGTTGCAATGAAAACATTACAGTTATGCAACCTAAAAACAGTGAAGGCAGGAAATGTAAAACTTCAGGCTCAACCCTCACCACCATTTCCATCAGGCACTCCCTGTGCATATACATTACACACCAGTCTTTCTGTCAGTATCTCGTGTTTCTCAAATAACACCACACTTTTTCACCAACTTAAAAAGTTGCTACAAGGAAAGTTGCCAAGATTTTCACAGCACAAGGTATATGTGAAAACTAAGAGTTACGGTTTTTAGAAAAACAATGGTCAGGTAAACATGATCTCTCTCTGCACACAGATGTCCATGGTCACATGTATACATATATGCAATAGCACACACATGTATGTGCAAGCACACACATGGTATTCCTGTTTTAATAGAAAAGAAAATAAAGGCTTGGAAAATATTGCATTTCCTATTTAAATACCCAAGACAATGGAAATGCACTCTGGGATTGCAAGGGATTGGGCTGACCTGGGATGTTGGCTGTATTCTTGTGTCATTTCTGATTTATCCCTTTGCTACATTTCTCTGTATCTCCACACATGAAAATGCCACTATTTGAATGCCATGATAATATTTTAAAAAGGAAAAACATGAAACCAAGACTTTCCTTCTCAGACTATCAAACCAGTAATACTTAATACTTTCTAAGTCTATTCACATTGCTGCTAGATCAGCTCACAAACAGGCCCGAGCAAATTAATATGTTTAACAGAACTTGATAATTTGAATCTTCTCTGGATTGGCTCAGGAAGTCTGTTAAGAAGGCCTCCTACTTTGGCACAGAATGTGATAACAACAAGTAAACAATTTTAACAAAGCTCGATTTTCAATTGGCTTCCTGACCTTATATTATAAATCTATGAGTAGCTCCTGACTTAGTAGTCCAGAAATATTTCTGAAAAGCAGAAAAAGGGAAAAATAATTTTGAATCAAATGAAATTTAATTTACTTTCAAACTGATTTGGGGGATAGGTTTAAAGGCTTTGCCTACAAAAATTCCTTGAAACTTTGCACCTGAAAGGAACCATATACCTTCCTGATTTGTGTATTATTTGACACATGTAACATTTGGGAAAGTTTTACAGTTGCATGACATGGATTCTATTAGGTAGGCCCTGTGATTGGATTCCTTAAGGCTTTAGAAGGCAGAAGTGAAAAAGCAGAAGTCAGAGACTATCGGGGTTGAAATAGGCCCTTTATCTCAATATGTACTTTAATTTTAGATAAATAAAATAATTTAAATGGTTTTGGTGGCACCCATCAATCTTCCTGGCAGAGTATTTAAAAAGCTATCATTGCTTGCTGTGGGAGGGATCTTCATGAAGACCTCACAAAATGACTGTTTCAGTTCACACTGGCTAATAAATATATTCATATAGCTTTCAGTTTTCTAATCTAACTATAAAATGATACAGAAAACATCAAAAGGACTCCAGAATTTGGGTACAAAACTGCATTCTCTTTCTAAAAGTAGAATACTTTCGTTCCTATTTCTGATCTGTGATTAAAAATTAGGGTGATATAAAAATTAAAATATGTTTCCTGGTTGAGAAAGAATAAATAAACGTGCTTCTTGGTTAAGAAAGAGGCTCTCTGACAGTCATTACAATCTTGTTTCTAGCTACAAATCCATAATGAAATTATTTTATTCTATGAGTAAGAAAGGCAAAATTCCTTAAAAAGATAAATGTCTGGACAAAGGGCTTCACAATGTTCAATTTAGAGAATTGACAGCAACCGAAAATACTGCCCTCACTCCCACTACTGCCGAGGTAGGCTGGAGACTGGAATTCCTTCCATCATTCGCATTTAGGAGCAAGCATGAACCTTGGCAACATTACGTTAAGGAAAGACGTCAGTCACAAAAGAACAAATATTGTGAGATTTCATGTATCTGAAAGGTCCAGAACAGGCAAAGCTTTACAGAAAGTAAGTTAGTGCTTGGCTATGGTTGAGGAGGGATTGGAAGATGGAAAATGAGGTTTCTTTCTGGGATGATAAAAACATTGTGAAACTGAATGGAGTGAGAGTGACACACTCTGTGAATATATCCAAACACATTGAGGTGCTGTATTCCTGAACAGGTGAACAGCATGATATATGAATTATAGCCCAGGAAAGATGCTACCATCCCCTCCAATGAAAGGAAAACCACAGAAGTAAGCTTGCTGATGGACTCTGCTAACAGAGGAAATTGTTGCGGAAGATAGGAAAAGTAGTCCAGGAACAGCCAGGCTAGATCTGCTCCCTCTAGGACTGTATCTAGAGCTTGGGGCTGGCAAATGATTTCCCAAGGAAGCAATGGCTGCATCATAATCATAGCTTATATTCACTCACACACACACACACACACACACACACACACACACACACACACACACACATACAATCCACAGACAGACTGAGTCAGAGGAGAACATACTTTTATGACCCGATATTTCCTGGTGGATTTCACACTGGACCCAATGTTAACAACCTGGGAACTTCACTTGTATAACTTCTCTGAGTATTCCTTCTACATCTTTCAAGGTGTAAAAATGAGTAGAAAGATGGAGAAAATGAAACTTTGTGCAGAGTTGTAAACAAAAGAAAATGAAAACACTGTACACTAATCTGTATATTCATATATATATTTGAGGAATTTAATGCAAAAATGATGTATACTGGAAAAACTGGTATTTTCTAATGCACGATCTATGCTAAGATTCACTAGAAACTTGTGGAAAATTCAAGCACAGGTACTTCAGAATTCTAATTTTTTACTTTTGTTGTTACCTTGAATTAGAAACTAACTAGAAGTAAATGTGATATAATTTATCTAAGCCAATACCCCCTCCCCCACAAACAGTGCATGCATTACTGGTTCAAACTCCAGCACACAGAATAATCTATTGGCTTAACTAAGCCAGTATATTAATGATTAAGATGACCTAATATTAAAGAGACTGCAGTGTTTGCGAAGAACTTTTAAAAAGAAAAATGGGCAATCAACTCTGGTATCCTCGCTTGGAGAATCCCATGGACAGAGGAGCCTGGTGGTCTCTGTGACCAAAGGGTCACAAAGATTTGGACACACCTTAAGTGACTTAGGAGGCACACAAGACCTTTTTAACTGTGTGTCATGGAATGAAATAATTTGGAAAGTCTGTCTCCCAAAAAGCATCTTCTGCTTCATTTCTTTGCATTTAACAAATTCATCAAAAACAGTAAGCATCAAGCCTTCTGACCAAAGGTCTAGTTCCAAAGGAGAAGTAGCAAAAGGCTTCCCTTCTGTCCCTCACCCTCTCCTAGGCTGAGAAGGATGGTCAGGGCAGGGAATCCAGGGAAGGTGGCTGTAAGATGCAACCTTTCCTGAGGACCAAGTGAATCAGGCACTCACATGATGGGTCATTTCTAAGAGTCCAGCGTATCTGGAAAGCACGACCATCCACGACAATGGCATTTACCATCACACACACAAAAGACTTCAGAAGCCAAATTGTGTCCCAGGGCATTAAAATCCTCCCACTCTGTGGGCTTGGATTTCTGCCCTAAAGAGAAAAGAGAGCTCATAGGTGGTCTCTGTGCAATAAGAATCCAACTAGTATTTGTAGAGTAGTTACACTCTGCAAAGTACTGTCAAAATACTTCTTCTGCTATCAGACTTTGAAAGGTGGGTTATATGGGGTACAATCATATAATTGTAACAGTACATCTTACACTTTTGAGATGTTTAATGTGTTAACACACACACACACACTTGCATGCACACACACACACATATACTGTGACTAGCTCTAAGAAGAATAAGGAAGATTGACCTTTTAATGTCTTTCTGAATGTGAAGGTAGTACAAACTTTTCTTGTTTGAGATATAAACCATTAAGAGTTCCAATATTAGCCTTTAATGACTTAATTTTTGTTTTTTCTAATAAATTTTTTTTATTTTTTATTGAAGGATAAAAATCAAAATTAATTTTTATTGATTTACAATGTTGTGTTACTTTCAGGTATATAGCAGGATGATCCAGTTATACACACACACACACACACACACACACACACACACACACACACACACACACACACATATATATATATAATTTTTCAGATTCTTTTCCCTTTTAGGTTATAAAAAATATTGAGCATAGTATTATGGTCATAGCAATCCACCAAACCTGAACATCCAGTTATTGTTCTTTGTAAAGAGCCTGAACATACAGTATGATTATGAGAAAATTTAAAATTCAAGGAAAAATAAACAAAAGTGAATTAAAGGTGTGACTTGACTTTGAAAGGTTGGTTTCTCATTCACTGCTCTTATAAAAGCTGCCATGTTCCCTCCATTCAAGTCTGATTCTGAACATTTTGGCACTCAGCCTTTGAACTGGCATCCTATTTTGTTCATTTCAATATCATAATTTTAATGGCTAGAATTTTTGTGAAAGTAGAAACAAATACAATAAAATGTATTTGAGGACTCCTCTGCTGTTCCAATGGTTAAGAATCCTTGCAACGCAGGGGACATAAGTCTGATCCCTGGTCAGGAAACTAAGATCCCCACGTGCAAGGAGCAACTAAGCCTGCACACGGAGCAACTAGAGAAGCCCAGAGCCACAGTGAAGATGCCACATACTGTAACTAGCATCCAACGCAGGCAAATAAATAAAGAAACATTTTAAAAGTATTTGGATTTCAAATCTATTTTTAGTATTTGGAGAAGAATCAAGTATCTTTCTTGTGTTTTCAATGACATCCTTTGAAAATATGGGATAGAAAAGTTATTCTGAGGCCAGTCCAGTCCAAGCCACCACCCTGACCATGACCCACCCTGAAGGTCTTCTGCCCATCACCTTGCAAAGAAACTGTTCTCTTGCATGAAGAGTGCCAGGAGAGTTTCTCACAGTCAGAAAAAGATTCAGTTAGCATGTATGTGCCAAGAAGGCGGTGGTGACTGCTGACGGCAGAAACACAGACAAATCTCAAGAGCTATTGGAAGAAAGGAAGGAAGCAGGCAAGCAGGCAAAATTATCCATTTGGAAATCTGCCCACAGTCCCGCTGGGCTGACTCATTCATTCACTGTTAACTCAATGCTTACTTATGATATGACGGTTACCGAGCGAGACACTGGAGAGCCGAGACTGAATAAGACACGTCCACTGGATCTCAGCCCAGCCTGGCTGTTGGGACAACGCAGAAAGGAATACTGCTTAAAAATTAGCTTTCACATCACAGACACCTTTGCACTTAAGCAAGCCACCCAGAAGGATGCACAGGTCTCCATATCACAGAAAACTGGCAGGCCTGTTTGCCTCCAGCTTTTCCAGTTTTTGTCTTACCAAAATAAAATGGGAAGAAGGCCTCAAGACCTCTCGGCTTTTGTAAGCTTTTCAACATGTAGAACAATTTACCTTTTTCAATCAACTCAATTTATGTACCTGCTACCCTCCATGAGGCGGGTGAATGGCTTAAGGTGCCAGATCCCAGGCAACCAAAAGAAAGTTTAAGCAGGGCAGTGATCAGATTTGTGTTTATAAAAGGTAACTCTAATAGGCATACCAGAGGAACTGGACAGTAGCCCATTTGTACTTGTGTGCCTACTGAGTTGCTTCAGTCACGTCCAACTCAACTCTGTGACCCTATGGACAGCAGCCCACCATGCTCCTCTGTCCATGGGATTCTTCAGGCGAGAGTACTGGAGTAGGTTGCCATACTCTCCTCCAGGGGATCTTCCAGCCCCAGGGATCAAACCTGTGTCAGTTGCACTGGCAGGCAGTTCTTTACCACTAGCACCACCTGGGATGCCCAAGCCCCTTTAGGGAGCTGCTATAATTATCCAAGAGAGAGGTGTGGTTCTGAACTAGGGGCAGAGGCCATGAAGATGGCTGGAAGGGGCTCCATTTTAGAGACCTTTGGAATAATGTGTTCAGGGTGAATTAGAGAGAGGTAATAATTAAGTGATACCAAAGTTTCTGCACTTCCCTGGTGACTCAGACAGTAAAGAATCCACCTGCCAATGCAGGAGACTCAGATTTGATCCATGATTTGGGAAGATCCCCTGGAGAAGGGAATGACTACCCACTTTAGTATTCTTGCCTGGAGAATTCCATGGACAGAGGAGCCTGGCGGGCTATAGTCCATGGGGTCACAATGAGTCAGACAGGACTGAGCAATTGACACACACACACACACACACTGCAGTTTCTAACTTGAAAGATTCTGAGACAATAAATGGCATGGGAGGTCAAAGAGATTTGGAAGATGGTCTGCTTCTGTTTGAGAAATAACATCTTGGAAGTGCTTCTGAGGCAGGAGGTAGATGGTTCCCCCAGGGTGAGCAATTGGAGTTTGTTCCCTGTGGACAGAAACTCTAAAGTATCAATAGCAGGACAATCAAGAGGGGAGGTTGGGCCCTATCTAAGTAAGAGATGAGTCCACATATTTGTCTTCTTGAAGTCAAGGAAACCTTCCTGATGAGAAAGCTCCTTGGAGGTCAAAAGGGGAGTGATGCTAAGCTACCCGTAGACCTCTCAGTGGAATCTATCTTGGCTGAGAGATGTGCATACACATATGGAGGATCCTGAGATATACCAAATACAGACTCAGAACCAGGCAAATCAAAGTGCTTGGCCAAAGGAAACCAGGAGAAATGCCCCATAAAAGTAATTCAAACTACCACAAGGGTGCAACTCTCTCTCTGAGTCCAATTGTGTGTCTATCCACACACACCGTACTCATTCTCCTCCTAGTAAACACTTGTCTCCCTACTCTCCATTTTTGTGGAACTTCTCTGCAAAGTTGAAGGGTCTGGGCCTTGTCACTGGCCACGGGTCTAGGGTTCAGTGCTCTCACTGACATGACCCAGCCTCAATCTCTGGCCAAGAACCAAAGAAACCCCGCTTCAAGCCTCTACAGGCTGGGCCACCAAAGATCACCTCCAGAACATCTCCAACAGAGAAGACAAATCTAAACACAAAGAGTCAAGAAACAAAGAAAGACTGTGGCTGAAGAAAGAGGGCAGCTCCCTTTCCTACCCCATATTGTCTTTGGTGACCCTGATATACACAGAATTTTGAGGATTTCATAAAGCCCAGTTTGAAAATCACTGACCTATGGAGACTGTACACAAGATGAAGAAGGACAGCAAATGGAAAGAACAGAGACCAGTGTTTAAGAGTCAGGGAAATAAAAAAGGAAGCAAAGGAGAGAACAAAGGACACAGGCAACATGGCAGGGACTGGGAAACATCAACCGTGTTGAGTGGATTTGGAGAACTCCTGGGCAGATGAAGACAGAAGAAGTTAAAACAACAAAAGGTAAGTTTTCTTCCAGAGACAGATTCCCAGTTCCAGTAAGTCTGGATGGATCAGATAAGAAAGAGAGAAAATGTCTAGGAACATGGTCATGGTTTAGTAGCTAAGTCATGTTCAACTCTTTTAGACTCTATGGACTGCAGCCCACCAGGCTTCTCTGTCCATGGGATTCTCCAGGCACGAATACTGGAGTGGGTTGCCATTCCCTTCTCCAGGGGATCTTTCCAACTCATGGTTAGAGAACATAAATTTAAGAAGGGAAACCGGCTCATTTGTCATTCCCAGGCTGGAGGGGGCTGAGGAATGTTGGACAGAAGTCAATAATATTTGATTTTTAAGCTGTTTGCTGTTTTGAACACTTTTTGTTTTCCCCAAAGCTATCTGTAAAATTCAGTTCTGTGTAACAGTGTTCATCAAGGAGATGTGCACAGCTAGAGAAGGGAAGACCACCCTTATCTTGCCATCCCAAGGACAGAGTGCAGGAAAATGGAGCCTCATTGGGGGCTGAGTGCTCAGCAAGACAGGAGATGGAATCCAAGACCACCTAGACTATGCAACAGGGGACGGGGGCTGCAGAATGTGGACAGAAGTGCAGAGTCAATGCTTTAAAGGAAAACGACACTTAAAAGGCTAGACAGCTTGGACCTACAGCTGGAGACACCTGGGTTACATCTAGGATGGAGCCCTAAGTCAAGATAACTGTACCTCCTTCAAGTCTTTCTTGGAATGTTGCTTCCCTGATGACAGTTATCAGACCATTTATAGTGCAACCTCCCTACACCCACCTTGAACTTTCCACCCTTCCCCCTCCCCTGCTGCTCTATCCACTACCCTTCCTTATCATTGCTAACATACTATAATTTACATACAGAGACTATTTGTGATTTATTACCTGCCTCCCCATGAGAATGTCAGTTCCACACAGATGGAGCTATCTACTGATTCTGTTCAATGGTGTGTCCCAAGTGCCTGGAACTGTGCCCAGCATAGAGTAAATACTCAATTAACATTTCTTGGAGGAATGCATTATTGGAAATACCATGTTTAGAACTGCTATGTTTCCAGGCGTCAATATACTCCCAACCTGCCCCTTAGGGTTGTGTTTTAAGAACGAGAAGCCACAGGAGACAGAAGCAATTTCCTGTGATTCCTCTACTCGAAACAATCGGATAAACCCCAGCATCTCATATGCCTTAAGGGTCCACCAAGCAGACCCCCTTTCATACTTCAATTGTAAATTAAGATTTAGAGCGAGTAATGGCATAATTCAAAGTTATCTTAGTTGGTTCCTATTCATAATTCTAAGCTTTGTTTTTGCCCACCAGGACAATGTTGATGTAACTTTGGCATAAAGGCTCTAACAGGTAAGTGGTAATCCTAACTTTCAATGTTATACTCCACTATTTGTAGAAAGCAAATAATCTTATGTTTTCCCATAGATTTCTCGTGAAATAATTCAATAAAGCTTCACATGAAGGAAAGAGAAAAAGGCCAAGTTACCCTTCTGATTAAGCTACACTCTGTCTCACTGGAATTTTGCCCCCTGGCTATTGTTTTTATGGATGCTTTATACTGAGACTTCTTTCTAATGCAATGCTGTTAAGTAACAGGAGACTGAAGGGCATATTTCCTCTTTAATCTGCTTGTGGAAATCTCATTAATGAGATGGAAATTTTGCCCCCTACCATAACTAAAGTGCTTGAAGAGACAGAAACATGGAAGTTGAGTTTGCTCCTATAGTGTTTCAATTTAACAAATAAATGAAGAATGTGCTTTACATTGAGATGCAGGCTTCAACCTGGCAACTTTTTAAAAAAATTTAAAAATTAAGGTTATGTGTGTGTGCAAAGTGATCTCTTTCCAAAAGAGAACTCAGAAGCCAGCCTGCCTCACACTGATTTTTCAGATGGTGAAATCACCCCTGGGGGAGGATGACTTTTCTTGAATATCAGCCATTTTTGCAATTTTTTCCACTTTGCCTTTTACCTCGCCACCAAAGTAAGAATTTCATTTCTCAAGAAGTGCTAAATTATTCCTAAAACATGTTTTTAATTTGGGGGCTTGATCCTATAAAGCATATTTTTATAAGCACATTTTCCTAGGAAAATATGGCCAGTGTATAGTGAGTAATCACACAACTCCAAAAAAGTTTTCATTTGCCCTTTCAAGCATATGCATGTCTCCAACATATAGGTGGCTTGCCTAATTGTCTCCACATTGTATATTTGAACAGATTATTAATCCAGTGTGATTATAACATCACAGAACCTGACTAAAAATTTATAAATGTTAACACTCTACAGGGGAACAATAGGGACGCACTTGCCCAAAGAAACCAGAGACTACAGCTAATGGAAACTGTGTCTGGCTTAAATTTTGTCACCTGGTTATTTAAAGTAACAGTCTATTATATGTTTGTTACCTTTTCTAGATTGTCTGCAGAATGACTTCTGTGCATTTCATTTTTCAGGTAACTCAACCACAAGTATAAATAGATTTTAAGGAGTCTAGTTGTTCACCCTGGTTCCAGGACATCATCACCTAGATGTAAGTATGAATCCAAGCAAGACCCTGTGGGGCGTCTGAGCATAGAAACCTTTCTGTGTCCCACATTTCTTAGTTGTATGGAGTAGGCTTCAGCCTCCAGGATACTCCCCGAGGCCATATCAAAGGAGTGCAGGCCTTGCACACACCCTGATCCTTATCCACAACCCTGCCTTTGAACCTTTGCTATAAAACTCCTCAGCAAATACCCCTGGGCTGGGGACAGACAATTTCTGAGGGCACAAGCCCATGATGTCCCCCTTTGCCTGGCAAAGCAATAAAGCTGTTCTTTTCTACCTTGCTCAAAAATTTGTCTCCAATATTCAATTCAGCACTGGTGCAGAGAGGCTGAATTACGGGCCAGAGTAGGTGGCGCCAGCATTGTGGCCATTCTTGCTTTCTCTTCTATCTCATCTGTTTCCCTGGAACTGGCCTATGAAGGCTGTTATGTACAGTACTTTAGTTCACACAGTGCTTGTGCCTGGCCTGCTTGTCCAATGTTTCTCCACTTGGCTTATTCCTCATCAGTTTTTATCTCCCACAGGAAGCTTTTCCTGATACTTAGAGGAGTTCAGAAACTAACTGAACAGTGTGCCATGAATTCTTGGCATAGGTAATAAGAACAGAATCCAACGGCAAAACTTTCCATCTACGTATCAATGGAACTTAGGAAAAATAATAGCAAATTCATGACTGAGAGAGTTGGATTGTGTGTCAGAAAGAAACAGCCAAAAGCTCACCAGAGGGGGCATTTCTCAGTTTTGTTTGTTATTTTTTTTTAATGAAATGCTACAGAAAGTACACTGACAAGAAAGGGTGACCTGCATCCCTAAAGAAGCAAAAAAAGGAAAGAAAAAAACATGCATTCCTGCAGACAGACAGAGAAACACATACACACAGCAAAGAGTGTACACTGCTTATAGTCTGCAAGACTATTCCAAGATCCTAGAATCCAAAATACTATCAAAATAGTATCACAAGGGTTAAATAAGTTATCCTTGGTTGGAAATGGCCTTGACCTCTGGCAACTATCAGAGGTTGCCAGAGGTATCAAATCAAAGAGCAATTTCTCTTTATTTCAAATGCTGTGTTTGCTGTTTTCAGATCCCAGGTATATGGTTCAATTTCCAAGAGGTATGTGTTAACACTTCATACATCTGTTAGAAGAAAAATGGCTATTTTTAGGAAAATCATTTTTGGTAGCTAAATGCCTTTAAATTACATGTATACACATTTATGCTAACTGTAATTCATCTTTATTTCCATCTTGAATCATTATTATTCAAGTGAGCCCCAAGTAATTTTCCTAAATCTTATTGGTTATTAGAATAATGATTTTTCCCCCCCAAGATTGGCTAAGAGAGAAGGTGTCTTGTCCCAGTGCTTTTGTGCTCAGTCACGTGCTCCTCTGTCCATGGGATTTTCCAGGTGAGAATACTGGAGTGGGTTGCCATTTCCTCCTGTCCGACACAGGGATCAAACCCACGTCTCCTATGTCTCCTGCACTGGCAGGTAGATTCTTTACCACTGAGCCACCAGGGAAGCCCTCATCTCTTCCCAGACTCATGGCCAATGCACCTTCCCAGCGGTTTTCACTGAATATCAGCAGTTCAAACATTCCCAACCTGTACCTTTAAAATGCTCAACACAGAGAATTCCCCATGGGTTAGTCAACTGCTGGCTCATATACAAAGAAAATACCGTATTTTTCTCTGAAGAGCTTTCTGCATCAATTTAAACACAGTGAGACAGACACAATATCCCGAGAGAGGAAAACCTACCTTATTACATTCCTGACCCAATAGAAAGGATTTGCCCTGAGGACATAAAAGGAATCTGCAGGGGTGTGGGGGAGAGTTATTTAATCCTAAACATAAAAACAGTTCATAATGCAGCATGACAATGCTCTTAATCGATGACATAATTGTAATATGTATGTATAATATGATATAAGGAAAGCAAATGCAGTTTGCTTCTCAGTCTTAGATGCTTTCTTCAGTACTTTCCTTTACTTCTTCTGGATTTTGTACATGCTTGGGGGAATTTTCAGGGGGACGTAATGTGATATTACAAGGATTCTTTCTCTGTAAGATCACATCTTGTTCTGATTTGAGTTGAAGCATCTGTATGCGTTAAGTGTGGTCAAGCAAAACGTTGCACTCCATGAATGCAATGTTTTACAAGTCTTTCCTGATTTCCTGTGCAAGTCCATGGGCCATGAAACGATGGGCAGAAGACTGGGATTTTTATTCATATTGCAAAGCTGCTGGGAGGAACACTGCATCTCAGCTGTGAGTGCTTATAGGTGTTTACCATTTCCCTTTTATAGCTATATAAAAAGTTTGTCTTTTTTTTTTTTTAAACGGGTTTATGGGGGGTTAGATTTTTTTGCCCCCTTATGATATTTCCATACACAACATAATCTAAACCTAAACTTCCATCTCCCAGAAAAGAAATGCATCCTTGCTTTGCTGGTTGGGAGGCTGATAAAGCAACGGGACATTTGGAGAAGTTCAACATTCCACCCCCCCTTCAATATTATTTATGGGAAAGATTTTGCAGCATCCTTAAAAGCGGCTATGTGGTGGCTGGACTGCCAGCTTCACAGGTCGACATTTTTACACCAGGCCTGCCTGGGATCAGGGGTTGGCAGTGTTCACATTTGATTAATATGAATGCTACTGATGCTCCCTGGCAAAGCCTACGGTCATTCTAGATCAGCTGCTCTCAGCAGTTACCGACTAGATAAGTAAAAGAGGAGAACACGTACTAATCGACGAAAATTTAAGGAGAAAGAAAGAACGGAAAAAGGATAGAGCTAATGTCCCAGCTGGTCATCAGGGTTAAGTGGGCTCTAACTCTGATATTCCTCTAATGGTTGTTGTCGTTTGCTATTTAGTCTCTTAAGTCGTGTCCAACTTTTTGTAACCGCATGGATTGGAGCCCACTAGGCTCCTTTGTCCATTGGGTTTTCCAGGTAAGAATACTGGAGTGGGTTGCCACTTCGTTCTCCAGGGGATCTTCCCGACCCAGGGATCGAACTCAAGTCTCCTACATTGGCAGGCGAATTCTTTACCACTGAGCCAGCAGGGAAGCCCCCCTCTAATGGTACCTTCTGCTTTACACTGGTGATGGGTTTATTTTGCATGAGCTCAGCATTCCCCCATTCCAAACTGCTTCCTGAGTTGAGGGACTGGATCTCACTCATCTCGGTGCCCCACTGGCCTTTATGGTGACTTCCACACGGCAGGTGCCTAGGAAACGGTGCTCAGCTGAGCCACATGAATCCAAGACGTGATTCAATAATCTCAGTTTCCTCATATTTCACTGTAGCTGGAGTTGGCTAGATGCACTAAAACGATTTTCTCAATCTAACTCTCCTACTTGTGTTTTTTTCTGCTGTGCTTTGGAGGGAAGTTTAGGCTCTACGGCCCAAGACATCTCTTAGATGCCTGCTGCCCAAAGACTTTTTAAAATTATTTTTTGGCAAGAGGCAAGGCTCAAGCATTCTTTTCAGTTCAGATATTGTCATTAAGCTGGCTCCAACAGGTCATCCCAGGGTAATGCTTGGAAAGAGGACATAAATGATGGAAGTGGTCGTTAGGGACTTTGAGGGGCCAAGGGCTGACTTCATTTATTTTATAAGTAAACTGAGACAGCTGAAGTAATCAATATATGGCACCTCTTCTAAGGGAGTCTCACCACGGGCTCAAATTCCAAGCATGTGACAGAGAACACTCTATTTTCTTTATACATATTTTTAAAACGAGCTCCTTTACTGCTTCTTATCTAAAGTGTCCAGAAAGCCTGTAAAAACCATTCAAAGGATGCCAGAGATTGGTTGCAACCAACTGCCTCTCACTATGGCAGGACGTGGGTTGTGTCAAACAAGCTGGTAATGAAACATGAATGGGCCTATTCTACAGCCATTCATTATATAATTTTTCCCTTCTTTAATGTCTCAAAAGTAAATTCCATTTCTCACTTTTAACACCTCTCATCAGACTATGAAATACAAAATGCATGACTTTAGCAAGAGAGTAAAATAATGAACTACAGCATTTCAATAGAGTACTTAATTTTATTGGCAGAGGTTCTGAATGGTGTTAACATAATATTGGCTCCATACAAATTACACTGAGAGAGCTGACTTAATGCTCAGGCCATAGAGAGTCTCACCTCTGCATTACTCACCAAATTATCTTTCACCTTTGGATGTCAACAGTCAAATCACCTTTTCATAAGGCAAAGCTTTGAGGTGGATACGAACTAACATCTTTAATTATTTTGTTTCTTTTTCTTCTGCCTGAAAGTGTTATTTTCACCCCAAATGTACTTTAACTGGCCCTTCACTTTTCTGCATTTCATACCACATATCTTGTTAGCTTCTATGGAGGATGATGTGCAGGAGGATTTAAATCTCATCCAAGTGGATTCACATTTTTCTATACTCTGTATCAAGTGACCTGAAAAGTTGGAAGTTCACTTAGTTTATTAGATTATTCATATGAGCAGAGTTTCTGGTTGATAAGAGGGTACCATACCATTTTCTTCACTTTCCTTTGGATAAACTGCCTGATAGGAAGTTACTATCAATAAAACTCTATTAAGAAAACAATGAAACCAACTGGATTAACGTGGGAGACACACAAAATGACCGAGAATGTTTTCTAGCCTCGATGGATAAGAACGACAGCAGCACTGAAGACTCGCACCACAGATACAGTACTCATTAAAGCAGCAGCCTTGACTTCAGTAATGCGGTTCTTTGGATACATCTTTTGAATCAGATCTCAAAATATCCAAAAGGCAAAAGCAAATTTTCAGCGACTTTACTGCATTCATTGGCCTCGGGTTCCTGGGGCTGCACAGGCTTAGTCTATTACCCGTCTCTCTCCCAGAAACCACAGCAACTTTCAAGCCATCCAGAGTGGTTCTTGCTCTCTCCACGACTCCTCTCTCTTACAGTCTTCACAGGCTGTATGTCCAAGAACTCTGCATCAGCAGTTCTCAAGCTCTCTGCTTTGAAGGACCATCCCACCCACTCCCATCCTCCGCAGTGGCATGTGCAGTCCTAGGTCCTACTCTGCTAGCATACTCACCTACCACTTGGACCACACCCAGCCATTCCACACACTGTTTAATAAGGGAAGCCAACAATCATGCTCTTGGTAGCCAACTGAGAGACAATGACAAAATCCCATGAAAGTCTCTGAATGGGTATTGTCTATGCCATCCCTGGAATCACTGATTCACCCAACTCTATAGAATCAGAAGTGGGAGAGGGGTCAACCACACATGGGCATCGTGGGCTGTGCCTCCCTGCTGAGCCGCCTTGAATCCAAGGGCTGTGCCTGACATGCTGAACCCACAAGATAAGACCAAACAGTGGTCTCTCACCTGGATGACAGAAGGGACAGTCCACCTCACTCCCACAAAAGGGGCCTCTTACCACACAAGGAAATTGGTTCAGGCTGATCCAAGCTGACCCTCTGTTTATAATGTTGTAGAGACAGTATGGAGGGAAAGTAAGAATTTATATGTGTGTTTGCTAATGTGCCCATAAAAGAATTCCAGATAGATTAAAAAAAAATACTTGTCAATACAGGAGACACAATCCCTAGGTTAGGAAGGTCCCCTGGAGGAGGAAATGGCAACCCACTCCAGTATTCTTGCCTGGAAAATCCCATGGACAGAGGAGTCTGGCAGGCTACAGTCCATGGGGTTGCAAAGAGTCAGACACGACTGAGTATGCACACATGGATGCATATCATTTGTAGAAGGATCTGAGAATTGGGAGAGCAAGAAAAGACAGAGACTGGGAATTCCCTGGCAGTCCAGTGGTAAGGACTCTGAGCTTCCACTGCAAGGGGCAGGAGTTCGATCCTTGATGAGGGAATTAAGACCCCATAAGCCCTGAGGCTCAGCTAGAAAAAAAAAAAAAAAAACAACTAGGCTAACCACATTATTTCCTACTAGGGCACTTTAGGGGATCCTGGTTTTAATGAATAAATAAAAATGATATGTGATTATCATATCAACTGCTTAAAAAAGATGACTTTTGAATGTATATCTATTACAACTTCTGTTTTTTTTTAACTACATGAATGTATTTCAAGTTGAAACTCTACAAACAATATAAAAGAAAATTCAAAGTAATTAAAAAAACCCTAAAATAAAAGATGTGTGTTTAGAGCGAGAACAGTTTGTAAAAAAAAAAAAATCAGAAAGAAAACTAGAAATAGTTGCTTGCTGTTCCCAAACGGGATAAAAGAAGCCAGGTTGCCTGTATTCTAAAAGCACTTGAGTGGAGAAACAAGTAGGTAAGAAGCTGGGGAGAAGGAAGCATTCAAGCATCCTGTGGCATCCCCCGCAGAGGCAGCAGGGAGCCAGATGGGGCCCAGAAAAACCATATCCAGTCAAATCAAGGTGTCTATACATCTCCAAAGACAAAAGTAGAAGAATGAAAGTAGAGATGAGCCACATCATTGCAAATGATGGTCTGAGCATAAACCAGAGATGAAAGTCTTAAAAAAAGGAAAAGACCTAGATATATTTGGAATCATTAAAAATTTTTCAAGAAATAAAAAACAAAATATAGAAGTATCCTTCCATAGAAGAAAACACAGATTAACATAACTTTGCTCCATGCTGGTCACAAATAAGATTGAAGGCCCTGTTCATGTATTAAAAGCTTGGATAATTTGATGGCAAGAAATGGCTGAATATTTAATCCAGATTTTCACTGGGCACCCATCACTGGAATATGTTAAATGATAGGGATGTAAGAGAAAATAAAATTTTCTACCCCATCCCAAAACTTGACTTATTTAAATTTTTACTAATATAAGAAGGAAGTTTTTTTTTAAGTTTTCCCTCTTGACAAAAACTTGGGAAAAAATAAAAAAATCTCAAGAAAAAAGCCATTACGTGAAAGGATGAAGAGTAGATGTCAACTGAACACACAGGGCAAAATACAAAGCTTGCTGAAAAGGCTGTTACAAAAGTAAACATATAAAACCATAAGCCGTAGTAAAATTAATACATGTATAACAATTGAGTCCATAAGCCCTAATTAAATTGGCAAAGACAGGAAGTAAAGAAAGTAAGGAAAGAATTGTTTAAATAACAAATTATTTGTCCTGCAAAATAACGTGCAGGTAGGGGAATTTTTGGCATCTATTTTTTAGCAATTAGAAATTATGCATTTAATTACATAATTAATAACTGTATAGGCAAGCATGCCAATATTTAAAACACTATATTAAATTTCAAATTTGCCATGGTAAAACTAAAAGTATGGCAGCACACACACACACACACACACAAATTAAGAGAAAACTTGAAAAGGACACAAAAATTCACATTAAAAATAAACGTCTCAAATCGACTCACTATAAGTAATCTCTCTCAGATGGTACTAAACATAACTACAAACCTAAGGGAGTCTATAAAAACAACATTATAGAGAATTGTTAAAAAATAAACAGGTGTATGTGATATTAGTGATAGTAACCGTGATATTAAAAAATTAGACTTTGTCAGAAAGATTTAAATAGAGTCAAGACAGTTGTTTCATCTTGATAAAAGTATAGTCCTTAAAGTCCAATGCTTTTCTCTAGCAAACAACTTGAGCATCAAAATAAATAAAGCAAGACCTGCTAAAATTATAAAGAATATAGTTAGAAACATATGAAATTTAATAGTCAGTAACAGTTGTAGAATAAGTAAACAAAAATAAGGAGTGACAAAAAGACTTTGACTAACATCATTAGGGCAGTAGAATGAATGAGTGTTGTCTTAGACTCTTTATTTGTACTTGTCCAAAAGGATGTGCAAAGAAATGAAAGTGTATCGCACTCTGAAAATAACCTCTGTAAAATATTAAAAGCAGAAACTATACACACCAAAATCTCTATTGACTAGATAAAATTACAAAATAACTCAAATTTAATTGTACTAATAAAAAACATTCTAGGTCCAAGGAATACACAAACCACAGTGTCTTTGTTGGCACAGTTATTAACAAGCCATTTGGCTCTGTCGTGCATTGGCAATGTGATGTGGACAAGCTACTAAAACTCTGTGACTTGGGTCCTTCATCTATCAAATGGAGATTTTAGGTTATTGTGTAGATGAAATGAATTAACACCACATGCTCTTAGTACAGTGTCTGGCACATAATACCTCACTGAAAGCCAAGTATTAGCTGGCTATTTACTAGTAGTGCTAGAATCTAAATTATTATTGAAATGCAAGTTCCAGGAAGACAAAAATGTTTTACTATTTTGGTCACAGATGTACCTCCAGAACCTAGACCATTACTTGACTGATAGCAGGGTCTCAAAAAAGTTTATTGACAATTAAGTGATTTCTTATCTCTTGAAAAAAATATAAAAACAACTACAGATGACTGTGAAATATGAGGACTGACAAACTTTATGAGAGTAAAAGTGAATTAAAGTGAAAGTTAGTATCTTTAAGTGCATTTGCTATTTCAAAAGAAAAAAATAATATTTCATTTTAGAAATTATGAGAAAGTAAAAATCAGCCCAAGAAAACATGATAGAGAAAAGTAAAAAATAGATACAAGCTAAAATTTAAACAGAATTATTAACAGCAACTAATCCCAGAAATGGATTTAGGTGGAGAAGATAAAATATAAGATGGAACCAATGACATACCTAAGCAAATGAGACGAAATACAAATGACAAAAACAACAAACAAAAGTGAAACAATGAAGCAAACAGAGGGTGTTTAATTGGAGTTTAAATAAACACAGCTTGGAAACACTAAAGTCGAAAATCTCAACAAAATGGATGACTTTCTGGATAAAGAAATACAGTTCAAATTAACTCAGCAGTAAAAAGGTCCCAAATCCCTCACAACAGAAGAAAAAAATTGTAGGTTACTAAAGGATTTTATCAAAAGGCTCTAGACCCAAATAGTTTTACAGGAATGTTATTTCAAACATTCAAGGTCCAGGAGATTATTATGCTATGTAAGGCACTCTGGAGACAGAAAAGATGAAAATGACTGAGAACGCAAAAAAAGATCTAGCATAACTCTGATACCAAACTGGCATAAAAAAGAAAGATATAAATCTCAGTCATAAAAACTGGAAAATTATAAATAAAAAGAACAAACTAAATCCAGTAACATATCAGAAGACTAACTGGCACATTATGGGGTGACTAAGAATGACAAAGAAATATATCCTGCTACATGGTAATCTCTTTAGATGGCAAAAAGTTAATAAAGTAACTATTGTATAATCATTCTAGATAAAGTCTGTATAGGTTTAGGAATAAAAATAAGGGTACTTCATTCACATGCCAAAACTGTATTCATCTTAAATGAACAGATTATATAAAGACTGAAAACTAAAGGGGCATTCCAGCCATGTCCAAAACAGTGCTTATGTCTATCATTAGGATTATCTAAAACTATTCTAAGAAATCTAACCAATGCAATGAGAGAGAAACAAAATATATCTCTATTAAAAAGAAGACATTATTATTACTTGTAAATGATAGAAGCATATTATTAGAAAACCTAGGACAATAAAATACAAAGCCATCAGGAACATCAAGATGATTCAGAAGGCTAAGTTTACAGACAATAAAAGAATCCAACCCAGTGCCTTTTCTATAAAGACCGATAACTAGTTGGGGGTGGGGGTAAATTTTACATTTTTAGAATGAGCAAGAAAAGAAATTTGAGATGGTCATAAGAAAAATTTCATTAGGAAGCTTAGAAATAAAAGGTATATCCCATTACTACATCAGAAAACTGAATTTTTAGACAATATAGTCTTTCCAATTTAAGATTTTAATAAAATTCCCGGCAAAGTCCCAATGGTATATAATTTTAAGTTTAGTCAAAAATCATCCTAAAGTTAACCTTTTGAACTCAGTTCCTTTGTTTTAAATATTTTATCTGAAGGGAACTATCCTAATTAGACACAAATAATTTTACACAAAGATTTCTAATAGTGAAAAACAGTTGGAAAAAATCCTCGATATCAAACAGCAATGATTAGGTGATTATGGTTTATCTACATGATGAAAGGAGGATACAAAATATGAATTCACATACCAATACACTCAGTATATTCTCTACTTTAAAGAAATACATTGAGAGAAAATCTATAAGATTTTAAATAAAAGTTGACCTTGGTTTTATTGATCTTGAGGGCATTATGGATTTTTTAACAGTTATCTGAAATTTAATATTGCAATGTTGCTTCAGGAATATTAAAACTTATTTAATGCTTAGTTGAGCGCAGACTTCTCTTTTAAGAGCTCTCCTCTGTATATCATTAACATAATGCTGCTGCTGTTGCTGCTAAGTCATTTCAGTTGTGTCCGACTCTGTGCGACCCCAGACACGACAGCCCACCAGGCTCCCCGTCCTTGGGATCCTCCAGGCAAGAACACTGGAGTGGGTTGCCATTTCCTTCTCCAATGCATGAAAGTGAAAAGTGAAAGTGAAGTCACTCAGTCGTGTCCAATTCTTCGCGACCCCATGGACTACAGCCTACCAGGCTCCTCCGTCCATGGGATTTTCCAGGCAAGACTACTGGAGTGGGTTGCCATTGCCTTCTCCGATTAACATAATGATATTTCTATATTCTAGAACATTAAAGTCTATTTTAAGAATGGATGATGAAAGAATAGCAAAGTGTTTAACTGATTAAAAAGATATTCTTCAATCCCAAATTCAATACACAATCCTTTTGCGCCATGGTCTGAAGGAGAACATCAACATTCATTAATTAATTCACTCAATAATATGTAAAGAATACCTACTATATGCCAGGCCAGTATTGGTCCTGTGAATGAGTAAATTAAGTTCCTAAGTTCATGGTGCTTATAGCCTTGTGGTACAAGGCAGACAATATCATGATTTTTTTCAAAAAGTAATATTTCAAGAAGATGTGGTACATATATACAATGGAATATTACTTAGTCACAAAAAGGATAAAACCATGCATTTGCAGCAACATAGATGGACCCAGAGATTATCACATTAAGTGAAATAAATCAGACAGAGAAAGATAAATATAATATGATATCACTTATATGTGGAATCAAAAAAAATGATATGATATAGATTATACAAACTTGTTTACAAAACAGAAACAAACTCCACAGAATTAGAAAACAAACTTATGGCTACCAAAGGGAAAGTGTGGGGGAAGGGATTAATTAGGAGTTTGAGATTAATAGATACACACTATCATATATAAAATACATAAATAACAAAGACCTACTGTATACCACAGAGAACCATATTCAATAACTTGTAATAACCTGAAATGGAAAAGAACCTGAAAAAGAATATATATATATGTATATACATGTACAACTGAATCACTTTGCTGTATACTTGAAACTAACACAACATTATAAATTAACTATGTGTATGTGCTCAGTCGTGTCCAACTCTTTGTTACCCCACGGACTTGCAGCTTGCCAGGGTCCTCTGTCCAAAGAATTTTCCAGGCAAGAATATTGGAGTGGAGTGCCACTTCCTCCTTCAGATCTTCCTGACCCAGGGATCGAACCCACGTCTCCCGTGTCTCTTGCAATGGCTCATGGATTCTTTACCACTGAGCCCCCTTGGAAGCCATTAATGGAAGGGTCTTTTGAGTCATGTTCTACATGCTGGTCAGGGGAGGCCTCTTAGTAACCTTGACAATCTCCACAGGGACTTGGAGGAAGGTATGTGGATTCTATGAGAAGATTAATCCCAGCTGTGGGAATGGCAGGTGCAAAGGTCCTGCGGAGGTTGTGGCCTTGGTGTATGAGCAATAGTAAAGGAGCCCACGGGGCTGGGAATGATATGAAGGAAAAACAGTATTTGAGCTGTGAAAATTAATAGGAAGAGCCATTATATATTATAATAATTGCATATGTTTAATTACTCCCCATACCCTCTTAAAGTTTACACTGCACTGCAATTAAAACACTTGGAAAGAAGCTACCAGCATGTTGGAACCAACAGATTCTTTGAGTTTAAACGCATCTATAGAGGCCAGCAGCTTTATAATATTTTATGAGTAGAGACAAAGCCCTTAATCCCAAGAGCCAAATTACAGGCTCGCAAAAGTCATGAGTGTGTTGGAATGAAGACTTCCTGTGAAGCTAGGGAGCTTTGAAAACAAAGTTAAAATGCTGGAGGCTTAAGCCCTTGTCTTCCTCTTTAATTATTCACTGCATTAACGAGACTTAAGTGGACACCATCATATACCTGCCCTGTCCTGGTTATTTCTGTGAGCTACACACAGGAATGGATGGCGCCTGAGGACGGAGAAGTCACCTCAGGAGAAGTACCTTAAACTTCCACTGGGCCCACGGAGCAAAGACAGGGCTAGCATTTTGCACACTTGGCAGGAAGTAGCCAACACCTGGCTCTAGAAAAAGCCTGCTTGCTCACCATGGGCCTCCTTGTGTCTGTCACGAAATGCCATTCACCTAGGCTCTGACTGAACTTGAAAAATCACTGACCAGCGTGAGAAAAGAGAATGTGGGATGATGACAGGGACATTTATTTGACTACCTCCCCAGTTTCCTGTTAAATTTCTTTTTCTCCTTTTGGCTGCTTATCTCTAGTCTCCAAAGTCCAGGGTCAGCTGCCCGGCTCCAATTGGTGAGAAGAATTGAGGAAGGAAGGGGGGAAGGAAGGGAGGATTAGGCAATTTTGGGGGGAGGAAGCGGATAATTCAAGTCACTTTCTTCTTAAAGAGTCCTGAGTTCAGCATGGTCAAAGGATGTGATAGTTCTTAGAACCAAATCTCATGCACGCTTCTACCACAAAAAAATTAATTGCTTTACCACTTACATCTCAGTTGAATATATCACCCCTCAAAAGAGAATAAAATGAAGTGTTTTTCTCATTTTAAAAAATTTTTGTTTTATATTGGAGTATAGTTGCTTAACAATGTTGTGTTAGTTTCCAATGTACAGCCAAGTGATTCAGTTACACATATATATCTATTTTTTAAAATATTTTTTCCAATTAGGTTATTATATTTTCTTGAGTGGAGTTCCTTATGGTATATAGTAAGTCCCTGTTGCTTATCTATTTTAACCATGTGATGTGCTGTGCTAAGTTGCTTCAGTCATGTCATACTCGTTGTGACCCCATGGACTGTAGCCTGCCAGGCTCCTCTGCCCATAGGATTCTTCAGGCAAGAATACTGGAGTCAACTGCTATGCCCTCCTACCGGGGTTCTTCCCCACATCTTTTCATCTCCTGCATTGGCAGGCAGGTTCTTTACCACTAGCGCCACCGGCCTAGCCCTATTTTAAATACAGTATTGTGTATATATATCAATTCCATAACAAATTTAATATGTTAAGCAGAAAACAAGTTCTACACCAAAATACAGATCCCCTTGTACTTAAGAGAGTGTGTGAAGGACCAGAGCTCTAGCATAGCCTGGGGAGCCAGGCTCTCCTGTCCTCCACAGCCTAACCCTGGTGGTGTGTATGTGCGCCAGGCTCTGTAGAGCCAGTGGGGACAGGGCACATGCAGGGATTATCTGGGAGCTGGTTGGAATGCAGGCTCCCTAGGCTCTCTAGTACCCCACCAGATCCAGGGTGAGGGTCAGGACCCACGAAGGTGGGAGAAATTCTGCCTATTTTTAGAGTTTTACCAGGGAAAGAAGGGAAGATGTAAAGCATCCAGGGAGATGAAATACAGGATATATCACAGATTCTCCCTTTCATGGAGAACTGATGCTTTTGAATTTTGTGCTGGAGAAGACTCTTGAGAGTCCCTTGGATAGCAAGGAGATCAAAACAGTCAATCCTAAAGGAAATCACCCTGAATATTCATTGGAAGGACTGATGCTGAAGCTGAAGCTCCAATACTTCAGCCACCTGATGCGAAGAGTTGATTAATTGAAAAAGACCCTGATGCTGCAGAGAGACTGAAGGCAGGAGAAGGGGGCAACAGAGGATGAGATGGTTGGATGGCATCATCCACTCAACAAACATGAGTTTGAGCAAACTTAGGGGGATAGTGAAGGACAGGGAAGCCTAGTGTTCTGCAATCCATGGGGTCGCAAAGAGTCAGACATGACTTAGTGACTGAACAACAACAATCATAGATTCTAACCCCGGAAAGGACCTGAGGGACCAGCAGAAGCCAAGATCACTGAGCAGGGCTGGCATAAAACTGGGCCAAGAAAGGCCGTCGGGGGCTGAGGGAACCCTCCAGAGTGCTTCTCAAAAATGAAAACAAAATGTGCATGTCTGAACTAGCAAAGCATGCTGCTCAGTTTGACCATATAATTTTTTGAAAGCAAGATGCTCTTGATGGAGGAAGGGGTACTCTGATTTCAACCAGGCGCTCATCTCCCTGCAGACAACAGTCTGTGAACTGCACTCTGGTCTGCTCCAGGCATCCACCTCCCCCACAGGAGCCAGAGAGTCCTGGATGGAGCCAGCGTCCCTTCCGGACCACACTCTGGATCCTGGGATTCTGGAATTCCCTGGACCAATGGACTCTGAGTCTAGTTTCTGTGCCAGGACAGAACTCTTTCTGGAGTCATCCCTGGGAAGACAAACCATGCCATCTGTCTGAGAACATGTCTCCCTGGACCAAAGACTACCTATCTGGGGGGCTGGGGTGGGGCCTGGACTAACAGGTGGGAGTCTCCGTGCATCTCCAGAGACAGAGAGGGGAGAAAAGAGGGGCTGGGAGGCAATCATCCCTGGGCCCCCATATCCTGGTACAGCACTCAGAATTCTCTTCAACTTGGCCTTCCCAGTCATTATGATGGCATGCTGTGTGTGTGTGCATGTGTTCTAAGTTGCTTCAGTTGTGTCCGACTCTTTGTGACCCTATGGACTGTAGCCTGCCAGGCTCCTCTGTCCATGGGATTCTCCAAGCAAGAATATTAACCCAGGAATTAAACCCAATTCTCACATCTCCTGCACTGGCAGGCAAGTTCTTTACCATTAGAGCCACCTGGGAAGCCCATGACAGCATGTTAGGCCGGGTCAAAGTATAAAATAGTTTATTTAACAGTTTCTTAGTCTGAATTACAGCTGCTAAGAATTTATCTACACAACATGTGGGCCCTTGTTTGTACTCCTACAGATATTAGAAGGCAGACCAAAATGCCCCAACAGGGATTGGACCTCCAGATTTTGGCAGCCAGGGTCAGTTCGATTTATTCCCAAGTTGGAACACAGGATTCCAAAGCAAACAGGCATCCCTTCAAGTGGACCAGACAGATGGCTCCCACTTTCCTCAGGGGAGACATTACTGATGCTTTCGGAACCCCTACAGGGGGAAGGCCGTGGAAACAAAGGTTGGTAAGTGCATTTCATGTTTTCGTAGTACTTTAGGTAAAGAATGGTTCATTTTGATTTGGTTCTTTTTACTCATTTCTCAGTTTCTTAAGATTTTTCAAGCATTTCAGATGGCTAAAAGCACATCTCCAGGCTGGAGATGTTCTGAGCTCAGCCCTGGCACACCCTCAGAGTGAAGGTGTCATCTTTATCTCATGATTCACAAAGAAAGGAAAACGAGGTACCAGTTACCTGCTTAGGAACACTTCTTTTGCAAGGGGGCATGTCACAGGGCTTGTGGGATCTTCGTTCCCTGACCAGGGATTGAACCCAGCCTCTTGGCTATGAAAGCACAGTCAGGGAATTCCCTACTGAGTAACAGTTGACATCATTGCAGATGCCTTAGCTCTGCTCAGAACACAGGTGATGGGTGAAATGAATCATGAAGACAATCAGGCTCAGAAAGGAAATTAAAAAAAAAAAGGAAAGAGGGAAAAAAGAAGAAAAGCAAAACCCAGCAAGAGCTGTTTGTTGCTATACAACAGAAAGGATGAGAAAGAACAGAATATTAAAAGTGTGTTATATAATTTCTTGGGTGTTTGCAATAAACACAAAGACAAGATTGTGACTTACTCTGATAAGGACTGCAGTCTGAAAAAAAAAGGATGCCAACACTGAATGATCAGACTAAGTTTTATATCTTTCACATTGCAAAAGACTCAGGCCACGTGCCTACAGTCTAAACCCAAAGGGAATTGAGGTATTTGCTGATGGAAAAATATTCTTTTTCTAGTATTCAAAAACATTTGATTATTTGCCTGTCAATGGCCTTAGCACTTACACTTTTATCTGGCAGTATCTCAGAAAACAATTTTTTGGTGACCTAAAGAAAGCACAAAAGACAGACTTCTAAAGAAAATTCGAAGGGAAATTTTCATAAATAGTAACAACAGCAGGACTAATCATATGAAAACACATTTTGAGTTAGATAGTCCTGGAATATGAGGGAACTCTCTGGCCTGATGAATCCCCAAATTCTTATCCCGAGTTTGTTAATTCTGAGGTTTGGCTCTCAAGTGGTTTGCCCATCTACTTCATTTTACTAGTTAATATGTTTTGTAACAAAAAATTTTAATTAAGGAAAGGAAAAGCTGGGACTAAACAGAGAGGAAAGAGTGTTAGAACTGTCCAAAAAAACTGAGATGATTTCATTCATTCTTCTAAAGAATGAATGCCAACCTAGCCCTTCTCTGAACACGACTGGTTTCAAGAAAGGTCTGAAAAATAAAACAATTTCTCTCAAGTTTTAGAGGGACTAAGAATTCGTCTAGTCAGGAGCCCAAGGACCTCACACCCACTGGTGTCTAATTTACTTAAGGTGAGCTGCAGTCCATAAGGTCGCAAAGAGTCAGATACGACTGAGCGACTGAACTGAACTGAACTCAAGGTTGAGTTCTCGTTCTTACAGTAGCATTTTGGCCAGATCTTGCTGTCAAATTAATTATCCTTTTATTGAGCCTAAATCTGTTTCCCTACAGTTTATGTGCATTGGGAAAACATCAGATCTACCTTCCACAGGACAACAACCCATCCACAAATTGTTGAAGACAGTCATCATACCCTGAGCTGTCTCTGCCCACCTGAAACCTCCATATCTCTCTTCACTGGTTCTATCGAACACTGTCAACGAGGCAAGTTTGAAGAATCTATTTCTGCTTGATCCAATTAGTATATCTTTAGAAACCACAGTGCAGAGCTAAGTGGTATTTTCCTGAAACAAGGAGAGCATGATTCTAATAACGTGTATTTCTATTTCTGTAGTAAGAATCCCATGAGCTAGTTTTGGCGGCAAATCTCTAGTGTCCAGTAAAAGTGAATTTATAGTTCATTCAAGGTTCTATGTTATTATCATCATTTTTAATTTCCTTGGGGTGATTGTAGGGTTTTGATTTTTCGGGATCTTTGAGGACCTTGATTCAGTCATTAACTGGATTTGAAAATTCCTCATAAACAACTTTGATGATAATTGTACTCTATGACTTTGCTGGAAACAAACAAACATCAAATTGTTAAGCAAAACGGGGCTGGGGGCAGGGGGCAAGCCCAGCAGTCTGCTTCTAGAAGCAGCTCCCCACTCACGTCCAACCACGCCTCATCATCCACCCAATGACTACATCTCCTAACTGCTGTTTAGCGCAAACATCACTCTCTGTCTTGGCCAAAAGTGCTTATTAAATATTTTGCTGAGGTCCCAACATATATTTACTGCATTTTCATGGCCAATCAGTCTAAAAAAATTGCCAAAGAAAATATCAGCCTGGTCCAGCGTGATGTTTTTCTCTGTGAGCCCAGAGGGTCCCAGTGATCACTATTTTATCTTGTGATAAAATAACAAACTTTTAACAAGATGGTTTCCTCTAGAGTTGACTTGACTTTCTCCACCTGTCATTTTCAGAATTCATTATTTTGCCCCCTTGGAAGGTGCACAATGATATCACTGTCTTCAGTTTCCCAGCCCTCATCCATCTTTTGTGTCTGCTGGAAAGTTTCTGATGTTGGTTCATGGTTCCATGTGTAAGGAACCTCAGTCCCCTGACGCTGGATAAGCCTGTCTGCTCGAGAGATTTTATCATTCAACTGGCTTTGGATCTCCTTTGCCAGTGGTGATCTTAATCCCTTTTCAGCTGGACAAGCACTTTTCTTCCTTTTCCTGCTGTCTGCACCCCCATCACATGGGCCACAAAGAATCGGACACTGAGCATGCACATACATGCTGGATGTTAGTTTTATTTTTTTTGTCGTTTTTGGCTATTAATTTTACAATTGCCTCTAAATGTAGAATCTTAAAAACAACCTAACCCACTACCTACCTTTTTTTAAACCAAGTAGCGAGCACAGTGAAGTCTAGAAAGGCTAAGAAACTTATCTAAGGCCACTAAACTGGTCAGTGTGTGACTCGGCTACTAATTACACACAATACAAACTCTCTTGTTGTAAAGGGTTGCTTGGCGTATATAATGACAGTTTGGCCTTTAGCCTTCTTATCTCTTAAATGTATGCATTCTACCATCCCCAACTTCACCCACCTCACCTCTGCCCCCAGCACACAGTCTCTCTCTGTCTCTGTCTGTCTGTCTCTGTCTCCATCTGTCAGTCTCTGCTTTACTCTTGCAAGGGGAAAATTACCTTCCCCCAACACATACACACACATTTACTGCAAACTGAATATCTCTGAAAGTAGACATAACTCGTCATCACAAACATCAGACTCCTTTAATCCAAACAGAGGTGAAAGTCAGATTTCCATCTAGGGGTTGATCATCTTGACTCAAGATAAAACTCATGCACTCATCCAAAACATGCTTTTGTCTTTTGCTTGAGAGAATATGTGAAATTGATTCTATTAAACATTGGGCTGGAAACAACACTGGAAGAAGGCAGAACATTTGGAACTCGAAACCCCAAGCTCTGGGTCAGCACTCCCATCCTGCATGTTATTACTGCAGTTATTTACTATTTCTGCTTTAAGCTGTAGCCCTCCACATGGAGATACTCAAGGATGAGACTTCTCAGGGTAGAAACAGCCAATAAGACAGCCCCTTGGCATGGTACCAAAGCACATTACCAGCTACAGAGACACAGCTTGGACCTTACATCTGAACTTCCTAAAGGGCTGGATAAAGAGCATGAGGCTCTGGTTGAGGAACTCCTGCCAAGGAGTTGCAGGTCATCCAGAAAAGCCTTTCTGACTGAGCAACCACAGTTTCTCCAAAAAACAAGCAAATACTATGTAGAATATAGATTCCAAAGGGATTTATTGGTAAATTTAGACTATAAGTCATACATACAAATAGTGGAAAGAAAGTGCATACATGTAGACAGGTAAGGGGGATACCCTGGTAGCTCAGCAGTAAAGAATTTGCTTGCAAAAAAAAAAAAAAAAAGAATTTGCTTGCAGTGCAAGAGGCACTGGAGATGCGGGTTCAGTCCCTGGGTCGGGAAGATCCGCTATAGGAGGAAATGGCAACTCACTCCAGTATTCTTGCCTGCAGAATTCCATGGACAGAGGAGTCTGGCAAGCTATGGTCCATGGGGTTGCAAAGAGTTGAACACAACAAAAGAAACTGAGCGGGCACATAGACATATCTGGCCTGCCTCCAGTACAGTGGCTGGTGAGGCAGGTTGAGGACCTCAAAGTGCTTCTGGGAAAGGGGAGGCACATTCCTTAGAACTCATGGTTTAGAGAAGACACAGGGGAGGGAAAGAAAGATAGCTCATTTCCTAGCTTGCTCTTGTCTTTGTGTTCATTTGAACGAACATGCCTTTGGGACCAGGAACTGAAGGTACGTCAGTGACTCAGATTAGGCCCATCCTCCAGAGCTGCCAGAGCTAGGCTTCTCTGCCCATGGAATTTTCCAGGCAAGAATACTGGAGTGGGTTGCTATTTCCTACTCCAGGGAATCTTCCTGACCCAGGGATTGAACCTGTGTCTCTTGCGTCTCCTGCCTTGGCAGGTGAATTCTTTACCACTGCACCTTCTGGGAAGCCAACATCTAGCTATGGACCCACAAATCAGCTACTGTGAGAGGATTATGTCCATTTTCCCTGAACAGAATCCCATTTGAATCACCACGTAAATACAAAATTTGGTCAACCTCTCTATTTTCTTTTTCCAAGCCCACATGACTTCATACTGTGGATATTTAATCTATGCATTTGTCCAAAACAGTCACAACCACCTTTGGGGGAAAAATGGTGATAGTAGATATATGGACCTGTTTTCTGAGGATGCCCATGGAAGCTATCTGGAAGCTCCCAGATAGCCAGCTTGAGTTCACAGTCCATGGAGGGTGAGCAGAGCCCATGCACAGAGGAGAGGTGCTGGGGGGCCAGAATGACAAGTACTTCCAAGGGGCTAATAGGGTTAGCAGTAAGACACCCTAGGAAGGCAGAACTGTACCAGAGAGCTTAAAATCTGCTGTAGGTTTGGTCATTTCTCAAATAAATTAAGCATAGAATTACCATATGATCGAGCAATCTCACCCCCAGAATTAAACCCTTAAGACCTGAAAATAAATGTTGAAACAAGAAATGAGTGTTCATAAAAACACAATAGTCAACATGTGGAAGACATCCAAACTGTTTGCACAGATAAAAGGATAAACAAAATGTAGTATAATCAGACAATGGAGCTTGACTTGGTGATAAAAAGGGAGCTACAGAATGTATGAACACTGCCAAGTGGAGAAACCAAGATACAAAAGGTGATACATGATTTCTTTTATACAAAATGTTCAGAATAGGCAAATAGTCCATAGAGACAGAAAGATTAGTGGTTTTAAGGGTCTGGGAAGGAAGAAGAGCAGTGATTGCTTAATGGCTAGTTTCTTTTTGGGATGAGGAAAATGTTCTGGACTGAGGTTGTGTAATGGCTGCATAAAATTGTGAATGAGCTAAATGGCACTGAATTGAACACTTTAAAATGGTCAAAATGAGTATGCTCTCTCTCACCACTTCTATTCCATACAGTACTGGAAGTCCTAGCCAAAGAAATTAGGCAAGAAAAAGAAATAAAGGGTGATGAAATTGGAAGAAATGAAGGAAATTACATCTATTTATAGATGAAATGATTTTATGTATAGAAAACCCTAAGATTCCACTCATAAAACTGTTAGGACTAACAGAAAAGTTTAGAAAAGTTTCAGCAAACAAAATTAACATACAAAATCAGTGTTTTACACACTAACAATTAACCTATTGAAAGAGAAATTTAAAAAGCAATTTCATTTACAATAGTGTCAAAAACAATAAAAGACCTAGGAATAAATTTAAAGGCAGTTACAGGAGCAACTTAAAGATCTGCATACTGAAATCTATAAGATATTAATATTGATGAAAAAAATTAAAGAAGACAAATGAATGGAAATATCTTTCCATTTTCTTTCTATGTTCTTGGATTGAAAGAATTAGTACTGATAAAACACACATCGTACCCAAAGTGATCTACAGATTCAATGCAGTCCCTATCAAAATTCCAATGGCATTTTCCACAGAAATAGGAAAAAAAACTTGAAATGGATTAAATACACCAAACTATAAAGCTCCTTGAAGTAAACACAGAGAAAAAGCTTCTTAACATTGGCCTTGGCAATGATGTTTTGGACATGCCACCAAAAGCACAGATAGCAAAAGCAAAAGTAAGCAGGTGGGAGCAAATCAAACTAAAAAGGTCTGTACAGCAAAGGAAACAAAATGAAAAAGCAATCTTCTGAGTGGAAGAAATGACCTGAAAACAATATATCTGATAAGGGATTAATATCCAAAATATCTAAGGAAGTCATCCAAAGTGATAGCAAAAAAAAAACCACCCCAAAATAGTCCAAATTAAAAAGATCTAAATAGACAGGTTTCCAAAGAAGACATACAAATGGTCAACAGGTACATTAGGAAGTGTTCAGCATCACTAATCATTGGGAAATGCATATCAAAATCACAATGAGATATCACCTCACACCTGTTAGAATGGCTATTATCAAAAAGACAAGAGACAACAAATGTTGGCGAGGATGTAGAGAAAAGAGAACCCTGGAGCTGAACAAGGAGAACAACCAACTGTTGGTGGAAATGTAAATTGGTACTGCCATCATGGACAATAGTAAGGCATCTCTGCAAAAAAAAGAAAATGGAATATTATTCAGCCATTAAAACAGGAAATTCTGCCATTGTGACAAGATGGGTGAACCTGGAGAGCATCACACTACGTGAAATAAGTCAACAGAGAAAGGCAAATACTGTATGGTGTCACTTATATGGGGAATCTAAAAAAATAAAAAGTAAGGTGAAACTCACAGAGACAGTATTAATCTTGTTGCCAGGGTCTGTGGTCTCTTTACAGCACAATAAAAGGTAATTGAGGTGATAGATGTGTTAATTAACTTGACTGTTAATCATTTCATATCATACATGTATATCAAATTATCACATCATATGTTTTAAACATTTTTGGAGGAGGGCACCACAAGCCATCGCGATATTCTTGCCTGGAGAATTCTATGGACAGAGGAGCCCTGGGGGCTGTGGTCCATAGCGTCACAAAGAGTTGGACACGACTGAAGAGACTTAGCACGCACATATGCACGCATGCTTTAATACAATTTTATTCTTCCATCATCCCTCAGGAAAACTAGAAAAAAATAAAGTGGTCGAATGATAAATTTTACGTTATGTGTATTTTAACACATTTAAAAAAATAAAAAGAAAACTCTGTTGCCATTCAGTGGATGAACTGGCTGGGCTCCCAACCAGCACGGTCCTTGCAGCCTCCTCACCCCTCCGGCTAGGCTGAACCGCGCATGCCTGTGCTCTCCTGCCTCTGAGCAGAAAGGCTAGTCCTAATGAGCTCAAGTGTCAGCCCGCTATAAATTACGGCAAGGGGAAAAAAAGAAACAACTTGATGCATGGCTGAGGATCTAAAAGAGGAATGTCCACCATTGTTTGTGATTATGGATCACATCACAATCTAATAGCAATTTTTATTTAATCAATAATTTCCATGCTGAACAGACAGGCCTGTTACAGAGAATCGACAGGCAGGTACTGATAGCAAAAAGCCTTGTTATTAATCTTTCCTCTGCCGGCTTATCAGCCAAACTACTGTAAAAGGCACCACCAAGATGGATTTTAGAAAGCCACTTTTCTCCTTTTGCACCCCCTCCCCCTCTTTCCCTCTCCCATAACAGATCGTGTAATGGAGACTCTACATTTATTTGAGTCACCTGGGGCTTGAGAGGCATAAAAAGGCAGTTCATATTAAACAATTTCACAAATCGAGAGGACCTAGACCATTGCTCAGGGTTAGCCATTATAGGCTAATAAATCATACTTTCTCTTTGAGTTGTCAGTCGCCGAAAAGCTTTGTACAAACGTTGGCATCTGTAATTCCATAAAGGCTTTTCATCTTGAAATAAGATGCTCTGGACTGATAACTAGAATAATCCCCTCTTGATCAAGAAAAAAAAAAAATCTGCATTTTAACAATTAAAGCCTCTGCCAGAAGCCAAATGACTCAGTACTGAGACTAGAGCGAAGTTATCTCCACTGAACACCAGGAGAATACAGCCAGAACAGTGTTTTCTCTGCAGTTTGTCTGACTGCTTTATCTGGCCAGTAGGAGCTGCACCATCTCTGGCCTACTTGTCCAGGAGAGGGAGGCACAAACACTTTCACTGCCTCCAGGGAAGGATTCTGGGAAAGACTTGTTCTTCCTGAGCCAAGATTCTCCTGCTTGTCCTGGAGAGAAAGCTTGGCTTCTTGGGACGAACCACCACACACGCTGATACATGAAGCTAACACACAATAAACCACCCAGGTGAGACGGGGCTGGACCAAGTATGTCACGAGACCTCCCCACCCCCGAATCCTGTAAAGCAGACAGAAGAGAGCAGGTACAGTTTTCTTTTCCTGACTTGAAAGACATTTTCAGAACTTGAGATCATGTATCCATAACTAGAAAATAAGGCAGAGCAGAGAAACAAAACAAAACTGGTAGCAGTCACAATAAAGCTATCACTACCTGGGTGTTAAACTTTGACTAGCACCAAAGCCAGCATCTTCCAAAAGTGATCAGAGATCACTCTCCCAACACACTGATCAATCTACTTTAAGTAGAGACGACAGGATTTTGGGTGCTGTACGTAATGAGCCTGAGCCACTTACAAAAGAGACAGGGGTTCCATAAGCCACCTCCCAGGTGCCCAGTTGGCAACTGGAAACTTCAAATCTCTCTGAACAACTTCTACAATGTCCATGTTAGCTGCGAAAACCCTGAAATATCTCTGAAATCGCCTCCCAAGTTTTAAAAAAATAATTCCCGATTCAAAGTCTTGGTTCCAGCTCTGCCCCTACCCTACTCCTGTCTTCTTCAACACAGCTTTGCAAAATTCAGCCCTCATCTTTTCAAAGCTCATGCTGGCTCAAGCTTTCTTATCAGAAACATCAGTTCTCCTCACTCCACCTAGAATAGAAGTCAGACGGCTTATCTAGCGGTCAGGTCACCCATGAAATGTTGCTTCCCTGCTCTATAACCTTACCTGCCACTACCTTCTGCCTTCCAGACACACTCTGGTTCTATCACAACTGCATTACTTACCATTCCTCAGTCCAAAAGCACAGAATGAGTCATTTTGTAATTATACGTCAAGAAACGCCCATCCTTATATAATAAGTCACTCCTAGGTAAAATTCTCCCATACTTTCTGCACCCATTAACTTCTTCCTGCTGTCTTTTCCACATGGAAGCTCCAGCTCCTCCCTAAAATGGTCTTTCCCTATTGAAATCCACTTGCTTTTTTCAAGATAATATTTCAAGCACCATTTCATAGGCGACCTGAGTGCTAGATGAGCTGTCTGACTTCTATTCTAGACCTTTCTCTCAGTCCTTCTCCTGTCCCTTCACTTTACTTGCTTTCCCACTGCTCTGTCTTCCCAATAGCTGGCCCTGTCTCTTCCTAACAGCCTGCCCTGTATGTTCTCATAACTTAAAGGGATAGATTTAGAAAGATGAGCATCTCAGATTCCCAACGCCAAGTCCATAAGTCTAACTTGCATGAAGCTTTTTTCTTCTCGATACTATGCCTGAAATTTGTGTAGTGGCAAGGATGCACTGTAGCTGGTAACAGCCTACAGAGGTGAGGGGGCACAATCAAATTACCAACATATTTATATATTCTTTTCTTATTCTAATGAAAAATCTTAATCTCTACATTCTTCAGTTAATTAGGCTTTTTTATTGCTACTTCTGGGTTTTATTCTTCCTTATATTTGAATAATGCTTTAGAGTCTACAAAGTACTTTCATCATATGATCTCATTCTATCCTTACAAATAAAAAATAAATTAAAAAACTCTGTGAGGAAAATAAGATAGATATTATTATCTCCACTTTACTGATGATAAACTGAAGATTGAAGTTTTAGAGTGACTTAAAATCAGAAACAGTGTTTTGGTAGTGGGTGCATGCTCAGTCGCTAAGTCCTGTCTGACTCTTTGCAACTCTATGGACTGTAGCCTGCCAGGTTCCTCTATCCATGGGATTTCTCAGGCAAGAATACTGGATTGGGTTGCCATTTCCTTCTCCAGGGGATCTTCTGGGGATAAAAAAGTAAATATCCAACATACCATCCAATACTCTCTCCACACCCCACTCACTGATGAACACTAGTTTTACTGGTAACGGGCGAGGGTGGGGAGGTGAGGGTGGCTTAAGTTTAAGGCCTTAGCCTAAATATAGTCTTTTAAGGATATGCCACTTACAGTTCTCTTCTCTTGCCAACATTAATCATTCTAGAAATGAAAAAGAAAACCTATCTGTGGCAATATTTAGCTAATCTCAGAAAAACGTAAATGTCTCTGAATCTTCAAAAACTCCTTGCACTAGAAAATTGCTTTCTGTTCCTGGAGCTCTGTTTTATGTCAAAGTGAGAGCCTGATCTCCAACCCTGTTTGCCATGATCTCAGAAGCTGAAGTCTGAATGACTTTCTTCGGTCTGCAAGAAAAAAAAAAATAGTGATGGAATTTCTCCACTAAGACAAAGAGCTTGGCTGGTTTGGGGACTTCTTGAGAACTACTGAGTGTGCCTAACCTTAGCAAATCTGGTTTTAAAATAAAATTCTGCCGATTTATGCAAAACACACAACATGTACCACATACGTGCACACACATAAATACATATACACGCACACACAATATATATATAAATGTAATATATAATGTCCATAAATATTATAGATATGTAATACAAATACAAATAGCCTTTTGCTGGAGACTATTTAATAATGTTATCATTTATTTTTAATCCAAACATCCTAAAGCAGGGGTCCCCAACCTGTTAGGAACCAGGCTGCACAGCAGGGGGTGAATGGTGGGCAAGCAAGAGAAGCTTTGCTTGCTGCTCCCCATGGCTCTCATTAGCACCTGAGCCTTCCCCTGCTCTCCAGTCTGTGTCTTCCACAAAACTTGTCCTTGGTACCAAAAAGGTTGGGACCCACTGTCCTAAAGTCCATTTAAACAGGAGAAAATTTATCTTTAATCACAAATACACTTTTTTGTTTTGCTGTTTTCTTTTCTTCCCACATTGCCAGAGGAAAGATTAGGGCAGTAGAGGGGTGATTCTTCCACTCCCAGGGAACATTTGACAATGTCTGGAGACATTTTTGGTTGTCACCATGGGGGATGGGCACTCTTGGCATCTAGTGGGCAGAGGTCAGCAATGCTGTGAACAGTCCTCCAAGGAACAAGAGAGCCCTCACCACAAAGGGCCCTCTGACCCCAGAGAGTTGAGACGTGCTCAAGTTGAGAAGCCTCGGTTTAGGGCAATCATTAAGGATAACTTTCAGAAGGATGTCAGCACAGATGAACACGTAACAGGATGAGGCTCTGAATCTCAACACAGAGCAAGCAAGTCCAGTGAGGGATCTGGAGTACAAGGAAGGGACCCACTTCTCCAGCCCTTCTCTCCTAGGTTTCATGAACTGGATGGAGCCCCAGTCAGTATCTTTATGCAATTATTCATTTCATGATGATATGCCAATGTAAGCACAGACCAAATACCAGCCTAAACCATGTTTTTATAGGCAATGTGTACCCACTTAGCAGCCAGTAAATATCTTCACACTTCACTTTGGTGGTATGGAGAATCACTAACATTTTATTGAGTCTAATTTTAAGCTAATTCCCCCAACTGTTTTATGAAGTAAACACTATTATTATTCTCGTTTCACAGAGAAGGAGTGTAACATGGCTAGAGTGGAGAGCAGGCTTTGAAGCCAGGCCTGTCAGCTTTGAAACGCACATTGTCCTGTAGCAGAAAAGTGGTCAGCCAAAGTTTTCTAGCAGATACAATGCTGTTTCTTCTTACAAAATCCCATCATCATCCTTGTCACCATCCTCATCCTCACCAGCATCTTCACCACCATCATCACCATGGATCACCATATCTCAAAAGCTGACCTCCACATATGGTCTGCTTTACGTTGACCTTAACTGTATTTCCTAAATTTCCCAGAAGCCTTTCTAGATATCCTTATACCCTTAATCCTCTTCTGAGACGCTAGAATCACAACACTCTAAGGCTTCATTATGTCTAACTTTATACTGTTTACTATGCTTTTATGTTTCCTTATCTTCCCCTCCCAATGAGAAGGACCATTCTAGGAAGGTTCTGCCAAGTCCTGCTGGCAATGTGCCCACCACAAAGCTGGGGCAGTGGGCAGCAAGAAGGCTGTGTCCAGGCCCTCTACTGGTGAGCTGCTATTTGTCAGCTCATACTTTTTCTGACAAACAAGAGGATTCATGATATCAGCAAAATCTGCAAGTAAACTTTAGCAAGGTAGGCAGCCCAGCCCAAAGTGACATCATCTTTTCCAGTATAAACTGAGTCCATTCACAGAATCCTAGGGGACCAATTACTGGCAGAATCCAGAATCTCACCTAAAGTATCATTTAGAACTAGTCAAAAAGCTTTTGATAGGAAAATCCTTCCCAAATGGCAGAAACACTTATTTGGATAAAGGTTTTGATGAACTATTTCAGGAGATATAAAATGGCTGGACAAATTTAAGAAAGCGACTAAGAAATTACTTGATACCAGTTACATCTTATTCAAAATACGAATTTGCTATTTCTTCATTCATGGGCTAAGGCACATGAGTAAAGGGGAAACTTTAATAATTCAATAATTACTCAAGTAATTAATATACCACCCTTAGAAAATTTAACTACAATTATTCTGGAGGGGACTTAATCTACAGAGATGGCAAAGACTCTGGGAAACAGATGGTGAGTACCTGCCTCCTGTGAAACCTCATCCATGGCAGGTTATACATCCTGACCCCCCTACCTCCCCAACTCAATGTGGGGGGAGCACAGCTCAGTACCCCCAGGAAAGTGCAGGAGAGCACAGCTCAAGACCACAGGTGGCTGCCAGCCAGTAAGTTGGTATCTGAAGTGAAACCTGTCTGCCATCCTTATTTTAAGGATTATCCAATCTGAATCTTGCATTTGATTTTATGAAAATGACCGAGGTTGGGGGAGGTGAACTATCTCAGGAAGTCCCATCCGTCAGATCCACACTGGAGGGAGAGAATGGGGTCTCTGGCTTCAGCCAAGTGCACATCTCAGCTCAGGAGCAATGAATATAAAATAAGCCTTAGAACTAATATGCGGAAGCCACAAAACCCAATGGCACCACTCCTCACCCCTCCCCCATGCCACCCTGCAAAACACACGCACATAAAACAAAGAGACGCGTAACCTCTTTGAGACCCTCTGTCTGTTTCTCATTAGGGCTGCTGCATGTGATCTCTGTTTGGCCTTGGACATGGGGGACAGCACTTATTTTCACGGCTGTTTCACAGTATGATAAGTGAGAAAATAACGTTCTAAGGGGTCAAATGGTTCCAGGGAGGTCACCTCAAGGGTCAGGGCAGAGATGGGGCTGCCACTCAGAATTCTGCTGGCCCCAGGAGACTCTCACTGGTGGACCACACAGCCCTCCATGCCCCCTACTCGGTATATTCTCCTGAGTGTCTTTATGGGAACAATTTCTGCAGGTGCAATTTAGGCAGTAACTCTAAAAAGAATGTGACCCTTGGGGCATGATTGTCAAAGGATGACTTTGAAGTTGGTAGCTCTTCGTCTACATTTTCCATGCAGTATTTCCAAATAATTAGAGTAACTAAATTAACTAGCAACTCCATGTAGAGAAAATAAGATCAAAATCTTCACTCGTTCATTTGAGGTTTTATGTGCACACAAAACTAATTTCTGCCTCTTATCAGAGACCCTGATCACATCCTAAATTCAATTTTCTCTTAGGTAAAGATATACAATGCAACTTTAGCAAAGGGATCAAAATTAGCTGGAAAATATTTAAAATGCAAATTTGGGAACATGGTATTAATATGAAAATAATGTCTTCACCACATCGTAACTCTTCTTGGCGTTTCTACAGATGCATCAATTCTTTACAGATTAGATGTGCTTCCTTTATATCTACATCTCTATGATATTAAGAAAGTCTTGCATTTTCATGCTGCTGATGTATAGAATTTGTGTTCCAATGGCAGCAAAGGTGATTATAGCTGTGTTCTTCTGATAAAGAAAACTTCAGCAAGCTTTTAAAGATCAAAATTTGCAGCATATGAAAGCATTTAAAATCCAAGTATGTGGCTAATCATTGTACAAAACAGTGCATTTTTGACACCATGCTTAAAAGATACAAATGAAGGAGTGCAATGACATACATGCCACCCAGATGAAGCTAGAGGCTAATACAAACACCTCTCACATTCTCTGCTGCTCGATCTTACAGGCAGGAGACAAGAGCCCCCACGGTGTAACTGCCAAGGCTTTCCCTGCAGGGTTATTCTGGGGGAATCAGCATGGGGAATAAAACTGTTAAAAAATAATTTGATCTTTTTAAGACCTTTGGACAAATATTATATGTATTGTTCTTTAAATGGAAAAGAACTGGTTGGAGGGGTGAAATAGAAGTTAAGGGAATGGTGGTGACAGAGCAAACAGGTGGCCATTAATTCTGATGATTATACTGTCTTTATTCTTCTGGATTCCACCAGTGATATTTTCAAGCATAACTAGATGCCCGGCAGTGGTGACTCACACCAAGGTACATGTTCTTCGTCCTTCACATATATTCCCTTTCCTTCTTTATAAAAAGCCTCTCAAAACATCAGTGGTACACACAACGCCATTCAGAAGCAAACAACCTGAGACTAACTTAGGCAGCAGGCAATGCCTGTTGGATATTTTTCCATTGTTCAAGGGCCAAAGCTGGAACTGTCTTCCAGGACAGAATTAATACAAGAGGGAAATGGGTCTTAGGGAGTTTTGGAAGCTTCTCTCTTCTCTTCGAGAAGCCAGGCCAGCAGACAGAATTTGAGTTGTTTTACACAGTAAAAAAAAACTAAAACAAACCAAACCAAAACAAAAACCACATGCTGTGAACCAATATTCTACAACTTTCAGAAACATGTAAGATTAATGTGTTTTGGAATATATAATACATGACAGCAAAAAAAGAATTAATTCAGCTGAGATTAAAGGGGAGGTGTGGACATTTCAAATTATTTTGAGATGTTAGAATATGTGCCTTCACATGTCAAGGTAAGAGAAAATGCTGGCATCTTGACAAATCATTAGTAAATTCTGTCTTAATCAAAAGTACTCTAAATTAATTTTTATACTCTATGTCCTTCCTACTCTGTTCTTCCTATTTTAACTAAGAAGGGAACAAAGTACACCAAAACCAGCTAACAAAAAAATACATCTATCTTCTTAGCTTCTGGGCATAGAAGTAAATCTATGACAAATTTAATACTAGCTGGAGAGTCATGAAGCCCAATTATAATTATCTTGCTGAGAAGAGAAATTAATTAAACATCCCAGTGATAAAGACCTCACAGCAAACCTGCAATCAACACGCCACGGGAGAAGGACAGGGGCTTGAAATAAAGGAGAAGAGAAGGCAAAGGCAATATTTAGCCCATCTGTTCGGACAGTAATGGACCGGGGTCATCTTTTCCAGAGAACACGGAGTGCAGTACACTGAAAACGAGACTACCTGGTGGGCAAAGTCGGCTGAGTCCCTAATTCTCCTCTTCAACTCTGTGATTTGCTAATGCGAAACACATGTCTCCCTTCTGCACCAAGTTCAAATGACTCTGGAATTCCAACCGTGCAGCTCAGCGACTGAACCAGAACAAGGGGAGAACTTGTCAGGATTTAAGAGCTTTCAGCAAAGCCCTTCAATTGCAGCCAGCACCCTATTCCACGGGAGGATATCAATTATAGATAGTGACTTGCTTTCGCAGGCAGTCGGGACTGTCAGACACTAGATAGACAACCATGAAGAATCATGAATCTTTCTATTAACTGTAAGAGGGGGAAAAAGAATGGGTCATGGCTATAAATAAGGCAGGGCATCAGAATGGTTTAACACCTTGCCTCTTGGTTGTCGGTAGCATGAAAATTCAACTAATTCACAAAATGTCCTCTCTCCAAGGAGAGTCGCAGGAACGCACACAGTTCATACTTCCTTCTGCCCCTATAAAGCTGGGTTCTGCCACTGGTTTTTGGTCCGACTGCCACCCAAGCAATTAGGTGGACCTGAACTAGCTATTCATTCCATTGACAAAAAAATAACACACCAGGCCACTGCTGAAGCTAACAGATTCACCATGAGCAGGAAGGCACTTATTATGTCTGCCGTGCAAAGGAAAATCAATTTGAACGTACAAGTCTGGAATTTCCGCATGCCAGATAACAGGTAAGAAGGCATGGAATAAGTGGTATAAACCAGCATCTTTATGTTTTTGTAAGTTAAAAATGTTAATTTCACTTAGCTAAGTTTACTGAACTCCTATAATTAATCTCAGACTAAATCTAATATCATAAAGTGAATATATTGGGTAGTCTCCTAATCCTGACACAAACTTCTTCTTGCTGATTTGATATTTAAAAATGTCACTGTATGAGTCATTCATTCCCTAGTTTTTATAATAAAACAGACAACATGGTGGCCGTCTAGTTGATTGGTGAAGCAGCTTTGCCTTAAAACTACTCAGAACTCTCTGTTAACGCATCTTTTCTACCTAGAACCTTGTGCCACTGAGATTAGATAGAAGTATCTGTGATATCCACTGTCTTTTGAAAACTTTCCTATGACATAGAAGGCATGAAAAATATGCAGGGATCACCACAACCCAAAAATGTACATTAAAACTGGCCTCTAATGAAGAACATGATTCCTTTTAAATGTAGACTTAGAATTCACTCCTATTGCCTTTCCCATTTGATAACAACTGGACCAAAATCAAGGCAGTCCTTGGAAAAATGACTTGTCCACAGAAAAGGCACCATCAGACTGAGTCCTCTCTCAGAAGGATGTTTTAAAAGGTAAGCAGCACTGCCAACATCTCGTTTATGATGACAGGTTTTGTACAAATAGTTCTTCCCAAGTACGCTGTTCACTCACTCTATCACTGAGGGTATTCTTGGCCTCTTCCCCTCTTCAGGATTATTTCCCCACATTAAAAGAAAAACTCCAAACGTTTTTTTTTCCTCTTTAGAGTTACAATATCTGTGGTTTCCATTAAAACAGTCAGCAAGAATAAAAGGCCATTAAGTCAGGCTTGGCTTAAAAATAACACTTGCATCAAATTAAAGAGCAGGAATCAAATTAAGTTCATGGAAAAATCTGGAAATATACCCTAATTAAAAACATTTGACTTTTTATTTTCTCGCTGGCTTGGAGAAATCTAGAATTCTCTCTATACTATTACATGGAGACATAAATTAACAGAAATGGGGATGAGGGGCTCGGATGTCATGTTAAACTCTCAAAATGTTCTGTATATGATGGACCTTAAAACCTGGCAAACCATGTATTTGACCCTATAATGTAACTGCTGATAGCTCAGTTGGTAAAGAATCTGCCTGCAATGCAGGAGACCCTGGTTTGATTCCTGGGTCAGGAAGATCCTCTGGAGAAGGGACAGGCTACCCACTCCAGTATTCTTGGGCTCCTCTTGTGGCTCAAATGGTAAAGAATCCACCTGCAATGCAAGAGACCTGGGTTTGATCCCTGGGTTGGGAAGATCTGCTGGAGAAAAAAAAGGCTACCCACTCCATTATTCTGACCTGGAGAATTCCATGGACTGTATCATCCATGGGGTTGCAAAGAGTTGGACATGACTGAGCAACCTTCAATAATAATAATAATATAACTGCAGCATGTGCATATATTAGCAGATGGGCCAGGATACAGAAGATACTCTTCCAAAGCCCAAGCAATTGACATATATACATCACTATGTATAAAACACGTAACTAATGAGAACCTACCATTTAGCACAGGGAACTCTACTTAGTGCTCTGTGCTGACCTAAATGGAAAGGACATCCAAAAAGGGGGGGCTCTATGTATTCATATAGCCTGATTCAGCAGAAACTGATGCAATATTGTAAAGGAACTATACTCAAAAAAAAAAGCCCATGCACGCAGCATATGAAACATGGAGGGTGTGTCAGGAATTGTACAATCTAAGTGTTTAAATGGGCTTGCCACGTGGTGCAGTGGTAAAGAATCCACCTGTCAAAGCAGGAGATGCAAGGGACATGGATTTGATCCCTGAGTTTGGAAGATCCCCTGGAGTAGGAAATGGCAACCCACTCTAGTATTCTTGCCTGGAAAATTCCACGGACAGAGGGGCCTGGGGGGCTGTAGCCCATAAGGTCACAAAGAGCCGGACATGACTGAGCTGAGCGACTGAACCCAGCACAGCACACACAGTACAGTGTTTAAATGGAGGAGAGTTACCAAGTGACAGGAATCGTCTAAAAAATAAAAAGTGTAAAAGCGAAGAGAATGGAGTGGGTATGTGTATAGTGTGTCTGACTGACAGGGGAAGGGAGAGGAGGGGATCCCAAAGAAAGCTACTCCATCAGATTTAATGCTTACAAAAGGGTTCCACATAGCAAACCATCCTTAATGCCTTAATGCAGGCGTGTGCTTTGACATCATTTCATCCCTGATTATCTAAATGCCCTTCCATCTCAGCTACTCCTGGTCCCATTTGCCAGGGAGACTCCACGGGTCTGAGAAAGTACCAAACAAAGATGAAGCACCAGCTGAGGAAACAGGGCTAATCAAGTATGCGTGCTCGTGCATGTGTGTGTGTGTGTGTGTGTGTGTGTGTGTTGGGGTGGGGGTGGGGTGGGGGTGGGGTCGGGGTGCCCTGCATTTTCTGAAATAACAGGCAGGGGAGCGAGGCAGAGACTTCTGAATCTGGTGTGGGAAGAGAAGGTGAGATTCTCAATCTGACCACGTTGCAGTTTCCAAAACATACATCACTAAACACATTTTAAAATACATATCACTTTTCCTAATAACTATGGGGCCTGCAAGAATTAGCTTCAAGCCAAGAAACTGTCCTAATGGCTTATCCTAAACCATTACCCACTTCTCATAGAGAATGCTAACTGCTATCTAAAATAATGGGAGAGTCCTGAGGTGGTAAGGGTGGAGGACAGTAAGGCAGAAAGGAAAAAAAGAACTTCCCCCACCTCTCTGATTATTATTATTATTATTATTTTGTATTGTTACTGCGACTTGGTGGAAATCAAACTTGGTTAAAAGGTTAATAATAATTCATGTCCAGCTTACTATGACTCAATAACCATCAAAGTCGCTAACTCAAAATGGTGTTTTCTGGCTTACAGGATCAGAGTCATTACACTGTATTGAAGACTTTATTGAATTTTACACTAAGCTTTAGCTGACTGAACAGGTCAAGCACTGTGGCTCAGAGTTTTCTTTATTCTCAGAAAGTCATAAAGCCCTCTCCAGTTTGCCGGGCCACTAGCTAAGAAACCTGACTCAGCTCGGGGTCAGGGGAGCGGACCCCACAGGAAAGGTCGCCTAACTGTAAAGCCCCACCCCCCAGCCCCCTTCACTCACGTGCACCAGCTGCTCCTGGGTGTCGAACTCTCGAGAACAGCCTTCCCAGTGGCAGTTCGTCTCGTAGATGACTTCAGGCTCCTGTTTGCCTTCATCTTTGTCCCCTTCCTCCTTCACCAGGGTTGTCCCTTCTGGCTGTTCCTGAAAGGCAGGGAAGGGGGAAGCAAGGAGACAGAGGGAGACAAAAATCAGACACAATAGGAGGGCGGATAAGAAGAGAAAGGAGAAACTTGATGTAGGCTTGTCTTCCTCCAGATGCAGTTTTTTGGGGGAAATAGCCCAGGTCTAACAACTGTGTTTTGTGAATTGAAGAAACCAGACATGGAATCATTTTTGTGCTTTTTTTTTTCCTCTCCGATTTACCCAAAACACCTTCAGAGGTCATTAATTTGTGATTAAAGACCATAGTCCAAACCAGAATATTGGTGAGATGTTGAGGCCAAACTTTGTTATCCTGAGTACCAAGGTGGAAAAAAAAAAAAAAAAACAAACAGCTAAGATGTTATCTCTTAAGAAAAGCAATCAAACTAGGTCATGTAGTCTTTACCCAAAAGACAGGTCTTTCTTTTTAAGTTAAAGTTTTTTCAGCATATTAATTGGTTTATTCTCATAGTCTGGAATTCAGGGAAAGGGTTTACTGCTAATTCTAATTCCGTTCTCCCTGCCATTGGACGTTGTGAGAGGCACTTTGTGGATTTGTATAGGGATGCTGTCTCCTTGGTTCAACTTCTGGTCTCCAAGGCTACACTCCCTGCCCAGGAGCCACAGCATCTAAAACTTGGTAGCATAGTCTTTTCTTGGCTTCTGAGGCAGCTTTGTAGAAATGAAAAGAAAAAGAATTTTCAGAATTCTGGGAGATGATAAGGTGTGTAAATTCAGGATCTAACCTGTAGTTAGATGGCAAAAGCTGTATACAAGTGTGTAGGTATAATTAGCAAAATGCAAGAGCAAACCCATGACACCCATTCATTCCATCCTTCAAGTAAGGAAACATGGGCTTAAGTTTGGGCTAAAAAAAAGCCTGACAATTTCAGGGTCCAGATTCTATGCACATCCAGACTCTATCTCAGGCATTGAATTAATATTTATTGAGCTCCATATTAGGCACAGGGAACCTGAAAGATAAGGTGATGGGCATAATCTAAATATTTTTGAAACTGAGGCTCAGACTCTAAGTAACAGCAGAGACTAAACTAAAACTTAAACTTGTACTTTTAGGACTTTGGATAAAGAGCCAGAATTGAAGTAAACTTAGATTAGGTTAGCTGTGGCAGGATCCCTCCTGGCTCTGTAGGGTCTCCTGGCCAGTCGGAAGTGGCAAAATAAGAACGAGGAAGAACATGATCATTGTGGAGAATGTCCTTGGTCTGCCCTGGTCAGACTGAGAGCCAGGCACTCGTAATTCAGGCCTAAGATCAGAGCCAAGGCCTGAAGTTTGTTCACGTCCCTGATCAACAACAAATGCATCCAACCACTTACTCTATGAACTCCAGTACCTACCCCACAGAGCTGCCTACATTTTTGTGTGTTTGCTTCTGAGCTGGAGAAACAGTCAAACTCCAGACCTGGCCTTTTGTCAAATGCATGTATACTGCCAAGGCCAAGAACATAGCAGACAAGCCGAAGCTGTGAAAGACGCCAGGCTAGATGGAGCCTGAGTCAGGCGCCTCCCTCACCTGCTGGCCCCGTGGCCCTGGGCTGGGGAGGTCTTCATCTGGTTTGATCTTGGAGCGTTTGTTGTGCACCAGGTCCCCTGTACTGCTCACTGCAGACTCACTCGTGGGCTTGTTCTGCGGGTCACATTGTCAGGGACAGAAACAAAAATTAGATTCTGATCAATGAGCAGGACCACAGCTAAAACACACAACTTGAGACTAGCAGGCTTCTTTGGCACTAGAATGATGACAGATATGGCTCCTATTTCCAGGTAGCAGAGTTCAGAAAATGTGTTCACAGCTAGGATAATCAACTTATTTGCAAACAGTAATCACATTACAGATGTAGAAAACAATCTTATGGTTACCAAGGGGAAGGGGATAGAGGGATAAATTGGGAGATTGGGATTGACATATACATACTACTGTATATAAAATGGGCTTCTCAGGTTGTGATAGTGGTAAATAACCTGACTACCAATGCAGAAGACATGAGACAAGGGTTCGATTCTTGGGTCAGGAAGATCCCCTGGAGGAGGGCACAGCAACCTACTCCAGTGTGCTTGCTTGGAGAATCTCATGGACGGAGGAGCCTTGAGGGTTAAAACCCACAGGGTTGCAAAGAGTTGGAACAAGTGGAACGACTTAGCACGCTCACATGCATATAAAATAGAACTAATAAGGGCCTGCTGTATAGCACTGGGAACTCTACTCAGTACTCTTCAATGACCTATATGGGAAAAGAATCTAAAGAAAGTGGATTTATGTAAACGGATTCACTTTGTTGTACACCTGAAACATTGTAAATAACCGTACTGAAATAAAAATTAAAAAAAAACTCAGGATATTCATGAGGCATTCATGAGATGTCTCCTTGTTTTTAATCACGAGTACAAACTCCAGGTGGCTTTTCAAAGCGAGTGGAAAAGAGCTGGGATCCTGGGTTTAAACAAACTCCAATAGTCCAGCACAAAGGGACTGAATGACAGTAACCCATTCATGGGATGTATGTTTGCTTTATTTACTAAAATTTTAAAAAAATTTTAAATTAAAAAAAATTATTTATTTTATATATTTCTTTTATATATTTTTAACTGAAGGATAATTGCTTCACAGAAATTTGTAGTTTTCTGTCAAACATCAACAAGAGTCAGCCATAGGTGCACCCATGTCCACTCCCTCTCGAACCTCCCTCCTATCTCCCTCCCCATCCCACCCTTCTAGATTGTCACAGAACCCCTGTTTGAGTTTCCTGAGTCATACAACAAATTCCCATTGGCTGTCCATTTTACATATGATACTGTAAGTTTCTGTGTTACTCTCTCCATGAGATATGTTTATTGAATGGACAACAGACCGCACAGGGTCAGAGGGAAGCCAGATCAAGCAGCTTTTCCACCAAGGATAAAATGACTAGTGGAAGAAGCTTGTTTCTTGAGGAGCACATACACAGCACAGTCAACAAATCTGAAGACAGAGGGCCCTGGGTTGGGCGGACAGGCTGCGGTATGGAAGCTGTGAGGATGCTAGGGCCTGTGCGCAGCCAAGACTGATGTGGCCCCTGGGTTTTCCTCCATGGTTCCCAAGACAAACCAGGTCATCAAGATGTCTCTCTCACCTGTGAGGACTCAGAAGGGCCGGAGCTGACCTGGACGGGGTTCAGAACTGTAGGGATCCCGGGAATAGGCCTCTGGGTCGGGAAAGTTGGGGCGGGGTGGATGAGCGGAGGGCTGTGTCCAAAGGCTGAACCTAAGCTCTGTTGTCGGCTTAGGATCTGCTGATGCATGTGGAGGGACACGGGCGCCGAAGGGTAGGTGAAGCTCAGGGCAGGGCTGTAGGTGGGAAATAGAGGGAAAACCATCATTCGCATGAGATGCAGAGACCAGCTCACCTCTATATCTAGTTTTTCCTCCCCAGGTCACTTCAGGGCTGCGTGTTCAAATTAAAAAGTAAAAACAATGATTGACCAACATCTCAAAACTTCCTAGAGAAAGGTGATGGCTTAGCGGGGACACACGTGGGCATGTGCACAGATACGCAGACCTAAGATTCCGCACAACGGAAGCAAAAGGCATCGGCTCAATAACAGCTATTTATTGCAATAACAAACTTTATATAACAAAGAGAATGGGTGACTACATGCTTTATAGGACTTTTATCGGCTCCTCATCCTCTAAGTCCCCACGCAGGGAGCAATTCTTTTCATCTCAGCTCACCCCGCACACTTTCATATGTCTCCAGATCTTATTACAAGGGGAAAGAAAATCAATTGGTTAAATGTGTTTTGAACACCATGCTTGTCATATCACTCATTTGTTTGTAAAGATGGAAAGCTTGGTTCATCCAGAATGCCACCTAAAGAATTTCCATCAGTGCCGTCTGGTTACAGAAGCTGATGGATTAACCTCTCCCGGCTGAAATCGGTGATCAATGAGCTTCGATGGAGCAATATTCCAATGGGAAAGCATCGCTCCCTCTTCCAGCTAAAGAGCACTCAATGTCTATTAACGTCCATTATACATGCTAATGCCTGTCACCACTTCATTATGTCCGAGTATTTCCCAGGCTACCGGAAGTTCTGAGGAAGCTGCACTACGACCTAAAGATCTCTGGACTAGTAGGCAGTGCCAGATTGTTTTCTGCACCAGCATAGTTTAGGACCCCAGTCCTCTTAAGAGAATGAAGTGCGCTTGAGGAATTTGCTGATGACTTTTAAAAAAAGCACGAAACACTGTAATTGCATTCATGAAAATTTCTTCCTTACAAAACAAAACAAAAAATACTCAGTGGGAAAATATATACATCCATAGACCTTTTCTCCATCTTACTGTGTAAGATCCAGAAAGAATCAAGGTTTCTTGCAAAGTCAAAGGTAGAATTCATGAAAACTTTCCAATCTGGTAGGTTAATTACTATTGCCGTTAAGCGCATTAACTGAGAATATAATAATTACAATAACAAAACTCAAATCATTTCAACAACTTTAAGTAATAATGCTGAAGATATACTCACTTCATTAATGTGACTCCACATTTTGCCCATTTGACTACAATCCATAAAAGGCAGTTTCAATGGGATTACATTACTATTATTCCTACAGAGAACCTTGCGTTACAATAGCTTGCCCATTTAATACTGAATATCATTAAGAATACCCTAGGAGAATTTCACAGGGCTTGGAGGAACCCTCCTTTCATTCTGTATTGTGTTTCTTTAATAAAGGAGAGCAGAAACCTGGTAAAAACAGTCATTGTTCACAGTAAGTTAGGGAGAAATCAGTAATAATATTCCGCTTTTGCAGCGCTATAGTTTCTGCCAGTGTTTCCGAAAGCAACCATGAATGATTACAGCAAGACTTAGCGAAGGTAGCTGTGCGGATGATTGATAGGGCATTAATCAAAAGATGCATATCTGCCTCAGAATTTGTTCACAAGCTTTCTTCTAATAGCTGATTTCATGTTCACTGAGCTCTATGCCAGTTTGTCCAATTTATTTTTCAGTGTACAAGCCATTCATCAAAAAACACAATGATTTAACCCACCCATTCCCCCCCTTTCTTTTGGTGAATGGGTATTCCTAAGTGTAACTACCTTATTCTGTTCATTAAAAAAACAAAGAAAAACTAAAAGATCCCATTACCCACATATTTACAATGTGATATGGACTCTGCCCAAAACTCCATCTACCTTTTCTGAGTTTCACGAGCCTGAATGATCAGGTAGGCTTAGTAAGGGGGCCCCTTGGGTCTTGTACACCTCTAATTCTGGGGGGCCTAGTATTGGGGAGCTCAAAAAGTCAGGACTCAATTAATAGTCAAGACTGTTAGGCAGGAAATGCCCTCAGTTGTGTATATAATGCAATGTAAAACTGTTAACAGCCACATAGGATAGGTCCATTTGTACTTTTAAAAAGCTGTAGAAGAAAAAAGGCAGGGCCAGCATTGGTGCTGCAGCGCCCTGTCCCCAGGTGCGAAGTGTCTGACCTCAGCAGATGTATGAAGGGCTGCAAGACCTTTCGACCCATGTAGGTTTGGTCCCTTTAGGGGCTGCATTTTCACTGTTTAAACCACAGGACAGGAATAAACACTGTCCAAAATCCATGTCAACTCTTAGATTCCAAGGGATATAAGAACATACAGAAGGGGCCAGCAAATTTTAGTTTTTTGAAATTTTTAATTTATCTTTTGGCGGTACTTTGAGGCATGTGGGATCTTAGTTCTCCAACCAGGGATCAAAACTGTGCCCCCTGCATTGGAAGCGTGGAGTCTTTACCACTGGACCACCAGAAACGTCCCAGATCACCAAATTTTAGTGGCCCCTACTTATTCACAAGGAACCAGCAACAGATATGCTCCCTCCTCTATGCACAAAGAGCTGGGCGGTAGCAGACACAGGTCAAGACCTCGCGTCACCCCACAAGAGCAGGTACTGCTGTCAGCTCCTGGGAGGAAGGCCACTCGCTCAGGATTACAAAGCCTGATTAGGATTTGATGTCAAGTAAATGTTTTTGGCTCTGTAACAGCATCAGCAAATGAATTCGAGAGCCAAGTCGCCTCTTGGTTTTAGAACAGCCTGCGAGGCTGTCTCTGCAGTTGTATAAAGAAGAAGCAGAGGATGGGGGATGACTGGGTACTGCAGGTAATGTCAAGTAGAACAAAAAACATCCCCATCCTCCCGAGAGCATGGAAAGAACCTCTGAGGACTTCCCACCGGTGGGAGGGAGCAGGGGACTGGGGCCACCACCCCCTGCTCTCTGATGTCAAGTGAACTGTCATCCTAAGCTCTGTATCCCAGTACTCCTGTGCCCTTCCAGAGGCCAGCATGGCTGCTTGCATTTGGTCACTCAGACCCCAGTTTAAATGCCACCTCCTCTGACACAGAGGCCCCCTGAGGCCGAGGCCCCATCTAAACCACCCCACCTCCACAGCTCTTCATAGCATCATGCGCTCCTGTTTGATAGCTGTGTTTTCACTGCAGGACAAGGCTTGCTGAAAACACATTTTCTCCCTCCCTCCAAATGTTAGGTTCGGGGGAGCTGGGCCCTGGCCTGTCTTGTTCTTCACTAACCCCTGGTGCCCGGAACACTGCCAGGAACAGGGCAGCCCCTCAAGATGAGTCGATGAGTGATGGAACCACTCTCTCAAGGTATGAGTTGCCGTTGCAACACATCACCACAAGTCTAGTTGTTTTAAAAGAAAATACACTTGCTCCCTTGAGAAATACAAGATGCAATCAAGATTGCTGGAAGAAATATCGACCACCTCAGATATGCAGATGATACCACAATAATGGTAGAAAGTGAAGAGGAACTAAAGAGCCTCTTGATGAGGGTGAAAGGGGAGAGTGAAAAAGCTGGCTTAACATTCACTATTGAAAAAACTAAGATCATGGCAACTGGTCCCATCACTTCATGGCAAATAAATGGAGAAAAAGCGGGAAAAGTGACAGATTTTCTTTCGTTGGGCTCCAAAATAACTGTGGACGGTGACTGCAGCCATGAAATTCAAAGACACTTGCTCCTTGGAAGGAAAGCTATGACAAACCTAGACAGGATATTAAAAAGCAGAAACATCACTTGGCCAACAAAGGTCTGTATAGTCAAAGTCATGGTTTTTCCAGTAGTCAAGTATGGATGTGAGAGGTGGACCATAAGGAAGGCTGAGCGCCAAAGAACTGATGCTTTTGAATTGTGGTGCAGAGAAGACTCTTGAGAGTGCCCTGGACTACAAGGAGATCAAACCAGTGAATCCTAAAAGAAATCAACCCTGAATATTCATTGCAAGGACTGATGCTGAAGCTGAAGCTCCAATACTTTGGTCACCTGATGTGAAGAGCCAACTCACTGGAAAGGATCCTAGTGCTTTTTCCTTCACTGAAGGAAAAAGGAGAAAAGGGCAGCAGAAGATGTAATGATTAGATAGCATTACCGACTCAATGGACATGAATCTGAGCAAACTCTGGGAGACAGTGAAAGATGGGGGAGCCTGGCGTGCTGCAGTCCATGGGATCACAGAGTCAGTCAGACACGACTTAGCAACCAAACAACAACACTGCTCTCTTATAGCTCCAGAGGTCCGAATCCTCGAATGGGTGGGCAGCACTGCATTCCTCTGGAGTCTCTGGGCACCTGGCCTCTTCCTGCTTCTAGAGACTGCCTGCATCCTCAGCTTGTGGCCCCACCTCACTCCAACCTCCTGTGACTCTCTAACTCTGACAGCATCCCGCCTCTCTCTTACAAGGACCCCTGTGGTTATATTGGGCCACCTGCATGGTACAGAATCATCTCCTCTTCCTAAAATCTTTCACTGAATCACAGCCACATAATTCCTTTTGCTGTGTAAGATAATATACTTACAGATTTCAGTAAGACGCAGCATGTTTGGGGGAGGCATTATTCTGCCCACCCCCACCTCAGAACAGTCACTTCAAAGAAAAGCAGTTTTACAATGTTTATCAAACAGTGCAAAGCTAGTAACTAGATCTGTGTGTCCCTGTAGAACTTCAGTAGCCGAGGACATGCTGCTGATGGCAGGGGTTGAAATTGTTTTTGAAAAGTAAAGTTCAGTGGTAAAAGAATCTGCCTGCAATGCAAGAGATCCACAGGAAACCCAGGTTCGATTTCTGGATTGGGAGGATCCCCCGGAAGAGGAAATGGCAACCCACTCCAGTAGTCTTGCCTGGAAAATCCCACGGACAGAGAAGCTTAGCAGGCTACAGTTCATGGCGTCGCAAAAGAGGTGGACACAACTTACCGACTAAATAACGACAACAAATTTTATTTTTAGAAACCCTGAAAATAAATCTTCCTAAACATTTCATACTTTATTCCATAGTTTCCTAGATATATGAAGTACTGACATTGTTGAAATGTTTTGTACATTGCTCTGTCTTGTTTCAAGGACACAGTCCTTGGTCCACCTGAGCTATATGACCCCAAAGCCTTTACATTTCTGCTCACCCTGCTCCTTCCAATGGATCAGTTGAAGAGCAATTAAGTTTATGTTCTGAATTTTAAATTTTCTTCACCAACATTTGATAAGTGTAATTAAAAAATTTATAATAGCATTCAGTTATTTTCTAAATGACTACATGAAAGATGGGATAATTAAAGACACACAAACATTTTTATAAGAATGTGACTTACAACTGTTAATTTATATTCAGTCAATAAGATCTGTAGAATGTGTCAGATGGCCTAGATCCTCCCAAACAATGTGCTAACATAGTCACAGTCCTTCTGAGATAACAACCCAAAAGTAAGTGTTATGGAGGAAAAGGAAGTGTCAAGGTCATAAAGTCTGAGGAATATAGCCCTGGGATCCCCTGGAATTGTTAATATGTGAGTGAACGTGCGTTTCAAAAGTCCCACCCCAGGTATGGTTTGTGGCAATATTTGCAGGAGCTTCCAGAGAGACGCTCTGAGAAACACTTTTCTAGGACAACAATTAGAATATTCTATAATAACCTTTATGGGAAAAAGAATCTGAAAACAAATGAATATGTGTATATGTGTAACTGAGTCACTATACTGCACACCTGTAACTAACGCACATTATAAATCAACTACACTCCAGCAAAATTTTTAAAAATTAGAAAAGGGAAAAAAAGTTAGACTAAATTAATTAATGTTAATTTATCCGGTAGTTTTCTCAAGAGAAGGAATTGAGAAAAATGTCAATTTTTGATCCCTTATCATTGTGTGGTGTCTTCATCCACCAAACATAATTTCTACCCATCAAAACTGATAATGGTTATGGAAGATTTTGTTTTATATAATACCCGAGAGGAAGCACTCATGCCACTGTAGGCAGTGACTCGGGGAAAGAATTCTAAATCATGATAACTACTGACTCAGTTTCCCTTTAAGTATTTGATCTGAGCTGAGCTAAAAGTTCAGTTCTTTTAACTGAACTAAAAGAACTAACCAACTGAGCTAAAAGTTTCAACTCTGCTCTGAATTAAAAGCGATCAGCAAATTATTGTCTCAGTAGGAACCACTATTTTCCAAAAATTTAACATTAAAATTCCCAAAGTCTGAATCTTTAAGAAAGTTTTGATGCATTTATTCTCCATCACAAATCAGAAGTAATGTTTTGTTAATATTCTTTCACAAAGTGGTGTCAAATTTTGCAAACTGGGTTTCCTCTTAATATCACAGTAAATAGCTGAGATATCTCTCCCTTATCTGGAATTCTTCTGCCTCAGGGTTTCAACAACTGTGGCCAATCTGAGGGGGTTCTGGAGGGGGAGCATATGTAAACCCATGGTGATATCATGTCATTGTTTGGCAAAACTAATAAAAAAAAATGTTTAAAAAAAAAAAAGAGTCAGACACAACTTAGTAACTAAACAACAATATATTAAATAATATTTTCAATAATAGTCAGTGTAGGAAAATATTCAAAAAAAAATCTGGGGTGTAAGTAGAAAGAAAGGATGCTAAGCAACTAAAATAAATATTAATGTATATAACTGAATAACTGAATCAGTTTGCTGTACAGCAGTAGTTAACACAACACTGTAAATCAACAATACTTTAATATTTTTTTAATAAATAAATACCATAAAATCCACTCCCTTATTCACTAATACGTTTTAGCTGAGTACTTTTTACAGACCCCTTTTATATATCCAAAGAATAAAATAATTATTTATAACTGGAAAGTTACATATTAATTATAATTGATACATATAACTTTGAAATCCATACACATGCTTGACTTTCCCAACAAATATTTTTCTTTTCACACCAAGGAAGTGATGAGAGTCAACATCTGTACAGAACCCCTCTGATCTATCTGTAAATTCATAATAAATTATAGAAATGACATATAAGTGGGAGACACTAAAAGTTCATATTGTAGAAGATCATTCGTTAAGATGTATTCAACCCTACTATACATACAGGTATTTCAAAGTCATTAATATTCACGTCAAATATATTAAAACCAGTTAAAATGGCATGCAAGTTTAGGACTGACATGTACATATTGCTATATTTAAAACAAATAACCAACAAGGACTTACTGTAAAATAAATAAATAAATAATTTAAAAAATTATAATAAAAAAATAGCATATGAGGCAAATCCATAATGTATTTTAGAAACACTTTAGCAACTCTACATATAGTGGAGGGTGAAAAAATTAAGATCATGGCATCCAGTCCCATCACTTCAGGGCAAATAGATGAGGAAACAATGGAAACAGTGACATACTTTATTTTGCGGGGCTCCAAAATCACTGCAGATGGTGACTGCAGCCACGAAATTAAAAGGCACTTGCTTCTTGGAAGAAAAGCTATGACCAACCTAGACAGCATATTAAAAAGCAGAGACATTATTTGCTGACAAAGGTCCATCTAGTCAAGGCTATGGTTTTTCCAGTAGTCATGTATGAATGTGAGAGTTGGACTATAAAGAAAGCTGAGCACTGAAGACTCAGTGTTGGAGAATTGTGGTGTTGGAGAAGACTCTTGAGAGGTCCTTGGACTGCAAGGAGATCAAATCCTTCAATCCTAAAGGAAATCAGTCCTGAATATTCATTGCAAGGACTGATGCTGAAGCTTAAGCTCCAATACTTTGGCCACCTGATACAAAGAACTGACTAATTGAAAAAGACCCTGATGCTGGGAAAGATTGAAGGCGGGAGGAGAAGGGGATGACAGAGGATGAGATGGTTGGGTGGCATCACCGACTCAATGGACATGAGTTTGAGCAAGCTCCGGGAGTTGGTGATGGACAGGGAAGCCTGGCGTGCTGCAGTCCATGGGGTCGCAAAGAGCCAGACATGACTGAGTAATTAAACTGAACTTAAGAGGATGGGGGATGGGCTGGATAAATTAATAATAGTACAATGAATAAAGCTGAGTGGCTCAGATGGTAAAGAATCTGTCAGCAATGAAGGAAACCTGGGTTCGATCTCTGGGTAGAGACAATTCCCTGGAGAAGGGAACGGCAATCCACTCCAGTATTCTTGCCTGGAGATTCCATGGGCAGAGGAGCCTGGTGGGCTACAGTCCATGGGGTCACAAAGAGTTGGACACAACTGAGTGATTAACACACACTAGGGGATGTATCCTGCTGTAGTCTTTTACACTAGGAGAGTAAATAGAGATGATTACAATATCTAAAAGACCTGTTTCTAAGTAAAAGTGAATTTTAAAAACTTGGAACTATAAGAAAGATGGCAAGAGGTTGGATCACCCAGCCATGTCATGCTTAGGGGTCAAAGTTTCTATCTTACTGTTTAATGACTTGGGTCCACATGGCATCTACCCATTCCCTAAACAAAAAACATAGGTTTTCCTTAGAGGTACATGGAACATCTCCTTCCACTGAGTCTCCATACCATGGGTCCTTTGTGTTAATGTGGGGTCAGGGTGTAGGGGGTTGCCTGGGACAGAGTCATTAATACTCCACACATTTTATCTACATTTGCTTCAACAGAAAGGCTCATCATCAGTTTCCAGGTTCATCTCCAGAACCCCTCCCTGACCTGGAGAACTCAGCGTGGAGCTGGGCTGGCCTGAGGCTGATGTGAGAACCAAACCGCTGTGGACGCGGGTGGTCACGGGAAAGTCCAAGTCACAGAGGCATCCTCTCTCACCCAAAGTGAGGAGGAGTGATGACTATGTGGCAGCTATAGATTCTTAAGAAATATTTTTAAACTAAAATCAATGCCAGCAACCTATAAACACATTTTTTCAACTGCCCTATTTGGTCAGTTCTGTTCAGATATGAATTTTTAAAAGATACTTAGAAGCAGCTCATGTGATGCTTTTATAATGCATTTCTTCAGGTTGGGCACTGGGATTAAGAAACTCCATGCTGCAGTCTAAATGTCCATTGACAGAGGAATGGATAAAGATGTGGTAAATATACACAATGGAATATTCCTCAGCCATAAAAGAATGAAATAATGCCATTTGCGGCAACATGGATGGACCTAGAGACGATCGTGCTAAGTGAAGTAAGGCAGATAGAGAAAGACAAATATCATATGATATCTTTTAAATGTGGAATCTAAGAACACACAAATGAACTTATTTACAAAATAGAAACAGACTCATAGACACAGAAAACAAAGTTACGGTTATCAAAGCGGATAGCAGGGCTGGAAGGAATAAATTAGAAGGTTTGGGATTAATATATGCACACTACTATGTATAAAATGGATAAACAACAAGTACTTAATATATAGCACAGTGACCTATACTCAATATCTTATAATAATCCATAATGGAAAAATATCTGAAAAAGAATAGATATGCACGCACGCACACACACACAGAGCTATATAACTGAATCAGTTTGCTGTATACTTGAAAGTAGCATGGTAAATTAACTTCATTTACCATGAAGTTAATGGTAAATGGTCACAAAGAGTCAGACATGACTGAACACAAGCACAACAACGACCCAAATCATGTAACTGGCCGGTCATGCAGACATAGTTAGAGAAGCATCATCGATTTTTTAAAAGCATCACCAGACATGATTATATTCCTATTATAAATAGCATTTCCTACCGATCCCTTTAGTCGTGTGTCCCACTAGAGGATTTTTAAGAGAGAAAGAAGGGAAACAGAAAAGGAGATCCACAGTTAGACCTGGAAGGTTTGGCCAAGTAAGTAAGTGCCTTTGATTCAGTCCACAAACTTCCCCGAGCTCCCTGGTCTCTAAATCAACACACCCTCACTGGGGCCCACAGCCTTCCTACGGTCCTTGATCAGCAGTCCACGACTGTACACCACCTGGTCCTGCCCACCTCCAACCTTGTGCTTTGCCTCATCTGCTACCTAGGCTGCTGATAGTCTCCAAACATCCTAACTTCGTATCTGATTGGAGGCCTTTCCCTTCCATGAGTTCCATGAGGACAGGGATCACGTCTCTCATCCATCTATGCAGCCCTCATGCCCAGCACAGCAACCAGCACACAGTTGAAATTGCAGTAAAATATTTGGGTAATAAGTGAGTAACAGATTAAATGAAGTACTACCTAAAACCAATGGTCACATCTGGGAATAAATGAAAAGTATCCTTTTAAGTCAGGATTAATTATTTTCACTGATTCTGGGGGAAGAGAAGGTTGTCTCATAATTTTTATAAGATGCAATCAGAAAGTTTTAAGGACTTTGGTTATTTGGCTCTGGATTCATTCATCTATTCTTCAGTGTTTCTCACCCAAGTCATTTTAAGTTGTTTCTCTGACACAACTGAGTTGACTCACAGCAGGTAACAAAGCAGTGTCAAGCTGCTGTGAAAGTTGAACTGGTTCTTACTCTGCTCAGGAAACGGTACTGGACCTGCCAACTGCATCCTTACTCCAGGGGCCTCCAGCAGGGCTGATGCTTCAGTTCCCTGGTCACCAGGCAGAGCTGGTCAGTACTGGGCACAGAAAACACACACTGATTTGTGAGGCTGCACTTCTGGCACTCAACTCTCATTTTCACCGAGATGTCTGTCCTAGCTGAGCCAGACCTGAAACTACTAAGGAAATGAAGCCATCTTCATTTTGCCATTAAACCCAAAGTGAGAAAGCTGTAACTGGCGGGTTAGAAATGAATGGATTACTCACTTCTTCATTTCATTTAGGTTTCCTAGAAGATGGAAGATGAGAGTCAGTTGAAACAACCTTTCCTCTAATGAGAGTTCTATTTCTAGGGGAAGGTATTAGCAGAGGTCAAACTATTTCTAATTTAACATCATTACCTGGATAAACACTGGCCTTCACCAGACCGAGGATACACACTGTATTGGATAAATGCGACTCATCAAGTCTTAGATGGCATTTCTCAGGGTGATGGTGAAGTGAAAACTTTTTGAGACAATATTTCACAACATCCTTTCCAAGTGCATAGAGTTATTTTTTTAATGATTGTCTTAGTTATGATATAAAAAATACTTGTGATGTACATTTGGACAATATGTTTTAATAAGTCAGACATAATCAAGAACCATTTCTTAACATGTAGATGAGTTTGTATGAATATGTGGTCTATACAGAATTTTTATAGCAGTCTAAATTACTAAGTAAATACATCAACATAAGCAAATGGGCTTCTCAGGTGGCACCACTGTAAAGAAACTGCCTGCCAATCCAGGAGACATAAGAGATGTGAGTTTGATCCCTGGGTGGGGAAGATCCCTTGGAGGAGGGCATGGCAACCCACTTCAGTATTCTTGCCTGGAGAATCCCATGGACAGAGTAGCCTGGTGGGCTATGGTCCATAGGGTCGCAAAGAGTCAGAAACAACTAAAGTGACTTAGCAGGCACGCATGCAAGAACCATATACAAACTGAAGATGGACATTTGCTCATTTAGACCTTTATTTTGTATTCATCCCTATGCATTTCTATATATCTATCAACTTATGGATACATTATTATTCATATAGACTATAATTTTCTGACAACCAAAATCATTCATCCACCACCCAGAAAGTTCTTTTTAATAAGGAGGGTGATTAGAATTCTGATGGCTCATTAAAGAGCTCCTTCATTTATTCCCTCCAGAAATATCTGTGGAGTGCTGTCAAGGCGACAGGGCACAGATGTAATGGTGTGGGGAGTGTGGCCATGAACAAGGTATCACAGTCCTAGACCTTCTGGCCTAGTGGAGGGAAACATATAGCAAACTACCAGATGAGCACGTCAACGGGAGTTTTAAACAGTGGTCCATGCTATTATCAGCCTCTTGGAGAAGAGCACTGGAACTGGAATATGCATGTGAAGGACACTTTTTAGAAAACTGAATGTGTGTCTTCACACATTGAAAAATATCTTTAGAAACTGAACTGACACCATTACTATATGCATTGTCCACATGAGAAGCAGATTAAGATGGGAAAACATGCACAAGTCAAATGTGTCTGGTGCAAATTAAAAAGCAAATGATTGGACGGCTGGTCCTCTCACAAAGACCCTCTGTGCTTATGCGTAAAACAAGAGTAACACTATGCTTTCCAAAACTGCCATGAGATGAAATCAGTGAGAGCATCTCACACCAACCATGCCCCTGGGGACAAAGCAGAGATGAGATGCATTCTAAGTTCACCTTCACTTCTGCATCTTTCCCTCTTGAGAAAGTAACCCTCTGTAGATTTGTTCATGTGGCTTCCTTTCCTGTCATCCACCAGTCCTCCCACTTACTGAGGAGTCCTCCAGTCAGTCTTCAGATTTTGCAAAGCGATACTTGGAACAGGGCTAGCAAAGCCCTAATGTTATTCCAGCTAAAAGCCTGGCAGGTGGTGCCGATCGTAATTCTTCTAATAATTGTATTGTTATGGCAAGGCGACCTCATCTTGGGTTATCTGTATTACTTTATATGCATCTAAAGCTATGCCTTATCCTATCACACAGTGGCTGTGTACTGAAGAACAAGAGGTCAGGCTGCAAGACTGAAGAAGGACTGGTGAGGAGCTGAAGGCAAGGGTGACCTGAGAGCCTGATGGCCCTAGCCAAACAGGCAAACAGGCCTCTTGGGAACTGAATTAGGGTGTCTGCTTCCAGCTCCAATGAGAACAATCAGATCTGTTGTAGCTCCTTAGAGGCAGGGGACAACAACCATTCCAAGTCAGGACACTGGCAGTTTCTTCAGGACTGATACTAAATTGTCTGGAGAAGGGGAGGAGGTTAAGAAGCTGGTGAAGATGCCAGGGTACAAGTTAAAGACAGACAGCATCGTGACCATCTGGCACCATTTTCTAATCTAAGCCCTTTAGAGGCCGTATAAAGTCACAGTAGCTGGACAGAGAGCACAAGGGAAGTAAAACAAAGAAGAAATGAAGACTCAAATGAAGAAATAAATATCACTCCTGTGAATTTCACCGTGTGCCCCATTTCCACCACTTTGATGCTATGAGTTCTAGGCAAGCCACGTAATAATGATATGATTTCAGCAGACTGAGATATGGTCAGTGGCAATGTATGATCCCAGGGAAATCTGCTAGGAGTGCAGAGCAGCCAGGCCATGATTGGAGATGGGCACACTCCTCAGAGCCAGACTGGGGTGATCACAGCACAGCATAGCCAGGCCCTGGTGGCTCATCTTCTGGATGGATCATCAAGGCTGGTTCTCCTGAGATTCTGCCCATGTGTAGGGGTCTACATCCAGGCACTGCCCATCCACACCAGCTTTAAGAAAAGTTACCCCTTTCCTCTATAGCGGGAATCTTGTCTGTAGTTTACAAATGTGAAAACTGAACTTCTGAGCTAATAGGTGAGTGTGGTTTGCACAGCTGATGGCAAAGCTGGAATCTGACTACAGTTCTGCCTGACTTTAAAGCATATCTTAATGACTACATCAGCTAATACTGAAATTACCCCAGGACCCCTCTGTAGGTACCAACTGCTATCATGTTGTTATTCAGTCGCTAAGTCAAGTCAGACTCTTTGCAACCCCATGGATGGCAGCATGTCCCTGTCATGCTTCCCTGTCCTTCACCATTTCCCAGAGTTTGTTCAAACTCACATCTGTAGAGTCAGTGATGCTATCCAACCATCTCATCCTCCATTTCCCCCTTCTCCTCCTGCCTTCAATCTTTCCCAGCATCAGGGTCTTTTCCAGTGAGTCGTTTCTTCTCATCAGGTGACTGCAATATTGCAGCTTCAGCTTCAGCATCAATCCTTCCAATGAATATTCAGGGTTGATTTCCTTTAGGAATGACTGGTTTGACCTCCATACTATTCAAGAGACTAAGCCTCTCATGTAAACAGAGTTATTTGTTCTGTTCCATTTTTCCATACTTTCTTGACCGTATTAAAAGAACAGATGCAGCAGAAAAATGACATCATATCAAAATGGAGATTTATAATATTTGAACGCTTGATGCTGAAGTTGCAACTCCAATACTTTGGTCACCTGGTGCAAAGAACTGACTCAACGGAAAAGACCCTGATGCTGGGAAAGATTGAGGGCAGGAGAAGAGGACGACAGAGGATGAGATGGTTGGATGGGATCATCGACTCGATGGACATGAGTTTCAGCAAGATCTGGGAGCTGGTGATGAATAGGGAAGCCTAGTATGCTGTAGTCCATGGGGTCGCAAAGAGTCAGACATGAGAGCAACTGAACTGAACTGAATGTGCTTGCCAAAGGAGACTGCTGATAACTGAACTAGCAAAGAATTAAAACTGTAATGGAAATTTACAGAAAAAATAATGGTATTCATCATTTCCAGTATATAATGTACGTGACTATTGCCAACATATTTTTTTTCTGGACTGTTAGAGTTTTCCTAATATGTATATCCATCATGGAAGTCGCATCAATTCCTTTAGACTAAAAATCCTGCTGTCAGGACTTCCCTGGTATTCCAGTGGCTAAGGCTCTGAGCTCCCAATGCAGGGAGCACAGGTTCAATCACTGTTTGGGGAACTAAGACCCCCACACGCCATTCAACATGGTCGAAACAAACCCACCTTGATGTCCCTTTTTCTTTCTTCCCTCCCAAAACACACCTTTCCCCTGTGAGACAAGACTCACATCTGGTCTTTTGATTTCTGTCCTGTCTTTGCAATTGTCCCCAAACCAAGTATGAAGTCAGTTTTTCCTCTCGGGAACTATAACTAGCAAGGGGAAAAAAGATCCCCATTCTCACTGTCTCTATGGAGTGGATTTCTTCATTTTCAAAGAACTACTATTTCTCTTTATGGGTTGCTAACTAACATCTGCAAAAATAAGTCCTTTCGGCACAATAATTGGCTCTGGAACCCACTGTAGTGAAATTTGACCTGCATCCCCATCTCAGCTCAGTCCCAGTGTCCTGTTGTAATTCTTCCTCATAGGCAGTCAGTACCACAAACACAGGTGCAGGCAAGCAGTGATGTTTTATTAAAGCAACGTATTATGGATTTAGGGAAAACACATACCTGATTGCACTTGCAGATAAGTGGCCGTAGGAGCCACTTGCTGAAGAGCTGCTGCGGGAATTATTGAGAATTGTGACCAAGGAGTTGGGAGACGTCCTTATCATGGTCTGAAGGTCAAAGCTATGATCGGACAGTGGCGATATGGACAGTGTACGTTTTCGGCTCGGCCGGGCTGACAGTCTAGGGCTGGGGAATCTGGTGCCTGTTATATAAACAAAACAGAATCTGATTACCTGTGGCTGGCCTGGGTACCTGATATCTATTCCTGTTACCCTGCATGGAAGCACTGAAGGATAAGAAGCCAGCGACCAGTGGTGACAAGTACCTTTCTCTTTCCGCTTGTGATCTACTGGCTACAATTGAGGGAATTAGGGAGAAATATTTATCTTCCAGGGACTTACCTCAGGGGAGCTCTGTTTATTAATGTGCAGGCAAAATGATAAATTGCTAAACAAAAGGGAAAGACTTTTATGTGTTATCCCTCTCATTTCCACTGATTTATGAATCTGACGGCTGCTTAGATATTCTCATCATTAATTCACCACAAGCGACAAAGACAGTGGTTCCCACAGTCAGATTGCACCCATCCTCCCCACTCCCAACACACATGGCTTTAAAGCAAGGAGCCAAAGGGGAAAAATGAATTAAAGTATCCTAAGATAAAAAAAAAAAAATCCAGCTTAGTTATGCCTTCATGTCCCCATGATTTCTGTAACTATCTGATCATGGACTATTTATGGCTTTACTAAAAAAACTGATAAATACATTATGCTAAATTAATGGTTCACGATGGGGCGGTGGGAATAGATTTTGCCCCCAGGGGACATGTGACAACATCTGGAGATATTTGGGTTATCACAACTCAGGGGGTGCTAGAAACATTGAGAGGGTAAAGAAGCTACTGCACACCCCGGGATATGCAGGGCAGGTCCCCATCGAGAAGAATCATCTAGTCCTAGTAGTGCCAAAACTGAAGGACCCTGCCTTAAATTCCCCAGTATCTAACAGCCTAAGTCCCAAGAAACATTTAAAAGCTTGGGATTGTGGTTTGTTTACCCATTTTCCAAGGGCAGGTTGGGAGGGACCCTCTAAGCATTATAATAAGATAACATGAGTCACTTTTAGTTCTCTGGTTATTAGATAGATCAATCAATTAATTAATTCTATGCATTTATTAGAGTTATGCATTTATTAGACTTCAAGAAGATTTCACTGATGAATTTCTGTTCTAGAGGTTAGTAACTCATACTTAAATGCCTGCCAACTTAATACAATGCTTGTTATACAGAGAGTTAAAAATTAAATGCCCATTTGCCTGCAATTTGGTAGATGTTAGAGATCTAAGTTTCTGAGCATAACTATAAATGTGGCCCAGAGGCCCACTCCTGCCTTTTCTAAGGTCACATTTACATTACAGAGTGAGCAAACCAAGTTTAATGACAGAATGAGAATATAACCTTACTAGGTAAGAGGCAAATCAAATATAATTACTTCTGAGAAAGAATGGAGGGTTTCTATTTCAAAAAATGGGTACATCTGCTTACAGGGACATGCAATTTGGGGGTACACAGTAAACGGTAGAAGAGGGTAAGACTTCTTTATAGAAAAATGTCTGGGTACCTGGTCTATAGAAAACTAATTGGGAATATTTTCTTCATCAGAGGTGAACCTTGACACAAGATAACAATCCAACACGATTTAAGATAATTTAATGAAATGCAATAGATGACTATGAAAGACTTACAGATATTATAGAGATAAATAGACATACTTTATAGCTAATAAAAAATAAATCATAAACTGGAACTTAGTACCATCCATGAATATAAAACTGGTAAACCAATTTGAATGTCAAATGTGGTTCCCACTTAAATCCTTCTTTCAGGCACATTGAAAATTGGATTTCTTCATTTAGAAGTTTCATGACCCACCTGATTTAGGCAATGTGAGTACAAAAACAACAGTCCCACTGTGTTCACAGCTTTTACTGCCTAAATACGCATCTTTTATTAAGATATCAGCTGTACACATTAATGTTTCATATTTACTCACTATGAGAGGATAATCTCATCAAAGAAGTTTTTCAATGAAGAAATGCATTCCACTCCCAAAGGACTCCAAGGACAAACCAGACTTCTGGTCAACTTCCATATCATCCTTGACAGTAACCATTCTCAATGAGACTTGATGATCCCTGGCAGAGTTGGAAGTAGCAGGACATTCCAGACAGAGCTGATGCCCTGATTTAAATCACTAACTAGATGAGGAGGTCATCTGATGCTATGAAACACTGGGGCCTATATCCCCTCACATCATCTGAGGACAGAGCCCAAGGCCTTTCATGGAAGCTTGTGGTTCCCTAGGGCCTGGCTGGTCCATCTCCTCTGTTTTCCCCTCCAAGATGGGCACTTACGTAAGTCAGTTTCCACCACATAAACAGTATGATTTTCAGGAGCATTTAGGACTTCTCTAGGATATTCCCTATAGGGATTACTTGCTCTCCTATCTTCAAAAGTCACTAGAATCCCAAAAGGTGGGATTAGAGCCATAAAACAGGCTTGTTCATTCTAATGCCCAATACAACTCTATCCTGGAGCTGGCTGAAACCCTGGTAAGCCCACTGGTGGCACATTTAAAAGTCAGGTGCTCATCTGAGCCCAGTTTACTGCTGCTTTTCTGCCAACCAATGAGTCCTGAAGATTTGTTACAGTGGAGTAGAATGACCCACTTGATCCCAGGCTGGCTCTGCTTTCACTACTGCAGAGCCAATGTAGAAATTTAACCTCATTTCGCTTCTCCCTTGAAAAAAATCTCATAGGTTTTGTATTTAAAACATAAGAACACAGGACTTATCTGGAAGTCCAGTGACCAAGACTCCACGCTCCCAACGCAAGGGGCCTGGGTTTGATCCCCTGTCAGGGAACTAGATCTCACTTACTGCAACTAAGAGCTTGCATGAGGCAACTAAAGATCCTGCATGATTCAACTAAAAAAAAAAAATCCCGCATGCCATGACACAACTAGGATTCAGCACAGCCACTTAAATAAAATGGTTTAAAAAAAAATAGAAGAAAGCTAAATGCTACTTCAACTACTTCAGAGGGCGGGGATATAGTACTTTTTAAATGCTTTCCAACCCGTTATTATGCTCTTCCCAACCCCCTAGCAACGAAGCAAAGAAAGTCATCAGCGTTTAGGACAGTGATTTAGGATCTTCTGTTGAAGGGAACAGCTAAACTACAAGGTAAGGGTTTCAAAACAGCTGAAAGACAAGTGGCCCAGGTCTCCACTGATCACCCTGCTTCCTCCTAAATATAAGCCTGAGCAGTCTCATTGTTCCAATACCAATTTCCCCACTCTGGCTTTCTGTTAATTGTTTTGTTTCTCTATTCTAATGAAAGATTTTGACAAAGAAAAAGGAGGTTTCTTTTTATGTGATGAATAATAGGATATCTAAATTCCTACTTAATGACAATCAATTTACCATATACTCTGGCAAATTAAAATGCCTTTAATTAGTTTTTACTAAGTAAAAGGGTAGCTTCATCCTTTATTTAGATAAAAACCGCCATTGCCTGACTAAACACATTCTCATCAAATAGAGAAGGTAATATGGGTTGACCTTCCAAGGAGTCTCTCTTATTTTAATTCTTTATTTGCAGATTTTTAAATAACTGATTTGCATAATAACACTCAACTTTTTTTTTTTTCCAACAACCCCTAATTGAAACATGGTCATGATGAATCTGCAATGGAAACTCTTTCTTCTACAAAGCAGAACCACAAAATCCCTGTGGAAGATGTAACATGTTTCTTTCACTTTGGGTGAGGTAATGAACTCCCCAATGGAAACCCACCCAAGCTGTGTTCCTATGTAACCCAGCTAAGCTACTTCATGACATTAAGCGGACCAGAGCTATAGGTTTTACAGTGTGGGCCTGTAAAATGATGCCCTGATTTAAATTTCTGTCTATTGTAAATCTGAGAGCTGAACTGTTAACCACTGCTAGAGAATGGACCATGCCCACTAATCGTCACAGAAGAATCCAAACAGCCTCTAGATAGAGAAGCACAAATTAATCACTGCTACGAGAAGAAACAAACAAAGTCTTTAGCATATGTCCTACTCAAACTCATATTATCTTCGGATTCAAAGGGTTTCATTATGTACACCTCAGATGATACTTTGGCTTCACTTCCTGGCACCTACTAAATGGATGTGAACCTAAAGAATAAAAACTCTTCGATGTTCTGAGAAATGATAATCACAGGTTCTAGTCTGTACCTCTAGTCTAGAGAAGTGGCACTGAGGAGTTATCATAAACCTTGAGGGGTCCAAAAGTAAGTCATATAAAGTGCATCCAATGATCCCATTTTCCTCCACTGCTAGATACTAAGACTAGCCCTTTATAATGTGGAAATGATTTTTGTTTCCTGTGTAAGAGGAATTTTTGTTTCCTGTGTAAGACAGAATTTTTTAACATAAAGAAAACACAGGAGCACACACAACAAAGAGCAGCCCCTGTTCGCAACAACTAGAGAAAGCATGCACAAAGCAATGAAGACTCAGTATAGCCAAAAATAAATTAAATAAATAAGACATAGAGTCTCTTAAAATAACATTTTTTAAAAAAGAAAACATAGGAGGAAAGTAAGAAAAAATAAAACCATGAAAAACATGAAATAAAGTATAGTTCTCTTTTTAAAGTTAATTTTTAAAGCATAAAATCTATAAAATCAAGAAACGATTGGTCAAAAGCATGTTCATCATATCAAACACATTCCCTTATTCTGCTACCAAAAAAATCAGAGCTGACTAGTGTTTTTGTGTATCTGCCAAATTATAATTGCCTGCATCTTTGAGTTCATTAACATAAGCTGTGCTAATTGGCGAGTTTCAGGATGGCCAAGTCTGTGGGAGCTTCCTAGCAAACCAAGGGAACCAGAGCCCCAAATACTGATGGTGCCTCCTCCTTCTCTGCTTTGAAAAGTTAGGTAATCAACTCATCTTAGAATCTTCCTCTCCCTTTCATGGATTAGCTTGGCCATGCCCAGGGTTATAGAGGACAGCCCTGCCACTTACTATCCATGGCGTGAAGATACTCCATGTGGATGGCCCCTGCGCCGGCGGTGGCAGCAGAGGGAATGATGTCTGCATAGGGACTGCGCTGGCCGGCTAACAGGGCCATCTGATGATAGTATTCTGCTGGGCTGACTCCGGCGTGGGGGGCTGGATGGAAGAGGAGACAAGAAAAGCATGGTTACCAGTCGGAAGAAGGTCCACAAGAAGCTTTTCTTGAGACACCCCAAAATCCATGTGTCATGTAGCCCACAGAGCCATTCCTTTCATGGTTTGTTCTAGGAAAACTTCTTTAACTCAAACTGTCCTTCGCTGAAGTTGCCCAGATATCATTGATTAGAAAATAAAACTGAAGGAAAAGCACAGAAAAAACAAATTCAAGTACATGATAAAACTTTTGAGGTTAGTTTCAAGAAATCACTAAGACTGGCATGTATACACTACTACATAAAAAATAGATAACTAATGAGAACCTGTGTCTAGCACAGGGAGCTCTACTGAGTGCTCTGTGGTGACCTAAATGGGAAGGAAACCCCAAAAAGAGGGGATATATGTATACATATAGCTGGTTCACTTTGCTGTGCAGCAGGAACTAACAACATTGTAAAGCATCTAGACTCCGATAAGCAATGATTAAATTTACATATGTGCATGTATCGGTACACTAATTCCACTGTTTGCTCCCAAAATAAAAGTGTCTTATATCAAACGGAAACAGTGACACACTTTATTTTCTTGGGCTTCAAAATCACTGTAGATGGTGATTGCAGCCATGAAATTAAAAGACCACTTGCTCCTTGGAAGAAATGCTACAACCAACCTAGACAGCATATTAATAAGTAGAGACATTACTTTGCCAAAAAAGGTCCTTCTAGCCAAAGCTCTGGTTTTTCAAGTAGTCACATATGGATGTGAGAGTTGGACTATAAAGAAAGCTGAGCACCAAAGAATTGATGCTTTTGAACTGTGGTGTTGGAAAAGACTCTTGAGAGTCCCTTGGACTGCAAGGAGATCCAACCACTTCATTGGAAGGACTGATACTGAAGCTGAAACTCCAATACTTTGGCCACCTGATGAGAAGAACTGACTCATCTGAAAAGACCCTGATGCTGGGAAAGACTGAGGACAGAAGGAGAAGGGGACAACAGAGGATGAAATGGTTGGATGGCATCAGTGACTCAATGGACATAAATTTGAGCAAGCTCCAGGAGCTGGTGATGGACAGGGAAGCCTGGTGTGCTGCAGTCCGTGGGATCTCAAAGAGTTGGACATGACTGTGCGACTGAACTGACTGAGTATATCGAATCACTGTATGTTCACACTTTTTTTTTCACATTTCTTACAGTAATAGACAACTTAGATAACTACAATGACCTTCCTGACATATTTAAAATACTTCCCTAAGCTTTCTGGCAAGAGGGTCTGAGTCAGCTCTCAGTAGCTGGAGGACCCAGGTCCATGAGTGGAAAAGGCAGCACAGCCTGAATTTAATAACATATGACTGGGTGGTAAGCTGCAATTTTGTGTTCCATAATTTTAAAGCTCTTTTTTTTTTTTCATTTCAAAATCAAGAAGAAATATACCTATCAATCTGGAGCAATTTACTGGCAAGTGTCAGCCCTGTAAGAGGAGGATAATAATCGGTTTCCACCGGACAACTTTGTGCCAAAGCTGCAGGATACTATAGCAGTTCTGAGGGTGGGCTCCAGAGGCACTAAGATCTCATGCAAATCCCAGCTCCACCTCTTGAGGAAGTTGCTGAGAGCAGTGAAGGCGATGGTGCATGGACAGTGGTTAGCATGTAACATTAGATCAATAAAAGCTAGTTTTATCATTAAAATGTAGAAACAGTGGCATTCTAGCAACAGGTCTAGGTATGCTTTATATTTGTGTTCAAATACTTTTTATTTACTAAAGTACAGTTGATTTACAATGTTTATTTCAGATAATATAGTAAAGCAATTCAGTTATATATACACACATATATTTTTTTCATATTCTTTTCCAGTGTATGTATTAAAAGATATAGAATATATTAATAGTTCTCTGTACTATACAGTCCATTGTTTATCTAGTTTACGTATAGTAGTATGTATCTATTAACACCAAATCCCTAGTTTATCCCTCCAACCCTCTTTCCCAAACCAAATGTCTGTTTTCTAAGTCTGTGAATCTATTTCTGTTTTGCAAACAAGTTATGTGTGTGTATGTGTGTGTGTGCACGCATGTACACTCAATATCATCTGACTCTGCAACCCTATGGGCTGTAGCCCACCAGGTTGCTCTATCTGTGGAATTTTTCAGGCAAGAATACTAGAGTGAGTTGCCTTTTCCTCATCCAGGGGATCTTCCCAGCCCAGGGATCGAACTTGCATCTCTACCATCTCCTGCAATGGCGAGCAGATTCTTTACCATTGTGCCACCTGGGAAACCTGTAAATAAGTTAATCTGTATCATTTTTTTTAGAGTCCACATATAAGTGATATATTTGTCTTTCTCTGTCTGACTAACTTCAATTAGTAGGTCAGCTCTAGGTCCAACATGGTGCTACAAATGGTATTATTTCATTCTTTTTAAAATACTATTTTCTATATCTTATCTTTTATTGATTCTTCTTTATATTTCATACTTTTCATACATCATAAAGATAGATATATACAAAAATCATGGAATGCAAGAGACAAATATGAGTGTCTTCACTTTGGGTATGAATTGGACTTCTGTGAGGCAGGACAAAAAATGCAGAACCAATCAAAAATGTTTTATTCATACTCATCATCAAACACTATGAAAAGCAGATGATAAGGTGCTTTAACTAGAGGTACTGCCTTCAGCGGCCCCACTAAATTTCCAGAAGCCAGGTATCATTCCGAGCCCATCGTCAGCTGACCTGTCTACCCTTCTCTCCCTCTGCTCTTGAGAGTCACTTTCCTGGAGTCCCAAGTATTCTATGGAGGTGACTCTCCATTTTTCCCACTGAAAAACCAAATGCAATGCAGAACAAACTCGGATCTCACTCTTTTAGTTTTATTTTTAAAGTGTGCATCTTGTCCAAATGGCAAAACGTCTTCTTTGTGTACTATACAAGTGTATCCACTGCATTGAATCAGAGGGAAAAACAGTGAGTCAGCAGCTGTTGCTGGAGCCCAGCCACTCCTGGAAGTACGACTGGGTGAATATAATACTGAAACATTTCAGGCTCCAGCTTCCACCTACTATTCCCACCATGCACAACCAGCCCTGGGAAGCATCTGCATGGAGAATATGGGCCGTGCAGGGGCAAACACTGCTGGGTAAGCCGGAGCACACGTGTGCCCACATAAGCACCAGCAATTTGTGGTTTGCTGCAGAGAACTCACAGTTCTCTTCTTGTCATCAGCACAGCTTAAGCCATTCCGAGCCTTAACACAGATTCTAGCAATTGTAGACAGGTGAGTTTGTATATCTGTTCATGAAATGGGAAATGCACTCTCTGAACCAAAGAGACATTAAAAAGAAATTTTTTTTTGTATTGGGGTATAGTTGATTTATAATGCTGTGTTAGTTGATTTATAATGCTTTGGGTGTACAGCAAAGTGAATCTGTTATGCATATACATATTCCCACTTTTTTTTAGGTTCTTTTCACATATAGGCCATTATAGAGTATTGAGTGGAGTTCCCTGTGCTACCCTGTAGGTCCCAAAGGAACATTTTAATCATGGGCAGTTGTGGAATGAACAGCTCCAATTTAAAAGTCAGGTGACAATAATTAATTGGGAGGCTCAAAGAACAACAGGAATCTGGTCCTTGGGAGCTGAAAATGAGCATCCTATATAAGAGAATTAAAGTCAAAGGTCCTTTCTTGTCCCACTGCATCCCTCTTGCAGTGTTCGTGTGGCATGGTCAAAGACAGAGGGCACATTTAACAAGGCCAGGCCATCATGTTCTCTAAGACCTTGCTACTCAGAATGTGGTCCCTAGACCCGCAGCACTGAAACTACCTGGGGGCGTCTCAGAAGTGCAGAACCTCAGCCCCCCAGACCCATCCCACCAGGAAGCATATTTAATCACCATCCCAGGTGATGTATATGTACACTGGGGTTTGAAAAGTGTGGCTCCAATGGACGCATCTGTGTACATGTGCCCTTCAGACCTGAAGAAAAAAGTGTTCCTCAGAAGGTGAGCAAAATGTGCTGGTTACACAAGTACAATACGGGAATGGCAATAGGGCCAGTCTAAATAGAGCCACAAAACAGAGTAGTGAATAGGAGGATTTGGGTGTCACAGCATTCAGGCTCTTGAGTTCCACCTCTACCACTTACTAGCCAAGGAACCAGGTTGCAAGTTACTTGGCCCGTCTGTCAAATCCTCATCTGAAAATGGAGATTATATCCTCACCCTCATGGAGGTGTCATAACACTGAAAGAAGAGCACGCAATCGCAGCACTTAGCACAGCCCCTGGCACATGGGACACAAACGCATCAGTTACTCTTTACCACGTCCCACGATGTGTGGAAGCAGGCTAGGCTGGTCTGAAACTCACCATCTGTGGGGCTCAGCCCACGAGCGGCCGAGATCATGGAGAGGGATGGGCTGCTGTGCAGGGACCGGATGTAGTCCATGTAGGGGTTGATGTAGGGATGCGGGGGGCTGAAGGGGGACTCGGAAGCTGCAGCAGGGTTCCGATGTGGGGAGATCCTGATGAAGGGCAGGTCAGAATACGTGGGGCTACTAGATAAGGCAGAAGGCCTGGGTAAAAAGAAAAGCAGACACAACAGGTATACATGAGACAAGGGCTCCATAGGCAGAGGCTGTCTGTGAAAGAAAATAAGCACAATTTTGAGGTGTCTTGGAGGAAAAAATATCAGGCATTTACATTTCTAATACTAGGACCTTAAAAATCACAGTGACATAATGCAGGCAGAATGCTATTGTACAATTATTTAGGCAAAGAAATTTGACCTTTGAGAAATTTTCTGGCACTCGCAATACAAGAAAAAAAAAAGCCTTTGGTTTTCCTCATGAGAAGAAATTCTAAACAGGCATCTGAGCTTGAGATAGTTGTGATTCTATTTTCCATTTGACGTGAATGTTAATTTCACTGCTGAACTTACCTCTCATCATCATAGTGCTGCATTAAAAAAAAAAAAAGAAAGGAAGGAAGGGAGGGAGAGAGGAAGGGAAGAGAAAGAAAGGGAGAAAGGAAGGAAGGGTGGAAGGAAAGAAAGGAGAGAAAGAAAAGAAGGAAGATTCGGCTGGCTTGGAAGTCTGAGCATGCACAAGGCAGAGATGCCTACAAATAAGAAAAAAGTCTAATTGCAAGAGTCTGTGAGAAGCATGAAATTGACAGTCCATAAGGCCATGCTCCAGCTTTAGTGCTCTAGGTCTTGCAGTTGTGAATAAAATCATTTTCTCCCATCTGTATTTCCCTGTTTTGAAGGCGGCCATAGGAGGCAGCTTTCTCTCATACTTTTTTTGCATGTGGCTTCCTGATTGGCCACATTCAGTGAACAATCAGTAATGAAGTGCTCCTGGGGACAGAAAGTTGGAAAAGATTGAGCTCATATCCTAGTTATAAGAAGCAAATGTAGAGTGTAAGCTTTTGGCTGATGCAAATAAATTCTAAGGCATACCTTGCTGCCACCATACCCCACCCACTCCAGGGGATGCCCTTCCTAGAGCCAGTCCCATGCCCTGGGCACAGGCATTTGTAGAATGGCCAGTCTGTGGAACACCCCCTAGCTGCCCTGTTCCTCCTCTAATAGAAAACGTTTTGTGTGATAATCCAGTGAACTGGCTCTGACAGGCTAAACATTTGTACTTTCCCTTTTTTCATTCACAGAGAATATGGCCATAAAAAGGCCAGGCTGTGATAGAGTGGGAAGTACTGACTGCAAACTCCTCTCAGGGCACTGGCTTTAGGAGTGAAAGGAAGGGGAGGAGAAACAATTTCTCATCCCACCTCCCCAGCAAAGGCACACACAGTCGGGGCTCTGGCCCCCAACTCCATCAGAATGAAATCCTGGGAGAAGCCCGTTCTTGCAAGTGCACAGAACGGACACTGAATTAAATGAAACCAAAGCTCATACCGTGATTTTCTCCCAGTAGAAAATCAAAGAGGTTAAAATACACGAGAGAGAAGGGATTTTCCTGACTGTCTCCTTCTTACTCTTTTTACCATTTTGAACTTAAAAAAAAAAAAAAAAATGAGGCTTTTTATTTGTTCTTAAGATGCCACTTCTGGAGAAATAAACTACAAATCCAGAGTTTTCTAAATTTACATGTGGGCAGGGTGAGAAGTCACCACCACCATGTAACTAAAATAGCTACGTCTTTTTCAAACAACTTGAGGCTTTCCATAATCACTTAGAAAACAGAAATTGGCAAGATCTATTAGTCTATCCTATTTTAGCTTTTTTCTACAAAATAAATTAGCTCTGTGTCATTGGTTAAATCTGAAGCTCCATTTAGACCCACTGCTACTTTAGAGAACATAAGACTCTTAAAATTCAGTCATTCATTTTCTACCGGAAAGGAAAATCAATCCTTCCAATCTGATTCAAGTGATTATTACGAAATACGGCTCATTTGTGGATTTATGATGAGAGACAGATGCCACAAGAACAGACATGTCAGTAGAGAAGCCAGCATTTCGAGATCCAAGAGATGATACCTCCTAGACAAGCTTTTTTTATGATCCATGAAGAACTCACTTTGAATCAGTGGAGGTGATGCCATTGTTTATTGATTTTTTGGTGAGGCAAAATATCGGAACCTATAATCTTTCTCAAGTTCCAGAATTGAAAATGGTAGTAAGAATATTCCTAGCAGCTTAGATGCCATTGAAGAATCATAGATGGGAAAAAAAAAACACAGCATTTAGAACAATATGAACATTATAGATGTCAGGGTGAAGTGGTCGCCAGTCCCAAAGAAGCAGAAAAACTCTCGCTTTCCTCTTCTCACAAATTTGTGGATGTTGATGTGCACACCGTCCCCTTCACTTTCATTTGACCTGTTTCCATAGAAGACTGAGGATAACTATTCTATGAGTAACGAATCAAGACCTGGGGACCTCTTTCCCAAAAGGAACACCCAGGCTCCATCCTCGCTTCCACACCAGTGTGGGGCAACAGCAGAAAAGAGGGTTGTTGCCTCCAAGATCTGGAGATAAAGTCAGGCAACTCCACATACTCTGGCGAACGTCATATGCATGCATGTCACTCCCCTCCAGAGACAATGCAGGGAAGATATGGTGTCGCCTATTTCTCAATGAGATGGTGGGACACATTTTCAAACAGGCATGCATTCAGTTGTGTCCGACTCTCTGCGACCCCATGAACTGCAGCACGCCAGGCCTCCCTGTCCATCAGCAATGCCCAGAGTCCACCCAAACCCATGTCCACTGAGTTGGTGATGCCATCCAACCATCTCATCCTCTGCCATTCCCTTCTCCTACCCTCAATCTTTCCCAGCATCAGGGTGTTTTCAAATGAGTCAGCTCTTCACATCAGGTGGCCAAAGTATTGGAGTTTCAGCTTCAACACCAGTCCCTAAAGAAAAGAACTATCTAGTAGACAAAAGTCAGCCACCCCCTGGATACAACATGAAAATGGTTAATGAGGGTCACTCTGGGTGGGGTCATCAGGAGTTCTGGAGACAGTTGACTCAGATCATCAAAGCAGTAGTACTATGGAAGGGCTTGTGGATGAAGGGGAACTGACATGAACGGGACAAGAAGCTGTGTGGTTTTGGCTGTGATATGAAGCACTCTTGGTGGCTCATGTGGTAAACAGCCTGCCTACAGTGCAGGAGACCCAGGTTCGATCCCTGGGTCGGGAAAATGCCCTGGAGAAGGAAATGGCTATCCACTCCAGTACTCTTGCCTGGAGATTCCATGGGCAGATAAGCCTGGTGGGCGATAGTCCATGGAATTGAGACAGTCAATGACTAGGCAGGTTGATAAGAAGTCCAGGGTTCCCTAGGAGGAGAAGGGGTCTGCGGCTCTCAAGAAGGAGATAAGGGTCTGGAATTCTCAAGGAAGAGAAAAGGACAAACATTTTTTCTACATTCCTTAATCTTAGTCACATAAAATGTTTTTTTTTTTTCTTTAAGCCCAGAGCTGATGATTGCACAACAAAACAACTCAGCTTAAACTCTGTACCAATGATTATATAACAATAATGTATCCTGTTTGAGGACAGTTTCTCCTTCTTGAAAATCTTCTGATTAATCCTGTTATTTTAAAATGTATATTACTACGGAAATGGGTCTCTTAAGATCTTTCTACTATTAGTTAGTTAGTATTATAACTAACTATTATATTAGTTCTAATACTGTCATCTCAGTGATCAGTGCAAAGATACAGAGGAAACCATTAGAATGGGAAAGGCTAGAGATCTCTTCAAGAAAATTAAAGATACCAAGGGAACATTTCATGCAAAGATAGGCGCAATAAAGGACAGAAATGGTATGGACCTAACAGAAGCAGAAGATACTAAGAAGAGGTGGCAAGAATGCACAGAACTATACAAAAAAGATCTTCATGACCCAGATAATCACAATGGTGTAATCACTCACCTAGAGCCAGATATCCTGAAATGTGAAGTCAAGTGGGCCTTAGGAAGCATCACTACCAACAAAGTTAGTGGAGGTGATGGAATTCCAGTGGAGCTGTTTCAAATCCTAAAAGAGGATGCTGTGAAAGTGCTGCACTCAGTATGTCAGTAAATTTGGAAAACTCAACACTGGCCACAGGACTGGAAAAGATCAGTTTTCATTCCAACCCCAAAGAAAACCAATGCCAAAGAATGCTCGAACTACCGCATAATTGCAATCATCTCACATGCTAGTAAAGTGATGCTCAAAATTCTCCAAGCCAGGCTTCAACAATATATGAACCGTGAACTTCCAAATGTTCAAGCTGGTTTTAGAAAAGGCAGAGGAACCAGAGATCAAATTGCTAACATCCACTGGATCATCAAAAAAGCAAGAGAGTTCCATAAAAACATCTACTTCTGCTTTATTGACTATGCCAAAGCCTTTGACTGTGTGGATCACTATAAACTGTGGAAAATTCTGAAAGAGATGGGAATACCAGACCATCTGATCTGCCTCTTGAGAAACCTGAATGCAGGTCAGGAAGTAACAGTTAGAACTGGACATGGAACAACAGACTGGTTCCAAATAGGGAAAGGAGTATGTCAAGGCTGTATATTGTCACCATGCTTATTTAACTTATATGCAGAGTACATCATGAAAAACACTGGCTACATGAAGCACATGCTGGAAGGTTGCCAGGAGAAATATCAATAACATCAGATATGCAGAGGACACCACCCTTATGCCAGGAAGTGAGGAAGAACTAAAGAGTCCCTTGATGAAAGTGAAAGAGGAGAGTGAAAAAGTTGGCTTAAAGCTCAACATTCAGAAAACTAAGATCATGGCGTCTGGTCCCATCACTTCATGGGAAATAGATGGGGAAACAGTGGAAACAATGGCAGACTTTATTTTGGGGGGCTCAAAAATCACTGCAGATGGTGATTGCAGCCATGAAATTAAAAGACACTTGCTCCTTGGAAGAAATGCTATGACCAACCTAGACAGCATATTAAAAATCAGAGACATTACTTTGTCAACAAAGGTCCATATAGTCAAGGCTATGGTTTTCCCAGTAGTCATGTATGGGTGTGAGAGTTGGACTACAAAGAAAGCAGAGGGCCAAAGAATTGATGCTTTTGAACTGTGGTATTGGAGAAGACTCTTGAGAGTCCCTTGGACTGCAAGAAGATCCAACCAGTCCATCCTAAAGGAAATCAGTTCTAAATGTTCATTGGAAGGACTGATGCTGAAGCTGAAACTCCAGTAGTTTGGCCACCTGATGTGAAGAGCTGACTCATTTGAAAACACCCTGATGTTGGGAAAGATGGAAGGAGGGAGAAGAAGGGGATGACAGAGGATGAGATGGTTGGATGGCATCACAGACTCAATGGCATGAGTTTGAATAAGCTTCGTTAGTTGGTGATGGACAGGGAGGCCTGGCAGGCTGCAATCCATGGGGTCACAAAGAGTCGGACACGACTGAGCGACTGAACTGAACTGAATCCTATCATCTTAAAATGTAAATTGTGGGAGTGGATCTGGTAAGATCTTTACCACCTTGGGACATTCTTTTGATTTATTGTAATAACCAATTAAAAAGTATATAGTTCCCTTGCTAACACTAGCATGGGGCATTCTCCATTCCCCCGTCTGATGTCTGTGTCAGAAGCTTTCTCTGTCCCTTTTTATACTTTAATAAAACTCTGCTACACTAAAACTCATGAGTGATTAAGCCTGGTCCCTGCTCCCGAAGCTAAATCTTCTTGAGATCATGAATCCTACACATTCACTGTAAGCTATCAGAATCACCAAGAGTAATACATGACTAAGCAACTAACACTTTCACTTGTCCTAGATAGTCCAATAGGGGGATACCTACTGGACGAATATCGTGGGATACCCAGGATATCCTGGGAGGGCTAGCAAGTGAATATAACTAAAGCCTCATGTACTGAACCTAGCATCTAACAAATATCAATACATACATACTTATATTACAAATTATACTAATATATTCTACCCCTAATATATACATGTACACGACAGACACAGATATGTATACATGTACATATATACTCAAGTGTGTGTGTAAGTTGCTCAGTCATGTCTGACTCTTTGTGACCCTATAGACTGTAGCCCGCTAGGCTCCTCTGTCCATGGAATTTTCCAAGCAAGAATACTAGAGTGGGTTGCCATTTCCTCCTACAGGGGATCTTCCTGACCCAGGAATTAAGCCAGCATCTCCTGCACTGGCAGGCAGATTCTTTACAACTTAGCCTCCTGGGAAGCCCACATATTACTCATACATACACATATTCACACATGCATATTAGGGATGGCAAATACAGCATACTATGTGATTTTCAAACATAAATATTGGAACTCTATTTTCAAAGCAAATCTTATGATAGAAACATAACTGTCTGCTTTGTTTCCCAATCTGACAGACCCCAGGAAGCATCTCCTTGAATTTCCAAGTACCCTTCACTCAAAATCATAAAACTACATAAGGTGGTTAAGAACATGAACTCAGGTATCATTAAATGCAAGAGCTTGGAAAGAACTGAACTTACACTCAGGCTCATTCCTGGCTCTGTCACTGACGCATGTTTCTTTATACAGAAAATGGAACCACAGCATCTCCCTGCCAGGCCTCTGTCACGGCCAGCACTGGACACTAGGTAAATAAATGATGGAGGTCACTGATATTCTTGGTGGTTGCCAGAACCACCCAACGAAACTTTTTCGTGTGAGCAAACAAATGTGTAAATGACAAGACTTTTGGAGACTAGTGTTCCCATTCTCTTGCTATTCAATTTCTCACTGAAAGTTGATGACTTACTCATTTTGTCTCTACATCAGACTCTTGTGAGTCAGGCTATTCTGACACTTCTCTAGTGCTGAAGCCAGACAAAAATGAGTTTCTAAGCCATCAATGCTGAGCATCCAGCCTTGAACTGCTATGGCTCCTGCAGCCACCTGACATGGATATGTGTGTGCGTGCATGCTAATTAGCTTCAGTCATGTCTATTTGAGACCCCAAGGACTGTAACCCACCAGGCTCCTGTCCACGGGATTCTCCAGGCAAGAATACTGGAGTGGGTTGCCATGCCCTATCCTAGGGGACCTTCCCAACCCAGGGATCTAACCCACATCTCTTACATCTCTTGCATTGGCAGGAGATAAATATATATCAACTATAGTTTTTCAGTAAAGCTGCTTTTAACATTACCTAAGAGAGGCACTTTCAAATTCTTGGCATCCAGATCATTTGTTAGTTATTTTAAATGCAAAGAAAATTTGAGAGGGAAGGCTAGGCTTACTATCTTTAATAGGCAGATATTTATCACTTCTGTACAAAAGAGCCATTCAAGATGGTGACCAGGGAGGTAAATTCTCCTGAAGGAAGAAGACTGGTGACATGCGAGGAAAGCAGTCACCAAATTTTCCATATAAATGATATATATTATTTCACTTGGTAAATATTTGTCAAGCTTGCTAAAAAAAAAAAACTTAATTTGTGAATTACAGGAGCACCAGGAAAAAATTATAGTGCTACTTTCCTGGTTTATATTTTTAGTGGATACACACAGATTGAATTAAAGATTACTGTTAGCCTCTGATGACTTTCTGTGTTTGTAGTTTTCTCTTCTCTCTCTGTTCTGGGCCCGTGTGTGCCTCAGTGGTTGGAAAGCAAGCACAAACCATGGAGGAAAAACAAACAAACAACCAACATTCCACGAGGAAGACTAAAATTTAGAACTGCTCCAAGAACAGATCCCATGCTATTTACATTGCAAAAAGTATAGACATATGCCTGTGACCCCTCATACATACAACTACTATCTAGCAAAAAGATGCCCAAGCTGGAGAGGGTTGTCTGGACAACCAAAGCATCACTAGTGGGAGGAGTTTTCATTCCATGACCTCTGCATCTTGGCTTATGCATATAGGGCCCCAGCCTGCCCACCTAGGAATAGCATTCCCCATAGCACTTCCACCTCTTTGTGTTCCCAAGGGCATGAAGACCCAATGAATGGCTGCCATTTTGCTTTCATGTTACCCAATGCATAAATGAAGTATAGCTTTAGAAAAGAAAGCAGGTGGGAATTATTTTCACGTTCTCCCCAAAGACACTAAAGCAATATTTTGTGTTTGTTTGTGGAAATAATTTAACCTCGGATTAATTCTTTTATAAAGTCATGAAAATCTATTACAATGAAAAGCATAGCAGATTAATATCAGAGCATTTTAAGCTATGATAAACTTAGAAACAAAAACACGTATTGCAGAGAGTAACTGGACTTCTTAGTTAGAATGAAATATCATTATATAGTATTGAATTTGTTACTGCCTTTTCATCTATCTTATTGGGTTACTAAAACGCCAAGATTAAAATCACAGTGTTTAATCACTTGCATTACCCATTATGAGAGCATTAAACAAGGTTTACAGGGTGGATTATTACCATTTGCTTTCATATTGCTTGGGACACTGGAAATGTTACACATACCCCTGACATTTTAGGGTATGCATGAGAGTTTCAGCTCCCAGAAGACTGAAATATTGGGTTTTCTCCTACACAGCAAGTTAATTTTTCGTTTAATTTTTTTCTTTCCATAACAAGTAGACACTCTCCATATTCAAATAATGCCTTAACAGACAACTAAGGGAGTAATGTATTTTTAACCAACTAATTAATTACCCAATAAGCACAGTTTTAATAAATCAAAATTTATAATAAAAAATGTTGCTTTCCATACAATGACAGAAACAGATAACTAAATGTCCACAACTAATACACTAGACATCACTGGAAATTTGCATAGTCCTGACATGGTCTTCTCCTCTATCAAGGTGAGCTTTCAGATGAGCTTTCTGCCCAGGAACATTACATGGCTCTGCAGTGTACAGATGGTTGTGCTGGTTATTCCACCTGCCACCCTTCACCTGAGAACCACTGCATGCCCTGAAGGCTGGACTTTGTGGTCTGAATCAGCAGGGTCGCCCTTCCTTTGGATTCCATTAATGAGACCCCCTGGCAGGAGCTGGTGGCAGAGGGGAGAGAAGTCATGGTATTAATTCCCCTCACTTCCTTTCCCCAGCTACATTTCTGCTGATGGCATTTTCCCCATGGAAAATGGGGGAAACTCCCAAGCATGACCCCTCTTCTTAGTTGCCAGCCCTCACTGACCCCTTTCCCTCTGTTTGTACCTTCAAGCTAGAGGTGGTAGCCTCCTCAAACTTTTGCTACTCCCAGAAGTCTTACTCTCACTTTCCAAGCCCTTAACCTTGTCCATACCTCTGTAAATATCCATTCCATGAAACTGCCAGGACCCTAGCTGATAAGACGGTTCAGTTTCAAATCCCATTTTCATCATCTCTGCAGCTAAAGAATATTTCCCATGAATTTTTAACTGACTTAGGCCTTTTACAAATTTACCATATTGGATCTCAATTTTTCAGAGCTACATGTATAACCACACAGATGAATATTTCAATGAAATGTTCATTTGATATATATTTTATTGAAAAATCCATTTACTAAGAATCCATTACTATTTCAACATTTGCGGGGATTTCAAGAAATATATGGTCATTTGGTCCCTGCTCTCAGTTTATACTCAGATGGGGGGAAAGGCACACATGCATAAAGTGTGTATACTTCATGCTTAAGAACAAGTATTATCTGATGAGTCAAAATGCCTCAACAGGAGCCTTCCAGGATGCACCCTGGATATGAAAAACATAAACCATGAACTGTGCTACCAAAAGAAGATAAGAGTTGGACAGAAGTAGCTACTGAAGATGAAGGTACATCACTTAATGTACACAAGAATCCTCAGGAACTGAGTATTTTCCTATATGGAGAATTCAAGGGCTATGATTGATTTCTTTAACAAAAGAGAGAGAAGTATTTGTTTCAATAGAGAAACAGTATTTCAAGAAATTTGAAAATGGCTTTCTTATTTTCATTTCCTGTTTATGTCTTTGTAAAAGGAATTTATATACATGGATTGAAAAGTTGAAGCTATTTTTTAAAAAAATAGTCATTCCTTATATCCAAGCTATCAAATCTAACCAACACCAATATTTTAGCTTATATATTTCAAGTATTTTTTCAGGTAAATTATTTTTTAATTTTAATCTGCTTTGCAAATTAAAGCCATAATGAATTATCATTAAACACCCTTTAGAATGTTATTACATGATATTGAATATATATTCATGATATTGAATACAGTTTTTGGTGCTATACAATAAATCCTGATTGCTTATGTTTTATATATAATAGTTTATATCTGTTACTCCCATATTTCTAATTTATCCCCCACTCTTTCTCATTTGGTATCTATAAATTTGTTTTCTATGTCTGTGGGTCTGTGTTTTGCACATAGCATCATTTGTATTATTTCTTAGATTCCTCTTACAAGTGATATCATATAATATTTATCTTTTCATGACTTCAAATAATCAGAAAAATGTATGTAGAGATAAGTGAATCACAACACTATACACCTGAAACTAACACAATGTTATACTTAAATTAATTAATTGATTTTTAAAAACTCAGTAGAATGGCTAAAGTTAAAAACACTGACAGCACCAAGTATTAATGAGGATATGGAACAACAGGAACTCTCAAACAACCTGAGTATAAGCTGGTGCAACTTCATTGGCAAACAGTTAGGCATTGCCTACTCAAAGAGATGCACACCCTATCATCCAGCGATTCCTTTCCTTCATGTGTACCCTATAATTTTGCCACATCAGTCACAATATACTAGAATATTCAGAGGAAGATTATTCATGCATGTTAAAATTGACCCACAACCAAATATCTATCAACAGTAGGATGGATAAATAATTTATATAATGAAATAGTCAGTTTTAAAAATGAGCAAACCATAATGTGGAAAAATCTCACAAACATAATGTTGAGGAGAAGAAGCCTGGTACAAAAGAATATAATATACTATATTATCCCATTTATATAAAGTCCAATAACAGACAAACCTGAACTTTAGCACTGGGACAGTCAGGAAACTGTTTACCCTTGAGTATTAGGATGGGGGTGCCCAGGGAGAGCTACTGGATGCCAGTGATGATTCTATTTCTAGAACTGGTTAGTGGTTAGATGTTTTCACTGTGATAACTCATAATAACTCACAGAGCTATATGTATATAATTGGTATAGTATTTATTATCAGTTTAAACAATATATGCTTTTATATGTCCTAGTTAAAACAATATTTTCCAGTTATTTCAACCATTCCTATCAAGTTCAGACAATCAAATAGATATGCACTTGTATTCAAAATTTGATATTGCCTAAAAATACCATAAATAATAACATGATATTTATCACTATTAAAAACAAAAATAGTTAGTGGACACATTAGTCTCAATTCAAAGTAAACTATGGAAGACGGCTTCTGTATATTCATTTTGGGGGAGGAAATTCCAGCAAAGCCAATCAAAGGAAAAGCCAAGCAAACCTTCACAATACACGTCAGTCATATCCTTTGACAACTGGAACAATGTTATGTTTTATAGACAAACAATGCAATTGTTTTATGACAAAAAATTATTTTATTCTTTCCTGCGAAGATTGCAAAAATATAACTTGCCAAAATTGGTCTCCACTCAGTATTGTAAATATAACTTAATACTAATAGATTAGGATTTCAAGGTCAAGAAGAGTCAAAAAATGTAAAAGAAAGTCCATTCAAGCAACCACAACATGCAATTCACTGTTATGAACAGATTCTTAAACATACTACAGGTTCAAGTAAGCACTTGGATGTAAATGACCGCATCCCATAGCATGGGGCTTCTTCCTGTCCCAAGTCACCCTTGTATAGAAAAGGTGCCTCTAATGCTTTGGGAACAAGGGCCTGCTGCTGCCGCTGCTAAGTGACTTCAGTCATGTCCAACTCTTTGTGACCCCATGGACTGCAGCCCCGCATGCTCCTCTGTCCAAAAGCAAGAAAGAGAAAAGGAACGGGTAGACAGTGCCCCTGATCCACAAGGCAGCTGACACACCTGTTTCTAAAAACCTGTTATCAGTTTGACGTATCTTAATTCCATTTATGCAAAGGATATATAAAATGATTATTTTTAGCAGCTTTCCTTGTTGTCCAAATGGAGTCCATATATCCCACACCAAAGGCACCTCTCTTTTTGCAATGTGTAATAGAGAAATTTTCTTTCTCTTCTTCTCCCAGTGACTATAAAGCTTGTGAGGAAAAACAAAATTAGTAAAAAAAAAAAAAAAAAAAAGTACTGTTATGTAATTTTTAGAAAAATTAGTTATTAATGTAATTAGTATGTATTTAACTTGTATTTTAATATACATAATGTATGTTATAGATTTATTAATGTATGTATAAGGACTTGTTACTAGAAAAACCATTATTTGCATCTTCCCTTATAAGGTCCACAGAGATACCATTTTGATGAGAAAACAGCTGTGCAGGAAGGAGATTGTCCAGCAGTGATGCTTCCTAACCTGCTGCATGGAAGATGGAAGTGGGGGGACAGAGAGCTAGTCTCAGTGGTCAGGTTCTGGGACAGTTGATGGGGCCCTGTTTTCTTAAGCATGTTCTAATTGCTTTTGAGGTAACAAAGTGAACAGACACTGTCTTTTTCTCCCTTCCTTCCCTAAAGGTGGCTCAGCTGGTAAAGAATCCACCTGCACTGCAGAAGGCCTGGGTTCAATCCCTGGGTTGGGGAGATCCCCTAGAGAAGGGAAATGCTACCCACTCCAGTACTCTGGCTTGGAGCATTCCACGGGCTGTATAGTGCACGGAGTTGCAAAGAGTCAGACACAACTGAGCGACTCTCACTTCCTAAGATAATAAGTTGCTCCCTTTTCCCTTTTGATGGTCTTGCTTCCTTTTGATGGAACAGGTCATGGGGGAGGCCAATCCAGCCAGACCTATAGGACGAGAGGCTGTCCTGTCTCAGCCTCCTCCTCCTTTTCCCACAGCAGTGGGGAGAGTGCTTTTGATCAGCTGCTCTGTAACCTTCCGAGTGGCAAGGTCTCAGACTTAGATTTAATTCTGGGTAAACTAGGTAGTTAAAAGTCTGCTTTGCTTCCAGGCTCTTTAGGCCTAGATGAAAAAGCAGTGTTGTACTATTTAATGTTTAATAAAAAAATGCACATGAAGCATTCAGCAGGGACCTGTCACCCTCTTAAGTTCTCAGTAAAGGTTGGCCCTTACAACCAACACGCTTATTCCTGCTACTGCTCTTGCTACTAGAGCTCTGGATGGTCAGGGCCAAAGACACTGCTTTGCATCCTTGTACATCCTCAAGACCCCGTCAGGAGGGGGCGGTTGTAGAGCCAGCCTGGGTTCAGCTCTCCTGACACACTTAGTACCATCTAGGAGTCACCACCCCAACCCCCACCTTTTCAGACAAACTGAAGAAATTAGTGACTTTTCCTGATCTTAGCAAAATGGATCGAATTTATTTCTTTTCTGAAAGTAAATTCAAGGGCATGATTTTCTTCAGTGTTAGTTCCGTACTGCACTGCCATGATAAAAGAAAACATAAGGGTGTGGGGACAAAAATTTCAAAGTCTGATTTCTCTGACAATTTTGCCAACTTTCCACTAGTGTTAACAGATCTGAATTTTTTGGAATTTGACGAATTACCGATATCCCCCCACCTACAAACAGCAGGCAAAATGGTAACATAATGTTCTTTTCCAAGAAGAAAATATACTATAAAATAGAAAGATGCTGAAAACACAACTCTCATGAACTAACAGTATCTAGAAAATTTCTGGGTTCTGTGACATTTGTTCCTTGATGTCACCTTTTCCAATAACACAGACTTCTATCAACCATGACAACCTTTGGTAGGAACTTATGGATTTGAGCCAAGATATCTACCAGGTATAAGAAAAAAGACAGTAAATAGTAACCAGGATTCAGTTAGAACTTCTGATTTAATTAACTGAACAAACAAGCCTGTGCTTGTATCATTTGCCTGGAAATTTCCACAATTTAAGTAAACAGATATATAAAACATCTCAAGAGCCCCCAAGCCAGGATTTGTTATTTAAGCGAGAAACCTTGCAGTGGGAGGTATCAGAAACTGGGTGGGAATAATTGATAAGAAACAGGAAGTTAGGTTCCCCAGTTTCATCCTGCTTCTTCGTGTTGAGCCCTCTTACAGGTGGTACGGAGGACATTTATAACAAAGACAGGGTGCATCTGGAATTCTGAGCCAAGGAGAGATGCGGTTTCCGTTTTAATTGATATTTTGTAAAAGTAACTTCAAGAACCAGCTCAAATCCTTTATCGACAGCAGGCTGGCACATTAAGTTGGCACAGTGTGTCTTCCAGGAGCTGGTGTGGACTTTTTCTCTAGTACCATCATCATCATAATCCTTGTAATTATTATGATGACTGTTAACTACAGCCTAGTGTGTTTTCTGGGTTGTCTCTTATGATCCTTGGCAAGATGTGTCTGACTCACACTTTCCCTCATTCTTTAAATCATCCTTATTTTAAGTGATAACAGAGATGTCCATCAAGGAACTATTATTATCTAAATAGCTCTCTTCCAGAAGAAAATCTCCCAGTTCTGCTAGAGGTCTCTGGCTCAGCAAAGGGGAAAATTAAGAGGCCCTAATAAAGTGTCAAGCTCTTTAGATTTAACTGGAATTAGATCTTTTAAGACTCTACTCCGTGAAAATTAAGACTTTGTATCCCAGGCACACTTCTCAGTATTCTAGAAATTTAACCCTTCTGAGGGTGTCAAACTTTTCCAAAATAAGTTAAGTGTGAAAGGAGCATATCTAATGTCCTGGGGGAACAATTTGTCTATATTATTCAACAGAAAAGAAGCATTAAGCTCTACATAAGGAGAGAGCAATGTCCTTAAGATTCTTGTTCTCATGGTTTCAGAGAAATTTGCTCTAAGCACAGGGAGTAATATCATGAGAGGCTGAAGATACTGTGGGTTTGGCCGCTGGAAAAGGAACCACACAGCCTGCTGTGCTCTGTTCCTCCCAATGAAAGCAAGTCTATGGACACCACACGAAAGGACAGGTTGGGCTGACTGGGAACATCTACACAAAGTGTGGAAATTACCAGTTCAGATTATCTTCAGAAAACCTGCACGGGACCCCAGAGTTTCTGAAAATAGCTCTTTGAGCTTTAGTTTTCTCATCTGCAAAATGTGAGGCTCTGGATGAGATGAACTCCACTCCACCCACCAGGGTTAAAATGTCTTTTGGTCCTAAAACAGCATTTTCTATGATTCAAACCATTTGTTCCTGTCTGCCTTTGATCAGCTTTGACAGTTCATGTTACAAAGGCTACAACTTGAATAAAGTTGAGTTTGAGCATTGAGTGACACAACTTGAGTGTCCTACAAATGAGGTATCACTTTTTCTTTTTAGCTCCCTTTCTTTTTTTCATTTAATGTTTTTTAATTAAAATATAGTTGATTTACAATGTTGAGCTGGTTTCAGGTGTGCAGCAAAGTGATTCAGTTACACACACACACACATACACATACATATATACTTTTTTTTTTACATTCTCTTCCATTATAGGTTATTACAAGATATTGAATAGAGTTCCCTGCGCTATACAGTAGCTCCTTGTTTACTATACGTATAAGAGTGTGTATATGTTAATCCCAGACTCCTAATTTATACTTTTGCTTGCTCTCTTTTGGTCACCATAAATTTGTGAATGGCACTGCCATCATCATTACAATCAATGTCACCCTGCCCTAGGCCACTCTGGTGTTCGACTTTGATATTTCCCCCTGGGGACGAAAGGGTCTGGCCTTACATAGACTGAATTTGGATGGCGGTGGACGAGCAAAAGGTGGAACCATGGAGCCCCGCACACAGTTCGGTACTGAGCCTCAGCTTAAATCCTAAAGAAGCTTTTACCGGTGAGTTCACCACTATTAGATGTTTTTATATTAACAACACTTTTCCCATCCAGGTTTGTGCATTTTATCTTTATTCTTTCAAATCCTGAAATTGCTTGGATAACAGAGAGGGTTTATATATTATATACAGACCCCCACACTCACACACACAGACATATACACACACACTCACACACGTTTCTAAGAGCAGCCTGAACTTTTAGGGGAAATTGAAGAGGCTTTGTGTCAAGTACAGCTAAATCCAGCCTTTCCATATCAAACTGCCGCTAGAAAATTACTGTGCAGATGATAAGGCAGAAAGATATAATAAAAAGTGACTCTACTCAATTTACACTGCAATATTGGTGTGACTGAATATTTCTCATTCAGGTGCCTGATAAAATCGCTAAACTGTATTGCAGATAAATAAAGGAGGCTTCTGTCAAGAATAAACACCATTAATCATGAAGTCTTACCCTCTGAGAGCCTGTGCTATGCATCTGTACAAATACACCAACACAGCCAGCAGGCAGCACATGCTTCCTTGCTTTATACCATTACAGGCTGACGTTGGCCTCCTTTTTCATTGTGTCTGATTCAGGCAGCAAGAGCATTTTGAAAACACTCTCTTTACATTTTAACTTTTCAGTCTGCATCCTTTATTACAACATAGAGGAGAAATTGGCTGGGTTCTTGAGGGAAAAAATCCTTGACTATAAAATCATCTTTTTGTTGATTATATATGTGTACACACAAGATATATATATATATATATAAAATCTATACTGTATTTCATCAAAGCTCATCAATTTCATCAAAGCTATTGATCTAAAGATCCATCATTATTTTAGGAACCACTCAGAAGGATGGTTCTTTCTTATCATTTTCAATTTTCACTTTATACTTATAAAAAGGGCTCTTTGGGGCTTAGTCAGACAGATTTTGTCATATATTACTGTATACTTGCACGAAAAGAAACATTTAAGACAAAGTAACTTTTTTAAGACTCCTGTTTGCTGTACCTGTAAAACTAACAAAATAAAATTAACACTAAATTAAATTTTAAGGACTTGCTTTGTGGTCCAGTAGGTAAGACTCTGGCTCCCAATGCAGGAGGCCCGAGTCTGATTCCTGGTCAGGGAGCTAGATCCCACATGCCACAACTAAGAGTTCGCAGCCACAACTAAAGATGCCACAACAAAGACTGGAGATCCCACATGCCGCGACTAGGACTCAGCGAAGTCAAATAAATAAAATTATTATAATTTTAATTTAAAGAAGAAACAAAATAAAATTTAAAAAGAGAGATACCTGAGGCTTCCTCATGACTGCCACCTCATCAAAAGCAACTATAAAAACATGACTGCTTGCAAGATACATTCCAATTTCAGAGATGTTAAAAGGTGAAAAAAGGATGAACAAGTTTGAATAGAAAGCTTAAATACAGTAACAGACATGTATTCAGTCATCCTGCCATTTGCCAAATACTTATGATGAGACTGTGTTGTGTGCTATCTATTCGCCCCTTCCTTGAATTCTTGGTATCAAATGGGATTGAATAATGAAATTGGGCTTGGGCAGCATAGGTAATCTGCTAGAATATACCCAAGCTGGATTCAAATCAAGTCTATAATTTTAAACACAAAGGAAAACTCCTCCAAGACAAACAAAAATATGTGCATCTATGTTTAAGTACTTATGTTTTAACATTGTTGAAGCTTTTAATCAAACAGGGCCGTACAGTTTTCCAGTGACCTTCTCCCCTCAAAGGGAATTGATCTGAGCCACATTCACATATTCACGTGGCACATGTGGTGTTGGTAGCCCAGGAACACATGCAGCATCACTAGGGAATGTGGGAGAAAGTGCAGAAGGTACAACCAGAGTTTATACAAAACACTCTCAGCAGATCTGTACATGAGGACAGAGGGCAAGAGAAAACACTTGCATACGGGCATGTATGTATTAGGGTCATGATGTTGTCACAGATTCCTCTTCTAAGTAAAAAAAACCGTGAATAAACCTAAACGTTCCATAACCACGGGGTGTTCAGGAAAGATCTGAAAGATCATTTAATCCAACTGCTTTATTTCACAGATGAAAACAAGGAGAGTTAGAGAAGTCAAGGCACGTGTTCAAGGACCCAGTTGAAATGTGGCAGAGTCAAGATGAACTCAACTGAGGCCCATGTTTATGAAAACAGCTTATAAAGTGGCTTCAAGCGGAGGATCATTGTAGGACTTCCCTGGTGGGCCAATGGTTATGACTCTGCTTTCAATACAGGCAGTGTGGGCTCGATCCCTGGTTGGGGAAGATCTCACATATCATGTGGTGTGACCAGAAATAAAATTGAAGTCTTATTTAAAAAAAGAAGAAGAACAAAGGCACATCAGAAGCCAGGTGCCAATCGAGTTATGTTGGAGTTTTCTGGACTTAAACTTTGAAACCTGGGCGGGGAAAGCATTATCCTGGGTTAATGTCAACAACGTCCTATTGGGTGGGGAGCAGGAGTGCTAGGAGGTGATTCCTCAGCAGAGCTGTTATCCAGCTCCACTTGTGAGGGATGTTTAATTATGTTACACAGGAAGTGTTATGGCAGCTGTGTTTTGCTCCCTGGGGGATCTGTTTCCAGAGCCCACTCCAAGGAGAAAGGGGCTCTTCCAGCCCAAAGAGGTTTAACTCCCGTCTTTCAGCAAGTCCTTCCTTGTGTGAGGAAGAACCATGACCCCACAGAGTGGGTTCGGCATTTATTTGCCAAAGAGAACGTGGACTCTCACAGAAAGACTGGACCCCACAGTGAGCAGCCATAAAGATCCAACACCAAGAGCCCAGTTCAAATCAGGATCAGCAAGAAAATAAAGCATCCCAAGAAACCAGAACCAGGCCGTGGTCACAGTACTTGGGACCTCCCCAGTTTTAAGGAAGAGCTTCTCTGTATAGATGTGTATTTACACGGCATTCTTGCCTGGAGAATCCCATGGGCAGATGAGCCTGGCAGTTTACAGTCCATGGGGTCACAAGAGTTGGACATGACTTAGTGGCTAAATCTAAATCATCACACTGCATATAATTTTCATCACAGGTTGTGTGCTCAAGCATTTCTGAAAAATCTCTCCAGCCCTCTCTTGGAAAGTTTCAAGGCAAACTATTTCCAGGCACATTGTTGATAAATGCATGTTCCCTGCGAGGTACAGAACACCTCACTCTGCTCTGCTCATTAGAGCCAAGAGTCTCATGTATTAAAAAAAAAAAAAAGCAAACAGTAAAAGCAGGTGAATTACAGAAATACAGAATTTTACTCTTAAGATAGCTGAATTGTGTCTAGTGATGTCACAATGCTTTAAAAGTATCTGTAATGTCAGGATAATTCCTTAAAGAACCAACTATTTAATCTATATTAATAAAGATTTAAAATAGCAATTCGTAAGTTCATTCTTTGTCCATCTCTGTCTCAATCATAAACCATACTTTAGAAACCACACAAGAAAATATGATGGCCATGATTAGGATATCTGAATAATTTTCATTATTGTTGCTCATGATTTCTATGCAGATGGACATGCATTTTGTGCAAAATGATCTTGACATTGCAAATGTAGGTTTAACTCAAAGAGAGCTAGCAGACTCCCCTCCCACCCAGTCCAGGACGATTTATGTTACTGAATTGGGCATGAGTATAATAACTTGAACTGCCCTCTTTTAAGAGCCTGATTCACACTGAAAGGAAATCAAGTGACTCGTACCCTCCTTCCGTGAGTTTCAAGCTAGTGATGATTCAACGGCAGCTATGTTATTAAACTCGAATGAAGCACTACCCTCTCACTAATGAGGTTACCAAATGTCTTTAGGTCTCTATGTTAGGGGCAGTTACAAGCACTCTGCTTGGCAGAGGCCCATGGCAGTTCGAAGCTGTGGACTAATCACATAGGCCGGAATCAAATGAGCTGGAAGAATTTGGAGACTTGGCTCCCAGGAATGTAATTCATGCAGAAAAGCGTTGTCAGAGCAGGCCAGGGAACCTCGTGGGAAGAAAGCAAAATAAACAGTTCAACAAAGAAAACAAAGAAGGGCCAATAGCCTTTTCTAAAGCTTGAGTACACTGAGGCTTCAGTGGGGGCCCCAGGACAAAGACCTCATCAAAGAACACCCTTGCAAAGCAAACAGACCCAGAAGGATGTTTCTCTGCTACACTGAAGGGGAGGTAGAGGAGGGAGAAGGGACCAGACTCTACTTTTCTGCCTTTTCAATTCAGCTGCCTCTTAACTCCCTCCTCCCAGCAAACAAAGAAACAACAAGCAACAATAATCAAAATAACTCAATAGTCTTACATTTGTCTGGGTCCAAAAATGGTGGAGTCGGGAGGGGAATGGAGGTGGGGAAGTCAACCCACTGAAAATGGTGCAGTGTAGTTTCTAATTGTGCTTCAGGTCACAGGAAGACCCTCACAAGTGTATGACCTGCCACCTCGGAGCCACACAGTCAGCTCTCCACACTCCAGAGATGAAGAGAGGCTCATGAAGGGCTCAAGGGCTTTCACTTTGAAAATCATCACCAACAGCATGCGACATCAGGCTGTTGACTTGGAAACAGCCCCTCTGTAGAGCTCAGGGCAGCCTTTTTGTGCCTCCACTTTCACCCCCCACCCTCCAATTCCCTGATGTCCAGCAAACTTTCGAATTGGACCCCTCTTCCCTCCATCTGGGAACTATATGTATCTCAGCAGTCCTGGAATCCAAAGTGGGAGTGACCGGATTTTGATTATTAAAATGAGACTAAAATACTTTAGGCTGACTTTCTTTTTTTCTCTTGACTACTTACATTGAGAAGATCACACAATCTTTTATCCACTCAGCTCCAGGACAGGCTGAAGTGAGCACAAGGAAAATGGATAGACATGAGCACCATTGTGTGTGTGCTTCTGTGTGTATAAGTGAAAGTGAAAGTGAAAGTCGCTCAGTCGTGTCCAACTCTTTGTGACCCCATGGACTCTACAGTCCACGGAATTCTCCAGGCCAGAATACTAAAGTAGGTAGCCTTTTCTTTCTCCAGGGCATCTTCTCAACCTAGGGATTGAACCCAGGTCTTCCATATGGCAGGCAGATTCTTTACCAGTTGAGCCACAAGGGAAGCCCTATATATGTATAAGACTATATAAATATTTATGTATACAGTGTGTATATATATATGATTATGTGTGTATTCATGTGTGTGTATATATATATAGTATATGTATAGGAGTATATATATGTGTGTGTGTACATATATGTGTGTTTATATATGTATGTGAGGGCATAAATATATATGCATAGTGTGTGCATACATATATGAATGTGAGTATATATGTGTGTGTATGTCAGTTATGTGTGTATATTTTATAAATGTATGTGAGTGTGTAAATATATATGTATGTGACTGTATAAATATATACAGTGTGTGTATATATATGTGAGTATATATGTGTATATGTATAGTGTTTATGTATATGTATGAATGTGAGTATATAAATGTGGTGGGTGTATATGTACATGGGTATGTGTATGTTTATATGCATGTGAGTATATATGTGTGTTTATATATGTACCTGAGTGTATAAATATATATGTAGGGTGTATGCATCTGTATGAGTATGCATGTACTTATATATTTATGTGAGCATGTAAATATACAGGCATGCATGCGTGCTAGGTATCTTCACTTGTGTCCAACTCTTTGAAACCCTACGGACTGTAGCCCACCAGGCTCCTCTGTCCATGGGATTCTACAGACAATACTGGAGTGGGTTGCCATGCCCTCCTCCAGGGGATCTTCCTGACCCAGGGATCGAACCCATCTCTTATGTCTCCTACACTGGCAGGCAGGTTCTTTACCACTAGCACCACTTGAGAAGCTCCATAAATACACACACAATGTGTGAATATATGTGTGTATATGTATGTAAGTATGTGCGTGTATTTATGTGTGCATGTGTATAGTGTGTGTGCATGTGAGTGTGTATATATATATATGTATAGTTAAATAATAACAATATATAAAAGAAAATGCTTATGTTAAATAAAGAAACCCAAAATGCAAGGTAATATAAATAATAATGCCATATAATATAATCCTAATTTCATGTGTTATATTCTAGGTGAATATGGTAGGAAAAAACCTTTTAAAAGTCAGAGACCTCTTTAGAAGTCTGTTTGCCTTCATTCTTGATTTAACCTTCAAATCTGTTTCTAAAAAATTTCACACGTGTGCATAGTTTATGTTGAAAACAATGCATGCTAGGAAGATGGAGACTTTGTTCTGTGGTGGAGTGATAGATCACTTTGAATAGAGGCAAGAAGCATTTTAGGAAGCTGGAGGTGCTTTCTCTAACCCTTCTTAAAGATGTAAATCTCATTTCAGCAATAGGGTTTAGCAATCTGTTTAGCAAATGAGGCCAATCATTTAACTACCAATGCATCTCTTTTCTCACCTCACATAATGAAGACACTGTCCACTTCTGATGGACTTCACAATATTTGGATATCATTTGAATGTATTTAGGAGATGGTGATTCTCTGCTAAGTTTTTAACATATTCTAAATAGTGGAAGATACAAGTGAACCTTGTCAGGCTCTGGGAATCACTTAATGCACTGATTTCATTTCATGTAATTCCCTTAGGCAGAAGCTCTTACTAGTCAGGGATAACTGGGGTCTAAGGGGGATCAGGTTCTTTAGGAACTATTCACAAGTACCCACTAGCAACTGGCACTGAGGAACCCTCACAGGTGAACCATTACAAGATCACCTTCAACCGCCACTCTATATACCATTCATCCTTATATTAACAAATTCATTTTTATTTTTAGGTGGAGGCTAAGTTTCTACTCCCTGTAAGAGTCCCAGTGGAGAATTTTCAATGAAACTGTAATCTCTTTGCAACTGGATAAAAATGTTGTAAATATCTATAATTTATAAATATGTGGGATGTTTCATATCAGAATATTAATGGCTGCAGGTTAGAAAATCTATAGCTTTAGGTTAGAGATCTTTCTTTTTTTCTTTACTGGAAATGTTTTACTATTGTGGGTTCAACCAACCATGGCGAGAAAATATTCTGGGGAAAAAAATTCCCCAAAGTTCGAAAAAAGCAAAACTTGGAAGTTGTAACACGTTGGCAATTATTTTTTAGGTAAAATTTACATTGCATTAGGTATTCTAGATAATAAGTTATCTAGAGATGATTTGAAGTTTATGGGAGAATGTGTGTAGGTTATATGCAAATACCATATTATTTTATATAAGGGATTTGAGCATCCTTGGATTTTGGTACCTGAAGGGATCCTGAAATCAATTCTCCATGGATACTGAGGGAGGTCTGTAATCTCGTGACCTAAGGCAGTTTCTGTCACTCCATACATTTCTGCATTCTTTTTGCTAGTGTGTGTGAGGAGATAGAGACAATAGGGAAGGAGAAGAAATAGAGGTGCCAGGTAGGGGTACATCTTTCACATTACACGTGAAGTTTTAACTCCAGAGTTATACACATTGATGCAGTTATCACCAATTCAGCTAGGTTAACACAGGAGGTAAACATGGGACCAATAAGTCATTTAACTGGTTCATTTTCCCCTACTTCAATGTAATGAAGTCCATTACTGTTCTGATATGCCTCTTACAAAGATCTTTTTAGATCTTACAAAGATCTAAAAAAAAGAACTAAAAAAATGGTCCATATCGGTTTTCAAATTTCTTTTCAATATAGTTATCTAATGTATGTTCTGCAAACACATCACAACCCTAGGACTCAAAGAATGAGTTTGAAGACAGACCTTCTTGCTCTTTCCTTTTGTGTGCTTAGTTGACTGGGATCATCAAAAATGCAAAAGTCTAGCTAATTTGTCACTTAGGATTCAAAAAGTTAGCAAGCAGGTTCCTGGAAACAAATCTGTGAATATTATGATTTTTGTTTTTTTTGATGCATGAATTTCTCTGGGGGCAGGGGTGGGGGTGCAACAATAACAAAAAGAAATGAATGACAGGCAGCCTTGTGTCTCTGGCCTTTGTTCCTCCGGGGAAGGGTCTGAAATAAACTCAGCCTGCTGAGCAGCTATAGGAAATGGCATATCTTTGTTTAGGTGGAAAAAGCGGGTTCAGTTCCCTAAGTGAAGGAGAGATGACCACAGAGGAAGAGCAGCAGGCAGCTTGGGTTTTGGGTGGTATTTATCACCCTAAAAACTAACCAGAAAGTGCCTTCCCATTGGGACAAAATCTGTGAAAGTTCAATTTTCTCCACTGCATACTTTGAAAAATAAATACAACAATGGCAGTAAATTTCTCTTTTCTTTGAAGCCAGGCTTAACATGAGTGGGAGCACTGTACTCAAAGAAAAAAGTCTGTTACAGTCCAGTACCCCCCAAGCCCCCACAACAGGCTGGATGGCAGGCTCTATAGAGCTAGCCACTTCTGGTTCAGTGGCAGTGAATACCTTCAGTCAATATCTGCTCAGGGCTGGACTGCTGAGCACAGCACAAAGAACACAGGAATTTATCCAAGAAGCTGGCACTCACTCAGTGAATATGCACTACAATTAGGAACTGCTTTATCTGTAACCAATGACCAATTCAATATTTCAGTCATTAGAAATATAGCAAAACAAAACTACTGTATATAGAATGGATAAACAAGGTCCTACTCTACAGAACAAGGATTCAATATTCTGTGATAAACCATAATGGAAAAGAAGAGGAAAAAGAATGTATGCATATAAGCTATGACCAATCTAGACAGCATATTAAAAAGCAGAGACATTACTTTACCAAAAAAGGTCTGTCTAGTCAAAGTTATGGTTTTTCCAGTAGTCATGTATGCATGTGAGAGTTGGACTACAAAGAAAGCTGAGCGCCAAAGAACTGATGCTTCTGAACTGTGGTGTTGGAGAAGGCTCTTGAGAGTCCCTTGGACTGCAAGGAGATCCAACCAGTCCATCCTAAAGGAAATCAATCCTGAATGTTCATTGGAAGGACTGATGCTGAAGCTGAAACTCCAATACTTTGGCCACCTGATGCAAAGAACTGAATCATTGGAAAAGACCCTGATGCTGGGAAAGATTGAAGGCAGGAGGAAAAGGGGATGACAGAGGATGAGATGGTTGGATGGCGTCACCGACACAATGGACATGAGTTTGAGTAGGCTCTGGGAGTTGCTGATGGACAGGGAAGCCTGGCGTGTTGCAGTCCATGGGGTTGCAAAGAGTCAGACAAGACTGAGCAACTGAACTGAACTGAACTGATATGTATAATTGCATCACTCTGCTATGAGGTAGAAATGAACACACTGTAAATCAACTATATTTCATTTTTTTAAAAAAAGGAATATTGCAAAACAGAAAAAAGCCATATGCCCTTACCACATCATGTTTTTGTTTTGTGTTCACTTCTTAATGCAAAGTAAAGTGTGTGGGGGTTCATCTGCCAGCTCATTAAAATTTTTAAAGTTTAGGAATTGAAACTCATCTATATTTTCATATTTAGACTAGGAACTGTGGATGTAGATGGTCTAAGGTGGTGCTTGAAAATTAGACAGGCTTTACAGTTATTTATTTAGTTGATCATGAGAAATGATAACCAAACAATAAGACATTTTCTTTCTTTGAACTGATATGATATACAATGAGAAATGTTGGGAATAGCAATGAAAAGTAACTTACAAATTAAAAACAGGTGAATGACATGACCTAGATGAATGGGATGGGGGTAAGCAGATGGGAGGGAAGTTCAAGAGGGAGGGCACATATGTATACATATAGACAATTCATGTTGTTTTACAGCAGAAACTAACACAACATTGTAAAGCAACTATATCCCAACTGAAAAGAAACAAAGAAAAATAAAGCAGAGACTGAGCATAGTGAGGCTAGAAAGAATGTGTTAATCTAGATCAGGTCTTGACAAACTTTGTGTTATGGGTTTTGTTCATTATCTCAACTACTCAACACTGCCTTTGATTGCTAAAACTGCCATTGAACAGACAATAGTAAACAAGTGACAGTCACTGGATTCCAGTACAACTTTATTTACAAAAGCAGGCCCTGGCTGGATAGTTCACAAGCCATAGTTTGGCAATCCCCAGGCGTTAGATGGTTCTTAAACAAAGACCTCTCTGATAAGGAGATGTCTGTGCAGGGAAATGCATGAAGCAACGGAGCAAGCCACCACGGACACCTAAGGGAAGAAGGTTCCAGGCAGATACATGTTGCAATTGATCCAGTATGGTTTACATTTTATACAGTATACAGTTGTAATCATTGATCATTATTTATCCATGGTTTCTTATGGTCCTCTCAAATGCCACTAGTAAGTATTTTTCAACAATTCTACCAAGTGATGAATTACAATTCACTGAACACTCCATGCAGCTATTTTATCAATGTCCAGATGTTAGGCATCATAAGTTCTACAGTAGCAAACCTTGACATATATCTAACTCAGGGGCAGGGGAAGCTGGTGGCTACAGATACGGCTTTTACTAGCTTTTCTCATCACTGTCATATTCAGTTCAGTTCAGTCACTCAGTCGTGTCCAACTCTTTGCGACCCCATGAACCACAGCACGCCAGGCCTTCCTGTCCATCACCAACTCCAGGAATCCAACCAAATCCATGTCCATTGAGTCGGTGATGCCATTCAGCCATCTCATCCTCTGTCATCCCCTTCTTCTCTTGACCTCAATCTTTCCCAGCATCAGGGTCTTTTCCAATGAGTCAGCTCTTCACATCAGGTGGCCAAAGTATTGGAGTTTCAGCTTCAACACCAATCCTTCCAATGAACACCCAGAGCTGATCTCCATTCTAAAGAATGGACTGGTTGGATCTCCTTGCAGTCCAAGGGACTCTCAAGAGTCTTCTCCAACACCACAGTTCAAAAGCATCAATTCTTCGGCACTCAGCTTTCTTTATAGTCCAACTCTTACATCCATGACTACTGGAAAAACAATAGCTTTGACTAGATGGACCTTTGTCGGCAAAGTAATGTCTCTGCTTTTTAATATGCTGTCTAGGTTGGTCATAACTTTTCTTCCAAGGAGTAAGCATCTTTTAATTTCATGGCTGCAATCACCATCTGCAGTGATTTTTGAGCCCAGAAAAATAAAGTCAGCCCCTGTTTCCACAGTTTCCCCATCTATTTGCCATGAAGTGATGGGACCAGATGCCATGATCTTAGTTTTCTGAATGTTGAGCTTTAAGCCAACTTTTTCACTCTCCTCTTTCACTTTCATCAAGAGGCTCTTTAGTTCTTCTTCGCTTTCTGCCATAAGGATGGTGTCGTCTGCATATCTGACATTATTGATATTTCTCCTGGCAATCTTGATTCCAGCCTGTACTTCCAGCCCAGAGTGTCTCATGATGTACTCTGCGTATAAGTTAAATAAGCAGGATGACAATGTACAGCCTTGACGTACTTCTTTTCCTATTTGGAACCAGTCTGTTGTTCCATGTCCAATTCTAACTGTTGCTTCCTGACCTGCATATAGATTTCTCAAGAGGCAGGTCAGGTGGTCTGGTAGTCCCACCTCTTTCAGAATTTTCCACAGTTTGTGGTGATCCACACAGTCAAAGGCTTTGGCATAGTCAATAAAGCAGAAATAGATGTTTTTCTGGAACTGTCTTGCTTTTTCAGTGATCCAGCGGCCCACTTGACTGTCATATTACTAACTTAGAATTTTGCAGAAGACAATAACAGTCTGTGATGTTCAAAATTTCCTATCAGGTGTTGTTAGACTTATTTGAGCTCATCTAGTAAGTATATTATTGTTGCTGTTTAGCCACTAAGTCATGTCTGACTCTTATGACTCCATGGACTGTAGCCTGCCAGGCTCCTCATATACATAAACAGGCTTCCCAAGTGGCATTAGTGGTGAAGAATCTGCCCACCAATGCAGACACAGGGTCAATCCCTGGGTTGAGAAGATCCCCTGGAGGAAGGCATGACAACCCACTCCAGTATTCTTGCCTGGAGAATCCCATGGACAGAAGAATCTGGCAGGCTACAGTTCACAGGGTCGCAAAGAATGGGACACAACTGAAGCAACTTTGTATACACACACACACATGCATATAAATAGTTCATTTTCATGACGAGAAGATGAAAGTCAAGTGCTAGGAATGTAGTGTCCGATGTCTAGGTTTAAATAACCATGACCATTAACTTCTTTATGTCAAGGTTTCCATATCCTGGGAAAGAGGCTACTGATAATAACTCCAACATAGGGCTGGCTATTCTATGAGATAGTTTTGTAATGTCTCTAAAACTATGCTCACAGTAAGTACTGAAAATGTCATTTTACAGCTATGGCCATTATTATACATATTTTTTTTATTGTGAATGGCTGAGTCATTTCTTTTTTTATCCTTATATTTGGAATTTTGGTATCCCATATTATATTATCAATTAAAAATTGCCAATTTCATTCATTTAATTTCCATATGAGAGGTCTGGGAAGGCAGCTATTTAAGTTAAATGGTACTCAGTCACATAAGGTGAGTTTGGACCTTTAACCAGGAGCTGATTTAACGTCAGGCTATATATTTAGGCTTCCCAGGTGACACTAGTGGTAAAGAACCTGCCTGCCAATGCAGGAAACTTCAGAGACATAGGTTCAATCCAGGGGTCAGGAAGATCTCCTGGAGAAGGGCATAGCAACCCACTCTAGTATTTTTGTCTGAAGAATCCCATGGACAGAGGAGGACGGCAGGCCACAGTCCATAAGGTCGCAAAGAGTCGGACACAACTGAAGTGACTTAGCATGCACACACAATGTATTTGGTGGTGACCAGCATCTGACACTGCCATAGGTATTTATATTAATACCATCTTCAGTAGTCATTGTGTCCTTTTGAGTCCTAAGTGTGCTAATTTTGTTGGCAGGAGATGACACACTCCACCAAAGTAAAACAATTAAAAATAAAGAGGATGGCAGTCATCCTACACTGGCCTAAAAAAGGACATCATCATGGAAAGCAATAACTATCCAGAAATCACTCTGTAAAGGCATGGACTCAGCCTAGCAAATTAAAAGACATACACAGATGGTCTTTAACTGAAAGACATGTGGTTATAACTTAGTTCATTTTCTTTTTTGATTTTCTTAGGGTAGAAGTGAGTGTTACAAAGTGTACAAAGTGTTAGCTACAGTAGTTGACACATAGACCTATCTACAAGATATTGGGGGTTTGATTCCAGACCACTATAATAAAGCAAGTATCACAATAAAGTGCATCACATGAATATTTTGGTTCCCCAGTGCATATAAGGGCTTCCCAGGTGGCTCAGTGGTAAAGAATCTGTCTGCCATTGCAGGAGATGCAGGAGACAAGAGTTCAATCCCTGGGTTGGGTAGATGCCCTGAAGTAAAAATGGCAACCCACCCCAGTACTCTTGCCTGGAAAATTCCATGGACAGAGGAGCCTGGTGGGTTAAAGTCCATGGGGTCACAGAGTCAGACATGACTGAGCACCCACGTAATAGTGCATATAAAAGTTATGTTCACACTACACTTTCGTCTATTAAGTGTGTAATAGCATTATGTCTAAAAAAAGTCACTGTTTTTTCATTAGAAATATTTTATTAAATATTCATTAAATTTAAAAACATTTCATTAAAAATATTTTATTGTTAAAAAATGCTAACCCTCAGTGAGCAAATGCTGTTGGAAAGATGTACCCATAGACTTGCTCAAAACACAGTTGCCACAAACCCTCCGTTTGTAAAAAGTTAAATATCTGCAAGCACCATAAAGAGAAGCATAGTAAAATGAAGCATGCCTGAAATCTAAGATGTCATCACACTTTATCAGTCTTAGTAACATTTAGGGTAGAGCACAAACACAGGAGGGGAGAAAGGAGTTGCATTTGTTAATTTTTAATTGCACTATTAAAAAATTCCAAACCAGTTATGCCCCCAGACACAAAGTTCTGCTCAGTCTCCGCATCTTCCTGGGACTGAAAAGAATGAAATCACTATTATACATTAGGAGCCCATCACAAAATTTAAGTAGATGGCTAGACTGAAGGCTGCTTCTGAATAGTTATTAGAGGAGCTCCACTAGGCAGAGTAGCTAGCTCACACTGGTGCTGAATCTAGGGAGGGAGGGAGGAGAGGACAGAGAGGAACTAAGTAGTAGTTCTGGTTATCTACTGCCTCTTTCTTTCTCTAAGCTTTTACCATAATGATCTATCTTTTCTCAGAGATTTCTTTGTCTGGAAAGAAATGTATTTATTCAGACTCCAAACTTGCTATTCATCTCTTAGCTCTAACGCTAAAAGGGTTGAGGGAAGCCTTACTTATTTTCAAAGTCCTCTTTCCCAGCTAATATTAATGATCTACCATGTACTGTCCTCTCTCCAGGCGCCAGGAAGTGGACCACTTTTGGAGGGAGGAACAGCTCTTCTTACTTAGGTGGAGTAATTCCAGGGAGTCAGACAGTCTTAGAAAGAGGCACCTTGACTCAACTAAGAGAGGAAAAAAAAAAAAAAAGAGCTGCTGAGTCGAAGAGAACATGAGTGCTCATTTCCCCCAGGAGAGAAAAGATGAAGCTGATTTTCGAAAATGAATCAGTAAAGTGGATGGCGAAATGCGACAGCCTGTCAGAGCACGGGCTTAGGGTGCCGCGCTGCTCGCATCCATAGCACACGACAAGGGTAGCTCTCAGCTCCACTGGCAAGACTTGTGGGGCTCTAGATTATTGTCATGAATTAGTAACTGAGGCTGATCCTGCTTTGAAAAAACTAAATTGCTGTGCTCAGCAAGAAGCACAGGGACGGTCCGATATACTGGTCTATAAATGAGAAAACTTTGGCTCAAAATAACTCTATGTAAAAGATCAATATTTTTTCTCAAGTGAAAATCCAGAATAAATGTGGAATTAAAACTTTATAATTTGGGTTTCTCTGAATACACCCTGTCTAGCTTTCAAAAGTAAGCCCATGCTTAAATGTGTTCTAACAGTAAAGCCAAGAAAAAAAGCATGCACTCAAAATGCAAGTGAAACTAGTCACTTGAAACTGTTTCTAGGGCAGAGGGATGCAATATCCCAATCCTTTAAATTTCCAAGTGGGATTTAAAAATAAGTAGTAATCGCTAGCCTAGACAACATCATCCATCCCCATAGGCTACAACAATGCCTCCCGGAGTTGTGCAACCCACAGCTCGGATGGAAACAGTGCAGAGCAGGGAAAAGAGATAAGGCCAAGATCAAGAAATAACCACATGAAATTTCTGCCAGCACTATGTGGCTACAGATTCCAGGTTCTGTTATTTACGCTCCTAATGATTTCAGCAACATAATAAAATATACTCATTAATATTTTTGTAAAACATTTTACTTTTTTCTCCATGGCTTAATAAAACATGAACTCTGTGATCAAAACAAATGATTTGAGAGAGAACGTGATGCTCCAATTATCTACTGAACATAAGTTCTGGTGAATTTAGTGAAGAATGACTTTCAGAAGAAAACCGGATATGCCCCATATCCAGTGTTTCTTAATTTTCAAACTGCTTGAATTAAATAAACATAATGTAGGAATTATACATTTTCTATGACAATCTTTACATGACAACTCAGGGAAAGACGACACTAACATTCCATATCTCACTTTAAAATCCTGAACTGAAATTCATGATTTTAAGTTAAGAAAGAAAATACTATAAATTCTAACATTATTTTGAGAACTGTATTTGGAACAATTTAAGTTTCTATACTCTGTCTACACTGCCTAACCATAAACTCTGACAAGACTGTGAGAGTAAATCGGGTAAGCTAAAGAAAGGCATTCCACTTAACAAACTGGGTTCTTTAACACAAACTGACGTATTTCCGTACATATTTATAAGGCTTGGTGGTTATTATTAGGCTGTAATTGCAGTTGTTCTAACACCTAATAAGCCATGGTTGGGAAAACAAAGGCAGGTTAATTTGTGATTTCCTCTACTCATTCAGAGGCAAATTAAGTGTCAAACAGCTAATACAGAGCATATTTCATTTTATGAGATTTTAATTTAATTCTGCACCATATCGTTGATGCCTTAATATAGGGTGGTTTATCTAAACAGAGGAGCAATTTATAAACCTCTTTCAATAGAATCATTAATGATAGGATATGATAGCATAATTATCGCAGTGCCTGCCATCCTTCTAAAGAGAGATCTGTTGGCATTTCCATCATCAACACACGTCCTGTTTCCAAGAGACCTACCATTTAATTCATTACACTGGCACCAGAACAATCCTGTGTACAAAACAGTGAAACTATCCCCCACTTTTGTCTACTTACAATTAAAAATATTTATTCTAAAATCTCAGTAAGCTCACTCGATCTCATTGTCTAGAAGCTAATTATAAAGCAAGCATTTTGGAATTCATCCAGATAAAATCATTTTACTTTTCCAGGTTATCCTCTAAGCAAAGATGTGCTTTGAAGATTTCAGTAACCAAGTCATATTCACTTACATTACCCTCCACCCCTAAAATGATCTGTCACAGGCATATCTACATTTGCATCTAAGAAGGTGCCAAAGCATCCCAGGGATTCATGATTGAGCCAGGCCAGAATAGAATCTCTGAGTGTCTGTCATGCCCCCAGTTGTCTGGAAGCTAACTCTGCATTTGCTTAGAGCATCCTGCTTTCAAGAGTGCTCACAAGGGTGCTAACAAGAACATGATTTCATTGAACATTTGGAGAGTCTGGTAAGGCAGGTAACTTCATTTTCATGGAATGGAACTAACATACAGAAACTGTAGGTTGCCAATTCCTAGCACCAACAAATGCAAAGCAAGAGCACAATTCAAGCTCTCGGACTGCTAGTCCGCTGTTTCCAGACTGGACCATTTGAAGGTCTAAGGAGCATCTTTAACTAGGCACCTGACCAAGTGACTGCCTGCACATCTAGCAGTCACGGTGACCACTAAGCAATGACTGATCAGACAAGAATATTCGGCTGCAATAAAGGCACACAAGGTGTTCGAGGAACAGCCTCTAGGAACAAACTTTGAGACTGCCTGCAGAGGTGATATTTGAAATAGACCTTGAGGGACTTCCTTGCAGGTTCAGTGGTTAAGACTCTGTGCTTCCACTGCAAGGGGTCCGGATTTGCTCTCCGGTTGGGAAACTAAGATCACACGCTGCTTGGCCAAAAAATAGGAAAAAAAAAAAAATTAGGATGAGTTAGGCCTTGAGGATAGGGAGTTTAAAGAGCAGTTTGCCATGCAGGGAGGGAAGACCACTGAGGGCAATGCAGGGAGATTGTCACATTACAAAAGCACAGAGATGAGACTATCCCCCAGCTTCCCAGAGACTACTTCAGAAGTTCAGTGCTGCCATCCAGGATTCTGAAATGCCCAGCAGTCCCGGGAGACAAGCACATCCCCCCAGCACCTTCCAGAGCTTCAGGATTATTTACTAGCCTTATAGGGTGAATCTTGGGTTACTAAACATTTAGGCAGCTAGAGAACTATTTAGTCAACTGCTGCTAAATGATTCCAAAGCTAGGCTGAAAAAGCAGGACGTATAATCATCTCTCAGTATATGAAGGGTTCCAGGACTATCATAGATACCAAAATCCATGGATCTTCAAATCCTTTACATAAAAAGGAATAGTGTTTGCGTATAACCTAGGCATGTCTTCCTGGAAACTTCAGTCATCTCTAGATTACTCATTATACCCAATACAATGGAAATGCAAAGTCAATAGCTGGCAGTTTGCTGGAAATTCAAGTGTCACTTTTTGGAACTTTCTGGAGTTTTCTTCTCCAATATTTCTAATCCAAGGTTGGTTGAATCCTCGAATGCAGACCCCCCCAAAGATACAATGGGTCAACAATACTAAAATCTCCAAAAATCCCAGCTCAGCAGCCATATAGGAAATGCAACCCTCTCCCCTGGGATTCTCCAAACTTGACCTGCCAGTGGTGTTTTTATCTCTAGCAAGTTAATTCTTTAGATACAGCAATCAGGACCTAGAACAAACAGTGATATATACAAGGGCTTGCTATTCTTACAATTCTGCCAAAGAACAAAGACTTGGGATTTTAATTGACAAATTCACATTTGAATTTAACTACAAGGCACGTTATAATGAACCCAGAAGAACTAGTTCATTTTATCATCTTGTTGTTGTTTAGTGGCTAAGTTGTGTTGGACTCCTTGCAACGCCACAGACTGTAGCCCACCAGGTTTCTCTGTCCATGGGATTTTCCAGGCAAGAATACTGGAGTGGGTTGCCATTTCCTTCTCCAGAGCATCTTCCCAACCCAAGGAGTGAACCCAAGTCTCCTGCATTGGCACGCAAATTCTTTAGCTCTGAGCCACCAGGGAAGCCCTCATTCTATCATATGAATTCATTTTTTGAAATTTCTGTATGAGTTTTGAAAGAGTGAAGTACTCTGAAATTCCACAGAAAATCTGATTCAAATTACTTCATCACTGCAGAGACTTGAATCTGGGTGAACTCAGTCCTAGGCATCTCCCAGGTCTGGTGGGCCCATGCTGACTCTGTACCACAAAGCACATCCTCATCTGAGAAGCTTGGGTCCTATTGGTACTGCAAAACTTTGGGAGAGCAGGATGAATTCCATGGCAGATTTCAGCTTGAATTTGGAGTTTTCTTCCCTTTGTATAGGGAGCTTTAAATGGGCCTGTTGGTTTTATCTGAATGTATTTTTAGCCAGCTTTAGAACCCTGAAAATACTTACTCGTGTTCCAGTGAAAAGTCAAAGAATAAGTCACAAGTTTCTGCATTCTCTCTAAATATCCACTTCTCCTTTAATGCTTATAGAAGTCTGAGCACAGATTTATGACTTACCTCCAGGCAAATCTGCTCTGAAATTACAGTTCAGTAATGGAGAGATGGATCCAAAAAACTGTGGGTAAAATATTATATGTGTACTTGGGCATATAGTTAGGGCTGTTAATATCAATTAATTCTGTTCACAGAGGAGGACTTGTTTTAAAACAACTTCATTTTTCTTTGACGTATATGTAATTACACAGCTGTAACGAATAGCCGTGGAGATGCAATCTACCATCCAAATAACTAGCATTATTCTTCTAAGTATTTTTTGGGCTTTCTAACTTTACTGTCTCAGAATGAAGGGTAATTACCAGACATGACTAAATGTAAAATCTAGGCCATTCAAAGGGCCAGCCCCTCCCAAAAGTTGACTCCCCTTGTTACAGTATACATCAGTTTTCTGGACAACAGTACAAAAGAAGGTCATTTCAGTTTACGTGCAGGCTATCCTGAATACCTGGTCTTCTTCCCCCCCAAATTGAGTGATACCACCTTTATTTCCAGGATATTGTCTTCTTTTTTTTTAATATTTATTTTATATTAGAGAAGAGTTGATAACAATGCTGTATTAGATTCAGGTGCACAGCAAAGTTACACATACACATATATCTACGTTTTTCAAATTCTTTTCCTGTTTAGGTTATTAAAGAATATTGAGCAGAGTTCCCTGTGCAACAAGTAGGTCCTTGTTGCTTGTTTATTTTATATATAGTAGTGTGTATATGTTAATCCCAAAGTCCTAATTTATCTCCCCCCCACCTTTAGAAACCATAAGTTTGTTTTCTATGACTAAGAGTCTGTTTTCTAAATAAGTTCATTCATATCATTTTACTTTAGATTCTGCATATAAATATCATATGATACCTGTCTTTTCTTCCTTTTCTAATGTATGTTAGTTATCACCCTCATTCTTGTCTTTTATCTCTGTGTAAACCATGTGCTCGATCACATGTGCCATTTTCTTGGGGTGACATTCCCATCAATCAAGTGACTGTTGGAGTAGACACCACAGGGGCTATGAAAATTTACCATGAAAATTTCATTACGACTCATTGTGATCCCTGGAACGGGGCTTTCCCATTAATAGAAATCGGAGCATGAGAAACTTCAAATCCACTCTTTACCAAATACATATTCTGAGTAGGAACCTTCCATTAGGCCTCTGCTTTTTAATTTAGTATTTAGACGCCACAGAGCACACGTCAGCAAAAATATATAGGAAATACTTGCCAGCCACCTCGTATGACAGGCATTCTTCAGAAAGCAGCGGGGATGTGCTTCAGTGAGTCCAGGAACAGATAGGCTTGCCGTATTTCAAAAGTAAATCCTAGACTTCTATCACAGGTCCCAAGCCCAGGAGCAGTGTTGGTTAACAAAAATCCTGAGATGGTAAAAGCTAGTATTTTGTTCTGTTTCTTTAATGGGCAAAGTCGTAATACTTACACATGCAACGGAGGAATCGGAGATGGATCATAATGGTAACGGCCCTCGTGGTGTCTGGCATCAATTGGTACAGGAGGATGGAATGCAGGAAAGAGATGAGGAGGGTCTGAAAAGGAAAGAAAGTCCAACCTGTATAAACAGAACACTTTGACACAGAATTCCCATACATGAAGCCACATCGCCACACTGTCTTTACAACTGATGCTGAAATTAACCTGAAAAAATTGTGGAAGAATTCTTGAGAGCTCAGGATCAAGCAAATAATACCAGCACAGGAGACAGTAGAGCCACTGAATACAACCCGAAGCCAGACAGGAGAGCAAGGAAGAGGTACAGGCGTGCCCCTAACCTGGAAGAAAGACTAGCCAGAGAGCAAAGGCTGAAGGAAGCCACCAAGCCAAGAGGAAGAGACTCCAAAACACTTTTTTATTTGCATTTATTTTTTTTTTTGGCCACATCACATGGCTTGTGGGATGTTAGTTTCCCGAGGGACTGAACCGAGATGCTCAGCAATGAAAGTTTGAAAAATCCTAACCACTCAGCCACCAGGGAATGCCTCATTTCTTATTTCTAAAATGACACTGTCACATGAATTTTAATATTTTGTGTATTCATTTGGCTGCGCCCGGACTTAGTCGTGGTATACAGGCTTTTTAGTTGCAGCATGTGGACTGTAGTTTCCTGACTAGGGATTGAACCCACACCCCCTGCACTGGGAGCTTGGAGTTTTAACCACCAGGGAAGTCCTGTGAAGTGAATTTTAGACAAAGACATAATATCACTACTAGTTTTCATCTCTCCTACACTTGTAAGGAAAGGAGTCCTTTCAAAAGTCCCTGCTAGAATCCATGTCACATGTAGACACACACACACACACACACACACACACACACACACACACTTTTAAAAAATTCAAATGCATGCTCCCTCTCACTCCTCCTTGTCTTAGGGTCAGGCTTCCGGAATCCCAACACAAGGGCAGCAAATGTAGGCTGGCCAGAGATGTTACATAGCCTGACAGAGGGACATTTGGAGTAAACTGGGGGTTCCTTTCTGGCAGCCCCAACATTTCCCTGGCCCCACACCAGCCTCCTCTCCTGCTCTGGCTCAGGTCAGTCATCACTGTTTTGAGGTTTCTGTGTGTACGCTTATTTAAAATAGTTCTTCTGCTCCCACTTGCCCTGATTATCTCTGAAAATAAACTTTTTTTTTCTAAATAGTGATTCACTGAAAGAACTGAAAATAGCTTTACCAGATTTTATCATGAGGAGCACCCCTGATACTAACTTATTCCTGAGTTTTAAGAAGCACTAAAGAAAGAAGTCCAAGATCAGGAGGGAAGCCTTCACAACTCTGAGGCAATAAAACAGCAAACACACCAGAACGCGTGCTGTGAATGTTACTTCCACACGTGGTCATCCTGGCAGCCTGCGTGTAGCCGTCACACTGCCGTTGCCCAGAACACCCCCAAGAATTGAAGTGTACACCCAACAGGCCTCAGAAGGGCTATGAGCTCCTTTGAAGAGTCTGAAGATGTTGCCTAGTGTAGTAGTCTGTAAAAGCAATTCCAAATGAGACCCTGTGAACAGGCCCTGAGGAATGGCTGGAAAAAGTGACCCAGAACCTCCCCATGGGGCAGGGGAGTCGGTGTGTTAAACACAGACGAAGGTATGGTGGCATCCTCCACTGTGAATTTCCTTAAGTCCTGGGGGTGACTATTATACATGTGTTTGTTGCATTCAAGTAGTTTTCATTTTCCTCCCTACACATTTCTTTTGTCCAAATTTTCTCCAACAAGCATCTTTTAGAATGTAACTATAACAACCTTTAAAAAAAAATGATATTTTACTCCCTCTCCTCTTTTTTTTAAGACTTTGCTTCTGCTGGCCTCCTTTGAGAATCTAAGAATATGATTAGAAGAATAAAATAAGAGAAAAAAACTATTAACAGACAACATTACAGCCCTGACAGCACTATGGAGGTGCCCAAAGCTGAACTCCACCAAGTACAGAACCTAGAAGAAGAGGTTCTACAGTGCAGAAAATGTCCATTACTCACTGTATATTGTACTTGCTCCTTATCAGATAAGAGGGGAGAGAATGGTACTGATAGAGAAAAGGAGTCATCTTAGTATTGTCTTGTATCATTGACACTGTGATATCATGATGTATAATGATGCTGAAAATTCAATAGGGACATGCTGACTGCCTGATCAAACACTATACGTTTTATAAAGTGCATCTGAAAAATTTATATTTTAAATACATCATTTAGGACATTATAAACGGATGTTGGAATTATTTTCTTTTGTTTTGCTTTATTTTTGTAACACAAATCTTGCTAGTTGGTGCACTAAGTTTAAATGTCCCACATAACCCAGGAATCCTGAAGAGCCCAAATGTCCTATTTGATTTAACTATTCTAGAAGAAATTGATGTATCCTTCCCCAAACAACATAAAATTGAGTGGAGTAATCTATTTCACGAATTTGAAAGTCTGACATCTACTCAGTGAATGTTTCACAGTCTTCAGTTTTGAACAACCCCAAATGAGTCACTGTGGTTCAGGGTCAGGAGCAGCTGGGCTCAGGTGGATGGCCAGCAGGCCCAGGCGTCGTTCTTCCTCCTCCCCTCCTGTTAGCAGTCACTGCTGATGCTCGTGGGCTTGCCTCTAGAAGACTTCAAACTTAATACAGTCATCCATTCTTGGAAACTGGAGAAATAAACCTACTAGAGCTCGGTGTAAATTCAGGATTCTTACCATCTGACCCACCTCCTCAAGTTTTTCCTGTGCATCATTTTAAATGGTGTTTTGAGGGACTTTGTGACAATTCCGTCAGACCTGGAAGATATTTTCACTTATTTACTTCTTGGTTCTTGGCTGTGTGATTAAATTCTCTCCACCAGATAAGTGGGTGCTAACTATATCTGCTTTTCTCCGTGTGGATGCAGCTATGAATTATGAAGATGCACAAACCCAGATTTTTTCATACATAAAAGAGCTCAAAATGTGGGCAGGTATTATACCTTCAAAATATGCCTCATATATCCAAAAAGTAACAGTCATTGTCTTTTATATGAGTATTTATAATTATGTTGCAGTGATTATATGCATAGGGGGTGAAAACCAGGCACACAATTCTATAAAATCAAAAGCATTTACCCAAGCAGTATAAATCTTCACCCCCAGGGAAAACTGTAAGACCCTTATGGACACATAAAAGGCATTGTCATCTTTATATTTTTACGAAATTATTTTAACAGGATTTTAACCCACTCTCTCTTTCTCTCTCTCACGCTCTTCCTTTTCAAAATGAGAGAGAAAATGATCAAGCATTGCAAAAATATTTAAAAGGAAAGAATTTAGGATTAGAATTAGTAATTATTGAGGCATTTAGTACTTTTTTCCCACTGTTGAGTATGTTTTGTGAGTTTAAAAGTTAATTCTGACAAAGTATGTGATGCATCTTACAGCACTGCTTGCTCAAAGTGCTTATTTATGTTACAAGAAAATGTATGAATCCTGCATTCTGGAATTAGGTTAAATAAAGAACCAAAAAATATGAATACGATCTGACTTGATCAAAGACATCTGATTTCAGTTCAAGCATTTTCATTCCTATTTGTTTCCTTCTTGATTTAGTTGAAAATAACTTCTCCTGGACTGATAAAGTCTGTGCAAACAATTACACCTCATGTCAGTTATCAGTGGAAATCACACCTCTTAAGCCGCTTTCTAGTAAACGCAAGGGAACAGCTCTCTTCCAATTCAAGACACGCTTGACCACAGCTTAACAGTAGAGACGAAGCATAAAAATCAGGACAAGCATGTCCTTTAACATATGTGGCATCACATGACATTAATCCTAACACATCTCTCAAAAAAAAAAAAAAGAAGATGCTGGCGAATCCTCAAACGTGGAGTGCTTCTCTTACATCTCAGCTCGTCGTTTCTATGTGGAAGATTGCAGTATACTCCATCAGAGGCCCAAGAAGCTGTCCAAGAAAACCCACAGGACGAGAACAGGCCTGCGTCGCCAGCAGCCACCATAATTATCCACCTCCCAGTTTATTATTTACACATGAGCAGCACAGCTGTGGAGCATCATAACTCAAGAGGATGTGTAATAAGTTACCGTACCACAGCCATCTCCTGCTCTGGCCCTTGACAAAACACCACATGATGACTTTTCCAAAGTCAGGCGAAAACTGCTGAAGCAGAAGGAAGTGCCACTAAACCTGGCTCCCTCCTATTTATCATACAATTTCCTGACTGATGGTTCCACAAACCAGCTGCTAAGTGCTGTGTACTCTGCTGTCAGCAAACTAACGGGCTAAATGGAAGACAGGGAGAATAATGTGCAGAACTAGGGGAATCAATTTTACTGAAGGAATTAAAATTCTACCAGGTGGGGGTGAGTCTGCGGAGCAGTGGGAAGCAGTCAACTGTCCATGGTTTGGCTTGCAAAGATGATTTATTACAGACTCGCAAGGGGTTTGACTATTGGACCAAATGCCTCTTAGACTAAAGGGAGATTTGCCAAGTGCATATTATCCGAGGGGCGAGTGGAAGAGTCTTTAAACCCCATAAATATGTAATTGGCTCGACGCATGTTTAAATTGAAATGCATAGTAACAATATTTATGCTGGGTATAGTTGTCAGTATTCAATTTCATGCTGGCTGTCATCAGGCTGTGCATTGAGGGTCTCATTAGGAATGAGAGGCATTGATTTTTGGGTCTCCTTACAATAGCCTCGGTTGATCATAAAACCTGTAGCCAGAGAAAGACACTCAGAGGTTTATCTTCAGTTGCTGCATCCTTCTCTCAAGAAATAGTTTTAATATCCTCAGGCTATGAGATCTCTTGGATGCCATTTGGGGAGACTGTCTTTTAAGGTTTGAAATTTACATACAAAAATTGTAGATTAAAAAAGAGAGATCAAAGGCAGCTCCGTTAGTGCCCTGAAGGAGTAATTCACCAAATGATACTTTAGTGGCCTGAAAGTACCCAGGAAACAGTATGAGAGGACCCACAAGAGTAAACTGCCCAGGGCATAAATTCTCTTGGCTTATTTAAATCCTGAAGTCATCTGTTCACTGCCTTTGGAATTTATTCTAGACAAGAACTAGAAGTGATTTTTCTTGTCATTGGTATCAGCCCGGACTGTAGGAATGTCCAGTCCCCTCCAGTTCACTCCATCTCCTGTCATCGGTAGAAGTAGTAAAACCCAATGTGGGCAACATCCATGATGCCGAAAGCAAGGTAATCATCCAGCATAGCTCAAATAAGAGGTGTCCAGAGGGGAAGGGAGGGACCCTCACCACTCTAATAAGATGACAGAGAGGCACCTGGGCCTCATCTCTGCCTCTTCCCACCTGGGCATCTCCAGTCATCCCTTTGGCATCTATAGACCTTTACCAGGGATCAGCGGCCTAAAGGAGACATCACTATGTGGACTGGCTCCAACACCCAAACTGACTCCCTATTCGGACACCCTCAATGTTCCTGCCTGTGAACAGGATTATACCATGGCCAGAAATATGCCTATGGACCACAGGGCACCAGAAAGGGCTGATCTGGCCCCTCTGAGGACAGCCCCGGGATATCTGACCAGGATTATCTCAAGTAATAAGGCAGTCTATGGACCTGCTGGTCTGCTATGAGCAGGATCTATGGAATGGAACCCCAAAGGGACCCAGCTGTGGATTTGCTGGGCATCCAGGTGGAATCATCCCATGAAGCATTTCATGGGGCATCAGGAATCTTCTTTCCAGTCTTACATGTATGTGGTGTGGAGCTGGAAGTATCTCCAGAGTCAGGACTGTAGACCCTCTTGTTTATAAGACCCTCTGTAGTGTGGTACAAGTTTTAAGAAACTGTAGTTCTAGTATACTCTAGACATCTGAGAGATGCCTCACAGTAAAAAAGATCTATTACTTTTCACTTTACACCATGGCAGGAACCGTAACTTGCAGAGTATATGTCATGGGAGGCAAACTACTGCACCAGGCAGTTTTTCTAAATAAAGTTTTATTGGAATACAGGTGCTCTTTTGTTCATATACCACCCATAGTTGCTTTCACACTGCAGTGACTGCCTTGGTGAGCTAAGACAGAGAAACACACGGCCCATAAAACCTAATATATGTTATACCCGGACGTGCATATATGTCAATCTCAATCTCCGTCCCACCCTCCTCTTCCCCCTCTTGTCCACATGTCCAATTTCCACATCTGAGTCTATTCCTGCCTTAGAAATTGGTTTATCTGTACCATTTTTGTAGATTCTATGTTTATGCCACAATGTATGTTAGCTGTTTTTCTCTTTCTGACTTACTTCGCTCTCCATGACAGACTCTAGTTTCTATAAGCACAGGAAGCTCAGCTCTGGGCTGTGTGATGACCTAGGGGAATGAGAGGTGGGGTGGGAGGGAGATCCAAGAGGCAGAGGATATATGTATGCGTACAACTGATTTACTTCATTGTACAGCAGAAGCACAACACTGTAAAGCAATGATATTTCAATAAAAATAAATACTTCTTTAAAAATGAATATACTTCTTTCTAGCCCTTACGAGAAATAGTTGATGAAACTTGTCCGAGTATATCCCAAGAAAGCAATTCTCAAAAATGTCTACAATTCAGAAAAAACACATGCCCAATTTTTTCTTTATGGGTGTGTCGTTTTTGAGAGATAACATATTTCATATGTGTAAAATACTGATATGCCAATTTGTGACTTAAAAATATCTATAGAAGTGTCCATACTGGTAATTACTCAGAAAAGAATACTTACTCTATGATTTTAGCAAACCTATCACAAATAAATTCCAAGATAAAAACGATGATGAATAAAATTAACTATAAATCTAGCAAATAATGACAATAATCACTTAACATTTGCAAACTTAAGGTTTTTTTATAAGTTGACGAAAACATACACAAAGTTAACATAGAAAGCTGATTAACACTTCTGGCAACCACCCAACATTCCTGACTCCTTTTTTTTTTTGGCCTCAAGGCAGTGCTTGTAGGATCTTAGCTCTCTGACAAGGGATCTAACCTGTGCCCCCTGCAGTGGATCTTAACCACTGGACCATCAAGGAAGTCCCTGATTCCTCTTGTATAAATATCCATGGGCATTCGCCACTACACAGACAGTACTCTTTCTATTATTTCTTCTGTGGCAGCATGCAGATATATTAAATTGATCTAATATTCTAAATAGATCTAAATGCTACCCAGCACCACACTCCAGTCATAACACAACCCATCCAGGCCATACTCCTTTACAAACATAATTATGTGTTTCTACAAGAAAATGATAAATAGCCCTCTGCAAGTAAATTAACAAGAAATCTGTCTTTACCACCTCAATTGTATCCTGGGTAGTGAACAAAAAATTGATTTCTCCCCTTCCCCGTCCCTTTTAAGTTCTTTTACCCAACTAATCTTTGCAAGTTTTTCCAAGAAAAATCATGTCCATTGTATTACCAATGGCAGAGACAGGGAAACAGGTAAACAGTGGGCACATCTGCCCACTGGCTGGCCAATGAAATCTACTACTCAGAGTCTCTGGAATGCACCTTGCCTCTGATCTCAAATGTATCCATCATTTGGATACATGTTTGTTGTTTCTAGCTTTCCTGCAAGATAAAAGAAAAAAATAAAGAGAGGGAAAGGAAGCAAAGAGAAATGAGAGGTTTATAGCCATTATACTTAATCTGCAAAACTGTCCAAGGGAAATTACATGAAAACATATGAAGAGTCACTATATTTAAGTGACAAACCCATTAACTTGAACTATGCTAATGGTGTATTTTCTTATGAAAGCACGGAAATTAAAAGATGGAACTTGGTTACCAATGATATATTCTTATCAACGACCAATTTTTTTGTTTTTTTTTTTTTAGTTGCTTCACTTGTGTCCTACTCTTTGTGACCCTATGGACTGCAGCCCACCAGGCTCCTCTGTTCATGGGATTCTCCATGCACGAATACTGGAGCAGACTTCCATGCTCTCCTCCATGGGATCTTCCTGACTCAGGGATCAAACCTGTATCTCTTATATCTCCTGCATTGGCAGGAGAGTTCTTTACCACTAGCACCACCTGCACAGCACAATTTAACGCCAAATTCAATTTGGAAAATGTACATTGGGATTCATAATGCTGATGAAGTGAAGGCAGAGGATGAAATGATTTCAGAAACGCATTTAGTATCTCAGCTCTAACTACAGAAGCCTTAGAGACAGACTGAATTCAGAAGTCGCCCGGCTTATTGAGTAAACCAACAATTAACAACAATGATGAGGTCTAGAAGTTGTGTCTTAAGCAAAATAAATCAACTGACAAAAGTGCTTCCAGCAGACTTCCCTGGTTCGATCCCTGGTCAGGGAACTATATCCCATATGCTGTAAGACCCAGCACAGTTAAATAAATAAATAAATATAAAACAAGAGCCCCTAAACATTTTTTTCAATATTGCAAAATTAGCAGAAGTAGGTTGAGAAAGGTAAAAGTAAAAGAATACAATGCTTTGCATTACATTTCATAATACCCTTGTCTGTTTCTTCCTGGGATCCTCTTGACAACCCTAAAATTTTCATTCCCAAGGCTTTATTATTATTCCTCCTAAATATTGTTTCTCCTTATTTCCTACCACACAATCCTGAGGGGTAAGAAGCGGAAAATTTCATGATCTGCTCAGAAAAGCTAAATGATCAACCTAATGTCGCAGAAACCAGGGCCAAGTTGGTGTTTTTTCTACTCCACCACCAGAGGTGGCGCTCCCAGCATGATGGTCCTAGACACCTTCCAGGAGCCCACCTCAGTCTCCATCCTGTTCAGAAGCAGGAACCAGGAAGAGGTCTCAGGCACACAAGCTCAGGTCTTCTACATGGTATTAATAACTGCCTGGGCTGAGGCTCAGAGGCTCTGGAGAGTTCCACAGCATAGAATGATGCTGCTAGTCAGAGAGAGCCACCCATCCAAGTCAACCTTGGGAAATAACTGGATTGGCCTATGAAGTTCATTTGAGTTTTTCTGTACCGTCTTATGGAAAAAACTGAAGAAACTTTTTGGTTACCCCAATATTTTGAAGGTACTGAAAAGCCTACAATGACCTTCAGGATGTGCTGCTGTTCTGTGCTTAGTCACTCAAGTCGTGTCTGACTCTTTGTGACCCCATGGACTGTAGCCCACCAGGTTCCTCTATCCATGGGGATTCTCCAGGCAAGAATACTAGAGTGGGTTGCTATGTCCTCCTCCAGGGGATCTTCCTGACCCAGGAATCGAACCCAAGTCTCCTGCCTTGCAGGCAGATTCTTTACTGTCTGAGCCACCAAGGAAGCCTGTGCTGGTTAGGACTAGAGGCCAAATAATCCAGCAGTGGACCAGGCCCGTACAGCATTGGAGGACTCTTTCAACTACTTCCTGGGCCTCAATAACAGGCTAAACCAGGGCCCTGAAAGGCCCCGCCATCTCTTCAGAATCCTGCCTATGCAAGCTCCAGGTCCCCCTGACCTCCCATGTTCAGAGCCTACTCCAGGCAAAGGCCTACATGCCCTGGGTTAAATCATCTCTCTGAAGTTCATCTTCATCTTATTGCCCTGCAAGGCTGCCTGCTTCTTTCCAGGCCAGGAGTCACTTCATATAGACAAGCAGTGTCCCCACCCCATCCCATCCCATCACTTTAATATGGGGCAGATAACGGTGGGCACTCAGAGGAAACCACCTTACACTGGATCTTTTCCAAGACACTGAATGTCCTTTCCCACCAAGGAAATGTGGACACTCCAGTGAATTCAGGAGACTTGAGTAGTCTGCTAACACCCATATGGAAAAAGCTCTTTGACACAAAAGGTTAGAGGTCAAAAGTTTAAAAGCTCCTGACAGAAATGACAGGGGCCCCTTTGCCCCCACTCCCCCTTTTTTGTCAATAACATCAAAGGCCCTGGCCTGTTCTTAATGCTATTATTGTTACGCCTTTGGAATCCATTGAAATTCCAGCACGTTGATTGCACACTGGGAGCCCTGAAAGGCTCCACTTTCCTGCCCCTTAAACCCTGAATTCTCACTGCCCATGAAGCACCAGGAAGCAGGAACACACAGGGCTTTTAAGCAGAGAGTTTATTTAAGTGCTTCTTTTACCATGATTGTAAAATAACAAAGCACATGAAGTGAAATGATTCCCTTGTAGGAATGTGCAAGGAAATCAGAGAAAAGGGAGAGGTTCCCCTATTTCTAAGGGGAAAAAAAAAATTCTCCTTCACATGTCGTAGTTCATGAGAATGCAAGTACCAAAATATTCCTGATTTTTCTTGTATCTCTCTTTTCCCTGAAATCTTACATTAGCCACTGGGCATACACTGGACACACATCCTCAAAGACGTTGGCTCTATGCACATAGATCAGATGGCATCATTCGAGGGAAATCACTTTCTGCTGAAGGATGGTGCTCAAAGGTCCAGCTATGGCATCTGCATCTATGGCATCCCCACTATTAATGATTAGATGGCCACAATTTCAAAGTTCGCAATGCCTGAGTCTTTCTCTGATCCACAAATACAGCTGAGTTTATAGAATCATTACACCGATAGCATGGATCAAGAAAGGAGAAAAGTCAAGTTCATCTCAATGTCACACCTGAACTCTCTGTCCACCTTCATTGGAATGGGAGGCCCATCTAGCTATGCCACCTATGAGTTCTTCAGTGATCATGATCATGCGACTTACTTGACTGCCTCCCTCCTTCCCCATGCACGCACAGTCCCTGAGATGCACACGTGCCCCCACATACCCACGCATTCCTGGGTATGTGGATAAAAAGCACAGAGCTGCTTTTTATCCACACATTGTGCTTTTTATCCACACATGTCCATGACCACCCCCACCTCCACTCCTCAAAGTTCACATTTGTTACTTCCTTTCCTGTTGGCTGTCCTTCCCCTTTGAAACCACATTTTACAGATTTACCTAGAAACAAATGACTATAATCTTAGCAGATTTTTTTTTCCACACATACAACAAAGCCAACAAGATCTGGACCTATTTACTCCACAAAGCTGTCCAAGAGACCAAGTGACAAAGATGAAGGTTTTTCATAAAATCTAAAGTCCTCACGAGTAAGGGTTATCATTATTTCTAAGTCCTTCTCCTTTGACCTAGATGTCCAAGTGAACACTGATAGTCAACATCATCACATGAGCATCTTCAGCTTTAGATTTGATCTGATTGCTCAGTCCATGTTCCTCTCTTGCACTCAAGCCTTCACTGATCATGATGCATGTGAGGCTCTTCATCCCTTGTCTTTAAGTAAGTTTTGTGGCAAACACCCAACTCTGTTCCCCAAATACCAGATCAGTCATACGTAATGAGCCCTTATGTATGAGCCATACATAATCATTAACAATTAGGTGAGGGGAAAAAAAGACAGCCAAAGATATATGCAAATAATAAATAGTTCTCATTTTTTGAGCATTCTTTCTGTGCTCAGGGTTATCCTTGGGTTTCCTGATGGCTCAGATGGTAAAGAATCTGCCTGCAATGTAGAAGACCTGGATTCGATCCTTGGGTTAGGACGATCCCCCTGGAGAAGGGAATGGCAACCCACTCCAGTATTCTTGCCTGGAGAACTCCATGGACAGAAGAGCCTGGCAGGCTACAGTCCATGGGGTCATGAAGAGTCGGCACAACGAAACAACTAACACTTTTCAGGGTTACCCTAACTGCTGCTCAGATATTTTTTATTTCTACTACAAGTGAAGTAGGTATAACTACCCCTACTTCACAGTGGATGAAACAGGCATCAGAGATGGGAAATGAAAGGCACTGTTAAAAGACAACAGGCCCAACATGGGGTCACCTATGCTAAGCCCTATGTCACCAAACCCACCAAACTCAGACTTATAGTTTTGGCTCCTCTTAGAAATGGAATCTTAAACCAGTCAATCGAAAATCACCTGGTCAGCTCAAGTGAGGTAATCCCATCTCCTTAGGGAGAATGACCTTGTCGCAACCAACCCACTTTCTGCTAGTATAACTCTCTTGTCCCAGCTCCCTTCTACCTATAAAAGTCTTTGGCTTTGTATAGCTCTTCTGAGCCCCTTTCTATCTGATAGACAGGAAAGCTGCCTGGTTCATAAATGGATGAATAAAGCCAGTAAGATCTTTAAAATTTGCTCAATTGAACATTGCTTTTTGAATAGAACTCAGGTAGGAGGAACTGACAAAGCTGGACCTCAGTCAGGTCCGGCCTGACTGCAGAGCCCTGGAAGCTTCTGATCACAAGGCTCAGGCCTCCACTCAGAAGGCCTCATGATTGCTTCAGTGCTCTGCTGTCACCCTCTTGAAATTCTTCATCATTTTTGAGCAAGGGCCCTGAATATTCTTTTTGCACTGGGCCCCACAAATGACCTAGCCCGTTCTGAGTAGAACTACTCTTCTCCTCCTGGGGACTCCCCTTGCTTCAGGTGTCCCCAAAACAAAACCCACGGGAAGCTGAAGGGCATCATTTATACACCCACCTTCACCCCAGGTCCTGACGCAGGAACAGGGTGAGCCTTCCTCTAGGGGTCCCCCTCTCAGTTGCACATCCTCATGGGGACCATCATTCCAGCATCTCAGACACTTCTCCCAGATACTAGGGACTGGCTCACATGTAGCAGGTCCCCAGGTTGCTTGGCAGGATGAACCCAGCTGGATCCCCTATGATACCCTCTCACTAGCCTTCCTGAGGCTAGCAAAGTGGCCCTGCCAGCCGCCAGCCATCCCGAGGGCTAATTGGCTTGTTTTCATCATGACTGAACGAAGCAGAAGTCCCTCTACACATAAATAAATCACAATTACTAACTGCTAGACTGGAGCAGTTCTCTCCTCCCCTGTGGCCTTGGCAGAGGAATTCCCAGGCCAGCCGGGCGAGCACAAAAGCCCCAGACTGGCCTGGCGATATCCGCTGGCTGGGCTCGGTTTATTATTTAAACAGTAACTTAACGACTCTTCCCGGAGGTGAACGAGGCCAAACTGTTTTCCTTCCCTTCACAAAGCAGAGATGCAGGGCTTATTTGAATGTCTTCAACGTTTACTTTAGTTCCCTGGTTAAATACCTTCCTCCGCAGAGTCAAACAAACAGTTCACTTCATTAGAAAGGCAAACAATTTAGCAAGAGAATACCAGCACTTGAGGGGGACTTGCTTTGAGCCCAAAAACCCCTCTGCCCTGGGAAGGGGGCCCAGGAGGGTCGAGGCAGCGCGTGGAGCTCACTTCAAAAGCCTTTTCACAAATACTTCACACATTCACTGGTAATTAACAGATAACCCCAAAGAGATTATCTGCCCAGAGGCTGAGGGCCCTCAGAGGATTATCCACAGAGAGAAGGCAGAGCCTGGAGGGCACACCCTTTTTTCTAGAAGTACAAGTGGATCAAGTCTTCTGGAAAAACACCCAAGCAGGCAGCTTACCTACCCCCCAGTTTAAAATAACAAAGCCACAGCACATGGAAATAATATTCATCGGAGCTTCAGCTACAAAGTTGGGCCTGGGGAAAAACCAGGGCCAGGGCAACCAGGATGGCCTGGATAGAATGTGCAGGAAAAGACCAGGACAAGAAGGCAAGGACCATGTGGGGTGTGTTCCCAGGATTCCAGCTCAGAAGTGGGGCTCAACATTTTCCAGGCAAAAACTTGGTGTAAACTGGGGAACAGGTTGTGAGCGGGTTAAGTTGGTGCTTTCTCTGGTAGCTATGAGAGCCCAGCATAGGGCAGGTTGGCAGCCCACTGGCCCACTGAAGCCCGGAGCACCTGTGGACAGCAGACTGGCTTGACCACTCCAGCCACGCACTGCAGGCCTGGCTGGGGACCCCCTTGGCAGATGCAGACAGAACCCCACGCCTGTCACCAGCTTCTTCCAGAGCAGTGCATCTCAAGCCTTTATGTCACATCCATCCATCCGGGGCACAGGAAACCATCTGGGGTTCATATTAGATAATTAAGGAGTCTGGGATTGACATGTACACACTGCTATATTTAAAATGGATAACCAACAAGGACCTACTGTATAGTCCAGGGAACTCTGCTCAATACTGTGCCACAACCTAAAAAGGAAAAGAATTTGAGAAAGAATAGACGCATGTATATGTATAACTGAATCACTTTGCTGTATACCTGAAACTAATACAAGGTGGTTAATCAACTATATTCCAATATAAAATAAAAAGTTAAAAAAATAAATAAAAACTAGAAATGATCCACTCTCCTTTTTCTTTAAGCACACACATACCCGCTGCCACTGCAGATAAACATACATCACAACAGGAGACGGTAGTGGCAAACAAAACTAGGGCTGGGCAGGCAGCCCTATTAGACTTGAATTTGGGGTTTCACCTATGTTGTGCTTGTACTGAACAGGGTCAGAGTAAGCAATTCCAGTACTCATGGTTTTTAAGAAGTTGGTAAACCTCAAATGCCAACCGCAATAAATCATACAAGTCTCTATTAAAACTATAAATCACTCATGAAATTTAATACTGTCATGAAGAGTAATTAAGTGCTAATGTAATAAATCTACAAAAGAAAAAAACAACACATATAACAATGAGGAATCTAAAGAGCAAGAGAATGCTCAGGTCTTAGAGCTTTGAATCAAATCTTTGTGCCCCCGCAGAAGGAAGTCTGCCTGTCCACCTACTTGCTGGTCCTCAGGGATGGGGAAATCATTTAAGGGCCACACGCTCAAATAAACTCAGGACTGAGAGCCTAGGACATAATGCCTTTCTTCAAAACAGAAAAACCACACCGAAAATCTGCCCTGGTTCTGTGTTATCTGTTTAAGGAAAACAGAAAGGAACAAAGGAGGGGCAAACCGGAGTGCTTCTGTCCAAGATGCAACCTGAGTTAAAGTGAACTTATAGGAAAGAGTCTCAGTTGTTCCTGTGACCTTACTACCTCACTTGTACTGTCCAAGTAATGATTTCGTTGATAAATCATTTGTTCTCAGCTCTTCAACTACTCTGAATCTTTCCATTTGACTAGGATAACTATAACCAGGAATTCTTTCTTGGGCTGCTCCAGCCATAGGCTGAATCACTCAGGGCTCAATCAACGGCTGATAAATCCAGTAAGTCCCCTACATGCGAACCTTCAAGTTGTGAACGTTCAAAGATACAAACGTGCCCTTGCATGTCCAATCACATAAGTCAGTTCACGTGTCTGGCATACATTGTCCCATGCCTGCATCCTCTACAAGTGGTTGTGCTTGTGTGTGGTTTACTGTACAAGACTGTATAGAGTACAGTAGTGCAGTGTCCTTATTTCAAGCCCAGGATGACCGGAAGCAAGCATAAAAGCAGTGAGGATGTAGCTGGTATCTTCTATTACTGACAGTCCTTCAGCTCTACCATCTCCCGTCTCCTCTCTCTCCTCCAATCAATAACTCTTCTTGCCTGTTAATTCAATTCCAGTCCCTGTATGCCAGCTGTTGTACTGTACTACTGTACTTTTCAAGGTAAAGTACTGTAAGATTAAAAATGTTTTCTTTACTTTTGTTTGTTTGTTATATATTATTTGTATGAAAAGTATTATAAACCTATTATAGTACGGTACTATACAGCTAATGGTACCTAGGCTAACTTTCTTGGACTTACAAATAAATTGGACTTATGAAAGTGCTCTCGGAATGGGACTCTTTTGTATGGAGGGGACTTACTGTATGTACATGAGTAAGTAAAGATGGATTTACATACAAACCTAACGAGCACTGCCAAGTCCCAGGCACCACATGGGCCATGGAAACACAAGGAGCTTAAAAATAGGCAGTCCTGCCTACGAGGAGCTGGGGGACCCACTGGTCACAAAGCCATGAACAAGAATGCCAGCTCAGAGTCCCAGTGAAAAGATGGTGTTCAGGTGAGCAGTCAGTAGAGGGAGCAGGTAGGGAGGGAACAGGGTCAAAGTAACTCCCTTTTTATTTTGAGGAAAAATCTTGTTCAGGAAAAGTGAATGGGAGGAAGGTGAGAGGATCCACAGAGAGCATGCATGAAGCAGCAGGGGGTATGTGGGGGCCAGAAGGGCCCAGGAATGGTTTAGAGCAACGGTCCCCCAAATTTTCAGCATCAGGGACCAGTTTCGTGGAAGACAATTTTTCAATGCACTGGGAAGGGGGGTGGTGGTAATTCAAACGCATCACATTTATTACATACTTTATTTCTATTATTATTACATCAGCTCTACCTCAGATCATAAGGCATTAGATCCCAGAAGCTGGGAACCCCTGCTTTAGAGCACTGGTCCTCAAACTGCAATGTGCCTCCCATCACTCTTTAACAGGCAAATTGCTGGGTCCACCCTCAAGAGTCTCTGATTCAGTAGGCCTGGGGAGGGGAGTAAGGATTTGCCTTTCTAACAAGTTCCCAGGTGATGCTGAAACTGCTGATCTGGGGGACTGCACTCAGAACCTACTGGTCTAGGGGTGAGTGCAAGAAAAGGAGGCCAGGTCATAGAGGCCAATGAGCCACAAGAGAGGACACCCAGAGACTTGAAATGATCAGACATGCATTTTGGAAATATCACCTTGGTGGAAAGCGGAGAATGGATTGAAAATGAAAGTGAAAGTCGCTCAGTCATGTCTGACTCTCTGTGACCCCATGGACTAGTCCACAGAATTATCCAAGCCAGAATACTGTAGTGGGGTAGCCTTTCTCTTCTCCAGGTCTCCCGTGTTGCAGGCTGATTCTTTACCAGCTGAGACACAAGGGAAGCCCAAGAATACTAGAGTGGGTAGCCTTTCCCTTCTCCAGTGGATCTTCCTGACCCAAGAATCTAACTGGCATTTCTTGCATTGCAGGCAAATTCTTAACCAACTGAGCTATCAGGAGAATGGATTGGAATGGATAAAACTCAGTGGGAAGCAAGAGATATTAAGGCCCCTAAACTGAGGCAGAGCAGTAGGAAGATGAATGGTTGGAGGAGAGCCTGAGTTGAAGAAGGATGAAAGGATATGGGTGAGAGGAGAAAGGGTCCCTTTGACAGTGGTGGGAACACAGGAAAGGCAGGCAGAGGCCGAGGAAGAACCAGTGGCAGGAATGGACTCAGGCTGGGATGGGTGGGGTTTGAGGATGTGGAGGGAGGTGGTTCCAGGTCTGGAAGGAATCCCAGAGCCCAGTCTGAGCTGCAGTAGGAGATGCAATTGCAAGGGCAGTAAATACCATCAGAGGGAATGAAATCAGACAGGAGGCAGGTACCAAACGGGATCAGTAGGACATCTGGAGTGAGACCAACCAACCGTTAAGGGATGAGCAGAGGAAGTGGACAAAGCAAAGCTGTGAGGGGGAAATGCCAGAGCCTCCAGGGAACCAGCCGTGCATGGTGTGGAGAAGCCACAGGGAAGAGATGGTACCTCTCTGGGAGTGGCAGGTGGTGTAGGCAGGAGAGCTGGGGAGGTGAAGAGTGTGACACACACCCCCAGCAGAGTGACTGCCAGGGCAGCAGCTGGAGAAGGTGAGGGTCAGAGAGGAGTTTGGTGTGGGCAGTTTTACTGTGTTTATAGAAGGGAAGCGCCCGAGCACGCTCTGTAGGCAGAGGGGAGTGGCGTTGTCACAGCTGGGCTGGAAGACAGAAGTGAGGAGACAGCGCTGGTGGAACTCAGCTTTCCTAGGACTCAGAACAGGAAGCAGTCCCATACAAGGAAGACAGAGAACAGGAAGGGACTTTAAAGACCCTTTAAAAAGGCATCAATTAAAAAAAAAAAAGTGGATCTGTTTCATCCCAGGCTCACATCACACCCTGTAAGAAACATCAGACCCCATAGCAATGCGTAATCAGAGAGGGCTCTTTTATTTGGCAATGCAGGAGACAAAGGTTCGATCCCTGGGCTGGGAAGATCCCCTGGAGGAGGACATGACAACCCATTCCAGTATTCTTGCCTGGAGAATCCCTTGGACAGAGGTGGGCTACAGTCTCACAGAATCGCAGAGTTGGACACGACTGAGGGACTCACACACACATTCAGAGAGGTGATTTATAATGTTGTGTTAGTTTCAGGTGTATAGCAAAGTGATTCCGTTATATATATACATGTATTCATTCTGTTTCAGAATCTTTACACGTACAGATTATTACAGGATATTGAGAGAGATGGCTCTTTTAACCCTGAGGTCGCAAATTAACAAAGGAGGCGGGGCACAGGCCATTCTTTCTAGGAATTTCTGTTAGGAGGATGCATTCAGAATGCTCAGACCCCTGGCTTCCTTCCCACTGGCAAGCAGAATTGCTGTGACTAGCCAGGAGTTCGTGTGCCAGGAGTCCCACAGATGGCTGACTGTACCTCCTTTCACCCCTGAAATGCTCTTTATGGGGCCACATTCCTTTCTGTCTAAAGAGAAGGAATGAAGCGATTCCAGGAGCCAGGTCAGAGCAGCAGAGAGCAAACAGGATGAGAGGGAGAAATATGCAAGCAAAATCAACCAGGGAACTAGATTCCAACCAGGAAGAAGAATGGAGTACCAGGTGCCCCTAAACAATAGGCTGTCTCAAAAGGCGGTCACCTGACAGCCCAGTATGAATCCAGAGTCCTTGGGTTCAAGATTGTACCTGCGGAGGGGACACAGGCAGGTGGAGAGGGACTGCGGGTTGAAGCCGAGGCCAGGCTGAGCCAGTTTTATGAGGTGGCAGCAGCTGTGGCTGCAGCGAAACCAGCAGAAGGGACGTTTAATAAAAGCTGTGGTCAATTTCAGCCCCTTCAGAGCCCTGGATTCGCTCCCTTTATTTACAGTCCCAGACATGCTGGGGAAAATCAGAGAGGCCAGGAAAAGGAGCAGGGAGAGAGACAGAGACAGAAAGGGTTAACAGGCAACAGCTTTCTAAGGGTAAAAAACAGTTCAGAAACAGGGGAATTCACTGGTGCTTCCCGCTGCTTTTATTGCTTTCACTCAACAGCTGGAGAAAATGTTTGATCAAAATATTTGTATTATTGTGTTTAAGTGAAATGACATATGACAGCTCATTATCCCAAACTCAGAATTCCCACAGCATCTGTCACAGCCACCCTGTTAGAGACAGTCACTCCCCCTGGAAGATGGAGAGGCATGGAGGGAAGATGCGAGACTTAAGAGCAGCAGGCATCAGACCCCAGACAGTCCCAGCCCCGCAGGCCCTCACTCAGGCTCCGATTAGACAGGAGAGGATGCTGGAAGGGGAAGCGGGGGAGGCCCATGACATCCCCCTCCCCCAGGCATCAGCAGCTCTCCTCTTCCCCCACAGCCAGGGGCACGAAGCCCACCTCACCCAAGGCTTCAACAACCAAGGAAGTGGTCAAGATCTCCCCTCCTAGACATTATTTGGTGAAACAGTTTGACAAACTCTATGTATTGATCTAAATGTGTATGTATGACTGAATCCCTTCTCTGTTCACCTGAAACTACCACGACATTGTTAATTGGCTATACTCTATACAAAATTAGAAGTTTAAAGCTTAAACAAATAAATGTTAACCAAATATCCCTCCCAAGCTTCCAGAAAAAGAGAAAAAAAATAACTTCTTAAAAATTATCATGTCGTTTTCTCCATCCTGAAGTGAGTAATGACATGGTTGCACAGAAATTGTCTTTGTGACCCTAAGTTCCTTTCCATGACACCTTTTTTTTTTAATATCTGTTTATTGGCTGTGGTGGATCTCCGTCACCACACATAGGCTTTCTCTAGTTGCGATGAGCAGGCACTACTCTTGGTTGCGGTCTTCCAGCTTCTCATTGTGGTGGCTTCTCTTGGTGCTAAGCATGAGCTGCAGGGCACACAGGCTTCATAGTTGCAGTGGTGGGCTCAATAGTTAAGGCACACCCCCAGGCTTAGCTGCTCCAAAGCATGTGGGATCTTCCTGGACCAGGGATCAAATCAGTGTACCTTGCATTGCTAGGTAGATTCGTAGCCATTGGACCACCATGGAAGCCCCTCCATGACATTTTTGACATCCTTTCCTCAACTCTGTTCCTGCTGTGTCCTTCCATGATACACAAGTGAAGCCCTACAGAACAGCTATTCAATGTTGCTGCTAGACACATAATGGAAGCAAATCATCTTACCATGTTCACAGCACATTTCTGAGAACTTTATTTGCCTTATTCAGTTCCCACAATGATCCCACGAGGCACAGAATATTACATCTCAGATAAGAAGCTTCCTGCTCAGAGACCCTCAGCACTAGGTCCCCAGTCTTAGCTGAAAGGTGAAGGAGTTAGGATCCAAACCTAAAGCTTCAGAGTTCTAAGGCATATCTGTCCTCCACTGTGTCCTGGTGCTGCTTCCCACTGAGAAATGAAGTACACTGAGCCCCCATCAGAAAGCTAGGAGAAAGGCAGGTTTCACTTCAGCACACAGTTAACTAACCCCAATTCAAAGGCAAAAAGAGTTCACTGAATTGACAGATGACCAGATAAAGAAGATGTGGTACATATAAACAGTGGAATACTACTCAGCCATCAAAAAGAATAAAATAATGCCATTTGCAGCAACATGGATGGATCTAGAGATTATCACACTAAGGCAGACAAACAATGGCAAATATCATATTATATTACTTATATGTAGAATTAAAAAATAATACAAATGAACTCATTTACAAAAGCAAAATAGATTCACAGACATAGAAAACAAACTTACGGTTACCAAAGGGAAAAGGGGTTAAGGATAAATGGGGAATCTGAGATTAACAGATGCACACCACTATACATAAAATATCAACAGATAAACCAGAGCCTATTTATAGCACAAGGATATTCTATATCTTATAATAACTTATAATGGAAAAGATTCTGAAAAAGAATGTATATATACATATATATAGTTGTATTTATACATATGTATATATAGTTATATATATATTTATATACAGTTATTTTTATATCTATATTATTTCACTTTGTTGTATACCTGAATCATTGTAAATCAATTATATTTCAATAAAAAAGAAAGAATAAAGAGTTCACTCCCTGTCCCCCAACATCTAATTGTCTCTAGAATATACTAAAAAGACCCATAATAATGGAAAAGAAAAGCATTAAAGTGTGAGTCCCATTTCAGTCCCTTTCAGTCCCATTCACCTGCTGATTTAGGATCTTTGGAGACCTCCCTCAGGAGATTTCTGAACCCCAGTTTCCTCACCTACAGAATCGGGAGACCTCCCTCAGGAGATTTCTGAACCCCAGTTTCCTCACCTACAGAATCGGGAGGTGATCCATTTGTTGCTACTTCCTGGTACACCGACCAATGCAACCTATGACAAACAGCCCTGAGGATGTCCCCTGGAATAAGACTGTACAGATGATCCCATTTCTTTGAATATCTATTTTATCAGGTCTAAAACCTGCTGTATCCACTCACAGGTCATTTCAGGAATATAATCCCAGCTGAGGGAATGCCTGCAAAAAATGGCCTGCAAAGTGGCAAGTGTTATGTCCATTTAGGGTCTCTTTCATCCTGCCATTTTTAATTATTGTCATGACTTGCTTTTAAGCAGTGCCTTTTACTGAAAAATTTAAAATATCCCTAATTCCCTAAAGAGTCCAATTGCTGAGCTACCCTAAAAAAAAAAAAAAAAAAAAAACAAAATTAACACCACATTTAAGTTGAGGCAGTACAGAATTCTCTTTATCCAGCCTGGCTCCAGAGAGAATGGAATGCAAAGGTCACAGCCCAATTCCTACTCAAGTCTCTCCACATATTGTGGTTCTGGGACTCCAAAGGCTGGGTGGACAGAAGGGGTGAAATATGTGTGTGGTTCTGGGGCTCTAACGGTGGGGCATCTATGAATATGATCGCAGCAGTCCTCCCTCTGAGGACTGAAGCCCCTCACACATCCCCACCCTCATCAAAAGCGTGACCTGCAGAGGCTGGGGAAGGTCTTCCCCCAAAGACTTCAGCTTCACTGATGTCCATGTTGCCCACATAGGGAATCCCTAGGACACCATTTTTAGTGAAACCAGAAGCTGTATCAACACCAACTTCATGGTTACTGAAGCTTAGAGCCAAAAATATAAGGAAATACAAATGCAAGCCAAGACTTCACTCTCTGACTATGATGTTAACCTTGAATGATCACTTCTTTTCAATTCAACGTTGTCTCTTATGTTGTATTTATGACAGAAAATCTATCCTCCAACCAATCAATGACTCATTCAATACATACATACAAGAGCTCACTGAACAGTTTTTTAAGTTACTATAGTAACACTATTTGTTATGAATTAGATTTTCCCCTTTAACTTCACTTTTCTATAATATATAATATTGTACAATTTAAAACAAATCACACTTTCCAAACACAGCCTGATATAAGTGAGCACACACTAGAGTACATTCTCTCTACGACCATGATACACACTTTACTGCAAATCAAAATCAGTCAGTTAAAACCAAGGGAAAGAAATCTAAAAAAGAGTGGATATGTGTATACATATAATTGATTCACTTTTCTGTACAAGAGAAACTAACACAACATTCTAAAGCAACTGTATTCCAATAAAAATTAATTTTAAAATAATACAGTAAATAAAATGAAGGGATCCACCCCCCAAATGTTTTCTCAAGAAACTAAGAGCAGTACTCTGGGAGCTGTCCAGAGTGCAGCCAAAGCACAAACAAAGGTCCCTGATGACTGAAAATCCAGCAACTTGTGCCCACCTTGTATCCTGCAGAATAAGGATGTAATAAGTTGCCAAGTATTGGGGGGCTGAATCAGGCCCCACAAAAAGATCTGAAGCTCTAACTGCTAGAATGTATGAATGTGATCTTATAGGGAAACAAAGTATTTGTGAAAATAATCAGGTTAGATGAGATCATTAAGCTGGCCCCTAAATCAGTATGACCCAGTGTCCTTCTAGGAGGCAGGGGTGTGGATGAAGACCCCAGGACGAAGGCCGTAGGAGACAGGCAGAGACTGCAGTGATCCTGCCACAGCCAAAGAACACCCAGGGCCACCAGAAGCTGGAAAAGGCAAGGAAGCAGCATCCTCTCTAGAGGTTTCAGAGGAAGCAAGGCCCTGCCAACACCTTGCTTTTGGGCATCCAGCCTCCAGGGCTGTGAGAAAATACCTTTCTGTTACTTCAAGCCATTCAGTCTGTGGCACTCTGTTGTGGGAGCCCTAGGAAATGTCATAACCTCACTTTAAGGAAGGCAAGGGTACACCAGCAAGTCTTGGAGAGAAGTCCACATTCTGTTCTCTTGCTGGGCAAGAGAAGTAGGGAATATTTACCAGTAACAAAGAATATAAAAATTCTCAGAAAAATCTGAGAAGAGAAAAGCATATGGCAGGAGACCTCAGTCATTTTTTTTTTTTTTTTTGAATGGGGAGTATCTATTCTTTCTTCCCAAAGAGCTGATTTCCTTGGTGAATTATTCCTCTATTGTATTTAGGCTTCCTGTGCATGCATGAGTGCTAAGTCACTTCAGTTGTGTCTGACTCTTTGTGACCCCCATGGACTGGAGCCCACCAGGCTCCTCTGTCCATGGGATTCTCCAGACAAGAATACTGGAGTGGGTTGCTATGCCCTCCTCCAGGGGACCTTCCCAAACCAGGGATTGAACTCAGGTCTCCTGCATCTCTTGCATTGCATGTGGATTCTTTATCACTGTGCCACCTCGGAAGCCCATTCAGGTTTCGTAGGTGGGTAAATCAAAAAGCTAGGAGCCTCACTGTTAGGAACAGCCAGGGCACCTGGCACTGACAACTGAAGTCTCTCCTGGGAACCCAAACCTTGGGAAACTAGGAGGAAAAGGAGAAATGGCTGGAGGTTGTTCCCCAAAGAGACCACCCCTTCTTAGAGTCCTCCTACCACTCCTGGTTGCTTAAATCACCTTCTTCTTTGAATATTTCAATAGATCCAAGCTTCTGACAGCATCCCAACAGTTCCTTTTGGTATAAGAACTGCAATCCGTTTTTATACTATCAAATAACCCTGGCTGATGGGAGAAGAAAACTCACAGCTCAACCACTGACCAGCTGTAGCAGGCCCCTGAGTTACCTTAGGGCTTCATCAGGAAAGTCAGGATAATATCTTGACTGCCTGGCTGAAGGCAGTCTCTGGGTCAGGTAACCCCAAATTCACTTCCTATGCCTATAATTAGGTTGCCTACAATTCTAAGTGTTTCTGCTTAGGAAGTGAATTTAGGAAGGTTTGGAAACAGGACAATCTGAATTGCGTGCGGGTAGCAAGCACTTCTCTTTGACTTGCCCCAAAGTCAAGAAGGACCTTTTGAAAGCTGAGTCCTAAAAACCACCTGAATACAGGTATATGGGTGCTGTCTCAGTGAACCAATCACAGTAGTGTAGGGACTCAACTAAGGCACATTACAGTGTACATCAAATTCCAAAGTCAAAACCGTTTCAAGGCCACTCTGCAGATTTGACCTTGCATTAGTCACCCCTTGCTGTATAACAAATGACCTCAAGTTTACCAGCTGAAAACGATAGAGCTTACTATCTCCCAGTTCCTGTGAAGCTGGGTAGCTCTGGCTCAGGATCTCTTATGAAGTTGCAGTCAAGCTGTTAACCCCAGATGATGGTCATTTCAAGGCCTGACTCAGAAGGAAGTGCTTCCCAAGTCACTTTCAGCGTCACCAGCAAGCAAGAGTCAGATATGACTGAGCGACTTTCACTTTTATCTATAGAACCCTGCTGCTGCTGCTAAGTCGCTTCAGTCGTGTCCAACTCTGTGCAACCCCATAGACGGTAGCCCACCAGGCTCCCCTGTCCCTGGGATTCTCCAGGCAAGAGTACTGGAGTGGGTTACCATTGCCTTCTCCTCTATAGAACTCTACAGGGCTATAAATAGCTGAACTTCTTATCTCATCTCCAGTTCGTCCAGTGAGATAACTGAAAGACTAAACGCATCATATTAAAAAGGAAGTAGAACAGGAGTTACGTTTTGGTTGCATCTTTGATCCAAGTTCATGAGACCCAAGATAATGGGTGAACCTCCAATGACTTTATTTTTTAAAAAATACTTATGGCTGCACTGGGTCTTCGTTGCTGCAAGAGGGCTTTCTCTAATTCCCGCAAGCAGGGGCTACTCTCTAGTTGTGATGCTCGGGCTTCTCACTGTGGTCGTTTCTCTTGTTGCAGAGCATGGGCTCAGCACTTGTGGTTCTCAGGCTTAGTTGCCCCAGGGCATGTGGAATCTTCCCGGACCAGGGATCAAACTCACGTCTACTGCATTGGTAGGTGAATTTGTAACCAGTGGACCACCAAGGAAGTCGCAGTGACTCCATTTTGGCATTTTGTTACAGCAGCTCAAATTAAGACAACCAAGAACATTCATAATTATGATCTGGGTTTATCCAAAGAAATACGAAATGTGGAATTCTGTCTTCATTTTATAGGTGAGGAAACTGTGGATAGGATAAACAATTTGCCCCTGAGTTTTAGAGCCAGGCCCAAAACTCTGTCTTTTATCTCCTAGTCTAGCATGTGTCTGTCCCTATACACCCTGAGTTCAGGTGGGAGAAATCAGGAGGGCAACTGAGTCTGTTTTTTAGCAGATTGATAATCAGATTCTAAATTATTGTTTCTTTTGTCTGCTTCGTATTTTATGTCTACATATGGGACTAGATTACAGCTTGATCCTCCAAATTATTTTTTCAGAGAGAATCTTGTTTCTAAGAAGCATAAATTTAGTTGCAAACATGTGTAAAAAAATACCCCACATGAAAGCAGAGCTCGATGGAGAAAAAACTATTGGCAAGGAGACAGAAAAATGAGAAGCAGAAAAGAGGAGAAAGAGCAGGCAATGGGGAAAGAGAAAGAAAATCAAGGAAAGATTACAAGGAAGATAATGTGTACTTAAGTAAATTACAGATGATAGAAAACCTTTTCAGGAAATGTCTGTGTGAATGAAAAGGAAGCCTAGCTCAGTTTCTTTTCACCAAGCAAACAGCAGGATTTGCAAGCTGGAATCTTTCCATGGAAAGCCCAGGTCTGCCCTGTGTTAGCCTCAGGAGTAACCAGCTCTCAACGCACATCTGTGGAATGGAAATGAATTTCCCTCAAGCCAACAGGAAGCTCTGCCCCATCCTATGAACACCTCCCAGGACGGGGTCACAGAAGAGCAGTTTTAATGAGCAGGGTGTGAGCTGACACCCAAGTGCCTCAGCTCATCCGAGCGGACCAGACACCCCACCAGGAAATCAAATCTCTCAGTACACACCTAGACTTTGAGACTTCCTCCGAGTCCCTAAAGGTTTCCCGTATCCTTTTTACATTTGGTTTTCAGCCAGGCAGGCTAAATTGCGGAACAGCCACAGGAGGCTGGAGCGGGAGCAGCTGGGCAGGCAGGCGGAAGCATGTGTTTTTCCGGCCTCATGTCCCAGCGGCTCTAGTGTGCTCCGTCATTGAACAGGCTGGCCTCACAGTCCAGCAAGCATTCTGTTCTGATGGCCTGCAGCATCCACGCTGCTGTCGCTGCTTGATACCTGCAACTTCACTGAGCGAGAAAAGTCCAGAGGCTGAGCACATGGCTAAGCCTCAGAACTGGAATAGCTTTCACTTAAAGTCTACTCTTCACCCTAATCTGACTCACAGCATACCTATATCTCTCAGTGACCCTTGAGCTGCCACCACTGAGGCCACAGATAAGAGCAACAGCATCCCCAGTCGCAACAGGTTAGAGGGTTAGGGACAGGATTAGAGGGCTAAGTCAGCAACAGGAAGCAGTAGAACCTTGGTCACTTATGGTTTTATGGCCACATAAGCAGGGAGAGACCCTGGCCAAGACATCCTTCTGATGGCTTCCTGCGCGGGTAAGATGGGCTCCCTGGTGGCTTTATATTTATTCTGGGGCTGGAAGAGGAGCTCATTCTTTCAGACTCCTCTGCAGCAGTGGCTTCCAAATAGTGGCTGGAAATCTGAATTTATGTTGAATGAACAGAAGCAGAAGAAAGCCAAGGCAATTAGCATAAACGCGATGAATGTGTCAACATCTAAAGGTTTTTGAAAGAAAATTCTCTGCTTAATGAAGTTCTTATGCCCTTATGTGTGAGAGTAGCCTCGCCCCTTCTTTTTTTGAACTGAAGGCAACAGCAGATGATATTTTTATTTATTTATTTATTTATTTTCTAGCATCCCAACCCATCCCAGCCCTCTTGTCCATATTTGAACAAATAAGTATCTGGCATGCCTAGGTTGGTCTCTCCCACAGCAACTTTTTTTAAACTTTACTGCTAAAAAATCTGGAAACTACTGACCCAAAGTAAATAAAGAACAGTGAAAGATTCTGAAGAGAGAATTGAAATGCAAAAGCATCAGGATCACGCAAAGCAATGGCACCAAGTCATGAGTGAACCTGTGAGTAAGCAGAGTGTAAATTCAGGGAACTGAGAGTGTTGGGCATCAGAAGATTTAATACCTGTCCTTCTTAACACTAGCAAAAAACTGAAGAGCAAGGGAATGTTCCCAAACTTATTTTATGAGGCCAGCATTACCTTGATACCAAAAGCAGACATGATACTACAAAAAGAAAATTACAGGCCAATATCCCCGATGAACAGAGATGCAAAAGCCCCAATAAAATATTAGCAAACCAAATTCAACAATATGTTAAAAGGATTATACACTGTGATCAAGTAGAATTTATTCTATAGATGCAAGGATGGTTCAACAGCCGCAAATGAATCAATGGGATATGCCACCTTAACAAACTGAAGGAGAACAATTACATAATCATCTCAAAGACAAATAAAAAGCATTTACTGATAAAATTCAATATCCATTTATGACAAAAACTATCAACAAAGTGGGTTAAAAGAATCATACCTCAATATGATAAAAACAAAAAAACAATATAAGAAAAACACATAGCTAACATCATACTTACCAATGAAAAGCTGAAATGTTTTAAGATCAGAAAGTAGAAATGGATGCCCACTCTTGCCACTTCTAGTTAAGATAATATTGGAAGTCCTAGCACAGTAATTAGGCAAGACAAAATAAATAAATGGCATCCAGATTGGAAGGGAAGAAGTGAAATTGTCATTATTTGCAGAAGACATGATACTGTACACAGAAAACCCTACAGATTTCACCAAAACTGTTAGAACTAATAAATGAACTCTATATGGTTGCAGAGTACAAAACCAATATACAGAAATCTATTGTGGTTTTGTACACTAATAACAAACTATAAGAAAGAGAAATTAAGAAAACAATCCACTTAGAATTTTATCAAAAAGAATAAAATACCTAAGAATACATTTAATCAGGGAGCTGCAATACCTATCTACTGAAAACTATTAAGACACTGATAAAAGAAATTAAAGAAAACTCAAATACATGGAAAGATATCCCATATTCATGAACTGAAATAGTTAATATTGTTAAAATGTCCACACCACCCAAAGCAATCTACAGACTCAATATAATCCCTATTAAAATACCCATGGCACTTTTCACAGAGAAAGAACATACAGTCCTAAAATTTATATGGAATCATAAAAGACTTAAAATAGCAAAGCAATCTAGAGAAAACTGAACAAACCCAGAGACATTATGCTTTCTTATTTCAATCTATACTTTTACAAAGCTATAGTAATTAAAACAGTATGGTATTTCAAGAAAAAGACAAGACACCTAGATCAGTAGAACAGAATAGAGAACCCAAAAAGAAACCTACATATTTATAGTCAATTAATTTACAACAAAGGAGGCAAGAATATAGGGAGAAAGAACAGTCTCTTGAATTAAAGATATTGAGAAAACTGGACAGCAACATGTAAAAGAATGAAACTGGACAACTGTCTTATACCAGACACAAAAATAAACTCAAAATGGATTAGAGACTTGAATATAAGACCTGAAGCCATAAAACTCCTAAAAGAAAATATAGGGGCTAATTTCCTTGACATTAATCTTAGCATTGAATTTTTGGATCTGAATCCAAAAGTAGAAATAACAAAAACAAAAATAAATAAGTTGGTCTACTTCAAACTAAAAAGCTTCTGCACATCAAAGGCAATCATCAACAAAATGAAAAAGCAACCTACTAAATGGGAAAAAAGTTACAAATCACATTATCTTATAAGAGGTTAATATCTAAAATACATAAAGAACTCAAAGTACATAATAGCCAAAGAACCCAAACATTCCAGTTAAGAAATGAGCATAGGATCTCATTTGGAGTTATTCATGAAAAGAAAATAAAAACACTAACTGAAAAGATATCTGCACCCCCCAGGTACACTGCAGCATTATTTACAATAGTCAAGATATGGAAGCAGCTTATATGTGTCCAGGGGTGAGTGAATGGACAAAGAAACTGTAGAATATATATACAATGAAATGTTATTCAGCTCTAATGAACATAATGAAACAATGAAAAACATGAAATTCTGCCATTTGTGACAACATGGATGGATCATGAGAGTATCATACTAAGTAAAATAAGTCAAGACAGGGAAAGACAAATACCAAATGACCTCACATAACATGTGGATCTAAAAAAACACAACAAATGAACAAACACAACTCAAAGATACAGAGAACAGACTAGTGGCTGTGAGCAAAATAGGTGAAGGGGGATCAACTGTACGGTGGATGTATGGTAACTAGACTTAATCACGGCAATCACCTTGTGCGTACAAACATCACCTGAAACTGATGTAAGGTTATAAACCAGCTTTCCCTCAATAAAACAAAAATATGCTGCAGTGCAGCAGTCCCAGGCTTGCAGCTGCTGGACATGCAAAGCCCAAGGTCCTCACTAGTTGCAGTCAGAGAACAAGGACTGGGTCGGGGAATGGAAGCAGCAGGGCAGACATCGGAGCAGGAGAGGGCAAAGGAGAACAGTGGAGGGAAGGTAGCTCTCCTCCAGGCTTTTTGTGAATGGGTGGGTGTGGTACATTCAGTCCTCTGGCATTCCAGAGGCGGGAGGAACAGCCACAACTGCTGAGAGGGCTGAAATGCTGAAGGAACTGGTGTCTGGGGAGGAGTCATCTCCGGAGCCAGTTCAAAGAACAGCTCCTCCGTAGTAACAACCCGAGGGGTGTTTTGTTCCATTTTGTTACTGCTGGTTTTATTTTTAAAAATAAAAAAAAACCACTTGTCCAGTGGTGCATGGAATTCTTTAATGTTTATCCTCACTCATCACAGGCACACTCACAGCGTGGCTAGAGTAAACCTGAGACTCCAGAGGAAGGTTGTAGGTGCCCGGCATTCATAAATGCTCAATGGCTTCTCAGCCACTTGTGTTGTCCCTACAGGTTGACACTGAACAGAAGAGTCAAAAGGAATTCTTAGGCTTAGAAGGAGAACATGCAGGGTCATGCCCCAACAAGGTCAAATATTCAAATGAAGAGTGGAAAATGTAGCAAATCCTCAAGATACTTTCAAGATCAGAATGCTTGGTGAGTAGGCAAAAATAAAGGAATTTGTCACCAAGAGTGGCAATGGTTAGTACCACCTTTAGCATAGCCCATCAATAAAATTGCAACGGTGTTTAGGCTTAACCTTGTCAATTCTGATGAGCCATAAATGAAATGAAACAGTATACCTCCCTCCAAACTCATGACCAGCTATATGGACAATATCTTCACACATATTAATAATACAAAAGCATGTTTCTTTGAGGGAGACCAAGTCCCCTCTTGGTGAGCTGATGGTTTCTTTTTACGGATTCAAAAGATGGACCCTGACTCTAGGTAGAAGCATAGTTTGGTCAGCAGAGAACCTGATCAACTTCAGTCCTCTTAGCTGGGTCCTTTGTGGAGTGAACAGTCCAGAAAACTGTACAGAGACTTTGGCCTGAATCTCTGACCGGTTATTTTTCAAAAATAACTCTATTTATTTATTTATTTATTTATTTTTATTTGTGAAGGTAAATAGATTTTTTTTTTAATTTTGTTTTCTTTATTGTGTTGGTTTTGCCATACATTGACATGAAACCGCCATGGGTATATACATGCTCCCCCTCCAGAACCCCCCTCCCTCCTCCTTCCCGATTCCCTCCCCCTGGGTCATCTCGGTGCACCAGCCCCAAGCATCCACCCTGGGCTGGCAATTGATTTCACATATGATAACTAACATGTTTCAATGCCATTCTCCCATATCATCCCACCCTTGCCCTCTTCCAGAGTCCATGAGTCTATTCTATACCTCTGCATTATTTTTGCTGTCTCGCATGCAGGGTTCTCGTTACCATCTTTCTAAATTCCATATATATGTGTTAGTATACTGTATTGTTGTTTTTCCTTCTGGCTTACTTCACTCTGGATAATAGGCTCCAGTTCCGTCCACCTGAGTAGGCAAAACACTCTCCGACATAAACCAAAGCAGGATCCTCTATGACTCATCTCCCAGAATGTCGGAAATAAAAGCACGAATAAACAAATGGGACCTAATTAAAATTAAAAGCTTCTGCACAACAAAGGAAACTATAAGCAAGGTGAAAAGGCAGCCTTCAGAATGGGAGAAAATAATAGCCAATGAAGCAACGGACAAACAATTAATCTCAAAAATATACAAACAACTCCTGCAGATCCATTCTAGAAAAATAAACAACCCAATCAAAAAGTGGGCCAAAGAACTTAACAGACATTTCTCCAAAGAAGACATAAAAATGGCTAACAAACACATGAAAAGATGCTCAACATCACTCATTATCAGAGAAATGCAAATCAAAACCACAATGAGGTACCACTTTACACCAGTCAGAATGGCTGCCATCCAAAAATCTACAAGCAATAAATGCTGGAGAGGATGTGGAGAAAAGGGAACCCTCTTACACTGTTGGTGGGAATGCAAACTAGTACAGCCACTATGGAAAACAGTGTGGAGGTTCCTTAAAAAGCTGCAAATAGACCTGCCATATGACCCAGCAATCCCACTGCTGGGCATATACACCGAGGAAACCAGAATTGAAAGAGCCACGTGTACCCCAATGTTCATCGCTGCATTGTTTACAATAGCCAAGACATGGAAGCAACCTAGATGTCCATCAGCTGATGAATGGATAAGAAAGCTGTGGTACATATACACAGTGGAATATTACTCAGCATTAAAAATAACTATTTAAAAAGAAAGCAGCAACAAACAAAATGAAGCAAAACACCCCTCAGGTTGCTACTGCAGAGGAGCTATTCTTTGAACAGATTGTCCAAACAAAACTGGACTGAAAGTGTGACCATTTCAAAGCAACAGGATAAGAAATGGTCCATGATAAAATAATTCTTCTTTAATCTGAACCACAAAAATAATTCACAATCCTTGCTGCATGAAATGAAAAGAAAGGAAAGGAAAGCTATCCTAAAATGGCTAAATTAGTATAAAAAAACCCTTGGGATTTCAGAATCAAGAGGTGCTGAAGAGTTACCTATTGATCTACTGCTTTGCAGGAATCCTCTATATCATGTTTGAGAACTCAGTGTCTGAAAAACACATCCATTCCAAAAACACATCTCATATTGCTCTGTGGGTGAGAACTCTGACTCCTGGACACTAGCAAATAGTCCTCTCTCGAATTTTTCCCCATCAGTTAGTCCTAGCTCTGTATTCTGAAGCTACTCATATTGAGTCTAATTGATTTTCCTTGTGGTGGCTCTGTAAGTACATCTACTCATCACCCCCTCCCCATCTCATCTTTTCTAAGCTAAATAAAAGTCCTTTGCCAACTTAACTTCTAGTCCCACCCCTTTAATAATGCCAAGTTAACTGACAGTGTCCACAAGAGTGTCTGTGATTTATCCCAGGAACTGAGAGCAGCTGAGACCTCGATGAGGAACAATCTTGCTTCCAGACAGGCGATCCCATGTTTTAGAAGGTAGAATTTCTGAAAGTCTAGCACTTCGGGAAATTTAAGGAGCACACAAACCCATAGGCTGTAATAAGACAAAGCTGATGTTTTGGCAGATCTACACATGAAAGCCACAAGAGAAAAGTGGCCTGGAAACTGGAATGAATAGCAGTGTAACATACTGCATCTGAAGCCACAGAATTAGGCACAGAGATGACTGTAGGAAACCCAGTGGACACTGGAGTTTTCCAACAGTTTTCTGAGCTGACAATGAAAATGATGAACAGAACACAGCAGAGTGGAAATGCACTTGGTTCAGAGAAACCTATTTCTGGGAACAGAGGCTAACACAATCGGATAAAACATTTCAGAGTAATGAAGAACCAACAAATAAGATGAAGCGATATCTACTGATATAGACACAAACCCCGTATCCTGGAACTAGACAGCTAATTGATAAAGAGAAACACAGAGCTCTAAAATTAAGGCAATACGTAGTCATTGTGATCAACAATTTTTCCACTGGAAAAAGAAAGATTTTCACTTCCTTGACACCCAGGAATATTGACCAAGAACACAATAAATTCTGAATACTTTGCTACAGAATGGGGCTTCCCTGGTGGCTCAGACAGTAAAGAATCTGCCTGCAATGCAGGAGACCTGGGTTTGATCCCTGGGTTGGGAAGATCCCCTGGAGAAAGGAATGGCAACCTACTTCAGTATTCTTGCCTGGAGAATTCCACGGACAGAGAAGTCTGGCGGGCTATGGTCCAAGGGGTCGTAAAGAGTAGGACAGGACTGAGTGACTAACACTTTCACTTGCTACAGGATGCTGGTTATTCTGATTTTGTTTTTGTGTTTTTAAATTTTCTTTACTTTATTGTGTTGGTTTTGCCATACATTGACATGAATCCGCCATGGGTATACATATGTTCCCCCTGATTTGGATACTTAAGATTTTTTTTTTTTGATGTGGACCATTTAAGTCTTTATAGAATTGGTTACAATATTGCTTCTGTTGTTTTATGTTCTGGTGTTTTGGCTGCAAGGCATGTGGGATCCTAGCTCTTACACAAGGGATTAAACATGCACCCCCTGCAAAGGAAGGCAGAAGCCCTAACCAGTGGAGAGAGAGGGAAGATACGTTATATAGGAAACCAAGTACTGCTTTCTCATTAATGGAATTAAACATGACGAACATGCCTATCTTTCTTCCATAAGGCTTCATTTTATTACAACAGCAAAAAATTATATGTGATGCCTGAACATAGCTCTAAATATTGCCCCAAAATATTTAGGAAGTGGTAAGGGAAAGACTCTCATAGAAAACATATGTAACAAAAAGACAGAGGAACCAGGTTCTGTTTTAATTCTTCCTTTAATTTCCCAAGTGGATTGGTAGTTTCTCCATATAAATAAATTCTCAGTTTTAGAATCTGATTGGATATAAAAAAAAATACTTCTCTTACAATCAATTTTCTGCCAGTCCCACATAGGATACCTGAATAAAGGTGCATTGCCACTCATCCACTCATCCATTCAATCATTTATTCAAACTTCAGCAAATATGCATTTTATCCACTGTGCCAGGCACTGTCCTAGACATCTAGGGCACAGCCTCGGCCCTAAGTGTCACAGACATGACCCTTACCCTCCTGCTATTAGCAAGAATCGGGGAGAGAGATGTTAATTCATCACACAAATAGTTACAATATTAAAAACTGTACTAAGTCCAGGAAAGGCAAAGTCCAAAATGTGAAAGGGAAGCCAGAGTAAACTAAGGAATTCAGAGCAAACGGGTGCGCAAATTGCCTGCCCTCCTGAAACACAAGACACCAATCATCGGTCTTGTGAATACTAGTGTTGCCCACTTTTAAGATGTTTTGAAAATGATTATCAAAATAAGATTATTTTGACTGAAAGATCAGTAAGCCCTAGACCAACCTTCAATGATGGAGAGAAATGGAGGGCTTTGCAGTGAATCACTAGCACAGACAGGCTGTATTTCTTTTAGATCTAGTTTCTAAAGAGGCAGGTCAACTTATTCATTGAGTGCTGGTTTCATGGACAGCAGGGCACCCAGGCACTTCCTTCACCAAACAGATCCTGGTGCCAGCTGGTAGCAAATAAAACTGGGGTGGAGTGCTAATGAACAGGATAAGCTTTGGAAACCTTCACACTTGGGTTCTCATCTCAGCTCTATCATAATTATGCAAACTTTGAAAAGCTATTCATCTCCAAGCCTCAGTTTTCCTTCATCATTACTATTAGGCATAGTAGGAAAAGGAGTATTAAAGATTACTGAGGGGACTTCCTAGGCAGTTCATTGGTTAAGACTTCACCTTCCAATGGCGGGGGTGCAGGTTCGATCCCTGGTTGGGGAACTAAGATCCCACAAGCCTCATGGCCAAAAAAACAAAACAGAAAACAGAAGCAATGTTATAAGTTGCTTCTGGGAGAAGCAAGACCAGGCAGACGCCTGAACAGGAACAGGGCATGTATGCATGGTGATGGGATCAGAAGGTACCCTGCAGCCTTGAAGTGAGTTACACAGTCTGACTAAAGCAAGACATTCTCATGGGTTCCCAGCAGTGGAAGATTAAGTCAAGGTTTATGCATGATGCTGTCAATAGGGAGCCAGGGCCATGGAGCAGTAGGGTAATATGAATCTCAGGGCATTTTGAAATTAATAAGGAAGCAACATCAATAGAAAGCCAGAAGCCTGCCACTACAGTATAAATGTGAACAAGACATAGGAGTAGAAGTAATATTTCAAGAAACTTGATCTTTTCTAAGGGAGGAGGGGAAGCCTAAAGAAGGAAGAAAATGTTTGAAATAGTCAATGTCAGGTGCCTGAGATCAAGCAAGAACTCTAGTTCTAGAGCCTCCTGCTTCTACTGGACCAGTTTGCTGAGCTCTACTCTTTGTCAGATCACACTCTTTGGTCCAGAAAAAAGAATGTGAAAGCAGGTGGCGAGGGCTTCAGGCTTGAGCAGACAGTAATGTGACCACCAGGTCAACAGACACACAGGTAAGCTGGAAGAGGGCTAAGAGGATGGCCCACCATGGGCAGGGCATCAACACAGGCTCTGTAATGGAACGATCCAGGGCTTGGCCACCCTTGGATCCAGCTGCATGGTGTAATGCCTTGTAGATCAAGGGAATAGGAGCTGGACATGAACAATGTAAAGCCACCAAGGATAACAGTAGAGCCTTAAAAAGAGAATATGCTACTGACACCTACAAACATTGACTGGGAAAACTATTCCAGTACCTTCCCTATGGTTAATATATCCCTAATACCTCTGGGCTCTCATAAAGAGATCAGTTTTCTTTTCCAGAAACCAAGATTTTGCATCCAAGTGGAGTGTGGCTCATTGTGTATATCTGAGCACCAGGAAACTGTGCCCACTATTGTCAGGCAAGGAAGCCATCAGGGAATTTCAGCTGTTGAGGGACAAAGCTTGGGTTCAATTCTTTAGGGACTTAGAGAGCTAGGTTAGGTTGCATGCATGCTTATTCAGGTCCAACTCTTTGCAACCCCATGAACTGGACAGGTTCCTCTGTCCATGGAATTTTCCAGTCAAGAATACTGGAGTGGGTTGCCATTTCCTCCTCTAGGGAATCTTCCCTACCCAGTGATTGAACTCGCATCTCCTGTGTCTCCTGCATTGGCAGGTGGATCCTTTACCACTGTGCCACCTAGGAAACCTAGATTAGATTACATGACCACAGAGTACACTTCCAATCCCAACTTACATTCATTTAATTAATAATAATGATGATGTTTGACATTAGGGGAATGCCAGAAGAATCTATGTGCTAGAAACATATTAACCCTTTGAAGAAGATGCTATAGTCATCCTATTTCACAGATGAGGAAACTGAGATCAGGCATGCCAGCCTGGGTGGATGGAGCCTTGAGGAAGGATGAATATGCAGCCTGACAAGTGAGAAATACAAAAGTGCTTTCTTAAGAGCCACATGGGTGGAGGATTGAGTTGGTTTTTAGGGCAAAGAGGTCTAGGAAGAAGGTATCTTTGGCCTTCTCTAGTGATAACCCTTAACTGAAGCCCAAGAACCCTACAGTCACATTTTGCTCTGGGGCCCTTGCCTGGTCAGTACTAACTCTTGCAGCAATCCATCTGTGTAGAAATGTCCATGTGTGTATGCTAGGGCTGGGCACTATTGAAAAAGAAATCACCAAAATGGGATTTTTGATAATGAAGAAATAGGGAATGGGGACACAAATTGGTAACAACGCAAGCCCCCTTTTTATGCCCTAAATCATTTTCTTACACTTTCGCAAACTTTAATCTACCCTGCCTTTTCCTTTCTCCAAACAGAATGTGTATAGACCATCTCACTTCTCCTCCTCCCCATACCTGACAGCTGGAGTGACCTGGGTGCTGCGATGGCTCCATCAGGTACCTGTGATGTGGAGTTTCTACACTCAGCTCCCTACAATCAGAGTATCCCAGGGAATCAGTCTTGTAAACAGGGCAGACTGTGGGGCCAGGTACCTGCTAGGTTGCCCAGGTAAGAAAAACAAAATATGTTTTCTAAAGGAGGTTCTTTTATGATGATCAAAGGCACAGGTAAGCAGTTTAATACCCTGAATTTTTTTTTGGGGGGGGGGGTGTATAATTGCTTTGCAATGTTCTGTTAATTTCCACTGTACAACAAAGTGAATCAGCTATATGTATACATATATCCCCTCCCTCTTGGACCTCCCTCCCACTCCACCCCCATCCCACCCCTCTACGTCATCACAGAGCACCTGTGCTACACAGCAGGTTCCCACTAGCTAGCTATTTCACATACCCTAGTGTATATACATCAACCTCAATCTTCCAATTCATCCCACCCCTCATTCCTCCCACCCCAACTTATTTCTTGTCACACCTGAGAGTGAAAAGGACTTGGCAGCAAGGTATTTATTTTCACAGCACATTATATAATTTAGGGTTGGTGGCAAGTACTAACATCTGTCACACCTACCCATGACAATATTAAAACTACGACTGAACTAGAAACTGTGGTGGGCTGTCTTGGGTTTTCCCTCAGAAGTCCTGAAGAAGAAAACACTGTCCGTGAACAGTCTTCAGCGGACAAGTAGCCCCAGTGCAGAAGGGACCACTGTCAATACTTCCTTAATTGATAAAGTTTTGTCTTGAAATTGTTCTCAAGTAACATGGTGGAAACATTAAAAAGAAATATTTTCCACGACCATTCATTTCTGCAAAACCTGCCCTGATAGAAACTACTGGGTGTCAAACATGTCCCGAGTCAGAAAAACTCAAACTCAAATGAGAAGAACAATTTTCATGTGACCCACCAAGTCTAGGTCCCCTACTTAAGTGCCCAATGAAAACTTTTAAAATCTTATTAAACAGCAACCTGTGAGCTTCCAGGGATTAATCTGGTGTGATCAAATGTGAGTGTCAATTAAAACACATCAAGAAAACAGGAGGGGGGCAAAAAGTACCACTTGTAGACTTTTTTTTTTTTTTTTTTCTGGTCATGGCTTGCAACATGTGGGATCTTAATCTTCCAACCAGGGATTTAACCCACATCCCCTGCATTGGAAGAATGGAGTCTTAACCACTGGGCTGCCAAGGAAGTCCCTGTAAACAACTTTTATACTGGGAAAGTCTGGGCCTTGGAAAATGGTGAATAAACTAAATAAACTAAACATCTTCACCAATACCCAGAGGACTGGGCCCAAGTTTTAGCTTTGCAGAGAACTGAATTAACCTGAAGGCTTTTTATCTCCTTTCCAAATATGTGGGAAGCTTTTTTTAAACTCATTTTTAAAATTTATCATTTGCTTTTATTGTTATATGAACAATTTGAAATGTTCTACATAAATCCCTTGTCACAAAGGAGTAACTGGACTGAACCAAAGCACTGTCCAAATAAAATCAGGCTTTTCATCTGTTATGTAGGTCATCTTGTCACATTTTCAGGAACACTCATATCAAAATAGAATCCATAAACACCCATAGTTAAAGCTACATCCATTTCAACACCCCATAATTGGCTAAGAGGTCAGTCTATGGTCTCATAATAGTGACTGTGTCATTCTGAAGCCCCTTCTATCTTAGCAACTTGGAGCAATTCTGGCCTGTCTATAGGGTTATCAAGGTGCCCACTTTGGCCAACGTCAGGCCATCCACAGATAGATGTCATTCATAAACTGAAAAGTATATTCCTCTGGGGTGGGATAAAGGCTCCAAGGCACAGCTGCAAACTCAGGTGTGGGTGTTTGCTCCACCTACCAACCAGATTCCCCTACTTTCCTGGGAGTTTCAGGTCTTTGATCCAATAATAATTTTTGGTGTCAGTATTTAAAAATTACTGTGTCATGCATGAAAAGATGTTCAACATCACTAATCACTCCAAGAATGTAAAACAAAACTACCATGAGGTCCCACCTCACATCGGTCAGAATGGACATCATTAAAAAGTCTACAAATAAATGCTGGAGAGGGTATGGAGAAAATGGAATCCTCCAATACTGTTGGTGGGAATGTAAGTATAGCCACTGTGGACAACAGTATGGAAGTTCCTCAAAAAACTAAAAATAGAGTTACCATCTGATGCAGCAGTCACACTGCTAGGCATAAATCCAGACACAACTCTTAACTCAAAAAATACATGAACCCCAATGTTCATGGCAATACTATTTAAAATAGCCAAGACGTGGAAACAACCTAAATGCCCATTGGCAGATGAATGGATAAAGAAGATGTGGTATATAGGTATAACGGAATACTACCCAGCCTTAAAAAAAGAATGAAATGATGTCATTTGCAGCAACATGGATGGACTCAGAGATGATCATACTAAGTGAAGTAAGTCAGACAGAAAAAGACAAATACCCTATGATATCACTTATAGGTGAAATCTAAAATATGACACAAATGAACCTTTCTATGAAACAGAACTAGATTCACAGACATAAAGAACCTACTTATGGTCGCCAAGTGGGAGAGGGAGGGAAAGAATGGGAGTTTGGGGTTAATAAATGAAAATTATCACATATAGAATGGATGAACAAGGTCCTACTGGATAGTACAAGGAACTATATTCAATATCTTATGATGAACCATAATGCAAACGAACAGAAAAAAGGATATATATATATATATATATACACTACACACATATATATGTGTGTGTGTGTGTGTGTGTGTGTGTGTATAACTGAATCACTTTGCTATACAACAGAAACTAACACTTGCAAATCAACTATACGTCAATAAAAATTAAATTAAAAAATTATTGCTACAGAATATGGATCTCTGAGCTTTCACTCAATATGTTGGTCAGAAAGACAGGAGGAAGCATAGAGAAGAACAGCTAGCACAAGGAGAGAGGACTGAGAGAACAAGGGAAGGGTCTTGTGGTTTGATTCCACGGATGCCTTTTTAAGCAGCGTTCTCACTCCCACCGCCCAGGTGCACCCTTACATGGTTGAGTCCCTGATTTATAATGCCAGCAGCTTCCTGACAGGTATTTTTCCATGTTGTAGTACGGGAACCAAATGCCTTTTAGTAACAGTTTTGAGAATGACAAGTTCTTAGCTGCAACTAGGTTTTAAGAAATATGACAATTGAGCATTGCAAACAGGGAAGCCTTCCCATGTGATGGGTACAATGCAATCTCACTGAAATGGGTGCAGGAGGGAAAATGTCTGAAACTCAAGCTTGAAAAAAGACCAAGACTCTTCACAGGAAATAGTTTTGACTTGCTTGTTGCCTGCTTTTGGAACAAATGATGTTTCAGGCTGGAACTGCCAGGTGACGTGAAAATACTTCTGGTAAAGTGTATGATCTCAAAGGCTGTACATGGTGATTTATGGTGGAGTTGAGATTAAAGTGATGGGTATGGATCTGGTGAGCATGGAAATGCCACTTAAAAAACAAAAAGTTGGGACTTTTAGGCCCTACATGCCACTGTGGATTCTTTGGTTTGGAATATGCTGCCCCAGTAACTGAGGCTGCTCCATGTCAGGACCACAGCATAGTTAAATGTCCATTCTGGCACCAAGGTTCATTGTCCAACACTGCAAGTGTAGTTATATGGTCAAGAGCTGTCAGAAGATTCTGACACATGTGAAAGAGATAAATAGAAGATGAATTTGTCTTTAATATGGGGATGTTTTTAAAAATAGAAGCTCAAAATACCAACCTCAAGTTTGCAAATACTTGCATTCTCTTTAAAGCTTAATCACTTTAATGAGATACATTCAAAGATTTTTTTTTCCTCACCACTGATAGATTTAGATTTCTTCATGCAAAAATTAGCTCCAAAATAGCTCATATGGGACTTTCCTGGCAGTCCAGTGGTGCTTCCAATGCAGGTTCTATCCCTGGGGAACTAAGATCCCACATGCCACATGATACAGCCAGAAAAAAAAAAAAGGAAAAGAAAACAAACTTAGCTCATAGTGTTGAGCTGTGGCCACCTCCTCCCAGCAGATCTGAAAAGACAATATACTTCTCCCCAATATCCAGGTGACAAACCTTAAGTTTAGAGGAAAGCAATCAATCACTGGAGGTCACAGAGCCAGGACTAAAAATGGATCCCCTAGTTCCACTGAGTCTTAAACAATACTACCAGCTGGGTATCCCTGAAGCTTCACACCCCATACTCCTCGCTGACCCACTTGTCTCAGCAGTATTCTGAATTCCACAGTTACATCCCCGCCAGGTTAACTTGCATATTTGATGCTGTCAGCATGGAATGACAGACTGTCACCACTGTTTGGAAACAAACTGCAAAGCCAGCATTCTGAAAGTGTACTGAAACTTCAAAAACCAACTTGGGATCCTCTTCAAGGGGGAGCAAGAGTCCGTCAATCTGCTCTCGGACACGATTCGCCAGATACCAGAGGCCAGCTGTGCTGGCATCAACTTCTCTCCAGGAAAAGCGATGGAGCTGGGCTCAGAGAGAAGGGAGGAGGCCTAGGCCCAGACTTTACACCCTGTAAAGTTCAGAAGCTGGACTGAGGTCTTCTGAGCTCTGTGGAGGAGTCTTTCCTTCAGATTTTTATTACAAGGGAAAGAGACCTTGTCGATGAATTCGTCCAAAGCCTGCATTTCTAAGAAAACCAAAAAGAATATTTGAGGAAAGCCATTTGTAAATATCAGAGACTCCAAACTCAAAGTGTTTTTCTCAGGCTGGTTTCTGATTCCCACAAGGAATCTCAAGAGTTTCCAGCAGAATTGATGGGGCTGCAGTTTCTTTTCACAAAACACAGCTCAAAACTCTGCACCAAGTAAACCATGCTGACAAGCATTCTTGGTGGTCCCACTATACTAAGGATGTAGGGCTGTCCAGTTAGGGCCAGGATGCAGTTGCCAGACTTAATGTAATGTGTCCCCTTTTGTGAAATTCAGTTACAGAAGTTTGGGAGGCTGCCCCTGTGAGCGTGATGGCTTGGAAGCACCTACTTTTATTTTATTTTTGCCCACACCACATGGCTTGCGGGATCTTAGTTCCCTGACCAGGGATTGAACCTGCACTTTTGGCAGTGAAAGCTTGAAGTCCCAATCACTGAACAACTGGGGAATTCCTGGAAATGCCTGTTTTAGCTGAGCATGCTCCTCCTCACTGCATTAAAGCAAAAGTGCTATGAGTTGGATAGATTTAGACACACCTTCTCTTATCCCCAGAACTGCCATCAAAATACAGTCATTTCTCTTAAAATGTCACGAAGGCAGTGATTTGGCATGAGCATCTCTTACAATCAGCAGAAATCTATTAAATCTTTCCAAAAAGTCTTATTCTAAACAACATTCCACAGCAACACAGGGGCCTGATTTTGATTTCTAAATAATTTGACTAGGAGCATGTCAAGTCACAACCACATTAAGCACAATAACTCTACCTCTTCTTTGGTTCCAATATGAAATTTGCTGAAATAAAAATTGACAGCCCAAAGCTCCCTGGGATGTGTTCCAGATGAGCTGAGTCATCCACACACACAAACACACATCCGCACAAACCCTGAACCCTTGCACAGACAGAAGCAGTTCTTTCCATCTATGTTTGACAACCTGGAGAAGTGGGTCCAAAGCTGAGGACTGCTTCAAAATGCAACTTTCGATTTAATTTTGGGGGGAAGTTAATTGGGGAGCAGTGGGAAAATGCTGGCGACATTTTGACTCGTGCAGCCCCGCTAGCCTGATTAAAAAACACCAGCTTTCCATCTGCAAGACATTTCTAAGGTGGACTCCTTACAAATTGTTAAGGTGCAATTTGTGCACAGTTAGTTCTTTGTTTAATCGAGAAATCCGCCCAAACCCTGATTGGGCTGATTTCCCTAAGGCCGAGAGTGAAGGTTATTTCCTTATGCCTTTTGGGAGCGGCAATCTCTCTAATACATTTCTGAATTATTCCAGACCGTGCTGAGGCTGAACAAGGAGAACAAAGCCCTAGTTCCACAGCAGAAAGACTAACCGAACTCCCAGCTGGGAAGGTTTAGGCAGAGATTTATAAGTACAAACACTGAAGAAATTTGCAAGTAATTGCATGTATTTGCTTTCCGTTGTGGGTTGCAGTAAACCAGTATTTATTAAACTCCATCAGCAAGGTCCTGTTTATTACCCCCTCTCCTTGATGCCTTATAGAGAAGAATAAAGTGTTTGGCTTTTTTCATTTCTTGAAATTAAGAGGCCCAAACGGGATTTCAAAGGCTGTAAGGAAGAAGGTGAAATTGGACACATACTCAGTGGCTGTTGGCCCTGACTTAACTCGGAGTTCAAGTATGTACAGGGCTCTGGATCTGTCACGCTGATTTAAACTTGTGAATCTTTTAACTTTCTTTAGAAATTTGTAAGTTTCCATGAATCCATTACTGGAGGATCAACAATGACCAGTTTCTCCTATGGAATCTCCATGATTGTTCTTGGCCTACTGCCTGCAAACCTGAGGGCTAAATAGACACATGTTTAAACAATATCAAAGGACAGGTCCCTAATGTCATACATTAATAAGGGAGGGTTTTAAACAAATAACAAAAAAGAAGAGAGATGCTAAATCTACTGGCTCCTGTCTCTGAATTCCCAGGCCACCAGTTACTTTGGATTGAAGAGTCAAAAGAAACCAGGCAGGTGACACTCCTCCCCCTTCCCGACTTGGACCACAGCTCTTACCCTGTTTCTGTGTTCCCAGTCTAACCAGGACCCAAATGCTCCAACACAAAGGTTCTCAAACTTTAGCTGCACTGGCATCACCCAGAGAATTTGTTAAAACGGATCTCTGGGTCCCAGTCCCAGAATTCCTGGTTCCATATGCCGGAACCGGCAGGACCAGGACTGCACTTCTAACAAGTTCCCTGAGGGATGCTGATGCTGCCAGTCTGAGACCACACTCTGAGGACCACTGGTCTAGCAGGCAGGTGGGCACAAGCTCAGAGCAGTAAAGTTAGGAGGTAAAAAAAAATATTGCAAGTAATGACAACCAGATTGCATTTCATCCTCTTTTCCTCGCAGAAGTGAAATATCAGTGTATGTTATTTGAGCCAACAAATGTCAATTGCCACCCACTCACACACTTGGCTGAAGACACTGCCTGTATCTAGGATTAACAAGGGCCCTCCCACCTTTCCTGTCTTTCTTTTCCCTCCCTGAGGATCTGCATGGGGGTGTCGATCCCATCCAGTCTACACATCTGCTCTTTTCAGAGCTGCACCATCCCTACAATCCCCTTCTTCATCCTTCACCACCAATGCATCCACAGCTAGGTGACTGTGAGCACCTGGGCAGAACCTGGTATGCAGCTGGCACTCACTGAATCCTAGCTGCTGCCCTTCAAAAATTTTAATTCCTGAGGTAAAACCAGAACCCGCTAGCCTTGAGTGGCATGCGAGCACGAGGGTGCCTCTTCTTTCCCTCAAGGCTGCAAACTCAGCAGGACAACTTGGATTTTCTCAGTTTGTAATTAGTAAGTCGCAGATCTTAAAATAAGATCCCAAGCAGCCACATCACGTGGATTGTTGGTGAGACTGGGAACAGAGAGGGCAACCAAGGATGCTGTGTTGTAGACTGGCACCTGAATATTTAAAGCAAGTTCTCTCCAATAAGGTGACATGCAGGCAAACAAATTAGTGACCACAGAGAAATATTGATTTTAAAGCTACTATTAGATAAAACATAAGCCAGTTAAAAATATCAGTAGCGTGCTTTTTTTATTACTATTATTTGGCTGCCCGGGGTCTTAGTTAATGGTACTCGGGATCTTTGCTGAGTCACTTTGGATCTTTCATTGTGGCACGCTGACCAGGGATGGAACCCGAGTGCCCTGAATGGCAAGGCGGATTCTTAACCCCAAGACCACCAGGGAGGTCCCAAGCATGCTTTATTATCTGAGATATTTTATAGAGCAAGTTCTGGCTTTTTCCAATGATAAAACTGTCACCTCCCAGTCAAATAAAATCAGATTTTCTATGATCTTTACTAGAGAAGAAACACCAAGAATGTATGTATGATGAAATTGGCCCGAAGTGACTGCTGGAGCAGGAAATCAATCCACTCGGTGCCGAGAGCATTCTGATTTTCTTTTTCATTCTTACTGAGATATAATCAACATATAGTTCCACGTAAATTTAAGGTATACTGTGCAATGACTTGACACACACATATTGCAAAACAATGACCATGATTACGTTTAGTTATGAGTTACCCATCTCCTCATATAGTTACAACATTTTTTTTTCCTGTGATGAGAACTTTTAGGATCTACTCTCTTAGCAACTTTCAAGTAATACCTTCTAGCAGTGTCAACCATAGTCAGCAGGCTGTAGGAAAGTTGCTCATGAGAAGTAGATGAAAAGTGAAAATGTTAGTCACTCAGCTTTGTGATGCCATGGACGATAGCCCACCAGGCTCCTCTGTCCCTGGGATTCTCCAGGCAAGAAAACTGGAGTAGATTGCCATTTCCTTCTTCAGGGGACCTTCCTGACCCAGCAATCGAATCCAGGTCTCCTGCACTGCAGGCAGATTCCTTACCATCTGAGCCACCAGGGAAGCCCTGGGAGAAGCAGATACTTCATTCCAATAAGGTCTCCAGATCTGCTCCACCCTCACAAAAAGCTCTGACGTAGGTACTTGGTATCAGTAAGAAAACCAAGGTGTTAAGTGACTCATACAAGATATTTCAGTAAGCAAACAGCTGAGAGTCGAATTGTGTTCTGTCTTATTCCAAAATCATACCTGTTTTTCCTCTAAGCAACCAAATCATCAGCACCCATCTTTCCTTTATGGGGAGCATGCATAAAGCTGGTCTATTTTAACAGCAGTTTTGAAAACTGACCACGAAAACTCCTGTGTACCAAATGACAAATTAAAAAAGACATCACATTTTTTTGATGATCAGATTTCCCTAGAATCTGCAGGAGGGTGAAAAATGATTGAATATGGAATATTTTTACTAGAATGAACAAAAGTGTCTGTGAGGCCTTACAAGCAACTGAATAAAAGGAAAAATTTTGATAGTAAATGCTAAACTTGTACTACTCCAAATTTATTTTACAACTCTACTGTTTTGGAGGGTTTTTTACAAATGTTAACAAAGTGTTAGCATTCAAATCAAAGAAAATGGATTGTTAAGTCCATTATGGCATTTATTTTAAATATGTCTGAATATATATAGTAAGAATTTCTACTGTGATGGGGTGGGTCATTGGAGAGACCAAGCCAACATTTTTTACCAGTTACACTTATATTTTCCCCTTTTCTGGAGATAAACTTAATTAATATTTCCACTTCCTGAGATTAGCAGTTTCAGTATCAAGACTCTACTTTAAAACAAATGCAAAGTCTTGGCAAGAAAAGTAACAATAGAAAAATAATTCATAAAGTTGGTGGTTATTTTAGCAAATAACAGTCTTTTTATATTTAGTAAGGTTTGTGTTTTCATTGACAATACACATTCAAACACAAGTATATTAAAATGCATACAAAGGTATATGCTTCTATTCCCTAAAGAGAAATTCAGATAAATAAATACAACTGTATAAATTATCCTTAAGCCAGTTGCTAATTCAGTTTAGGCACAATATTTGGAAATTATAAATAAAATTTTTCATAGCATCAAATAATTTGGTATCTAACTTTCTTTACCACATAGGAAAACTAAATTGATTTATAAGTATTCAAATTTATATGTAAGCAACTATCGAAAATAAAGTGTAATTCAAATAGAGATATAATGTGCAACGATCAGGTGAGCAAATTTATAGAATCTTTCTAAGATAGAAAATCTAAGTGTTTACCAATTTGGAATTTAAAAATATTGACTTAACCTTTTTTCTTCTTTTTGGCAGTACTGTGCAAATTTTATTATTTATCTATCTCTAACACTGTAAAAATTTTGCGTACAAAGTATATCCATTCATATTCAAGTATCCAAGTTTGATGAAGAATATCTTAATAGTCTACATATCTTGGAAAGGTAAGATATCTTCAAAAATGATTTTATGTTTTATGTATAATCATGAGTTAATGAGAAACATGTACAAATAATTTTTTCTTATTCAAGTGTGTACTCAATCACTCAGTCATATCCAACTCTTTGAGACCCCTCATGGACTAAAGCCATCAGATTCCTCTGTCCATGGGATTTTCCCAGGCAAGGATATTGGAGTGGGTTGCCATTTCCTACTCTAGGGGATCTTCCTGATGCAGGGAGTGAACCCAAGTCTCTTGCATCTCCTGCATTGGCAGGCAGGTTCTTTACCATTTGAGAAAGAAATTAACAAACATCACCATGGTTTAGATTGATACTAGAAATTAAAATAAAGATGTGAATGCTTCTGAACTAAAAAATTATGGCTTTTCCTAGGAATTATTTAGAATGTTAACACAGAGAAAAATGTAATTACAAAAATGTTCACATAAATGTCTTTAGTTTTGTTTTTATTGAAGTATAGTTGATGTACAATGTTTCAGGTGTACAGTGAAGTGATTCAGTTTATGTGCATATATATATTCTTTTACAGATTCTTTTCCATTATAGGTCATTACAAGATATAGAATAGAGTTCCCTGTGCTATACGGTAGGTCCTTGTTGTTTAATCTATCTTATATATAGTGGTGATTATCTGTTAATCCCAAATCCCTAATTTATTCCTCCCTGCCCTTTCCTTGTTGGTAACCATAAATTTGTTTTTTTTATGCCTGTGAGTCTATTTCCTTTCATAAACAAGTTCACTGGTAGCATGCTTTAACTCTTAAAGCAGTGGTTCTCACACTCTATTGTATAAAAACTTGTTAAACACGGGTCTCAGACTTAGTTTCTGGAAATCCTAACTCTGTAGTTCCGGGGTGATGTTCAGGATTCCCAATGGATCTACAAGGACCACAAGGTTAGTTCTGATGCTACAATTTCAAGAATCATCCTCAAGGCAAAGCCCTGCTGTAAGCCTGTCATGTTATCTCTGGCAGACACTCCCCTAAACCACTTCTTTCCATGGCCTTGACTTCCATTAGACACTCATGGGGATAAGAAAGTCACCTCCAGAAAAATACTATCTTGAGGATTATATTTCTTTTGACTACTGGTAAGTTTCAATAATGTAAACACTCAACAAAACTATCCCTTGCAGAACGTTAAAAGCCAAATGTGTCCTAGTTATCTCTATGATGTCTGGTGGCCCATATGACTGCATTCTTTTGCTTCATTAAATCGACCGCTGGGACTGAGCTTGCTTCTGTTGTTATTTCAAGATTCTTTGACATTTGGGAAGAGTCTGACTTGCGCAAAATACATACGGATGACGCCTGGAGTGATGACCAGTTGGCGGCTAGTTTCAATCCAAGTGCCTGCCCCCTCCTCTGAAGAACCAAACTGACACACCAGTGAAGCTGGGCAAACATAGTTATTTGGATGTTAGTTACCTTTCAGCCTTGGACAATGAAAGTCACCCTGAACCACTGACTGAGGGATGAGAAGCCTCTAGGCTCCACTACTGATCCCCGGAAATGTCCAGCCCCCAGGTACAGGAGGCTGAGTATAGCATCAAGAGACCAAAAGTCAGTCCTCTTACTCCTGTTCAAATATGTCTCAAAACTCCCTACTTGGCCCCTTCAAGTGCCACTTGAAGGTTTGTGAAATGCTTTGTTTAACTTTGTGAAATGCTTTGTTTAACCAAAAGTTCAAAAGTGTCAGGACAAAGTTAACTTATGAAATTCAGAAGCTAGTGATGTTTAGTTCCTATCTGTGTGTGTCAAGAAAGTCAGAAATAAAATCCACAGCTTCTCCTTTCCTAACAAATGTTACCATTTAAAACAGCCAACCTAAAAGAATTGAACTTTGGCTTCTTCATTAAAAGTGTATTTTTTTTAAATTAAAGAGTTCTAAATATATGCAATTTATGCAAATAGATATTTTCCTAGGGCACCTATGGAATCTCCCTACACAGTGTGTTTTTCAGGGCAGTAAGTCAAAAGAACTCTTCATATCGAGGGCATCTTTCTAAAAAGGGACAGAGTAGACTGGGGAGTAGAGTGCAAAAACATATATTAAAAAGCTGGAAGAGATGAATGAATAACAGAAGCTGATGATTTAGTGCTAATGGTTCGCTGCCTCCAAAGAAGGGCTCAAGCTGAGCAGGACAAAAAAACTCAGTCATCACCAGAAAGGAAAGCAAAGGATGCTGAAGGTTCACAGTTTCAGCATCAGCAACCCGGGGAGGACACAGGGAAAAGAGAGGTTGCCCCGGTGCCTTGTCCAGGTGGTACCATGGTCCCCAGCTGGGCCTCTGGACAAAACCATCTCATGTAAACCTTAAAGAGGATTAATCCTCAAGGAGCACTTTAATGAGACCTTAAAAGACTGAACAACAGCAGCCTATCACGGAGGCAGGCAGTCGCCCGTTCCCCAAAGTCTTGCTAGCAGAGTTACATCAAAGCGAACGGGCACCAGATAGCAGGCTGCTGGAGGAATCCCTTATCTCAGCTCTAGCGGATGCGGCCGCTGGGATTGTCTTGAACTGCCACCTGTCTCGGGCATCTTTGAAGGCAACGCTAAGCCTCTGATGGATCTGACCTCCTTGAGCTGAGATCCTTTTATGCCTTTCTTCATTTTCTGCCCCACTACATTCTTCCCCCGCCATGCACGCGACATGAAACAAAGGGAGTTCTCACTCCTGACTCACTGTCTCCAGCCATTTGAAAGCAAAGAAAAACAATGTTAAGGATTATACTCCGCCCGTAATATGGAGCGGTCCTCAGGAGACAAGCCTCTTATTTTTGAGTGTAACTAGACCACATTTATGTGGAGGAGATTTACAAATGGGGGGTTCAATGGCGCTGGAAGCCAAGATCCCAAAGCTGCATATCTGTGATAACTTGAAAACACAGGAATGATCCTATGGAAACTGATTAATAATCTCATTTCTGAACAGAAGGACTACACGTTCTAAAATATTAAAACACACTGAGTCAGCATACACTGAGACTTGGGGAAAAAAAAAAAAAGGATGGCAACAAGCAGATGTCCCCAAACCTGATTCAACTTATAAGAATTTCTTTCAGAAACAAAATGATTGGAGGGGAAAATATTAAACACCCACACATACCACAGGTGAGAAAAGTTTAAAAGCCAAACTAGTTCTCTCCGGGGCCTTTCTCAGAGGCTGGAAGAATCTGACATTTCCGAATTATATGAGGAGGAAGGGCAGTGTCTGTTACTCTGAAAAGGTCTTCCATTTAAGGAAAAAGAACACTGCCGCCATCCAAATCCATCCAATACAAGATTTCTCAACAACTTGCTTACACTGTCACACAAATCTGTCTCCACATTCTGCTTTCATAATACTCATTTATGACTATTTCTCATATCTAGTGAAATTCCAGCATTCCTTAGTGACTCATTAGGAGTGGTTTTACTTTAATATGCAGCCTCATTTCACTAAAGACTTTAGACAGTGTGAAAAATTCATGTAAAAAGTTGAAAATGCTAACTAAATAAAAATACAGTCAGAGAACAATTTAGCTCAGTGGTCCCCAACCTCTGATCTAATGTCTGATGATCTGAGGTGCAAATGATGTAATGATAACAGAAATAAAAGACACAATATATTTAATGCACTTGAATCATCCTGAAATCATCCCCCACCCCCAGCCCTGGTATATGGAAAAATTGTCTTCCACAAAATCATCCTTGGTGCCAAAAGGTAAGGGACCACTGCTGTAGATGGTCAAGACCTAGAGAAAGCAAAATAGAAAATGTGCAAGCCATAGATCTCATAGAGTTAGTATAGCAGAGCAGCATATTTAAATCTGAGTTTCCCAGTAGGCAAAGGGAAAAGGGAAAGAGTCAGACACATGGTATTTCTTTTGCAAGAAGTACACACACCTTATTTTACTGTATATCATGGTCTTGTGTTCTGTGTGTACGGATAGCTAAACATTTCAGAAAAGCACATACTGCAGGTGAAATAAACCAGCAATTCTAAAACTGCTACTAGAGCCTGCTGGTCTGCTTCTGAAGATCCAGCAGGAGAACAAACACAACGAGGATCAGTTCAGAACCAGTCCTGGTTCCAACCCACACACACTTACACTGCCCACTGTAGCTTGACCTCACCAATTCTGGGCTGATTCCAGTTCTCTCAGTTGGGATATTTAGCTTTTCCGTTTTTCACCAGCTCTCCACCCCACGGACTTGCTTTCTGATGGACAGCCTATCTTCCCACTTCTGACACAGCTCTCTGCTGCAGGCAGCCCTGCCAGTAATGAGCCTTTTCAACGTGCATCTCAGGGGCCCTGCAAGGGGCGGACCACTGCTCCCAGGCTCTGAGCAGACAAACTGCCTTATCCTCATCTCTCCAAACTGGGGTAAAGGCATTTTTCCCTGACACTACAGCTCATTACATGATCTTCAGGGATGCATGATTTAAAAGGGAACACACTGACATTTACTTCATGTGAGGTGGACAGTGTGTGTTTAAAGTTTTGAAATCTCGTCGCCCCCCTCATCTCAATGAGATCTGACTTGGAAAACTGTTTGCAGACTGTGAGTGGCTTCTATCCAGCACAGGTGCGTCCTCACGGTTCACTATGCCCATCTCTTAAACACGACCAGTTTCCACCATGAAGACTCGATTTAATAAAGCATCAACTTAACACCTTTATATCCTCCTAATATCTGGGACAGGTTAAAAATAATTTTTTCACCTTAAAAACAAAATAAGTGTATATCATATTATTTTTCTGAGTTAATGATTTCTTTGTGGTGGCATTAAAATGGACATGCTAAAAATAAATTTAAAAGCACAGTGTATGAGTCAGTGGCCTTAAAATAGACTTAATATGCAAATAAGAAACAATTAAATATAAAAGACACATATGAGAACATATATACATGTAGATGTCAGGAGAAACATTTTCCTGTGTAGCAAGTCTAAAGTCATGGACACTAGATTTAACATATAATTTGACGATGTCATCCATTTTAATTGTATATTATGATGTTAGCCAGAGTTGAACTAAGTAATTTAAATTTCTACCAAACCACCATATTAGTTGCTTTTATAAAATCTGTTTGAGTGAAAAAAAAAAAAAAAAACATAAAGTAGAGGAAACTTGTCTCAGGAAATGAATGACTGGCTCTTTCAGCGAGAAGGATAAGACTTTTAAACGACTTTTTGGCTAGAATGTCAGTTGCCTTTGGGAAGTTGTACTATTTAATTTTTGTACATTATTCCATCCAATAAGTCACAAGGATCATGCCTAGTTTTTATCGAATTAGGGCTTTACCCAGATCTTAGAGTTCAATTCCATTATTTTCAGTCTTCTTAAATTTGTAAAACCATAAAAAGAATGCAAGACATTCCAAAAGCTAAAAGCAAAAAAAAAAAATTAAAGAAGGATTCAGTAGCATCAAAAGAGATCCTAAATGGCAAAGGTCAGTCCATGAGCCACACTTTCCTTGTGTGTGAATATCTTATTTAGGGTGACAGCCCCATGTAGAGGAGAGGTGAAAGAAACTGCAACCATGAAAGGGTCTTTCCCAAAAGGGAAGCCTACTTGCTAGGTGTTTTTAGTTCATTCTCTCATGTCATTCCTGTTATCACCCTAAAAGGTTGTCATGCATCCCCCATTTTAAAGACAAAGAAACCAGAGTTCAGTGCTTGTCCAAGGTCAGACTGTCAGAAGCTGATAGAGCAGAGACTGGACCCTAAGCTTCTTTTGGCAGTAGAACAAACACGAAAAATATCTATCACTTCCAGTTCAAGATGGCAGGCTGGGAAAACACTTTTCTTCCCCATTCCTCTGAAGACCTTTTTGACATAAAAACATGGAAGTAGATGTTGGAATGATGATAAAATATGAACAAATGGTAATAAAATGTACTTTGTGTGGCACCTCTCACCACCACACCACACACAGCTTGAAGAAGAAACAGCAGCTAGATAATTATAATAGCTGATACTTACTAAGCCCACCTGCTGTGAGCCAGCATGGCATCGCGTGTATGTGTGTGTTAGCTGCCCAGTTGTGTCCAATTCTTTGCGACCCCACAGACTGTAGTCCACCAGGCTCCTTTGTCCATGGGATGCTCCAGGCAAGAATACTGGAGTGGGTAGCCATTCCTTTCATCAGAGGATCTTCCCGACCCAGGGATCAAACCTGGGTCTCCTGCATTGTAGGCGGACTCTGCCATCTGAGCCACCAAGGAAGCTAGGAGCTTTATTTATTCAGTAATTCAGTCCACAAAACAAAGTCTGTGAAGCAGGTGCAGCTCTCATCCCCATTTCCAAGTTGAGAAAACTGAGGCTCAGAAAGGCAGAGGGATTTTCCCAGGATGCCACTGCTGAAAGTGGCACAGCCAGGATTAAACCCATTAGAACCCACATGCTTAACACTGCCAATGAAATTAATAAAACCAGGACAAGAAATTTCAATGACCTCCCACAAGATGCAAAGAGGATAAGACTCAAATCATAACTGAGGCTGGTAGAGAAGTCTAGGTTATTCTTTAAGGGAGCAAAGATAAACGTGGTGGCCCATCCAGCCAAGAACACTTTGACCAGAGACATCTTTACATGGAATAAGGCATCCATCTTGTGCCTGTCTGTTGCCCCACACGCATCAGTACAGGTGGCTGGCAAGTTCCTGAGCTACGGCTTTAGGCTTCTTCAAAACAAAAACAAAAAAAAAAGAATGCACTAGTGTTGAGCAGAGTTCCCTGCTCTATACAATAGGTCCTTGCTGGTTACCCACTTTAAATATGGAAGTGTGTACTATGTAACAACCTATATGGGAAAAGAATTTTAAAAAGAATAGAGGCATGTATATGTATAACTGAATCACTTTGTTGTACATTGAAATTAACACAACATTGTTAATCAACTATACTCCAATATAAAATAAAAAGGTAAAACAAAACAAACAAAAAAACAAATGTGCTGTCCTGGGAAAGCAAGTTCCTTATGAATTTTGGAGCCTTCTTCCCATCCCAGGTATCTCATTCGAATGCACACCGCATGAGAGTCACACCCGCTCTTACCACTGCAGGGTGCCTGGCCCCTGACTGGGCCAAGCCACACTGGCTCTCACTGCTTCCCATGACAAAGCCCTCCTGATCCTGGCATGTGGACAGCCTTGCTTTATCTCCCAAACGATGAACCTGGCAATAGATCTGCACCATTAGGATCCTTACTCCAAAGGAAGGAAACCAGGGCAGCCTCCATCCCCGAGGTTTTTAAGACAAACACTCACTCACACTCAGGATCTCTAGGCTTATGAGGAGCTGGAAGGCTATAAACAAGAATGACCAAAATAAACAAGAAAAACTAACCCTGTGGGAAACTCTTAGAGAGTTTTGGGAAAGCATTACGTTCAAAAGAGCAAGATGCTGAAAAAAGAGAACCATGAAAGGGTCTTAAAAAGCCCTTAGAAATTAAAAGTACAATGGCCGAAATGAAATTATCACCAAAAGCACTGAAAAGTGAATTCAAGGAAATTTCCCAGAATACAGAACTGAAAGTAAACAGACGGAGAGTGTGAGAGAAAAAATTAGAGACACAGAGACACAACTCAGGGTGTCAGGCATTCAACTAAGCAGAGTGACGGGAAAAAAAATTTAGAAAATAGGGTGAGTAAAATGACTAAAGATATAATAGAATAAAAATCATTCCAGAGATAAAGGATGCATCTTCAGATTGGAATGATCCACCAAGTGATAAGCAGAACGAATGAAAATTTAGCTTAATTTAACTGAAAATACCTACTTCTAGGGACACATTTTCAGACTACTACGTTTCCAAAGTTTCCAGAGAGGAAAAATAAGCCATTTACAAAAGATACAAATTAAATAGGCATCAGACTTCTCATCTACAACTTTGGGTGTTAATAGATTTTTAAAGTTAGAATTCTAGCTAAAAGATTAAACAGAAGCAAAGGCAGAATAAAGATATTTCATATAGGCAAGAACTCAGAAAGTGCGTCTGTCCTCTTCTGTTGAAAAGTTACTTGAGGTACTCCCGTAAAATAAAAGAATAAACTTAAAATGACCAAGTTGTCAAACCCGGGAAACAGTGGTTCCAACCCAGATGGCTGTGAAGGGATGTCCTGACAGACCTGGTCCAGATTAACTGGGAGAACGAAGTGCCCAGCAAAGCTAGGTATCCCATCTTAAGGCCAAAACATACAGTTGCAAGGCTGAGGAGAAATGTAAAGATTGTATAAAGGCAATACTGGAGGAAAAGCTAAAGTAACTACAAAAAAGCAACACACTAATACGTATACTATTAAACTAGGGAAGAATAGACAAATCACTTGTTCTTAACTCTAGAGACATCACCATCAGGATCCACAAAGGAGTTAATGATGGGGAATTCCCTGGCGGTCCAGTGGTTGACTCCATGCTCCCAATGCAGGGTACCTGGGTTCAGCCCCTGGTCAGGGGACTAAATCCTGTATGTCACTTTAAGAGCCCACGTGCTGCAACTAAGACCTGGCATAGCCAACTAAAAAAGAAGTTAGCACAGGAATTCCCTGGCGGTCCAGTGGTTAAGGACTCCATGCTTTCACTGTCCAGGGTCTAGGACCAATCCCTGGTCAGAGAACCAAGACCCTGCAAGGTGTGAGGTATGGCCAAAAAAAAAAAAGTAATATAAAAACGGGCTTAAAGAAGTGAGATCCTAGTATTTATGGAAAGAAATAGAAGAGCATTTCTATAGCTTTGAGGCTACAGATGCTTTATTGATTTTCAATTTTTAAAGTCAAGCTATGGACAAAAACATAGAAGATATGATGCTGATTTTAAGATACATGGAGAAATTAACAACTTTGACACTATGATAGGAAAGTTTGGATTCAGGAGATTTCAGGGGAGGGGGAAGGGGGAACCTTAATATCCTCATCTTTTGAATTGGAAAATCAAAGGTTACTATGAAAACTTGATGAAGAAAAGAAACAGAGGTTTAAGACAGCCTCTAAAGTTATAAAAAATCACAACAGACAAAAATAATTAGCTATAGTATCGATATTGAAAGGAAAGGAAGCCCAGTGTTTGAAAATTAAAGGTTAACTGTCCTATTGGAGAGTTAATAGACCAAACTAAGTACACATGTCAGACTTTATTTTGGGGCTCCAAAATCACTGCAGATGGTGACTGCAGCCATGAAATTAAAAGACGTTTACTCCTTGAAAGCAAAGTTATGACCAACCTAGATAGCATATTGAAAAGCAGAGACATTACTTTGCCAACAAAGGTCCATCTAGTCAAAGCTATGGTTTTTCCAGCAGTCATGTAAGGATGTGAGAGTTGGACAGTGAAGAAAGCTGAGCGCTGAAGAATTGATGCTTCTGAACTGTGGTGTTGGAGAAGACTCTTGAGAGTCCCTTGGGCTGCAAGGAGATCCAACCAGTCCATCCCAAAGGAGATCAGTCCTGGGTGTTCATTGGAAGGACTGATGTTAAAACTGAAACTCCAATACTTTGGCCACCTGATGTGAAGAGTTGACTCATTGGTAAAGACCCTAGTGCTGGGAAGGATTGGGGGCAGGAGGAGAAGGGGACGACAGAGGATGCGATGGCTGGATGGCATCACCAACCCAATGAACATGGGTTTGGGTAGACTCCGGGAGTTTGTGATGGACAGGGAGGCCTGGCATGCTGCGATTCATGGGGTCGCAAAGAGTCGGATACAACTGAGTGACTGAACTGAACTGAACTGACCTGAGTTGAGTACAATATATTGACAGTTGATATTTCAGGAACTAAAGGTATAAGCACATACGGTAGCAGTAATTGTTGTCTATCAAAAGAATTAAAACAGAAATATCAAAAACTATCCTTGGGTCTAAGGTTGGAGCAGGAAGGATGTGGCAACCTTAGCTTTGCATCTTAAGCTCCTGTGAACATTATAATTTGTAGAAATGAGCATGTGCTGCAAATATAATTTTAATAAAAATGTAATAAAATGTTAAATTATAAAGAGAACTTCAAGCTTCTTTTTGGATCTTTTCTAGGGATGATAACAAACCAACATTGGAGTAATCAAATAATCTCCATATATGAAAAAAAATGTTCAGCTTTTACAAATCATGTTTTTTTCCCCCCATTTTATTTTTACAAGTAAGTTTCAAGGAGAGACCTTTCCTAGTACCTGACTCAGCTTTCCCAGTTTGGAATATCACTCTGAACTCCTGAGTGGCCTGAAGTTCATAGCGCCACAAGTTACATTCCATTTTGGCATCTTCAGGACATCAGGTCTATCTGTTCAACTAAATCAGACATCATTTGACAGAGATGAGCCAATATTCATGGGGTGATTTTGTAAAACATTTAACTGAGAGCAAAAAAAAAGACCTTAAGAGGTATTTAAAATACAATGAGCCCTAATGAAGATAAGAATCTTTACTTACCACCTACCACCCTATCTAGAATCAGTTTACAGATATAGAAAACAAAATTATGGCTACCAAAGGGGAAAGGGGAGGGACAAATCAGGATTAAACAACAAGGACCTACTGTAGAGCACAGGGAACTCTATTCAATATCTGCATGACCTATAATGGAAAAGAATTTGAAAAAGAATATACATATATAATTGAAATATTTTGCTGTATACCTGAAACATTGTAAATAAACTATACTTCATCAAAAAAAGATTAAAAAAACAATCAATTGATTTGCATATCACCATATCCCACTGTTATCATCCACAAGGCCAAAAGCCTGTCCTTAAACTTCAGAACACAAAAAGACCACCTTAGGGTTAATTTCTAGAAGAAAAAAAACTTTTTAGGAATGTTGAAAGAATCAAATTCTTTAAAAATGCAAATCAAGTAAACAAAAATATAATATCTAAGCCACCAGACTACAGCGGGGTAAAAAGAAAATGAAGCTCCAACTTCTCTGAATCTTTATTTCTAACCTGGCTGTTTGCAAACAAGGCTGGCATTCAAATGAAGCAGGTACACTGGAAGAACTATCTTACTTTGGTCTCAGATATTATTAGCTATGCAGGACAAGTAAGGATAGGACATACTGCTGATGCCTCTGAGGTCACTAACTCCAAAACCTATCATAGAGTACAACCTGTGGAGTCTTTAGCTAGCTTGCATCCAGGTCTAACTCCCATACCCACCAAGTCCCTGCCAACCATGGATGTTGGGAACTCCCACAACAGGAGGGCCCATGTTTCCACATGACATTATCATCCTGTAGGATCTCGACTTTCCTCCAAGGAGGGGCTAATCAGAACCCTAATATCAAGCGCTGTTTAGCAGAGCTTCTAATTGGAATCTTCATATTTGAGACAAAAGGCAAGAATGAAAAATCCATGCCTTATAGTCACACTCACCTAGTGACTCATTAAGAGAGAGAGACTTCAGAAAATCTGAACATTAATAGCAGGAGACTAGCATCAAAGGAACAAGGCTTTGCTGCTACCAAAAAGAAAAGATTTTTAAAGAATATCCCATTGGAGCAGATTTCTGAAAAGAAACTATAAGGCCAGTCTCCCAATTCTTTCTCTGTAGGGCAGAGTGGGTTGTGCTGACCACTAGCCTCGACCATTGCTGGGATATTTTACAGTCTGGCGAAACATGGCCATCAAAATGAAATATTAAGTTCAAGTAACCAAGCATGAAACGAACTCATGTTTTAAAATAATCTAATACCAATGACCCGAAACTGCAGTTGAACTTTTCATGCCTTGGACTCATTTCCTTGTTCCTTTGAAGCATTAGATGATGGAGAAGAGATGGAAGGAAAATTTTACGCAGCTTCAATGGTACACAAAATTGCCAACTAAAACTTTTGCCTATGGGACTTCCCTGGTGGTCCAGTGGTTAAGATTCCGTGCTTCCGTGCTTCCTTGGCTAGAGCCGCATGATCGAGCCCTGGTCAGGGAACTAGGTTCCAGAAAAAAAAAAAAAATTAAAACTTCTGCCCACTCCAGCTCAGAGGGCATGCCTCTAAAAATCTAGACAATCTATCTTGTACGAGCTTATTAGACTTTAAGGGCAAGAACTATGTGCCGGACGAGAGCCACTAAGGACGCTCAGGTTCTATCAGCCATGTGGGAGGCACGGTGACATCAGCAGTGACAAAGCCTGTCTGTGCACTCCCTTGGGGACTGTGACCATGCACACATCACTGGAGGGCCCTGGAAAGATTATTAGAGAGAAAACAAACTCCCTTGCTTGGCTGAAATATTAGCAAGGGTCATGATCAACTTACGTGAAATCTGTCCCCCACCAAAAGTTGAAAATTCATGGGAGCATTTCAGATTGCAGTTCAGAACTCCTCATAAATTAATGAAAGTCAGACATGAAAGTTAATAACAGCTGGAACGGATCAAGCGGAAAGAAAATGCAGCATCGGCATATGCGTTATGTGAATTTCTCAGAGTCCATAAATTTGATATTTGGAAGGAAGAAGGGAAATGTTAATTAGGAGAAATTTCATACTGGATTTAAATTTGCCATGGAGTCAGAGCTCTATTGTAAAACCCCGCTGGAATCAGAAATCACCCTCCCCAGTCCTGGGTCGTGCCTTTCATCCTGTTATTTTATACTTGTTGATAGGAGACTTAATTGTTTTCATGTGTTGTTTCAGGCGATCTCTCCCCAAAATATAAAATCAAAAGCCAGGGTCCTACTTTGTGTTTCTACTGTGTGTGGTGCTAAGTTAATGTTGGGGAATCAATAAAAATATCTAAGTCATCCCTCTTCCTTCTCTAAATGCCTTAGAGCAATTTTCCATAATTTTTAGACTGTTCTAGTTATAAAGATCTCAAGGGATCAAAGTCACTCTTTTTTTAGTCTCCTGGTACAGAGGAAGCTTTGTTACAACTTGTGTCTTTATTATCTGATCCTGATACGTCTCAGGTCGGATCGAGTCCCCTAAACTGTAACTCTGTGAAGACAGGCTCTGATACTCACCTCAGCCTTTACAGCCCTTACAGCCAATATCAGTCCCTGAGAGAAAGGGACCCCTCTGGTCTTCTCCTTGACTGTCTCCATGGATTTGCTTCTATCTTTACCTTCCTTGGCATCTATTTCCTTATTTGAATGTCCCTGTGTCTTTTTAGCCTGCACAAGCTGTTATTCGTATTCAGTCCTTTTCATCTTTCCTCATAAGTCATTCCTCCAGCTCCTTAATCATGCTTAACTGCTTCTCCCCAGGATCCTTTCTGTTTCTCTGAGACACCAAAACCAGGAGACAAGGAACTGCCCATATCAGTGGGACAACAAGATGCCTTCCTGTGAAAAGACTGTGGTTCTCTTTCTCTCCCTCTCTGATATAAACTTTCCAGGCATACTAACACATAAAGGGATGCCCTCTCCCTGCCACTTCCTCCCCTGGCTGGGCAGGGTGGCCCACTGCCCTGGTGTTACATAGGACAGGTGAGGGATGGCCCAGGGGCCTCTATGCAGTGGGGGTAGCTGTCCCCAGACAGGCCTAGATGGGGCGAGACATTGCATCATACTGGTGACACGTGAAAGCCCAATTACTTACACAGGCTGCTCCTTGGAATGGAGAGTTCATGTAATGAATCCACTGTGGATCCAAGAGACAAGCCTATGGCCCAAGTCCCTGTAGGTCTGGAGGAAACAGGGACACGGTAAGGAGACGACAGAGCTGAACAAGTGCACGTGGGGCCTTCCTCTCTGACTCTCAAACCCTAGGCCTAGAAGCCCAGACACAAACTGGCCCTGGGAGCAAGCCACACAATCACTCCAGACCTCAGCCTCAGTTAATTCAGCTGCCAGATGGGTGTGTGGAAAAAAGAAATGAGATCATGTAACGGGAGTCTGGAGCCTAGCAGCTGGCACATGATAAATACTTCATGTGAGCACCAGTGTTCCCCCACACACTTATTCCTCCAAAATAGAGACACAGAGAGGACCAGGAGGCCTCCTCACACTTAGGTCAGAGGTAACTTCCAGTCTTTGGGAAAGTCTAAGCTGCAAAGCAATTTCTCCTTTTCTCCCACATAACCACATCTAGAAATAAGGCAAGGACAGAGGTAGCACTAAGCACATCTGTGCCCTCCACGCTAGGATCCAACAGTACAGGCCGGGAGACCCACGTGGCAGGCAGCCTGCCCTCTTAAGTCCCTCCAATCCCTAGCCAGTCCCCATTGTCAACAACAGCACCCAGTTCTGGAAGAACCCCTGAGCTCCCAACTGAGCCAGCCTACATAGGTCTTGGTGCAGACCTGGACTGTCATCTTGAAGTCTCAGCAGTTACGGGGCATGAGCTAAGGATTTGAGCTCTTGAGCCCAACTCTGTGAATCCCAATCATGTCTCAACCACTTTGAGCCAGGTAAAAACTGACTTAGCCTTCCTGGACCTCAGTCTCCTCATCTGTCCATGGGGAAAATCACAGTGAACTCCCATGAAGTTGTTGCTGGGATTTCATGAATTATATGAATTCAAGCAAAGCCTGTACCATACTGTGTGTTACAGAGTGAGGACTCAACTTCTGCCAGCTATGGTTTCTATTTGGGGGCGGGGGGCAGCATGTAGGAACTTAGTTCCCACTAAGGATCAAACTCTCACCCTCTGCAGTGGAAGCACAGAGTCTTAACCACTGGGCTGCCAGGGAAGTTTCAACTATAGTTTCTTCAGTTCCCATTGGGCTACTGCAACGCATGTTGAGAGCTGCCTCCCAAATTCTATACTCCACTCCTTCATTGGAGTCCCAACACACCAAAACAACGTGATATTCCTTGAGTAAAAAAAAAAATCAAACCATGTCACTCCCTCCATTGGCTATCCATTGGCCTAAAAGATCCCCCCAACTCATCTTTCCCAGCTACTTCACTGCCTCCCTAGTCCAGCACACTTGCCTTCTCTCTGCTCCCAGACATGGCCACAGGAAATCCACAAATTCCACTCTTAAAGTGAAACGCTCTCCACTTGGACCTTCCCAAGGGTGAACTCCTCTTTGCCACTTGAGTGTCAAACATTGCCCAGAAGGGCCTTCTCTGTTCTGCCCGCCCCTTCCGAGGCAGGATTCTCCACCCCTACTCTCAGCATACCATCTGTCTTAGTGGACTCAGAGCACCTGCTGAGCTGTCTCATCGTTGATGCCCCTCTGCCCATGTCTGGTGTGTTTCTCCTCCAGCTAGAAAGTGAGCTCCACGAAGGCCTGGACCTGACTGGTCTTGGCAAACACTGCCCCCTCAGGACCTAGACAGTGTCTGACTGATGACAAACTCTCAAACACATGCAAGGAATTTTTGAAATGCAAATGAAGATCATACATCATGTACCCAACGGAGTAAGACTTGAAGCACATCGCACCAGGGTTCTGATCAGAATAGTCAGGGACACTGGAGGCACTCAGGTGCCTCCAACTGCTCATCGACTGTCTCTCTATATCATCAATTTGGGGAATGTGAAAGGCACAAATTATGCTTGAAACATCATTAAAGACAAAACATAAAGGCTACATAAAAATGCATTTCATAACATTATATGCTGTGTAATATATATGCTGCATGTTAAATATGAAATAAACTCTACATTTGATCAAAAGAGTCAATCTATGCGGTCAGATTCTTTGAACTAAGCTGGAATCACAGAGGCTGGTGGAGGGGGAAGGGAGGTGATGACCTTCCTTATTTAAAGGAGAGAAACAGGATTGGGGAAGGAAATCTGAAATCTTGTCAAATTCAAATGCAGGTTTATTTCACGAAAGCCAACAGAAAAAAGAGTTGGTGTCTGTTTCCGAGGATGCTCTGTGCACACTTCTCTGCTCCTCTCTAAACCAGGAGACAGGCTGCCGTTTGATCCCACTCACAAGTCAGGAGCATAATCAGGATGTAGATTTGGGTCCCCCCAGTGGATGAGTAAACACCCAGCTTCACAGAGTGAGCTTCCTCTGACCTACACAATGCCCGCTGATTAGCCCTTCAGCCCCCCACAGAGAGGACTCGGCTCCTCCTCACAAGTACCACCCCCATCTCCCTTAAGACCCTTTCTGTCCAGGTTGGATTGCGGGCTTATCCCACTTCTGGAAGTCTTTGTTCTCATTTTCTCCCAGTGGCATTAGCTACTGGATTTCCCAGATGGATTTCACTTTGTTATTCCTGGGCCCTCTCCCCAACCTCGCCGTGGGCCCTTTGCACAATACCTCTGGCTCCACTGATGTCAGGGGATTTGAGGTTTCCAATAAAGTAAACCTCCAGGTTTTTAAATTTTTTATTGTTGACCTTATATTCTGAAGTTAAAACATGTCTTGAGCGTGTCTTGAGCATTTAAACATGTCTTGATACAGAGCATTCTTAATTCATTGGCAATGAAGTTGCACTTATCTCCCAGCATTTGGGATTTGTACTTTGAAACCAAGATGCCGTGATTATCAAGGTTATCTAATATAGAAAAGCTCAGCAGTTGGAGAACAACTAGACATGATTTTGTTGTCTTCGAAAGAAAATATAACACACAGCACTGAGGAAGCGGTAGCACGTCCTTGAGGACCACAGGACGAGGAGTCAGCCAAACAAGTCAGGAGGGTCTGAGGATGGAATTGCACACAGGCAAGTCAGAAGGAGGAAGTGAATTAAATCCAGGACAAATTCTGGGCCGGTGATGGGAAACATAGTTCCCAAAGATCTGTTTAAATATGCAAAAGCCATGAAATGAGTCTTAGGGCTTGTCCTGGACTCACGCAGCAGCAGATCCGCTTCTAGGGAGCCTGCTGGCTTGCACTTCTACAGCCTGTCTCCTGTCACTCTCTGACATGAGTTCCACTCCCCAGTCCCCTAGTTCTCAGTCCTCACAAGTGTCAAGTTTTCCTTTGGCCTCTATACCTTCGCAAATGTCTCTCTACCTCTACCACAAGTATTTATTCAGGTATAACTTTCTCCAGGAAGCCTTCCCAACTCATCAAGTCTGGGTGAGGTACGTGTGTGTTTTCTACTCCTCAGGGACCCTGCATCTATCTTTTATGATACATCCTTTATACAGACTTTCGGCAAGGGCTTATCTACTTGTTTTATTGTCCCACTGGCTTAAAGCTCCACAGAAGCAACGACTTTGTTTTTTCTGTCCAACACAGGTTAGCACTTAAGGGACATTTGGTAAGCATGATTAACTAGCAAATGACTGACAGGTGAACCAAAAACACAAACAGCTAAATGAGTCCAGAACTTTCTTCATTTTGTTCTAACAGGAAGAAACTTATCAAAAACTTGGGCTGATAAAAAGCCAGGAGACACCCCCGCCACACACACAAAGAAAGGAAGATTTTAGGAAAATGAAAACAATGCGTTTTAGGACAGACCCAAAGTATGGACCCACATGTAAAAGCTCAAAGGATTGAAAGTTGGATACTTTTCAAAGAATTCCACAAGAATCCAAACTCTATCAGAACATAAGAAGGACAGAACCATAAAATGCCAGATCGGCAACCCCATATTAAACCAAACTGTGCAAGGCACAAAGAGAAATCCAGCCCTTTTACTAAGTGAGATGAAGATACAGCACAAATTTATAGGTACAAGATCAAGAAAGCTAAAGCAGAGCAGGAGATGCAGCTTTCAAGAGACATCAAAGGTAACATTCTTTAATTATACAAGAAAAAGGAGGAGGGGGCCAAGGATAATGTTGCCTCTGTTAGAAAATGGGCTAGGAAGCTGTGAGCAGATGGCTATGAAATGGCAGGAGTTGCTGTGTTTCTCATGCTTTCTCAAGGAAGGAGGGAACAACAGAGGAGGAAAAGAAACTATAAGCAACTAAGAATACTGCCACTTGTGTTGGGTGTTGTGTGGGTAGCCAAATTAGAAAAGGAACATAATTCCATGGAATATTTATACAATTGGATTGATGATCCCAATCAATTTGTCGATGGAGGATCCCATTACCAGGAATTACACACTTACTTCCACACTAACGAGTCGGAAAGATGTTACTAAAACTGTGAATTGCCTTAGAAGTTACTGAAGATAAGAGAGATCACTGAAATTTATTAAAGCGCAAGACAAATACCATGCTCAACTTAACCACAGGAAGAATACCTACCTGTTTGATTATTAGATGGACTTCAAAATACACAGGCGATCTCCTATGCAAATCCCATGGTGTTTAAAATGAATTGGTCCTCATCCAACTCTGAGTAAAGTCTCAGTTTCCTCCAAAGAACCACAATGCACGTTGTCTGAGCATGCTGGCAGTTCTAAATGTGCCACGGTTATGTGGAAGCAAATACTCTTGATGTTTTGCAAATGCTGCTGCTGCTACTGCTAAGTCACTTCAGTCGTGCCAGACTCTGTGTGACCCCATAGACGGCAGCCCACCAGGCTCCCCGTCCCTGGGATTCTCCAGGCAAGAACACTGGAGTGGGTTGCCATTGTCTTCTCCAACGCATGAAAGTGAAAAGGGAAAGTGAAGTCGCTCAGTCATGTCCAACTCTTAGCAACCCCATGGACTGCAGCCTCCCAGGCTCCTCCGTCCATGGGAGTTTCCAGGAAAGAGTACTGTAGTGGGTTGCCATTGCCTTCTCCAGTTTTGCAAATGAACGACTTATAAATGAATTAATGTGTTATAAACACTTTAAACCCTGCCTATGTTCAGAGAGGATGGGGGAGGGGAGTACGTTTGAATCAGAGGTTGACTATAATAAATAAATTACAAAATGGAAGCAGAAACCTCCATTTCTTCTGTTTGCCGAGGAGCTACCTCTGACCAGCAGGCTCTGCATCAACTTCATTTCCAGTGTTGACAGGCCAAGCAATGGTCAGCTCACCCTTCTTTGCATTAACAAGCCCTCTTGGTCCTGCCTAGAAACTCTGGTGGATAGAAAAACAAAGCACTGCCCCAGACATCACCTTATTCCAAAGAAGATTAGGCCAACATACACGGACAACCCAAGCTGTGATGCATTTCAGGGTCTTACACATGGACTAGGGGTGCGGCGTAGGAAAAGACCCTTGTGAGATGGGACTTAAGGAAGCCTTTCAAAGGAAGTGCATCATTACACTGAAGACTGCATAGCACTTAAAGGTGAGGTGAAAAGGCAAGAATTATTCTGGGAGGACAACAGCCTGAGCAGGGTGGCCTGAGCAGTGAGCCAAGAGAGCCAGACTTGCCTGCAGGGGGCACTGTTAGGGCAACAGAGAGAGAAAGGGCCAGGTCACAACATTAACAAGCCAACTGGTTCTCTCTAGAACATGGTCTCCCTTTGCCTTTCCTTTCTATTCCTCTTCTAGAGGAATGGGCTTCAAGTTTCTCCCTGGTCCCCTCTAACAAGTATGTCCCCTAAATTCAATGGATAAAATCAATAGCTCTTTTTCCAAAGGTCAAAGTGTTTCTCTTCCCATCGAGTTCCAGTCTCACAGAGTCACAGTCACGTCAAAGATTCAGTGGGGAGGAGAATCTGGAGCCTCCTAAAAATGATTCCTAAATCTCCACCACTTTCTGCAGGGTTGCTTGCAGTGTAGCTCTGTTTAAAAAAAGTCTGTGGACATGGGCTCCCTATTTCTGATCTTAAAACATTTACCTCCAAGCTGCTAAAAGAAACCTTGGATCAGTACACTGAATTTCTGAGAGAAGGACAGGGATAAGCAGGGAGCTTTTCTTAAGTTCACAAATAGGTCTGGCAAAGCTTCCTAGACTTGTCTGCATCGTCCCTCTCCAGATCTTCCCATGATTCAAGTCGACTAGCTCAAGATGCAAGACACTCAGCAAAGCCCCCAGACTAGGACCCAACATCAGTCTTTCTGGTGAAACCCTCCAGTTTTCCGGGGCGGGGGAGGGAGGAATAATCCCAACACTCCTGATGGGCTCCTCAACTGTTCTCCAAAGATGGAAACGACAGCCTGGATGAGAACAGAACTGTGCACCCAGGGAGCTGTCACTGTCTTTGCAGTTTGGTCAACACCAAACTGTTCATTTGTGCCTTATAGGCATCTTTGTCTTTCACAGCCTCCAGATGACACTCCGAGAGTAAAAGAAATGTGAGCAGGTGCGTCTATTAAATATGTAAAATACACCTCTTCCCTTCTCCTCACTTAGAAGACGGATTTCTAAAGGGTGTGGAAAGTCACCTAACATAAAGACAGACAGGTAGAAAAAATATCTTCCATGACTTTTTTTTTAAGCACACAAGAATGCAAGTGGGCTCAGCACATCAGCTTTCTGCAGAAGATAAATGCCAGCCAATTAAAAATTCAGTTTCTTTTCTTTAAGCTAATTCCTCAGGTTTTTGCTAATTAGCAACTAATAGTTCTGTCATCTGAGCTGGGAAACATAAGGAAGAATACCAGCGGTATGTTTTCAATCAAAGCATTTACATGGAGGAATGAATCATAGTTTCCAGGAGGAATAACTGCTTGGGAGCAGTTGGGGGCATAAAGAAAGCAGTCTTCACAGAACTATAAAACTGGAAAAGAGACCTGAAATTTTAGAAAAGGGGGCATCTTTCTAAACCCTCCCCACTGTAACAAAACCAGCATGGGACCTATATGACATGATGGTGATTCCAAGAAACTCCCCACCAAGCGCCCAGCAGGGATAGTTAAAAAACTGCACTCCACAGTCCAGAAGACAATGCAACACATGTTTTCTGTAACAGGGAAGCAAATAAAAGTTAAGTGTCGGCCAGGGTACAGGAATGCTTTAACTATTATGTCACCTGCCTTGTCAGTTTATAAAAGAAGAAATGCACAGTGGTAAGTGAAAGCAGAGCGTGATGGTGGTTTGGCATATCTGGCTACAGATGAAGCACAAGCAGAATAAAATCTTTGCTGAGAAATCTTTGGGCTGGAGATGGGGGTTGTCATCCTGACTCCAGGACAAACAGGTCAGATTCCCCAAATCTGGTCCCTCCCATGCCCTGCCCAACTATAAAGCGCGAGTGATACCACAGCAGCCAGCCTGTCAGCACCACCCCAGGTCTGAGCCTCGCGGCTGGAACATCTACTTTCTTGCCTTGATATACACCCCTTCCACAGCTACCCTTGGTGAGAGAAAGCCCCAAGTCCTCCCTGTGAGGATTTTATTCCAAACACATGTTGCAAATGTTTGAAGTGCCCGCTATCCTGGGGTTTTCTCTTTTTCTTGCTTCTAAAAGTCAAACCCACAAAACCCAAAATACTTTGAATCCCGCCTAAGTGCAATTTGTGAAGATGCAACATTGCCTACCCAAGTATAACAGAGCCTTATGCAATAAAAATTTTACAGATGTCCTTCTGAGGGGAAAAACGATTTTCCTTTTTCCGGTCTTACAGGAAGCCTGCCCACACGTTAGAAATACAAAGTTAGTATATATAGAAGCACAAATTAGGCATCTTGGAACGTCTGCGTTTTCCAACCACAGAGAAACGCAGGAATTACTGTGAGAGTTCACAAGCCCAGCTACACTGGATTAGAGAAGTCTTTCCCTCCAAGGGTCTAGTGGAGCTGGCAGACGACTCAAGGGAAAAGGGAGTGACCTAAAAAGATGTCTCTGCACCTTTAGCTACCGAAGGTCCTCAGTCAGTTTGCGTGCTTGCCAAGGCTGCCGACAGAGACAAGGAAAAGAAACTTGGCCAAACTTTTCTATCTCATTTGAAAAAGAGGACACTTTTCTCACACGCTAAAAGATTCTTGGAAGATGTGTCAATTTCAGCTTCCCATCTGTCATTTACCTGGATAATTAAATCCATGTCAGATAGGTATTATTACAAAGTACCTTAAAAAGCACTCATTATACTGGTAGAAGATTAAATAATCCAACTGGGTGCTAGAAAAAATAGAGTCATGTCCTACTGACTTCTTGGAGCTTAGTTTTAGGACACCTTTCCATCATTTACCATGAACACCTAAATACTACACCTTTCACTTTTCCATAGGCATTAAGCTTGTATTTGTTATATAAAACACTTTCTGGTAGGAATTTTAAATGTTAAAACTACTCCAACTTATGCAAAAGGTTTAAAATTTCTCTGCTCCTCAAACAGGAAAAAATGACAGTCCATCCTTTAAGATTCAGAGAGAAAGACTTCTGATTAGAAGCAACGGCACCTCGTGCTAACCCCACACTCTTTCCCTAAGACAAGAGTTTTTTTACAATTCACTCCATTTCTAATCTGTGTTTAGAGAAGACACTGACCTTGGGGAATCAGGAAGGCAGGTCTGTCAGAGGAAGGCCAGTCTACACTGAACCGAACACAACTGCAATTCTGACAAGACACCTTGGTTTGGCAAGTGAGCTTATCATATACAGATGGTGGTGGGGATGATGCTGCTGCTGCTCGTGATGACGAAGATGGAACAGGAAGAAGCAGGAGAAGAAAAATGAGGCAGAAAATATAGAGAGAATCCCTAATGATTCAGAAGCATTCACCAGGAGCTAGAGATTGTACAAAATATCGGTATTTTATTGGCACTGTCTCACTTAATCGTCACAAGGACCCTGTGGGGCTGGCAGTCTCACATCACTCCCATTCAACAGCCGAGAAGGGATCCTCGGAGGGATCTTAGCGGACAAACCCACTTGGCAACAGTCACAAGGTCAGTAGGTGGCAAGGCCGGAACACGAATGCCCTGATTGCTGAATTCAGGACCCTGGATTCCACATCCATATGATGGATGTAACGATAACATTTATTCATGCCCAACTGAGTGAGTACCTTGGAATAGTGGGGCAGAAAAGCATTTGCCCGTTGGTGATAGACAACCTACCTCACTCGTAAATTACCCAATGATTTTATAGTGGTTTGAACAATACCGTGGGAAAAGCTGAAGGAAAACCAACTTATAGGTGCGATGTCTCTTCAACAGAGTGACAAGCAATAATTCCAAGAGTTATCAAGAGTTTTCCAGTGCCCTGCACTAGTTCATACTCCCACTGGAGGTTGGAGAAGGGGGTCACACACAAGGACCACAGAGCAGGGACAAGGGCCCCAGGTGTGCAGAGATCCCAACCCCTCAAAAGATGAGGAGAGGACTCAATGGGCAAACCGTTGGAATAAATAGGCCGAGAGCAAGCTGCACGTTTAACGGCACAGAGAAAGTTAACGGTCATCTGCCTACTTCACTCAGCTGTCCTGAGCAATTAACTATTCACTAATTAGTGGGCATCTGGAATGAAAAACAAAACATAAATATGAAACGGGAAAAGTCTGTGTTCCCATCCAAGGGCACAAACAATGCAGGGCATGTATGGCTGATAATCTAGACTTTATCCTTTTTCAAAAGTAAGCATACTCTCAGGGAATATTAATATAGGTAGGCAGTCTGTAGAGTCCCTCATATTTTCTGCATGGATAAGATCTAATAGAGACCCATCCACAAAAATACAATGTAGAAAACTCAGACATGAGCTTGGAGAAAAACCCTACTGACAACTATTGTAAACTCTCATTCCAAAAATAAAGGAAAAATAAAATGAAATAAACCTCTAACGAGGAAAGAAGAGGAACGCACACACTGTATCTCCTCATTTCTGTAACTGTAGAAGTTAACAACTGAAGCCATAGGGCTGAGAAGCACCTTTTAAACAGAAAAGTGGCAGGCCTTTTGAAAAACTAACAAGAAGCCATAGAACCTTTTCCTCTATGCCTCTGACCACTTAAAAAAAAAATTCTCCCTCCACTGAAAAAAGTAATGTATCTTCCATCTTTACCAACAATATAATCTGGCTGGAGAGGAGGGGAGAGCAGATGCTGAGACTTAAGGTTGTGTGAAGCGCTTTGATCTGCGCCCTGATGAGGGAACATTCCCCTCTGCTTCAAGCCAACTAATGAAGGGATGAAATTAGCTTTTATCCTGGGCACTTTCTTGAACCAAAAAATATGCACTAATCAGCTGTCCTCACTCATCAGTCATCTGGCTAATGACCTTTTGCCTTAAAACACTAAAATTTCTGAATGATGTGGAAAAAGGAAAACACAAACCAGTCCCCCTCTGTGGCACACGATGGATCATCTGGAATCGGAGCCGGAAAGGTTAAACAGCAGGTCTGTATCCTGGCAAGGTGATAAATCTGTAATCAAGAGCTGAACGCTTGGGCATCTCAATATGAACTTCATTACTCCACCACCGAATTATATATTTTAACTAGAACCAGGCCAGAAACAAGCTCAACCCTTGTATAGTTTCTTTTGCATTCTGCCTTGGGAGAAAACCATCCCTTGGGTGTGTTCACCATCCTAGTTCATTTCTTAAACTTTCTGAGTGTGAGAAGAAAGGAGCTTACAAGGTCTCCAGTCTGCAAATTCCAGAAGAAAGTAGAATACACCAAAAAATATTCCACAGGAAGGAATTTGGCCCTGGTTGGTTAAAAGAGGTTTGTTTTTTCCTCAACAATAAAGCAAAATATATATATATATTAACAAGCGGAATATCTGCCATTAAAGACATCTGCTAATGCCGCCCACTTTAATAACTCCTCCTCCTCAACCGATTTTCCTCCAGCAGGGTCTACTTGGGTGGAGAAAATCTGGTTTCAGTTCCCAGAAAAGGTCCATGTGGATTAGCCACAGACGGACACCTTCCTGGCAGCCGCCCCCCCAGCCCCCGAGGTCCAAGTTGCTTAGAGATGGAAAGAAATGGTTTCCCTAAAAAGAAGGAACAGGATGTGGGAGAAGCAAGAAGTAAAGTAGACAGTAAATTAAACATTTGCATAAATTAGTACAAGACAAGTAACTCTTGAAGCGCACGTGTGCGCACACACACAGCCTGTCGTGGCTCCTGCAGCAAGTACCACGGACTGGGGGCGACTTACGATAGTGAGGCTCCATGTAGCCATTCCTGGGGTCCATGGCAAACACAGCCCCGCGGTAGGGGACGGAAGGCTCGGCCAGGTGGGGCAGGGACCCATGGATCTCCTTCTTGATCAGCGAGGCCCTCTCATCGCTGGATGTTGAAGGCTCCTCGCTGATCTTGCTGAGCCCCGGGGCAATCTGCGGCTGCATAGTGACTGCGTTTCTTCTCTCTCTGTGATAGGTCTGTCCAGGACTTTCATCCTCTGAAGACAGAAGGGAAATGAAAACTCTGTGAGTACTTTGAGGAAACATTCAAAAACCATCATCAGTTGGGGCTCCCTGTCCATCCATCTCCCCGCCTCCAAAAGAAGCCTACTTCTCATTCTTGGCAACTTTGAAAGCCAGCCATGACTGGAGGGTCTCAAGCCAAAACTGTTTATGAATGAGGGTCCAAGATACAAATCGAAGGAGGAAGGGGAGCAGGAAATGAGCCTATTAAATTGAGATGTCAGCAAATTCTCACATCCCCCGCTTCCAGCCGAATCTGCCAGTGAGGTTTCCCAGCAGGGACCTGCCAGTATCCCTGCCGGGCCTGAGGAGCTGGAGATTTTGCCAGACTAAGGCTGTGGATTGCCAGCTTCTCCTGGCCTGAGGAAGCTAGGCCTCCAGTGATCCAGGGGGCAAGGGACCTCTGTTCCTCGGAGGAGGACCTGTTAGAAAGCAAAACTTGTCTTAATGATTTTAAGTCAGATGTGTGATCCACTGAGAGATGAAACAGTGCCAGACATGGAACAGAAAACCCGCTGGTTCCAAGGTTCCAAGATGGCAATCATGAAAACCTACAGTGCCCCTTACAGGACACTTCCTGCTTCGGCTCACAGAACAGAGCTGTGAACTAAGAGGAAAACAGGGACAGAATGTGGGTGTGGAGGGTGTCAGTTACACTGATCTACATCCACACTCTGGTGGGCTCCAGACATCATTTCAAACATGTAAGAAACGGCTTGATGAAATTCAAGCTCCCTCATGCTTCTGTTCCCTTTCATCTGTAAGAACTTTCCATCTGTCCACTATGGTTCTCTGCAAATGTGATTGGATGGCCTTTTCGATTATAGCAGATCAAAGACCCGTGGCATAAAATCAAACCAAACTGGCGATCAGAACCCACAACAAGTGGACCAATTCATCTGAAAGAATCATACACGCACTCTCAATTATGCCCACACAAGCTCAGTGTTTAATCCACAGACTGTGCTCTGGCAGATAAGTGCTGATGGAAACAAAGCTGTAGGGACACTGCTTAGTCACCTCATTTGGAAGCTGTTTCTCATTCCTGACCCTAAAAACAAAACAAAAACAAAAAAAAACTATATGTGGGTATAAATAACAATACCGTTGTACTCTTTAGTTGAACAGATCTTGAACTCGTCTAATCTTCACACACAACCTTCTCTTCAAAATATCCAAAAAAACAGAGGTATACTGTCTTAAAGACATACTCTTAAACTTCTCTTTAAAAAAAAAAAAAAAACAGAAAAAAGTATGCTTTAGCAATTTCATAGTTCTTTTGACAAATTCAGAAGAATAGTTATGAACATGAACTAGTGTGAAAATACAAACTCAAGTAATAACAACTATTTTGTGATGACTAATAATTTGAACTACCTAACGCCAGTAGCAATTCTCATTTTCCTGCCTATGTTTGGGACCTGAAGAAATAAGCAGTGTATTTTTCTTTCTTTCTTTTTTTTTTAGGCTAGCAAATGACTTTCAAAACCAAATAGGCAATGAGGTATGTTCTGGACTTTACAGTGATTTTTCTGACTACTGCTGGGTAACTGTGAAACATTATTTTAGCATTATTTTGTGCAGATCCCCACCCTCAAATCTTGTAACGATGGGATAAATTATGAGTTTAATCTATCAAGTAACTACTAAAAAAGAAAATGGTCACATTTTCGCACATTGATCTTTACTAAAGCAATTCCAACCATGCTTTTGCTAGTTTAAAAACAAACTACAAAAACAACAACAAAAAAATATCCTACATTTTAATTTCTCTTTCTGATACTTTTAGGCCCTAATCCACACTCAAACTTCATTGGCAGTAAAGTTGCAGGCTGCAGAATGAAGGTTTTCAGTGATGTAAAGACAGAAGGATGTCAAAAACACTCAAAACTCATAGTCAGTTTGTAAAAATTCCCACCATGGCCAAAGTCATATTTTCCACTAAAGAGTGCCTGCACAACTTCCAATTTCAACTTTGCACTAAGGTGTATATTCTGTAGAATGGACCTGCGTTTGCAAAGCCAAACAGCTCATACCAAGAGGGACTGTGACATGCAATTAGCATTCTCTGGGAAAGATGAATAACCAAGCCCTACTAATCTGTTTCAGGTTTAAAACAGGATTCCCTTGACTTAATCTTCCTAGAAGAAATTAACTTTTCTTCTCTTAAAACTGCATCCCTACAATAGAGTGAGTTTCTTAGACACGATGTCTTTACGGACAAGCATTTGAATTCAACTTCACGAATAACTGAATAATGGGCATGGACTAATCACAGCCCTCCCACCTTCTCCCCCACCTCGTGGGAGAAAGAAGCAGTTAGGGGGAGGTGGATAAGTGGAAACGGGAGGGTCTTTTAGCTAAAAATTAATTTCTTCATGAGAGTTAACACAATATATGGGAATATCAAATTAGAACAAGAAATCAGCAAAGTTCAAACACTTAATACTGAAAAAAATGAACTAATTCTCTTAGTAAAATGTGGGCCAGGATTTTTTTCACGTGGAAACTTTCATCAGACTTACTCTTATACAAGTCAAGACTCCCACATTTTCACCTACTCTCCCTCTCCAGAACATTCCAGAGGGCGATTATTTCCCGAAGTTCATCTCGTACACTGAGTTGATTCTGAGGGGCATTCAGGATGAAACCTTGACAGTACACACCCCCAGAATACAAACAGCTATGAGGCCTGAAAGCGTGCTCTCTACAGTGAAAGGGAAACTTTCCAAGCCATATTCCTGCCTGCTTTTTTAAATTTAGCAACCACTCTAGAAAGCCAAAAAGACGAGAGCTGTCTAATCTTGCTCAGTCGAGCTGAGTTGTTCAATAAAGTTGGAGAGTCAGCGCAGACAGGCTACACCAGGCCAAATTATTGACAGAAACATACTGTCCACCATGGCAACAAGCAGAAGTCGGCTGCAAAAACGTAAGCAAACAGCCCAGTCCTCCAGAAGCATCTGCCAGAGGACTTGAACGGCCAAACACAGGCACGACTGTTCGTGCCTCTCTCGGTTCAGCAGCTGCAGGCTTGGAGGGTCACACTGAGACATGCAAGTCTCTAAAAAGCTTCAGGAGAAAAACTGTTTTCAAAACTGTCATCAGAATCCCACTTTGGATCCCCTGCCTTCTGCAGATCTGTGCTCCAGTGGAAGTTAGGGAATTCCCACCCACTGCAGGGAAGGCTGCCCCCACATTGCATTTCAGAAGCTGTCCCAGGTTTTTCTAAACTCTTCCAAAGGCAACCCACATTGCATCAGACGCGCTTGGTGCCATAAACTCTCACAACTCAAGGGCAGCTTCATTGCCAGCATTGCTTTGACCATTTAGAGGGAAGGTTTCCAGGAAGTCATCGCATGGTGAGAAGCAGGACTCAAAACACACACACACACACACACACACACACACACACACGCACACACACACACACACACACACACACACACACACACACACACACACACACACCTGTGCGCATTTGTTCCCAAACTCTTGACTGACTTCTCCTGGAGATCCAGGACACAAGTGCTCTTTTGCGTTGCACTGTATAGAAGTTTCAAAAGACTGTTCCCATAGAAAGGTAAAACCCTGCACTGCATCACCAACCAGGAACACTTCCTGTCCCCCTGACCAAATCAGCGGGTGAGGAGCTCGTGGTACAAGTGATCACCTCTTTGAAATGAAGGTGGATTTCAAGCCATCCCCTGCAATCCCATTTTAAAAGCATCATGCCTCTCTTCCCCCCAAGACACAGGAGACACAGAGCGAAAGCGAACAGACGGATACTTACAACTCAGTCCCAGGCTCTGGCTAGCTACTTTCTGCAAACTTCTCTTTCTGCTGGGCTTTCTCTAGCAGTGCAGACCTGCTAGGAACATTCTCGGTGTCTCCCTGCCTCCCTGCACCCTGGCCCTCTCCCTCTCCCAGGCAGTGCTTGCTCCCATTAGAGGAATTAAAAGTGGTTGGAGCCATGCTAAATTTAACAAGCTCATTAGTATTCTTTCTGAGTGCTTCCGAGTGAACTCTCTCTATTCAAGGCACTCTCTCCAGCAGAAGGGTCAGGCTGGCTAATCATTAAATCAAACTAATGTCACCCTATCACAATCAGCCCCAGAGAAGGAGGGTTTATTATTTCAGTTTATGCTAAATAAACGGTTTTACAAACGGTCCCCAAGCAAGGTCAACAGCAGCTTCAATTACAAGACAAACTTAACAAGAGTTGCAATAAACCAAGGACCCCGTATTGACTTAAGAACAGGCTCGACGCCACATATGGCCACTAGCGGGGTTGTACAGGAATGCATATTGGAAAATAAAGGAAGAGGGGGCGCTTCTTTCTTTGCCAGAATTTGCCACTGCACAGCGACTGTTCATTCACCTCTCTGCAACCAGCTAGCCGCTCAGCTCAATTCACTCCACACAAAGGCTGGAGCCCAGACCTCAATGGACCGAGTGAAACACGTTCAGAACTAGGCTCTCTATTGTGACTGAATTTCTTAACATCTTTTCAAAAAGCGGAGAATGCCTTGAGGCTAAAGGAAGAAACAGGCTAATGGTGAATTGGGAATTCAGAGCAAATTTCAGAGCCCTTTCCTCCTAGCTTTTGAGGTTGAAAGCAAGCTCTTTCCTTTCAAGTTTCAAAGTCCTTTTTCCTCCCGCAGTGTCACAGAAGGATTTGAAAAGAAGGTAATTGTGCTCGCAGTCTCCCTGATCAGAGCTTACGTCCTATTTCTGGTATTTCGGAATACTTCTTGCAATAATAGTGCATATAGCTCAATCCCTTAACCGGCCTGCACTCTGCAATTGCTCATTAAATGAACAATTGCGGGTATAAAATGCCTTTTATGTTCAAGGTCTGGATATAAGATAAGCATTCTAGGACTCTAAATTTGGTTTACTAAGGAAACTCTCCATCATTAAATTACAAAACTGAAGTCAGAATATAAGGCTTTCCCAGAAAAGTGGCACTCAAATTTCGGTGAGCCCAAAAGGCAGGGCGGCTAGGGGGAGGGGTGGAGGCCACAAAATGTTAAGGAGGGGGAAAAAAATGAGTGGATACTCAAATTCCGAACAGAATAGGATTCAAACAAGAAAATAATATTTCTGTGTTTAATAAGGTCGGAGTTTGTGAAACCTCATCATTTCCAAACTGAATGATATCATCAAGTCATCTGCAAATGGATCAAAACACAGGTGTGAGCCTCAATCACTACGCGGAGGGCTATTCCTGACCCCTCACCAGCAAATGTCACTCCCCTTTCTTAAGAAAAGAAATAATCCGTTTCTGCCACAGACCGCTTTATCATTTGTATCTTCTCACTTGCTCCTCACCAGAACCCGATGTTACAGCAGGACAAGGCATTAGGGCCAGTTTCCTGATCAGAAATACGCAACCATGTCCCTTATACGTGATGTAAGAGGAATCCCAATCACGCCTTCGACAGGCCACCAAGTCCTGTTAACATGAGGAGAGGTCTGCTCCCAGGCAGGTTGGGGAGTGATAGCTGTGGCGTGTGTGCAATCCCAGCCTCCAAAGGAAGGGAGGAGAGTAATTACATTTTGATGCTCTGACATTTTCAAATCCTTAATACTCTCCAAATAAGTTTTTGTCAACAAACAACCACTTCTGAGAAAACCCAGAGGGCCCCAGTGACAAATCCACGGTGGGACATCCAGTCTCAGGGTCTTAGTATCCTGAAGCATCCTGTCCCCACAGGTATGAGGACAGGCGCATGCCCCACACAGGCTGTGTATGCATGCATGCATACATGCGTGCGCGCTGCGCACACACTCACACACACATACACACACACACTGTCGCACGCTGAGGCTCGACCAATGGCATCTGTGTGTTACTACAGGTTTTACTGTGCTCCCACAAGCCTGGAGCCCCACCTTCCTCTCTTCTAAGCAAGAAACAGAAACCATCATTTTCTGCTTTTCCCCCAGGAAATTGCTTGGCTGTGTTTGGAAAGAGCATTATTTCATGTTTTCTTATTATGCGTTGGTTGCATCTTGTCAGCTTTTATTTCTGTGGTTATTTACATTCTGACGTTCTTTGAATAAAAAAACCAATGGAACCCAACTCCTTGCCTCCTTGTTTCAGAATTTTCTCTAAGACTTTGCCCAAAGAGAGATCAGAAATGAAAGAGAAGAGGCTAAGTACTTTCACAAGGTTTGTAGAATTATGCCAAGGCGGGGAGCGGGTAGTTTCTGTAGTTTTTATAAGCAGAATCTTGACCCTTTCCATCCCGGCTGCAGAGATGCCTAAGCCAAAAGCTGCTCCCTGGAATCTTAGAGTCTGGCTTCCAAAGGGAGGAGCAAACAATGCTTTCTCTAAGAACATTTCCAATGCCCTTGGGGTCAGACATCGCCCTTGTGCGGCTACACATACATCTCCCATTGACAATGACTGATGACAGAGGGAGTGGCCCAGATGGATCGGGAGAGAGCTCTCCGCTTTGTCTGCAACCTTTAAACCGACTGCAGGGCCTGCTACGTGGAGAGGGCAGCCAGGGGATTTGAGGCTTTGGAGAAATTCAAGTGGCAATCCTTCCTCAAAGATCATGGGCTCAAGAATTAACGGGTAGTTCTCTCTGCCTCCTTATATCAACGAGGAGATCGCAAGGGGAAAGTAGAGAAGTAGAAAATGCCCTCCATTCCAGCAGCAGAGTACCACAAATTTTTTTTTTTAACATTTCTAGAGTTCTTTTTGCCAAAGAACAAAACATAGTCCAGACTGATCAGTATCCCACCAGCCCTTCACCAGAAACTATTTGCTCCCAAGAACAGGTTAGTACTAAACCCAAGGCGATTTCTGGCCTTACTCCCTACTACTCAGCTTACAGAGCTTCACACAGCTTTAAAAGGGGCTCCTGGGATAGAAAGACTGGAGAAAGAGTAAGACAAGAATTTAGATAAACTGAAGGGCAAACCTGACACTGCTGTGAGTTACTGGGAACAGGTAGCTCCCAAGGCCTGGAGCAAGCAGCCTCTTGCCTTTTTAAAAATGAGGGCTACTTGTCATCTGAAAAATCAGGGGTCAATCACACCATAAGCTTCATGTTTGAGGCTTCACCAGGCATGCCCTCTAGGGTTTACATCCTCTTGCCTTGTCTCTCTCTGAACCCACACCAGAGGTCCACACCCCTGCCCAGCTCAGGAAGGATGCTTCTGGGCGTTAACACTATGATTTGGGCCAGCACAAACCCAACCTTACTAAGCAGCTTTCAAAGTTTTCGACAGAAAGCAGTAGCCAAGCCCCACCTGTACCTGGGAAGAGGGGAAAAAAAAACCACAACAACAAACGACAAAACAGGCTCCTGAGGGCCCTGGCAGGCCGGCCTATGAAACGGAGATCTTCCTAATTTTCCATGAGCTCAAGAAGACCCTTCCTTGCATTAAGAATTCTAAAAATGTCATGAAGCTTCTTCTATTACCCTGCTATTAGTTACTAGTCACTGCTTACACAGAGTGAGTTAATTAGTGACATCAAAGGCAGTACAATAAATTCTCAGGAGGGCCTCATTTTTTTTCCTTCCGCTTAATAGCGCATTTATGCCTATCTGTGAGTAACAGTCTCAGGAACATTTAGGTATTAGAGAGTTCTTTGAGAACTCGATTTGAGTCTTTTATAAGCAAAGAATGAAGAGTCTCTCCTCCTTGCTTTGCACCTTCAACCTAAGCAGTTAACCACCCATAGTGACATGCACAACCCACAGTCATAAGAGACGTCATGGAATGTCTACTCACAAGACTCAAGTGAGCTGACAGCCGCTGTGGCTGCATCCTCCAATGGGACCAAGCCTATTGCCCTGGAGCTCTACCCTGCCCCCGTCCTGCCATACTTGGGGGAATCTTTGTTCCCCTATAGGAGATCAAACCCGTGTCCCCTGCAGTGGATGTGCAGAGTCCTATCCACTGGACTTCCAGGGAATTCTCACTTTTCCTTTAAAGGCAAGCAGGGGAAAAAACCTCTGTGTGTGACAGCCTCCGCTGGCCGCACTTCTGAATGGTGGTTCCCAGGTTCTCACCTACCCAATCCCCTCCCTCACATCAGAGTTCCATTTCCTAAACTTTTCACCGTGTTTTAAATTACGGTGTGGGTGGTGAACACAAATTTAACTGGCTTCATCTGGTGTGTTGATGTTGTCTGGTTTTGTTTTTTTAGAAAACTGGGTAATAAGAAGGCCTGAGCATATGGCGGTATTGTATTTTTAATAACATTTTAAAGACCATACTTATTCTACGGCAGGAATCAGATCCTCCTGAAGAGTACACTTAAATATCAAGAGAAGATCATTACTGTACAGAAAGGAGCTAGAGGCTTGACCCCCACTGGTACCAGATTAGGGATGGCACAAGGGTGCTCACCTCTGCTGACTCAGCCTCTGGGCAAGGCCAGGTGCTGCCTGGATCAGGTTTCTACCACAGAAGCTCCCTCTAGCCAATGCCCATTTTGACCTCAGCTATGAAACCTGCATTTGAGAAACCCAAATGAAAACAGCACATTTTGACTCTTCACACTTTTAATAGAGCTAAGTCTACTTCTAGTTACTTAGCCACAAAAGCCCTAAATTTTGGGAAACACTTTCCGGGAGTGGTTCAGAAGCTATGAGTAAAGGCAGGAACGGTCACAAAACCTAATCTCCCCTAAAGTCCATGTTGATGGTCACAGCCAAGACAGGAGGCTTTGGGACCCTGCTGCTCTCCTCTCCTCTGACCAACTCTGCAGGAGACTGGGAACCAGGACACAGCCAGACCTTTCTTTTGCCTTTTTTCGAACTTTCCAGACACAACACCAGGGGAATGTATTTTTATACTCAAGAAGTCCCAGTAAAAGCAATTAAGGAGACGAATAAAACACCAAATTCATCTACTACCTTTCCAAAATACAAGTAATTTTTTTTAATCACTCATTCATCTGACCAATTCAAATTCATTAACAACATACCAGTGAAATACAGCTACCATCTGCTCACGATGAGATCAAGAGGGCTTAGCTTGTCTTGCTTTACTCTTCACTGTACAACAGACACTGTTGTTCTGCTCATTTGCCAGATGAGGAAACTATGGCACAGAGAAGGTGGGCTATTGTCCCAGGACACACAGCTGGTTGGTGGGCAGAGCCTGGAACCCAGGCAGTCAGACTTTAAAGCTCCTACTTAAAAGATATGGCTCTTGGACTTCCTTACTCAGTGACAAGAAATATTAAATAAATTTGAATTCTGATCAGTGCCCTAAGACTTCCCAGGTGGCTCTAGTGCTAAAGAACTCACCTGCCAAAGAAGGAGATGTAAGAGACACGGGTTCGATCCCTGGGTCGGGAAGATTCCCTGGAGGAGGGCATGGCAACCCACTCCATTATTCTTGCCTGGAGAATCCCATGGACAGAGGAGCCTGGGGGGCTGCAGTCCGTGCGGTCGCAGAAGAGTTGGACACGACTGAGCGACTTAGCAGCAGCAGCAGTACCCTAAAGCGTGTGTCTGGGAACTTCACAACCACCAAACCCTGCTGCAGCATGAAAGCCGCCACAGACAGGTAAACCAGTGGGCATGGCGGTGTCCCCATGTTTCATTTATAAACACAGAAATCTGAATTTCATGTAATTTTCACATCATATTTACAAATGCAAAGAGCCATCCTTTGTTTACATGCTGCACAAAAACAGGCAGCAGACTAGGTTGGCTATACACTTCAGACTAGCCAGGAACTTACTCACCTTTGCCAATGAATCTTGCACCCAAAACAATGAGGGACATTACAGTAAAACTGCAAAAGCAGTAATACTGAGAGTTAGGGGGGGATATGGAGGGCTAGTCACTTGCTCACACTATTAAAATATTTCCATCATTCACTTCCAGGCTGCATCTTAAAGGACAAAAAAATTAGAAAAGAAGACAATTTATTTTCAAGGATATTCATCACAGTGTTATTTATAATATGGAAAACCAGGTAACAAAATTAAAGCCCATTATCGTAGGATGGAATATTGTTATTAAATACAGTGAATCAAGGATTTTAGTGAATATAGGAAAAAATTTTACTGAGCACTAAGTACTTTTCTAAGGTGCTACATGCCAATCCTATGAGGTAAATACTCTTGCACTTCTCATTATATAGAGACAAAAAGTGAGGTTTATTTATCCAAGAAAACACAGCTGGGAAGAGGCAGAGCTTGCGATGGAATTCAGAGTCCACTCATCCACCTGACTACTGTGCCTTCAAGTTCTTTAGGGAGTCAAGTTTTTGAAGGAGGGGAAGGTAGAAAACAAATATATAATTATTTCTATACATTTTTTAAGTTTTAAAAAATGCACCAAGAGAGCATGAAATATTTCTATGCAATGTTTTTCCTTTATGGTTCTGTATTTCTCAAGAATTTTAGAGTGTAGAAATAGCTGCTTTCTTTTACTCTTGGTTTTAATTCTATCCTAAATATGACCTTTACAATAATTCTCTAGAGAAGTCCAAATTAAGTACACATCATTGAAAAATTATCCCATGAGTTTCTCTCCTATAGTCTCATTTAATCTCTTGTAGTCCTGTAGTCTTATTTTAAACTATTTATCTCGCCTCTTAAAGCTGTAAGTGCTTGCTAGGCTATTTTTACACATATTAGTAACACCTTACAATGATATTGGGCTTTATGTAAATTCACTTACTTCAAGTTATAGGACTATTTTTAATCATTTTGTACTATATACAAGCACCTTCCAAAAAGTACACCCCTAACATGCCCTAATGTCCCTTCCTGACAAACCAGCTTTCGCCAGGTCACCCCCTGAAAGGTACAAAAGAAAAATGCATTAGAAAAAATAAAAGAATTTTAAAAAGCAAAGTGCATTAGGAATGATCATTACTGTCACAGCTACTGCTCACACTCACTGAGCTCGTACTGAAAGCCAGGTCATATGCCAAGTGCAAACGTATTAATCCCATTGGCTCCTCACAGTCTGCCAGGTATGCAGTCCTGGCACCCCAGTTATTCAGGTAAATACCCTGAGGCTCAATAAGTCTATACCACCCACTTCAAGCCATCCTTCAGGTAAGTGGCCAAGTCAGTAGGACTTGCTCATCTATCAATATTATAAATGATGATTAACCCCTGCAAACTGTCTACTACAAAGGCCCTGAAAGCTGAACACTGATTTGCTTGGCATTCATTTAGAGGTACAGGGTGAAGATGATCAGTATTAAAATTATTCTACCTCTTCCTATAAAAGTTATCAGGAAAGGCTACTTTAGTCTGTAATTAAATGACCCGTTATCCAGTGTCTCCAGATTCTGAAAAGCTATTTATGTAAAGGAATATTTACCACCATCTTTGGGATTGTGTTACAGACTTACATGCCAGAAGGCATCTGAGTCTGTGGTTTGTGTTCAAGTTAACAATAGCTCCAACAGTTTAAGCTGCATATAGTTTATGGAAAGGGGCATATGTCCAATAGTTAAAGAAGCATATGGTTTATAGAGAAGAAGGGAAAACGTGCCTTTGGGAGCAGCTTTGCTTGGGTTATTTACCAACAAACGAAAGGTCCTTCATGCAACCCCAGAGCATACTTCCCCTCCCACAGGCTGGAAAGGAATGCCAAACCAGTCAATAAAACCAGGGTCGCAATGAGCAAGAGACCTTCCCCCCAAGAAAGATGATAATCGAATTATAGCAAATTTCAGAAAGTCTTCTCTTTCCTTAATCAAGAGCAAAACCAGACGCCTTCTTAAAATGCACTGTTAGGAACTGTAACTGTTCCTAAAAGTGCCAGAAAGATTTTCATCCATGCAATATTAAAACTAACAAGCGTCTTTTCAATTTCTTTTAATGATGAGGTATGCAATAAAAATGCAGCAGTGCTTCGTTTAGGCAAAGGAGCTGGAGCAAAAAGTACCAAAATAAATAAATAATAAACTTACATGGGCCACTTACCAAAAATAAAAGCATTTAATTCAACCTTTTACAGGAGGCACACGCAGCATTCTGAAAGCAAAAAAAATTCTCATAATGCAAACCTCTACTTAAAAATCACTGCCAGGGGCTGGAACCAGGGCAGGGTGTTATTTCTTTTTCAATTTATTTTTTAATGTTTGGATATTAATGACATCAACTGCCATATCGTACATATAATAAAGCAGCTTGGTATAATAAAAGGAGTTAGAAAACATAAGGACCAGACTTGCCTCCAGTGCTTTATCAGTGTGTGACCCTGAGTAACTTATAAAATATACCAGATTGTCAGTTGCCTCATTTAACAGGCAGACAATAAAACTTGCCCTGCTTACTTGCCAGGGTTTCCTGAGGGTTAAACAAAGTATGATAAGGATCTTTATAAATTATGGCATTTATGAATGCCAGGTACCAGCACTAATTTCCTCATTATCTGTTTAATAATCGTGCAAAGCAGGATGGTGGGATGCAAGTGGGTTGGGAGCATAGTGGCTGAGTTTCCAAGGCTGACTCTATTGCTGCATTGGTTGAGATTCAGGCAAAGTCACAGAATTTCTCTGGGCTGCTGCTTCCCCTTATCTAAAATAAGCCATCACCAATCTACTCCACCCAACTTTTCAAAGATTCCTAGGGGAAAAGATGGGATTATACAGAAAAAACTGTAAGGGAACAAACCACTATGCACCTTCACCAAGAGCTAGGCTAGATGTCTTGGGAGCAAATAATTGCTGTTTCACAACCAGAAAGAGGATCCAAGTTAATGACCTATAATTTAACTGGCCATCTCTTTCCCCTATTTTTTAAATGTATCTTGAATCAGGCCCCATAAACAACATTTACAAAGTATGCTTACTTGAAATTTGCATAGAAAATATCAATCTCTTCTCCACTTGGTTTGCTACAACAACTTGAGATACTTGAATCTTCCTAAGAAATCCATGTGCTGTTTCTCCATAAGCAATATTTACTAAAAATGATCAGGCAAATTCTCCTAGGATGACTGTTGGCATCTTACACCCACTTCCTGTTTTGTTTCTGTATGGCCAGTGTACTAAGACTGGATTATACATTTTCAAAGGCTGAAAAAAATCAAAAGAAGAGGAATGCTTCATGACACATGAAAAGTATGTAAAGTTCAAATTTCCGTGTCCATGAATAAAGTCTTATGGGAACCCAGCCAAGGTCTTTTATTTTCATATTGTCTATGGCTGCTTTTTCCTTATAAGAGCAGAGTTGGGTATGACAGAGATCAAAGGGCCCTTGCAAATTCTAAAATATTTACTAGCTAGTCCTTTCCAGAAAAAGTGTGCCACCCCCTGATTTAGCCAGCCTGGGGAGACCCATCAGTGAACTGATGAAGGACACCTGAGAAATACATACCAACAACAAGGCAGCACCATTCAAAACATTAGTAGTGAGTTTTCCGAACCTTAAGGTGGGTACTAACATCATCCTTCATTTACCGATGAAAGCAACTTGCTTAGAAATATGAAGTTCCCCAAAGTTACAAGTTAGTGAGTTCCCTATAATTCTAAACCTGACCATTTATACAGTGAGGAAAGGTAGGTTTTGTCCTTTCTCATAAGCTTCAAGATAGACACCATTTCCTGTTTGCTCTCTCAGCGTCAAATAATGAATTTGAAATGTGCAACCTGAGATGTGTGATTAAAGATCAGTCTCCTTCTCCAGCTTGAGGTGTGTCTGCAGTTGTTTGAGTTCTGTTCTTTTCAAAACAATTACAAAACAAGTAAGTACACCTTGGTCAAATGTGTCACCCTCTCCTGGGAGCTGAAGGTGACAGAGGCCAGTTCCCACATCAAGCTACTCAATGAGCCTTTTTTTTTTTAATTAATTTTTTTTTCTTTACATTTCAATGTGCCTTTTTTAAATACAAGGGAAAGTACCTTCTGCTGAGCCAGATATAATCCACAATGATCTGTTTTGGAAGGCAGGACAACCCAGACTGGCATGTATCAATATTTTTGTTAATAAGGGTAGAGGAGAAATCTGCAAGCATTCAGTCTTGAGATTTCCTGTACCCACCACATTAGGAATCTCCTGACCAAAAGGCAAAAGCGGGGACTTCTCTGGTGGCCAGTGGCTAAGACACCATGCTCCCGGTGAAAGAAGTCCAGATTCGGTCCCTGGTCAGGGAATTAGATCCCATAACTAAGAGTTCACATACTCCAACTAAAGATCCTGCGTGCTGCAACTAAGATCTGGCAAACCAAATAAATAAACAAAAATAAATAGCTTTTAAAAGGCAAAAGCAAGTTTAGTCAGGGTTCCAAGAGAGTGTTTTCTGTCACCTGTGTGAAGAACTGTATCCAGGAGGCTTAGGGCTGACCGAGTCAACACAAAGAATGAAAACTGGTCAAGATCAGCCATTATCCACACTGGATGCATATGGATGGACCTACGTCTACGTCTCCATCCTCGACACAGGGTTGGTGAACTGGACCAATGAACAGTTAAGTCAGTGTCGAGGGAGGCTACTGAATAAGAAAGGGAGTTTCTTTAGCTATTGGGCACATAGATCAGGCAGACGTTCTTGAAGGAGGTTTGGACAAGATCCGGTTTGAGAAAGTCTTAGCTGAGTCTCCTCTGCACTTCAAACTTTCAAAGATGCTGGTCAACCTCCCCCTAACCCCTCAGGGATACATTCAACTCAACAGCATAGTATTAATCATGACTCTGAGACTCCAAAACCTTGCACCTTGGGTTTAAAGGCACCTGTGTGGTTTTTGTTTATTTCTTTTTGCACTTTTCTTTCTTTTTTAATTCACGTCTTGCTGACACAAGTGGAAATGCCGATTTCTTGGCAGAAAAACCTGACGTTTCCTGCCAAGCCATTCAGATAAAAATTCTTCCATCCTCCTTTCATGGCTGGGTCCAGCTTTACTAAAGCCCTCAAGAAGAGTTGGAGGAAACAGCAACCAAGACACATATTCCAGGCATTTTTATTGTGCTTGACAATTTTATTAATTCTATTGGGTCTCTTTAGTCTATTCTATCATTTGTAAGGAAAGGAAAAAAAATTCTCATATGGTCCAGCTAGCAAATGTAACATCCCCTCCCTATAAAGTGAACGCATCTCATAGTTCATTCAACAGAATGTTAGCAACTCCTGCAACTTCAAGCCAGAGAGAAGCAGCCTCTCCTGGGCTCTCAAGCAGCCAGCCTCACAGAGCAAGGAAGGTCATTTTTATTTGTCTTCCTTCCTATGCATTATTGGCTCTAGACTTCTAGGGAGGCATGGTCCATAAAAGAAAGAAAGAAAACACTTTTCTTTATTTATTTTCTTTTTTTTAAAAAATTTTTCCTTTACATTATAGTGTTGGTTTTGCCATTCTTTTCTTTATATTTTCAAACTAATCTTCAAAGCTACACCACCAATCTATCCAGTTAATAGCAGTATCCAAAAATTTCAGATCTGCCATCCAAACACTGATTCTATGCAATACCGACCTCTTTCTATAAGAGGTGGCTATAGTCTTCCTTGCCAAGGGCGTCATAAATTACTCTGAATAAAACCAAGGCAGGTATGTATCTCTGTGCACTTGCCTGTCCTCTCCTTCTGCTCCTTGTCTCTCCACACTAGACTGCTCTACGAGCTCAGCCTTCACTGTCACACCCCTCCCAGTGCCAGCAAGCAGTGCTCATCCTCATCACCACTCACCTTTGCCACGTAACTGCCTCTTTCTGATTCAACTTTTCTCTAACAACGTCTTTATTGGACCCAACACCACCTCCATCCAATACACCATCTCTCTTCTGTATTGATCATACCACTGAGCAAATTCTAAACTCTCCTGACCCCAGGGTCTCTCTCTTTTTTGTTTTCTGATGTGGACCATTTTTAAAGTCTTTAAGTTGTTACAATATTGCTTCTGTTGTGTGTGTGTGTTCTGGTTTTTTGGCCATGAGGCATGTGGGATCTTAGCTCCCTGACCAGGGATCGAACCCACAGCCCCTGCACTGGAAGGTGAAGTCTTGACATTCTGTGGTTTGCACTTGACTCCTGAATTGTCTGTAAGGTTTCCAAGAACTGCCCTTTGGCCAATTTAATGACTTCCTCTCTGCACTGATGCTTCAATACTACCTTCCACTCACTCAAGCAAACTTTGTTTGCCTGTCTTTTTCTATTCTTTAAGTTTGAATGTGAACCTATTTACAAAACAGAAACATATTCACAAACACAGAAAACAAATTTACGGTTACCAAATGGGAAAGGAGAGGGGAAGGATACATTAGGAGCTTGGGATTAACAGATACATAGTACTATAAATAAAAAATATAAAAACAAAGAACCAGTACGGAACATAAGAAATTATATTCAATATCTTACAATAATCTATAATGGAAAAGAAACTGAAAAAAGAATTAAAACTTATTAAACATAATAAGTTTATAAACTTAATTAAATTAAAACTTATTACAACATTTATATATGTTGTATATATATATGCATATAACTGAATCACTTTGCTGTACGCATGAAACCAACACAATACTGTAAAATCAACTATACTTCAAATAAATAAATAAATTTGAATGACTCTAAAATGTGACTATTCCAGGACTTTGTAAATTCATTTCATGACTGGGCCTACCTGGATAGACCTGAAATTCACTGTGGGGTGAAATATCAAAGTACATGTAAAAAGGTAAGTTCTAATTGAATAGCATAAACAGAAAATAATCACTAAAGAATCCTACACATACACTAACACTACAAAGTTTGGAAAAGTGGTGTTTTAATATGGTTATATATTTCTGTGTTACCAAGCATTTAAGAAATCTAAAAAAGGTTTAGATTATGCAATGAAGTGGAAGAGAAAGCCATAATGAAATGATGAAGGAATTAAAACTTATTCACAGAGTGCACTTCCTGAAAGAGATAGTAATCAGTAGAAAATCTTTGGTTTTAGCACAATCCTACTATAGAAACCACCAAAAGTTTTCATAAAATACTTGTTCATCCAATTTGAACTATCTTACTATGTGTTCTATTTGAAGTTTTTATAAGTTAAAATAACTTGCAAAAGCATCAAGGATTTTACAGGGGCTAAGAAGAGTTTTATTTAATTACTTTTTAAAATATCCCCTCAGAAATACATATTCCTAAAATCCAAATACAGAATCATTTTTCCACATAAACACTGAAAAATGAGAAAGCAGAGGTCATGAAACAGCTTAATTTCAATGACCATGTCATAAAGATATTAAATGTGCTATACAATGTATCATGTCATTAAATCAAAACACACTGCTAGTACATGATGGAGGTGGGGTGGAGTGGGGGGGGGAGTCTCCTTCCTTACTTATGCCAGGCCTAGGCCTAGACTCTTTGAAATCTAGTTACTGGTGATACCAAATCTTGAACTTCTTTTGTGTTCTGCCCAGCTGACTGCAGGAAAAAAACACCTAAAAGGCTACTTGAAAAGAGAAGAAGTAGATTCCGTAAAATTACTGAACAGCCTCACATTCTGAAAAACTCAGTCAAAAAAGGAAAACCCAGACTCACAAAGAAACTTCAAACCATGGAAGAAAATACAAAGAACTAGGAAACAGAAACCTCGTGAATCCTAAAACTGCACGTGAAAAGAAAGTGAAGTCGCTCAGTCGTGCCCAACTCTGTGCGACCCCATGGACTGTAGCCTACCAGGCTCCTCTGTCCATGGGATTTTCCAGGCAAGCGTACTGGAGTGGGTTGCTATTTCCTTCTCTGGGGAATCTTCCTGACCCAGGGATTGAACCAGGTCTTCTACATTGTAGGCAGATGCTTTACCATCTGAGCCACCAGGGAAGTCCCCATATTCAATCTTCATTTCAAAAGTGCAAAAGCAAACGTTTTGGGGATTTCTGAAAACTGAAGCAATGTTAAAAGTCCTGGTAACCTTCACTCCAATGCTTAAAAATCTTCTAGAAACACCTGTCGCTTCTCTGCTCACAAACCTTGCAGGAAATTCAAGTTTCTACGCAACCAACCCCAAACTTCCTGGGCTCCGAGTGAGAGGAACCACTTTCAGGCCTCTCCTTGCCCATCTCTGAGGCTGTCTATAGGGCATATTTCACACTTTTCTATGATAAGCTATCTACTTGTACATCTCTAGCACTAGAAGATAAGTTCCTTGAGAGCAGTGGCTGAATCTTGTTAACCCTGGTATCTCTTCTGTCTAGCATACCACAGGCACTAGAGCATCATTCTAGGGAGGAATAAATAATTGAATAAATGGGGTGGGACTTGCAGGGAGTGTCTTATAGTGATGTTGTTTCCAAGGCTGGCAGGAGCAGCATCTCTCTGATTAGAATCAGGCCCCAGGGGAAAGGACACTGGGGTGTCCATGTGGGCCCTGACAACAGGATCTCAAGAAACAAGATGCCCAGAGTGGAAACACAGCTCCAAACCAGGGTGGCATGACAAACACAGGAGTGAACAACAAAGGGGGAGTCAACTATGGCAGCCTTAGGCCAGGCATTGGTTCTGATTTTTAAGCCCCCGTTTACTGTTGCTGGGCTTCCGGGGTGGCTCAAATGGTAAAGAATCTGCCTGCAATGCAGACCTGTGTTCATTCTCTGGGAAGGGAATGGCAACCCACCCCAGAATTCTTGCCTAGAGAATCTCATGGGCAGAGGAGCCTGGTGGGTTACAGTTCACGGGGTCGCAAAGGGTCAGACACAACCAGCTTTCATTTTCCCTTTGTTTTTTAGCTGTTGCTAGATTATCAATTAAGAATATTATCTTGCTGTTCATCAATTTAAGGATAGTGTCCTTTAGTGGCAGATAAAACATTGAGGACACTAAAGCAAGGAGGATGAAAATAAGCATACAGACAATAGGGCAAGAAAAGCCGGGCATGAACTACCCTATCACAGACTTGGTTGAGATTTTTGACGTGTTCAACACTCATTTCACGAGAGTTTCTGTGGAGATGAACATTTAGTCACATAGATGAGAGAGATACAAAGTGATTCATAGTTTGTAGAGATACCAATAAAATTGGAAAGGCACCAATAAACATTTGGCCCGCCTTGAGACAATGAATCCCCAGGTTAGATAGGTTTGGGAAAGTATTGATGACTATACATAAAACTGATGGGCTGAAGAATAACAGAAACAAATTAAGAATTTAACCTCTCTCAGGAATTCCCTGGAAGTTCAGTGGTAAGGACTCTGCACTTCCACTGCTGGGGGCATGGGTTCGATCCCTGGTCAGGGAACTAAGATCTTGCATGCCAAGCAGCATGGCCAAGATATAAACAAAAACAATAATAAAGAAATTGAACAATAGTTTTTTTTAAAAAAAAAAAGAATTTAACCTTTCTCCATACATTCAGATAAATAAAAGGAGGGGGAGAGACAGCAAGTGAAGGGGGGTGGGGGAAATAAAGTGACTCTGCCAATTCCTTAAAAGGGTAGGCCATTTTTATGTAGCACATGGATTTTGTTTTGTTTTGTTTTAATTCTCAGCCTTTCATCTTACTCTGGTAGGACTGCATTTGCCACAGGCTGATAAGTGAATATGGCAGAACTTCAAAACTCATGTCAGCCAAAGAATCTAGAGAAAGAGAGAAAAAAAAAAAATCAGACATAAAGCTGGTAAAAGGCGGCTATAAATTTTTTTAATGCCTTTTATTTAATTCTACCAGAAGATCACACAGCAGTGTGATCTTGATTTGGGACATCTCAACCTCAACTCATGCACGCACATGGCCTCCATCCAATTTCTTGCCCCAAAGATGTGGTTTTCATTAAATGAGTAAACCAAGAAAGGTTGCTTATAAGGCAAATACATTAAAAAACCTCTTTCCTCTTAAGACAATTTGAACCTTCTATTTACTAGAATGAGTCAAGAACTGATGAAGAAGAAAATAACAGGATGGAAAATGCAATGTTTCACAGAGAGATGAGAGCCCAGGTTGAAGCCAACAGTCATTATCCACAATTTATATCAGTATCTTGTTAACAGAACTTCATTACTCGCATCCTTACTAAAAGGGTGACTACAAGAAAAAGCAAAACAGAAAAACATTCATTTCAAGTCCGTGCTGTTCTGTACTTGGCTCAAGAGTGGTAGGTGCAGAAGACAAAAGAAGGATATGGACCCATGAAAGTTTGTTAAAATGTCAGCTCTACTCCCGACACCAAGTGTGCTGAAACACATGTACTAGAATATATATATACAGAAGCACCATTTGTAACCAAACATTCAAAACTGCCAGTGCCCATCAGCGGTAGGAAAGATTCATAAACTGTGGCACATTCACCACGAAACAAGGTGAATGAACACCCAAAACTACACGACATGTGAATGAATCTTGTAAATATAATGTAGAGCAAGAAAGGAGAAGCTAGGTAACAAATTTGTAAAGTACAAAAACAGGTACATCTAGTCCATGCTGATAAGTCAGATATGCAGGCTCTAAGATGCCGGTGACCATCTGTTTCGAGGGCTTGGTGCTGTTTTCACAAATACGTTTGGTTTGTGAAAATCGTTGAACTGTATAATTCATGATATGAGCACTTTTCTACATGCATATTTCTTTTAGGAAAATGTGGTTAAGTATCAGTTCTAAAAACTTCCCGACAGTTCCTGAATGTTCTCTTCTTCGGGTTTGTCTCTTGCACTCCCATTCACAAATGCTCATACCTTTCTTAAATATGAAACTTGCAGCTGTGTATTTTATGTAGCTTAATGCAAATGTATTTGAATGTCTGCCAGATATTAAAAAAACATTACTCAAGAATACTATGGAGGTTCCTTAAAAAACTAAAAACAGAGTTACCATATGATCCTGCAATCCCACTCCTGGGCATATATCCAGAGAAAATCATAATTCAAAGATACAGGCACCCCAATGTTCACTGTAGCACCATTTACAACAGCCAAGACATGGAAGCAACCTAAATGTCCATCAACAGTGGAATAGGTAAAGAAGATGATATAGATAGATAGACAAATCGAATACTACTCAGCCATAAAAGAATAAAATAATGTTATTTACAAAGTGGATGGACCTAGAGATCAGCATATTAAGCAAGTCAGAGGAAGATAAATATCATATGATATCACCTACATATGGAATCTAAAAACATGATACAAATGAACTTATTTACAAAACAGAAATAGACTCACAAACAGAAAGCAAACTTATGGCTACAAAAGGGGATAGCAGAGTGGGGAGTGGGGGAAATAAATTAGGAGTCTGGGAATTAACATATACACACTACTATATATAAAATAGGTAAATGACAAACAAGATCTTATCATACCGTACAGGGAATTATACTCAGTATCTTAAAATGACCTATAATGGAAAAGAATCTGAAAAAATTGTGTGTGTGTGTGTGTGTGTGTGTGTAATTGAACCATCTTGCTGTATACTTGAAACACACTATGGTAAATTGACTAAATTTCAATTAAAAATTTTTTAATGTTACTCTATAACAAAAAGAACTCCCAGAATGAGGAGGGGAGTGTGGAACTGACATGAAGAGGCAATTCACTGAAGAAGAAATTTAGGTGTGCAGTTAGAAAATGAAAACTAGTTTTTTATTTTATTATATAATGAAAAATTAAAAACTGAAATATAGTAGTGCTTTGTAGTTTTGCCTTGACATCAAATCAGGAAGAGTTCATAAAGGCTGAGTAAAAGCGAAAACATTACTATCGATGTGTAAAAGCAGTACATGTACATGTAGTATACCCACATCTCTGCACATCAGTGTGGTGCCTTGTGACACATCTCAAATATATATACCACTTTACCAAATCCTGCTCTTGCTGGATAGGCAACCCAAAGGAGTAATTTAGATTCCAGGCAAAGACTTAGCTACAAGGATGTTCACTGAAACATGATTTGTAAGACAAGGGGCTTCCCTGGTGGCTCAGACAGTAAAGAATCTGCCTATAATGCAGGAGACCTGAGTTCGACCCTTGGGTTGGGAAAATCCTATGGAGAAGGGAATGTTTACCCACTCCAGTATTCTTGCCTGAAGAATTCCACGGACAGAGGAGACTGGTGAGCTACAGTCCATGGGGTCGCAAATAGTCGGACATGGCTAAGCCATTTTCACTTTCACTTTTCAAAGCTCCACACATGGTAAAGTTTACTTTACAATGACCACAGTAAGAGATTAAAAACATCCACAAAGCAAAGAGAAAAAGAGCTGGGAACAGAGAGGGCAGAAATGCATAGGAGTGTTAGCAGTGGTGGTTACTGTTGAAAAGTCGATGATGAGAGTCTTTAAATTTTCTATTTCCTAATTCTTTTCTAAAGTAATAATTAAAAATAGTTTTATGGCTGAGTAATACTCCACTGTATGTATATGCCACATCTCCTTTATCCATTCCACAGAAGGGGTGGGATGAATTGGGAGACTGGGATTGACATATATACACTATTGACACTATGCATAAAATAGGTAATTAATGAGCATCTACTGGATAGCTCAGGGAACTCAACTCAAGGCTCTGTGGTGACCTAAATAGGAAAGAAATCCAAAAAAATGGTATATATGTATACTACAGCTGATTCACCTTGCTGTACAGCAGAAAGTAACACAATATTGTAAAGCAAATATACTCCAATAAAACATTTTTTTAATGTTTTAAAAGAATGTTTAACTTAGAAATAAATTAAATAAATAAATTATTTAATAAATAAAATAAATGTGTCTTTGCAGAGCTGTTTCAAGCTTAAATATTATAGTCCCAGTGCAATTTCTTAGATATAGTTCTTATGTACAGTGCTTATTGGCCCTTTAAGAAAGCCCTTGGTCTTTCTGAAATACAAGTTAATGGTAAAGAAAAGAAATGCCAGAACTCTCCCTGCAATTGCCACCATCAAATATTTGCTTGGGCATTTCTCTTCTTTCCTAAATCTCCCTCGGGGGTGGCAAGGAGGTATTAGACATTCTGTGAGTTCATGCCCAGTTTAACCCTCACTCCCCAGACAAAATATAACCTGTGAGGATTCATTTGTTTCTCTTCCCTGCAGCAACGACTCAGTTGACTCAGCACACTGCTATTTATTAATCATACTATGTGCAATCGCACAGTTCTAGAAAAGCCACAGTGTCTCCCATTGCCAACTCACACCATTCTCCAGCTCTCCTGACCCTGTGTAGCTCTGGGCATTGTATTAACAGTTCGCTCTGCCCTGCTTTTCACCTTTGCTCCTATTAAGTGTCAGATTTAAAAGCAGCATTGATTGCAAAATTTTCAAAGATGATTCAGAAGTCTGGATGAGATGCAATTTCACGGACTTTTCTATGGTAGAAATAATTGTGCTATGGGTGTCACTAGGTGGCACATTTTTGTCTTCTGTAAGGGGCAGAACCTTCTTCCTAAGTGAAAACTTCGAAGAAAAAAAAAATTTCAAGACATTGAAAATCCTTTCCTATGAGGAGAATTGAGAAGGAGAGAATGAGTCTAAGTACTTAAGGAATAAAATAGGAGAATTTCCAACTCCTACGTCACCATGTTGAAGCCCTGTGATAAACACATGTGTGTAGAAAAAGAGACTAGAAGAAATATACTAAAATGTTCATTTTTCCCACACGTGAGTCATGGTAAGGATGAATTTTTTTTTCTTTAGCTATGTCTTCAATATTTTCTGCATTAAGTACTGATTTGTTATTAGAAAGCTATAATTATGTGCCACAGGACACAAAGGGCTTTCCAGGTGGCACGAGTGGTAAAGAACCGGCATGCCAATGCGGGAGAAATAAGAGATGCAGGTTCGATCCCCAGGTTGGGAAGATCCACTGGAGGAGGGCATGGCAACCCACTCCAGCATTCTTTCCTGGAGAATCCCATGGACAGAGGAGCCTGGAGGGCTACAGTCCATGGGATCACAAAGAGTCAGACAAAACTGAGCGATTTAGCCTGCATAGGACACAGAAAGTGTAATGAGATAAAGAGCAGAGAAGTGGGGAATCAAGGGACCTGGAATTTGGGGCTTCTCACAAACACACAAGTTTTACACAGTTTCCAAAACTTTCTTCCAAAGGCATTCCTTCTTAGGGTATGCAGAAAACATGTGCCATTCATTATCCATGTTGACGGTGAAGATACGGGGGAGAATGAAGAAAGGACCAAAGACTGGGACATGATCTGGTTTCATTGTTTCTACCAAAAATTCTCTCTTACATTTTAATGATGCTTTTCTGGCAGGGAGGGTAGGTGAGGAGGATGTATTTTCCACCCATAAAAGTTGAACAGACTGTGCCCTCACACTGACTCTAAGAATAAAATTATGTGCACTACTCCAAACATGGAGGGGAGTGTGGTTTCTGCAGGATTCACACATGCTGCTTCAGTTCAAAGATCTCACTTCAGCCAGCTCCCTTGCCTGCCTTCCCATAGCCTGTGGGAGAGGAGAGGGAGAAGAATCATGGCAGTCACCAAGGCATGTCCCCAGAGTTGGAGAGTTGGGGAGGCTGGGATTTCTACCAACCAGCAGAATTGGATGGTAAAATGAAAAAGTATTAAGCACTTAATAGGATGAAGGGGGGAAATGGTCTCAAAATCATCACACATCCAGGTAAATGTATGAGTTACACTCATTCTTGATGTCCCTTCCTTGGTCACAGCCTTAAAGGCTCTGTATCTAAGCAGTGTGTGCAGTGGAGACAAACAGCACTGAGACATCCCAGCCCTCCCAGTCCATCCTTGGACTTGGGCTTCCCACAAGCTGCTCTGGAGGAAGGGAAGAGCCTCCAGGGGCAGACTTGAGATTTTCTCTGGAGTAGAGCCAACACAAACCATCATTTACTGTTAATGCCTTATATTTTTATTTTGCATGTTGCAGCGGGTAGATGCCCCAGAGATGCTCATGAGATGGCAAGCTCACCTGGAGAAAATGGAGCCCTTCATGAGCACCAGGCTGGGATCAGGAGCTGCCCTGGACAGACAAATGAGCAAGAACTGTTTTAAAGAAATCAGTTGAAAAATCTGAGACACACTGAGAGCTTTTCTCTCTCTTTCCTTCCATCACACCCTAAGCAATTTGAAGTTACTTACTTCTTTTTATATATATATTTTATTTATTTTTAAATATTTATTTATTTTGACTGTGCTGGGTCTTAGTTGCAGCTTGTAGGATCCAACCTGAGTCCCCCACACTGGGGCACAGCTTCACCCACTGGACCACCAGGGAAGTCCCAAAGTAACTTAGTTCTAAGGCTCAAGTCTGGCTCTCATTTCTGAAAAGGGATGTCTAAAATTGTACTCCTACTACTTAGTCTCTGCAATCAATCCAGAGTAATGAATGAATGAGCATCCTGCACGGAGCTGGGTAATGAATTTGCAGTCTGTTTGCTCTTGCAGAAAGCTGCCCATTTATACTGATTTAGAAAAAATAAACATTATTATAGTCTACCTTTTTTCCCTCCTGTATTTTCCAGTTCTTCTTCCCTTTCCTCACGTGCATCCCCAAATGGGCCTGCCAAAAGACTGGCTTCTCTTATGATCAAAAAGGATTTTCTGAGTCACTGATTCCCCAAAAGCAGGAAAACCTTCAGGAATTCTTTAGGAATATCAACAAAAATATAGCCAATGACCCTCAGGAAGGATTAGTGTTTCCTCCAGTGTAGAAGTGACCCAGGGGAGATAAGGAAGAAAAGTGATGGCTGTGAGAACCTAAGGACTAAAGAAGAACATGTTCATTTCATTTGGGTTCTTTTAACTTTATATTCAGGGTCACTATATACTGGATAGAGGGCTTCTCAGATGGTTCAGTGGTAAAGAATCCACCTCCCAATGCAGGAGTTACAGAAAAAGTCAGTTTGATCCCTGGGTTGGGAAGATCCCCTGGAGGAGGAAATGACAACCCACTTCAGTATTCTTGCCTGGCAAATCCCATGGACACAGGAGCCTGGTGGGCTACAGTCCATGGAGTTGCAGAGAGATGGACATGACTGAGCAAGACTAAGCACAGCATAGCCCTGGTTCAAAACTGGGTCTAGCGATGTCAGCATCGTGTGTCAAAACTTCTTTCAACTGAATTCACCATCCCGCCAACCCCAGGGACTTGGCCAGCTTCACCCTCAATGCCTATTTATTCACTTCCTCCCCTTGAAACGTTAAAAGCGTCCTGTCGTCAACCAGCTGGTTAGAGCTGAGCAAATCCTCATAAATCAGCCCTTTGCCAAGGCAGATGAACTGGGAGTTTATGGTGGCTCTTTGCTGACAGAAAGAACAACGAAAGCACAATTCAGTTCACAAAGGGACCTTTGCATGTTTGCAGGCCTCTTCTTTCATCTGGAGGTTCAGAGTACGTTTCTGATGAACTGTGCTCATCAGCTCCCCCCGCACCAGGGCCACACAGAGGGTGTGAGCGCAGGCCTGGAGTCTGGCTGCCAGGATTCAAGGCCCAGCCCTCACTACCCTCGGCGCACGAGTGATCTCCGCAGTGCCGTCTCCTCATCTGCAAAGTGTGAAGATGGCAGCGGGCTTGCCGTGAATGAAGAATGCCTGTGAGAAGTGATCTCCAGATGTCAGCTCTCTTCCCAGCCTCTCCCCCTAGCCTGACAGACTGTCTACACACACCTTGGAGAGCCGTCCTGCCTGATTCAAGCAATGGAAGCCTGCTGCCTAAGAGTCACACCTTATGTAAACTTTCACGTCCATGACGATCTAAGCAAGACGTCGAGAAACTAGCTGATCAGAACCTATTACTCAGCCATAAAATTGAGGAAAATAATGCCACTTGCAGCAACATGAATGGACCTAGAGATTATTATACTGAGTGTAGTAAGTCAGACAGAGATGAATATCATATATGTGCAATCTAAAAAAATGATACAAATGAATGCATATACAACAGAGACATAGACCCACAGACATAGAAAACAAAACTTTGGTTACCAAGGAGGAAAGCGGGGAGAGAAATAAATTAGGAGGATGGGATCAACATATGCACACTACTATATATAAAATAACCAACTCAGACGTACTGTACAGCACAGGGAACTCTACTCGTTATTTTGTAATAACCCATAATGCAAAAGCATCTGAAAAAGAATATGGATATGTAGAGATAGATAGATAACTGAATCACTGTGCTGTGTTCATGCAACATTGTAAATCAGCTATACTTCAATAAAAATAACACACCTCATATGTGAAGTTCCACCCACTTGTGTGTCTGTAACTCAGGGAGAGATGCACATTTTTTGTGTGCGTGTGATACACGTTTTTAAGTGCTGCCACGAGCCAGTGATGTTTTCAGAATGAAGTTCTCTGGACCAGTTACTCAGAAATGCTCACTTGCCATACCTCAGTCCCGCTCTGTGAGCTAAGGAAACAAACCACCTTTTTGGGCCTCAGTCGCTTCATAAATGAAGTGGCAGCAGCCTCCCTCATACAATGTGTGGGCAGGGAGGGAGTTAAGTTCTACCAACTGATACAGAAAAACACATACTCTGCAAGAGTAAGTGGATTCCAATTCGCACACTAAGATGACTAATAATGTAAACAGCAATATCATAAGCTATTGAATGTCAAGCTGTGCAAACCCTTCAGATCTCTGATTCCCTTAAATCCTCACCACAATCTTTTCATTCCCATTTCCCTATGAGAAAACCAAAGCTGAGGGAGGGTTGGGGGAGTTCCCCAAGGTCACACAGCAATCAAATGAAGCCTGGGTCTGTCGAATCTCAGAACATACACTCTGGACAGTACAGGCCCCAGAACCTTCCTCTTACTGAGGCAGTTTGAATTTGCCAATGATCTCAAGTCTCAGAGTAATGGAGAAGGATGGGCACACAGGCCAGCCAGCCAGGTCATCAAATCAGGCACGGTGACCAACAAGGAGACAGGTGCCCAGGGCAGCCTAACACGAAATCCTATTTCAACTTCATTTAACATTTACTCAAACTGCATTAGTTATACCCCCACAGAAGCTGGTGCTGACCCAGAGGTGGCCTCAAAGATTCACCGAGGTACCAGAAGGGAGCTGGGCTCTAAGCAGAGGTACAAAGAATGCCCCTTTCACTGCTATGTACACTCCTTTGAGCCAAGGACCTAAAAAATCCTGTTTAGGTCCATAGACCACACAAAATCCCTCATGAAAACAGATCTGTCAGCTGGGTTTTCTAACTATTCTCATCCACCCCACCCAGGATCAACATCAGTTCTTCAGGCCAAGAATCCAAAGAATATCTTTCCTCCTCCATCCCATAAACACATGTGATTTTCTCCTCTCTCTCTTTCTGAAACTCTCTCTAGGTACTTGGCCCAGTTTGGCCTCAAAAAAACGCCCCAGTCAGTGGAAAAAGAAATAGAACAAGATAGGAATTCATGCACACAGATGTCTAAAGCAACTCAAGTCCATAGGTCATGAAAATAGCAGACAACCAGCCCCACCTGAACTCCACTGCCACAGAATGTTTCTTCACCTCTCATGTGTCTAAGACAACCTACTTCTCCATCCCTCAGCCACTGAGCCAAATAAAAGGTCCAAAATTCACTTCAGCAAGGAATTCCTCCAAGGAACTACCTTCTGGGTCTTCAACTAGTTGTGCCTACTGCTCTCCCCTGGACTCGTACTGAAGGTGGATTACGGTTCACTGCATCTTCCACCTGCCTAGAGAGGGCTGGAGAAGCAGACAAGGCCTGGGAGTCCAGGAAGAGCAGAGAGGTTCTGCCCTCTGCCCTCAGCACTGTAAAACCTTATCCCCCAATCACAAGGCATCAGCCAAGCTATGTGAAAGCACACACTACAGTAAGGAGATGCTCTGGTTTATTCATTCACCCCAGTCCAGTAAACCTATGTGCTGAGCCCCCACCAGGTGCTTTTTTTAAAAAAATAAAATATATTTATTCTATTCTCCACTTTTCATTTCTTGAGCTCAAGTCAGAAGACCAAAGTAAGTTTGGCAAATGAATCCCCCAAAATACTTTGTCACCTGCTGTATTTAGAATACTTTTTATTGCTATACTGAATGTCATATCAACCTGCTCTAGACTGAAAAAAGAAGCACATTGATATGAAAGTTGCTTGAATTGTGAATTCTCTAGAATACTTGCAACCATCCTGGTCCAAATGAAGGCAATGTCCCAAGCTTGAAATGCAAATGACTTTTATTTTAACTGAAAACATACTTAAAACTGCATTTAGAGTAAAAACTCTTGTTTATAAAAATCATAAGGAATATTTCTAGGTTAACAGGACTAGATTTGACTTTGGATTTTATTCTTTAAATAAACAGAAGAGAATGGAGGGGGGAAAAATCAGTTTTTTTTTTTTTCTATTTCAGCATGTCTTTGAAAGAATAAGGATGTTCTTCTATAGAACCGCAATACCATTATTATACCAAAATCCAGTAATAATACAATAATTATATCTAGTATACATCCATATTCAAAATATGGTGCACACGGACAGCCGATGAGACAGGCTTGATCCTTCCTCCTGGACCTTCCCAAGGTGCAAAAAGTCCAAGAACACATGTAGCAGACAGCAGCGCTAGGATGGGAACTCAGTCAGATCCCAAGTCTCTGGTCCATGATCTCCACTTCTACTTGTCTGTGGCTCTAAAATGTAGAAATTTTAACTATTAAATCTGAGGGAAGGATGATCACAAACAAGCAGTTTATCAAAGGGATACAGGAACCAAAGACAAACTGTAGAGTGAACCAAATTTTAAAGCATAGATAAATAGCAGAGACAAGAAAAAGGCATTTTTAATAGCACAAAAGTAATGCCAACAATTCCACCCTCCTCAGTAGAAATTCTCCATGCCTCCTGGCCTTGTCTTGTCCAGTAAGACAATCCAAGAGTATCACAGACTGATGGATGCCTCATGCATTACTTCTTTTCCCCCAATTTTTCTTTTATTGCAGTCAAATATATATACAGTTTACTATCCTAATCACTTTTAAGTGCATGGTTCATGGAGTTCCCTATTGGTCCAGTGGCTAAGACTCTGTGCTTCCAATGCAGGGGGCATAGATTCAATTCCTGGTTGGGGAACTAAGATTCCACATGTGCTGACATGGCCAAAACTAAATAAATTAATTTAACCAAATTTTTTAAAAACTTGAGCCAAAAATTAAATCTAAAAAAAAAAAAAAAAGAGTAAGTGATAAATACACAGATCAGTGGCATTAAGTACATTCACATTGTGGTATAACCATCACCACCATCCATCTCCAGAACTGTTTCCATCTGCTTCATGTAGGACTTCTGATGAGGCTCTGCTTCAGGCAATATCACTCACAATTCCATGAACATTCATTAAACCCTGCCATGGGTGAGACTGGGTCAGATATCAGTGTTCCAAGACAGATCCTACATAGCTCTGCCTTCATGGGGCTCAAAGTCTACTAATGGAATGAGACACATAATCAGATTGTCACTAAAATCAGATTTCAGGTGCCCACTTGTGAAATGAAAGAGAGCAGATGCCCTGTCTCTGGGCCCAAGGACAAGGAGGATCCAGCTGGGTCCCAGCTGAGAGGATGCTTGCCAATGACAGCATGCAAATGTTACAGAGGAACAGAAGCCACCTATACCACTTCCTTGCATTGAAACAGAAAATTTCAGGAAAAGACAGGACAAAAATGTGGATCACCCAAAGCACTGAGTTTTAAACATTAGCTCATGGTTTCAGGCACGCAGCTGCCACTGGGGTTCTAGTTTGCGGTAGGCAGTCAGTTCGTGCTATCAGGGAAAGCACACTGCAATCCACATCTTGCAACCCAAGATACAGGAGTTTACTTCTGTATTCATGTGAACAGAGAGACAGAAGAAGACTGGGGACTGAACTCTGGGGCACCCCAACAGTAAAAGTTTGTAGAAAGCAGGAGAAGCCACTGAAGGAGATGATCAACAGGAGACAGAAAGCAGAAAACGGGTGGAGAGATGAGATCGATGCCAAGGGAAGAAGGAACACCGAGGCATGAGGAGTGAAGAGCCAGGTCAAACACTGCTGATGAACCAAGATGATGACGATGGAAAACTGTCCTCTGGATTTAGCAATGTGGGGTCACTGATAGACTGGACAAGCAGTTTCAATGAAGCAATAGATCAGGGGAAAAGCTGAAGTGGGTGTAAAGGGGATGGCTAAAGACAATACACAGACAGTGAATATAAACAACTCTTTGAAGATTTGCTGCAAAGACCTGTGTGGCAATTGGTGGGGATGACTAGGGTCAAGGAGTGTTGTTTGTTTCTTTTAAGAGGATGGAAGTTTATATACTGATAGGAGTGATCCAGCAGAAAAACAAAAAATTTGACACAGAAGAGAGAGGGGATGATGGTGGTCTGGAGAAGGTGGGAGGGATGGGACCCAGGGGATATTTGGAAGAATTGGCTTCATTTTTTTTTTAAGTTTTTATTTTATACTGGAGTATAGCTGATTAACAATGTTGTGACAGTTTCAGGTACATAGCAGAGGGACTCAGTCATACACGTATCCATTCTCCCCCCAAACTCTCCTCCCACTGAAGCTGGAGGAACTGGCTTTAGACATCACCTGTGAGAACAGGTCAGGGCAGTAGACAGTTAGGGCACAGATTCTGGAAGGTGAGCAGATGTGATTGCAGGAGGTGATGGAAACTCTTTGGTCAGCTTCAATTAATAAAAGGAGAAAAGTAATACCATCAGCTGAGGGATGAGGAAGAAGAAAGAATCATTCATTAAAGCAATGAGTAGAAGATATGAGAGTCTTCCAGGAAAAATAGAAAAGTAAAAGAACAGGGAGAATGATGCTCCCAAGAAGTGATATTTTGTCACTGAGCCCCTCCCTCCAAAATGTGTGACGTGTGATTACCCTTTCTACTGTCTACTAAATAAAAATTAAGCCTAGTGAGTGGAATCAAGTTATTTCATATTTCTCAGGCATGGCCATATTAAGCTGAAAACACTACAAAAAATGTTGAAAAGATGGGCTTATGTACTTTGAGACCCACTATTTAACATGGATCTGGTACTATTTAATTCACCTATGGATAACATAACTGATATTGCCAGGGATTGAGCTATATCAGTGATGCCTAAAAGGAAGTGAAATCTGTATTTTTTGTATTTCAATGACTTACTTAACATCCAGTTCCCTTTCAAATTTTGGGCTGACTGTCATAAAAAGTAAGCAACAGTTTGAGACAATCTCAGCTCGGAATTATACAGTAGAAACTCAGCTCAAATGTATATAGCCATAAAAGATTCTAAAAGCATCGGGAAATCCGTGACTACTCTTAAAGACTTTTGCAAACCTGGCCTGCACAGCCGTTTCCAAACTGGAAAGGTACACCAAACACTTGCCCATTATCGGGACCAGGGACTGGCAAACATTTTCTGTAAAGGAAGGAGTAAATATCTTCAGTTCTACACATCATTTTGTTGAAACCATATAATTCTGTAATAAAAAAAACTACAACATACCCAAACAAATGGGCATGGATGTGTTCCAAAAAATCTTTATTTACACAAACAGGTAGTGGACTGAACTGAATCTCTGGATTACAGCTTGAAGAGTTCACTAATCTAGAAAACAGACATCCTGTAAGGATAATGTTAGAGTATCATAACTTCCATCTACACTAAAATTATTACTACCTAACAAAAGGAAGCTCCAAATGCAATGTGGGTAATAATGCATAAGATGATTTAAATTCCAAGTCAATGTAAAACTTTCAAATGCTATTTCTACTCTCTTAGGATAACTATATAAACATCTTTTACCTGTAATTTCAAAATGCAATAAAAACTTTCATGAGCCTACACTATATCCCTCTAGAATCATTATGCCCATTTGCCAGATAATAATCTGGGTTGGAATGTACTCTTGAAATACTTGCAAAATGGGAAAAGGTCCTATATATCCTACTAAACAAAATCAAGCTGGAAAACTCAGCCACAGACCCAACCTTTCAGGAACTGAAGGTTCCATGTATTGACTGAGCCAGAAAAAAATTAGACTATCATCTTCAGATAGTGGGACTTCAGAGTGGTCCTTTTAGATGGGGTAGCCTTTTTTTCTTTTTTCATGTTTAAGCCTATCTATAGGTTTCTCTGTAAAAATTTTTACTCTCCTGAGCATTGCAATTTACAGTGTAACTCCAAGATTCCAAATCAATCTTAGATTCTAAGGCTTAGAGCAGTGCTTTCCAATACAACTTTCTATAATGATGGAAAATTTCTGTATCTGCTCTGTCCAATGAGGTAGCCATGTGGCTACTAAGCACTTCAAATATGACTCGTGTGACTGAGGGATGAATGTTTAATTTATTTAATTTGATTTCATCTTAATTTATTTAAATTTGTTTTTTAACTTTTATTTCATATTGAAGTACAATTGATTTACAATGTTTTGCTACAGCAAAGTAATTAGGTAATGCACATATACTAATGTTAATATATCTGTTTTTTCCAGGTTCTTTTCCTTTATAGGCTATTACAGAACATTGAATAGAGTTCCCCATGCTATCGTTGTTTATCTAATTTATATAATGTGAATATGCTAATCTCAAACTCTTAATCTCAAATTTGTTGGTAACCATAAATTTGTTTTCTATGTGTGTGAGTCTGTTTCTGTTTTGTAAATAAGTTCATTTGGATCATATTTTTAGATTCCACATATAAGTGATATCATATGACACTTGTCTTTTTATGTCTAACTTACTTCACTTATAAATACCAAAATATAGCTAATGGCTATTATGCTAGACAGCACAGTTTTAGACAGAATAATGAAAGTGACAGTGAAACCAAGTATTACTTTTCCTTTTTTCTACCACAATACTCCTTCAAACAACCCCTTAAACCTTGCTTTAAAAAAATTAATCCTGCTCAAATCATGCTTTTCCCCAAAAGAGCCAAACCATTTTCCTCAACACAGTCCTCCAGGGCACCTTAAAGTTTCACTTCCTATCAGTCAAGGTCATTAACAATTTTCTGACTTTCAATGGAAGATAAGTCCTCACAGCAGAATGGAAAATGTATTATCATTCTGGTCGAGAAATAATTTAAAAAAAAAAAATCTTGACAGACTCTCAAGTGTATATATCCTAATTAAATAATAGCTTCATCATCCTTTGGGGGTTAAAGACCACTGAGTGAGTGATGCTGATCTCTAACTGCCCTCACCACGTGCTGGCAAACAGCACTGCGGCAGGAGCCCCAGGGGCAGGGCTCCTGTGCAGTGGACTGTTCTTTGTGGGAGTGAGAGAACTGGGGACTGAGGCACCCTGACACAACCTCTCATTCCAACCCATCCCAGAGCAAGGATTTAGAACAAGCAGGCTTAGGAAATGAATGGTTTCTGGGGACAGCAGGGAGAAATCCATGTCCCTTATGGAGAAATTAGTTTTCTTTCTTGGTCACTAACAGACCTGTGACAACCCAGACATCTCCCCCAACCCTCCAGGTCCCTCAGATAAAGAAGATCATAAATGTCACACTCTCTTACACCCACATTTACCAACTCCAGAGCAAAACCACCTAGAACAGGTTCCCAAACAGTTTGGGTCCCCAGTTTGGCCACTTACTTTAGGCAAGTCATTTATCCTCTGTGCTCGGTTTCCTCAACTGAAAAATGGGGTGAACAACTGTACTTACATGACAGGGGTGCTGTGAGGACTGAATGAGTTACTCACATGAAAGACACAGGACTGGCAGGTGCTAAACACTCTCAGGTAAGCGCCCCTTTCAAGAAAACTCCCTGCTACTTACAAACATTCTAATAATTCCCATCATGCTTAGAATAAAATATAAACTCCTTGCCTTGACCTAATTTCATTCTACTCCTCCACACTCTTACCATCCTGTTTCTGTTCTGGAACTCATCAGGGTTCCTGACGGGGCCTCTGCCATGCCATCCCCTTAGCCTGCAATGCTCTTAGCCCACGTCTCCCCATGGCTGTGCCTTTTCACTCACCATCTCAGCCCTTTCCTGATCATCAGAGCATCTGGACCACTTGGTACCCTCGCGTTCCTTGTGCACAGACTATCTCCTGACCAGAAGGCAGGCTTGCTTCTCAACGTTGAGTTCCGTGGACACAGAACAGTGTCTACCCCACTCCAGAAGTGGTGAGTGAACACCATGGCTGATGGTTTGTTTTCATGAATGAATGAATGAATGAGCTAATGGAGGAAGGAATATAGCCACAATACATACCATAGTGGACACCAAAATGCCCAACCTGCATCTCCCTTCCTTGAATGACCCAGCTGCTGTCAGCCAACACCCTACAGCTCAGCCTGTGCAGGGGTTGATTGCCTGAGACCGAAGAGCTGACTCGCTCCAGGTCGCCTTGGTTCCCAGAGCAGCCCTCACCTGGTAACTCATCTATGCAGGACTATGAAAGCCTGGCCATCTCAGCCCAGCTCAGGGCACCTCTTAGGGCCCATTCCAGTTGCAGACTTCCTGTGGGGTCAGCTGAAGCTGATGTTGGGTATGCACTGCATTTCAACATCTCCCTGAATCCACTTCTGCTCCTTGTCCCCCAGCCTTCGTATGTACCATCTCCAGCATACTGTGTGGTAAATACCCCGCACGAGAAAGTCATCACAGAGGCTGCCTCTCAGGACATATAACATGCAACACAGACTTCCCCATTAGGGTGGACACCAGCCCATCCACTCACGCATGCAGGTATGCAGGCTGGGGAAGTCTGCATACCTGGCATCTTCTGCCCTCTTTTGCCTGGACTGATGGCTTTTATAACTATGGTGACCAGGGCTTCCCAGATGGCACATGGTAAAGAATCCCCTGCAACGCAGGAGATGCAAGAGATGCAGTTTTGACCCTTGGGTTGGGAAGATCCTCTGGAGAAAGAAATGCCACCCCACTCCAGTATTCTTGCCTGGAAAAGTCCACGGAGAGGGGAGCCTAGTGAGCTGCAGTCCATGGAGTGGCAAAAAGTCGGATACCACTGAATGACTGAGCATGCACGCACACACCTGGGGCTCGGGGCCCGCCTTCCTGTGGCCATGTTGACCCTGGAGACACTTCAGACCACATTCCTCTGGGGCCCTCAGAATCCACACCTATTGAAATGTCCAGAACAGGCAAATGTAGAGTCAGAAAGTCGGTTATAGCAAGTCCCCTACATAGGAAACTTCAAGTGGCAAACTCTCAAAGTTGTGAACATGGGTTCTAATGAACAACCACAGAAGTTAGTTCACGTGTCTGATGTACATGGTTACGTGCGTGCATTCTCTACAAGCAGCTGTGCTCTTGTACAGCTTACTGTACAGCACTGCAGACAGCACAGCCATACAGAATCTCTGTTTCAGAGGTTATCCAGAAGCAAGCATAAAAGCAGCGGTGATGTAGCTGGTACTGCTAAGATGCGTCAAGCAGGAACGATGTAAACAAAAGAGAAAATAATTAGGATACTGGAGTGAGGCAAAGAGATGGTAGATGTCACTTGTTTTTATACTGTATTATTTGTGTGAGAAGTATTATAAACGTATTATACTTAAACAGGACTATGTGTTAGTCCTATGTGATATAGTACAGGACGATGTAGCCAATTGTTAGTTGGGTACTTAGGCTAACTTTGTGGGACTCAACAAACAAATTGCACTTTTGAACAAGCTCTCAGAATGGAACTCATTCATATCCAGGGGACTTAGTAGCAGTGTTTAGGGCTACGGGAGGAATGGGGAGGAGATGATAGCTAAAGGGTTCAGGATTTATTTTTGAGCTGATAAAAATGTTTGTGAGGTGACTGTGGTGATGGGTGCACACTTCTTGGAATATACTTAAAACCATTAAATTGCACACTTCAAACTGAGGGACTGTACATGTGTGAATTCCCTCAACAGAACTTTTGGCAAATTTAAACTTGCATGTACAGCATGATAACTATAGTCAATAATTTCATTTTGTTGTACATTTGAAAGTTGCTTGGAAAGTAGATTTTAAAAGTTCTCATCACAAGAAAACAATAGGTAACTATATGTGGTGAGGGATGTAACTAGACTTACTGTGGTGATGATTTTGCAGTATATGCATATAGTGAACCATTATGGTGTACACCTGAAACTAACACCATGTTATATGTCAACTATATTTCAATAAAAAGGTGGGGGGGGGAACGTACAAGTGGCATTCTCTCTATAACTCAGTCACATGTTGTTTGTTTTTCTCAGACTCATGGGAAGTCATCTAAAAACTGCTTCCACCCTCACCCACCCCCAGTGTTTTTCTTATTCCCCATCACTCTTCCATGCTGTCCTGCTTCCTTTTCCAGCATCCATTCTGAGAGGATTCAAAAATATGCTCGGAAGCCTTTCAAGTGGCAGTTTGGACCACATGCTCCAAGCCATATTTTTCTAATAATGATGGCAAGATGCTCTGAGATGTTTTGGGTGCAGTTCTCAGATGTTACAGAGGAGCTTTAGCTTCTGTCTGCAGCGCTAAGAAAGTACAAATATCCAAACGCTTTCTGCGTGCCATCTAGAGGCGCCCAGATGTGCTCCAGATTCCCTTGGGCAACCCGATGCTGTACAGATGTGCTGCTCCAGGGCACATGTGTGCATGGTCCTCTGTGCCCATCAGTGGTCCTCTTCAGCCTGCAATAACCTTCCTCTTTGGGGACTATTAGTGTCAAGGACGAAGAACTGTGATTATAAAACAAAACACAAAACACCCTGGCAGCAGTATTTAAGACCTGATTTCTTGGCTGACCATCTACACAGACACAGCCTCGCAGACCTTAGAGCACCAACTTCTCCTTGCTGTCAGGAAGCACAGTGCCCAGCTCCTTTCTGGACAATGATAGCCATTTCAGCAACAGCTGGCTGGTGACAAGAGTGTAGATGTGGCCTGATGGGAGCAAGGACTGAGAATTTAGCCTGACTGTCACCAGGAGTTAAGCAAATGATCACACAAGCCCAAGCATATCATCAGCAATCCCAGATATGAAATTCTAGCTTAAGATGGGGTTCGGCACATCAGAACCAAATAGTGTCCTTACAAGTCACTGTTTGATGCTACAGAAGCCAGGGTTTGAAGCAGAAAATGATCAGATCTTAGCTTCTCTCATCACCCCCTGAAGACTCCTTTCAATGAAATAATTGATACTTCTCTCTTCAATCTCTCCAGAGTACTTTTTGGTTTTTGGCCTCACCATATGCAATGTGGGATCTTAGTTCCCCAACCAGGGATTGAACCTGTGCCCCTGCACTGGAAACGTAGAGGCCTAACCCTGGAACACCAGGAAAGTCCTGCCCAAAGCCCTTTTAAAACCTCTCAGCCATAATATCCATTGCAGGCATGGTATTGTAACAGAATTTGTATGTATTCTATTTCATCCAAAGTTTGAATTTCTTAAAACCTGCCCTCTCTGTCTCGGTCAGCATCCCTCATGACCAGCACAGCACCTGGTTTAAGGCAGGTACTCCAGAGAGATTTACAGGAAAGACAAAGAAGCTCCTGATGTTACTGGAAAAGGGAACCTGAAACATCCTCTGTCATTTCTAAGGCAATGTCACATACAGAAAGAAAGCCCAGAAGAGAGAAAGCTGGGAAACGACATGACAACACAGAGAAAACTGCAGTGGGATGAGAACCAGACGACTCAGGGACCCCACTTCTGGTCCATCCACATGACTACAGGATGTGAAACTGAAGTCCTTCATCCTGTGTAGCCATCAGAAGACCCACGACATTCACAAGTGAATCTACGTGGCTTAGTGAGCCTAGACAACACTATCTTTAAAAAATAACACATCCTACAAAGAGGTGCCAACTATTAGGTATAAAATAAAATATGAGGATATATTATACAATACAGGGAATAAGCAAATATTTCTTAATAACAGTAAATGGACCTTTAAAAATTGTGAATCACTATACTGTACACCTATAATTTATGATATTGTACAGCAACTCTATTTCAATAAAAACAAATACCTTATCCTACACATAAGCACCTGCATCTTCAGTCATAGACTTGGCTTCTGGTTCTGTACCACAACAGCTTTTAAAACCCAACATATGTGCTTTCCATGACCTCTATGTTTTAGGATGAAGTAAAACGATAGCTAAAGAGAGCTTTTATTTTATTTATTCACTTTTGGTGGCATGGCTTGTGGAATCTTAGTTACCAGAGATCGAACCCAGGTTCACAGCAGTGAAAGTCTTAACCAGTGGACTGCCAGGGAATTCTCTAAAGAGAGCTTTTCAATGTTTTGTGTTACCTAGAATAAAATGACTAAGTAGTGTTAAAGGTTAGCAATAAAATTATAAGGATATAATTTTCCTCCTAAGCAAATCCACAATATAATTTACTTTTTAAATGTTACAGTTAAATTTGACATGTAGGATATGGCTATTTAACATCTGTATTAATAAGGAAGAAGAAATCAAGAACAAGCTTATCCAGTTTACCTCTGATGATGATATCAACGTAAAGTAAAGGGATCAGTTCGGTCATTCATCATTCTTATGGCTGCTGGCTAGGATTTGTACTTTTCTCATCAGATTGACATTACTTTCTTTTAACTGAATACCAAAAAGAGGAAGGCAATTGTACTGGACTGAAGCGTGTCTCCTCTCAAATTCAGATCCACAGGGAACTTCAGAATGTGACCTCAGTTGCAAACAGAATCAATGCAGATATAATTAGATTAGGTCATGATAAATTAAGGCCGTCCCGAAACCTAAACGGCATCCTTCTCAGAAGGCCAGTGGTCACAGAGAGACACAACACACAGACAGAGAGAGAGACAGGGCCACGTGAAGATGGAGATTGAACTGACGTGTCTACAAGTGCAAGGACAGCCAGCACCCACCAGCAGCTAAAAGAAGCAAGCAGGGAAGGAGTCTTCTCTAGAGCCTTCAGAGGAAGCATGGCCCTGTCCACATTTTGATTTCAGACTTCTGGCCTCCAGAACTCTTGGAGAGTAAGTTTCTGTTGCTTTAAGCCACCTGTGTGTGTGCTGTGCACAGCTGCTCAGTCGTGTCCAGCTCTTCGTGACCCTATGGACTGTAGTCAAACAGGTTCTTCTGTCCATGATTTTTCCAGGAAAGAACACTGGAGTGGGTTGTCATTGCCTCCTCCAGGGGATCTTCCTGATCCAGGGATCGAACCCACATCTTCTTCATTGGCAGGTGGATTCTTTACCACTGCGCCACCTGGAAAGCCCCTTTAATCCACCTAATTCATGGTAATTTGTTATGGCAGTCTGAGAAAACTACTCAGAAAGGTCTCTATCATTTCCTCTGTTAATTGTAAAGAGATTAAAAATACCAATACACATGTTGCTGGTGAAAAGGTAAGTTGATTTGGCCTTTCTGAACATGTATCAAAGTCTCAAAATGTAAATATTCTTTGATTCGGGAATTCTACTTTAAGAAATTTATACAAATAACCAGATATAGAAACAAAACATTAGCTGCAAGGATAACCACCACAGCACTGTTATTCATAATAGTAAAAAAGAAAACTAAATAATTAACTCTAAGCAACAATAAAGGACTAAAAATACAAATTTTGGTGCAACCCACCAATGAAATAGCTGGAAGGAATGACAAAACAGAGTAGTCATCAATCAAGAGATAATGTGCAATGTACAGAAATCCTAAACAGTAGCAAAATAGATCTAGGTGGCACAGAAAGTCAACTTGTGTCAGAACAAGGATGGAATAGTGGTGTTCACAACCACTAACATGAACAATCTAATCAATAGCGAACATTTCAGAGCTCCAGTTCTAAGCATTTAATCATACTCCTCTAAAAGTAAAGGTTTACATATGCTAAACCCATGGTGATATCATGTCATTGTTTGGCAAAACTAATAAAAAAAATATATAAATAAAATAAAATAAAATAAAAATAAAAGTAAAGGTTTATTTCTATTCTCCATTGTTAAAAAGCAATCATGAAAAACTGAAAAAACTAATAAAATGATACGTGGGGAAAATTAAATATGGTTGGTAATCTAATACGCATCACCAAACATATAAACTATCACTGAGAACACCCACTTCATACTCCAATGGCTTAATGGCAAGTAAGACCTGATGACACAAGTGAGAATATTCTTACCAAAATTTTACAGTCCTGTAGTAAATTAGCAAGAAAAACGAATAGTCTTTTTCCCTCCCTGCTGATTACTAACAACAGAATGAACCACTTCTTCTCTTGGATTATAAGAACCAATAGTCTAAAATCAACCTACCTTTGAAGTCTTTTCAAAAGCTATAATACCTTATCGGCTTATGTCTTGATAGATTCGGCTATATATCCTATAATGAAGATTTAAACAAATGTGAAACGTGTGTACAGACATACACACAATTTCATGTCTTGCAAATCTATTGAGAAAATAAAATATACATTCACATTTGTAAGTAATATAACCAAGAAGCTCATAGATACAGAGATCAGATTGGTTGCTGCCAGAGGCAGAGAGTGGTGGGGATGGGAGAAATGGGTAAGCTTTTTCCATTGTCTTTTTTTCTAAAATTTAAATATTTTTTCATTTTAAAGAAGAAATATTATGAAATAAATATATAAAGATCATCAACAGGTCAAGGGAGAAAAGTTGTATATAGTAAAAACAAAAGATGATGAAAAGATATTTGATAAAATTCAACCCTTATTCTTGATTTTTTTTAAAAAGTATCAAACTCAAACTAGAAACGTATTTCTTTCATATGATAAAAAAATCATAATACTACTAAAGTAACAGCCAATATGGTTATCAACACTATTCATCTCAATTATCTGGGAAGTTGAAAGCAGTTCAATGTGATATAAAACAGAAATCAAGTATACAGCAACCGAAAAGGAAACAAAAATATTACTATTGGCACATAGTATTATAGTCTAACCTAGAAAGTCAAGATGTTGCAGAAAAACTATTAGACCAAATAAGACATTTAGCTTAAGCATACAATTGAAAATAAATATCCAGAAGTCAACAGCTTTCCTATTTACCAGCAATTACCAGAGAATAGAAAGAAATAATATTTTATTGAACACATATTAACTTCCAGAAATGGTGTTAAGCCCTTACTGTTTAATAACTCACTGAATTTTGAGTAGAAGCCATTATGACTAACATTTTATAGGTTAGAAAGCCAATACTCACAAGTATTACATATCCTGCCCAAAGTCACATGATAGCAAATGACAGAGCCCATATGAGACCAGGCCAAGTAATAAAAAGGTCTCATGTTCACTCCATCCCATCTCTGCTTCCCAATTAAACTGAAGGGCTGTGAAACTTCTGAAAACTGTAAAGCACAAAAGAACTTAAAGAATCTTTCATTCAATTAAAGCAAATTATTTAAGGATGTCAAAAAATAAGTAAGAAATAAACTGAAGGGCACACACCTAATTCAAGCAAAAATACTAAAAATAAACAGAGCAGGAAATGCAGGAATTCCCTGGTGGTCCAACGGTTAGGACTTCATGGCCTCACTGCCAAGGGACTGGGTTTAATGCCTGTTAAGAGAAATAAAATCCTACAAGTCTACAGGATGGCTAGAAAGAAAAAGAAAAAAGAAAGAAATGCAACTCTTTAAGCAGCTTCAGCTTCATGCAACAAATTCTGATAAATTCTCTTTTCATTTTTTTTCTAATTTTCTTTGCTATGGCTTCTTAAGATACACTCATCATTTGAAAGTGGATATTTAATTTCCAAATACATGGGGTTTTTTAAGTATCTTTGATATTAACTTCTCATTCAGATATTAATTTCTCACTTAAATGCTTTCTTCTCTGCAATCCCCCCCTTTTTTTTTCAGTCTTCTAACTTTATTGAGGCTTTCAATGGCCAAGTCAAAGGTTTCTCCTGGTAAATGTCACATCGCACTTGAAAATATGTGGGTTATTTTCAAATATCTTATGATATTGATTTCTAATAATTTCACAATGATAAAAGAACAGACTCTGTATAATTTCAATAGCTTTAGATTATGAAATTTTTGCACCTTGTTTTATGTCCCTGGATATGTTCCAGTGTCTCCTAGTTTATAGTCTACAGGAACTTGAAGAGAATTCATATCCTACAGTTGGTGTGAAAATTGTATAATCTTAATTATGTTGAATTTGTTCATGGTGTTTTTCAGGTCTACTATAACCTACTTTTCTGTATATCCATTCTATTAATTTTCAAGAGTTTGATATTAAAATTCCAACTAAATATTTTGATTTATGTATGTAAAATATATAGTGGAACTATTTTTAACTTTGTTCTGTATTTTCCAAGTCTCCTATAAATGTGTTACCGTGTTTGTTTTTTAAAACAAAAAATTTAAATATTTTAAAAAGAAAAAAAAACGAATGCATGCAATTCCTGTGAGGATGCTAAAAAATAAAAAACTTTCTGATAATTCCCAAGAAGACCTTTTTGAACAGAGACGCACCATATTTCACAAGAGGTAAATTATACTTTATAAAAAATGTCAATTACCCTGCCAAATAATAAATAGATTTAATGTAATTCCAATCACAATCTACAAAGAAAATATTACTTTTGTTGATGTGCTTTCCTTGGCAGGAGATGAAATTTAATAACATGATTCTAAAGTTCCTCTAGAAGCAAAAGAAGTGAGTATCCAGCCAAGAAATTTTAATAAGGGGCATTAAACAGTCCTATAAGATGCTAGTAATTGTCATTTTCAAGCTTGGGTCCATATAGTTTTTTGTTCCAACAACCAATTTCTTAATAGAATCCTACAGACATGTTTGGTGGCCCCTTACTTTTAAGAAAGACAAAGAAAATACAAAAGAACCCACAAAACCTAACAACAGACAAGTAAAGACTCAAGAAAATATGCCACAATTTAAAACAGCTAATGTGTTCAAGTGATAAAATGATGTTTGACATTTATTCTTTGATCATCAAACTTTACAGAATATTTATCATTAAAAGTAAAAGAAAATTTAACAAAAAGAACAACAAGAAGATGGATGGACAAATGTTAAAAAACTAATTGAAAAAATTATCTTAAAAAAAGAAACTTCTTTAAAAGATGGCAGACATTCAGAATGTTTAATGTGGAAAAGTAAGACTCAGGAAGAAATCAACAGCTGTATTAAAATAGGAAAAGACTATAGATCAACTATAATAACATTTAAAAAAAAGGAAGGGATGCCAATACAAATTCTGCATTCCCTGACATCTCTCCACAGAACCACACCACCTCATGCTTCCGTCTGCCTTAGAGGCATCTCTTCCACCAGGCTTTCCCCTTATTGTCATCACCTTCAGCTGGCTTCTTTGCAGTCTACCAGTTTGCACAGAATTCTCTGACACTGTGCCCTCCAGGGGTGTGTAAACCAGCCTATAGGACTGAGCAGAGCGCTGTCTCTTGCTTCTAGCTCCTTGAGGACCCTGGTTTGGTCAAGCTGGGTCTCGCTCGGCACAGGAGTCAGGCCCCAGACACACTGTTGACTCAGAGATTGGAAACCTCATGGCAAGTTTAAAGTTTCAAAAGAAGAAGGGCCAGACAGATCAAAAAGGTGATGATTTTTTGACTCAGCTCCAGGTTTTTTAAATATTATGTTTCTAAATAAAGTAAATGGATACTCTAGAGAAATAGCTCAAGGAAGGTCACGGAGCAGAGCAACTACTGGAGACTTGATAAATCAAATAAACAATGAGGCCAGCACAGGAAAGCAGAGAGCGTGCTCCAGACCCTCTTGCCTTTTTGTTTTTCCATTAAGGAGCTGTTCTTATAAACAATGAGCCCATTCAAAAGGGCTTTTTAAAAATCCCTGGAGGAAGCTTCTATCTCCTAAACTGAAAAGCTGCCCACCCCCATCCTGGCCGCTGAGCACTCGCCTCCCAGAGCTCCATCCTGCCTTCATTTGGATGGAAACAGCTTTGATCAGAAGCTCCAAGGAAAGAAAAAAAAAAAAACTCCTGACTCCAATTACTCAGGAATTCTACTGGTAGCAAAAGGTAAGCAGAAAACCTTCTCCAAGGATGAATCCGCTCTCCGTGGGACCTTTTCTCCTGTGTGGAACAGGCAAAAGAAGATGTTTGGCTTTGTTTTTGAAACAGAAGTTCTGAAACTTTTATGTGGAATTACCTGAACATCTTTGTTCACCAAAGGCCCAGTTTCTGAATACAGAAATGTGTTTCCATGGCTGGACACTCCCATTTATTTTAATGTGCAATTTTTAAAAATGTTTATTTATTATTTATTTATTATTAGTTATTACTACTTGTAGTAGTAATTTCCATGGATTCTGAGAGATAAACTCAATAGTCAGCACATAAACCATTTCATCTTATTTCTGTTTCTTTTTTAAATCTTTTAATTATGAAACATTCCAAATGTACAGAAAAGGACTAAAAACTATGCGTAGTTATTCATGTTACCTACAACTCAGATGTAAGCAATGCTAACAGGTTCTCATATTTGCATCAGATAATTTTAAGGAAATAAACCAGAGATAGCCAAAGTATCCCCTCCTCTGACACTGGAAGACTTATTCTTTTCCCTCCCTCTCCAGCTTCCCAGGTGGCACTAGTGATAAAGAACCTGCCATAAAAGACTAGGGTTCGATCCCTGGGTTGGGAAGATCTCCTGGAGGAGGGCATGACAACCCACTCCAATATTCTTGCCTGGAGAATCCCATGGACAGAGGAGCCTGGTGGGCTACAATCCCTAGGGTTGCAGTGTCTGACACAACTGAAGTGACTTAGCATGCACACACCAGAAATGCAAACACAGCAAATTACTTCAGTCTTTCCTACAGATATTTTTTACTTTTTTGCTCATGACAGTAATATCGATTTCTATCTTTTCAAAATGCATAAAGGACAGTTCCTTGCCCTACTCTCAGCCAGCAGCAATTCTGTACAGCAAATCACTATGAGAAAAGCCCTCCATCTGACACCCAATCTATTTGCTCCAATAATGATCAACCTCATCATAGGCATATTCTAGCCTGCACAACATCAAACTTAGGACAGAATTAAGAAAAGGAAACAAGACTCATAAATATTTACAATTAGAATGGATAGGCCCCAACTGCATGGTTTACATTCTCGGAACATCTACCACGTCCTCATTTAGCAAAGCGTGTTTGGAAAGGCTTCTTCCTCTATCTGGGCGTCATGCACTTCTGTCCCTTGGGGTTCACACTTACATTCCATTTTTTCTTGTTCTGCTTCTCTGAGCTCATGACTTCGCAATGAGCATCAACATTTCCAAACCAAGCCTCCTTTCTAAGGCGCCAAACACTTGGATGGCCTCAAACTTAACCTGGTAAATTGAGGCTGTCATAGTCTCCAAATCTGTTCCTACTCTTGTCTCAGTGAATAGTACCACCATGTACCCAAGAAACCCAAACTAGAGCACTGGGTAACATCCTTGACCCTCCCTGCTTCATCCCCACAGTCCTACTAAACTCTACCGAGCCCAACTAATATGCTTCTGATCCACTCCACTTCTCTTAACCCCATCGCCACCAATCCGGTCTAAGCCACCACCAGTTTGTACGTGAGTTCATGCAGTAGAGCCCAATAAGTGTTCCTGTTTTCTATGCTGCCTCCCCAACCTACTGGATACAGTAAGTCCCCTACATACGAATAAGTTCCATTCCAAGAGCACATTCATAAATCCAATTTGTTCATAAGTCCAACAGTGTTAGCCTAGGTACCCAACTAACAATAGACTGTATAGTACTGCAGTATAGTAAGTCTCCAATACTTATCTCACAAATAATACCTAAAACACAAACACGAAAAGTAAAGAAAAGATCTTTTAATCTTACAGTATGCTACCTTGAGAAGTACTCCAGACACATGAACTTCTGTGACTGGACGTGTGAACACACATCAGCATCTTTGAACGTTCACAGCTTGAAGGTTCACCTGAAGGGAACTTGCTGCCCAAGATAGTGACGGTGACAGGATTCCAACATTACCAATTCTATCTTCCACGCTTAAATCCTTTCTTCTCTGCCCTCAAGATAAAGTCCCTACAAGACTCCTAGACCTCCATCACCAGGACTTATTTATTTACTCTGTTTATCAGTATTCACCACCTCGCAGCCCCTTCCTCCGTTCCACTAAGGTTACTTCAGCTTTTGGAATACATAGGAATCCCTTTCACCGCAGAGAATTCTCACCAACTACCCCCTTTGTCAGGAACATAACTTCCCTCTGTACCTTCCTCCTCAATCGTTCTTATTTTGCTCTTGCCATTCTTTTAAAGTTTTACAGGTTTCAACTTAAATGTGTCTTCTATTAGGAAGTCTTCCCTGATGCCCAACCCCAGTCCCAACAGTGCCAGTACCCTGCTGTCTGCGTTATCAAAACAACTATCACAATTAACTAGTACACAAACTAGGCATTTCCTGAGGGCAGAAACCACTTCTGTTTAATTCACTCCACAGTACTTAGCACAGTGTTTGGGACACAGGAGATTTCTGAAAAATATTTCCTGAACAAATTAATGGATGGATGCATGCATGCATGTATTAGTAGTCATTCAATAAATCTGGTTTGTAGTCTTTCTCCTCCAGGACACAGGAGCCAAGTCAACAGACATACTATGTCATTTACCATGTATCTTGGCTCTAGCTAGAATGATGTAATTGAATTTATTTCCATTTTGATCGCTTTTCAAACATGATTTTGTTGCCAGGTTGTCCAGGTGGAATGTCTCTAGTAAGCCAAACAAAGTTAAACACAAAAATTAATGGTTTGAAAAACAAAAACAGCCTCCCAGCCTCGCTAATGTAAGATAGCACATATAATTAATAAAATAGAATTCCAAATTCCTTCAGAAAACAACGCTGGTTCCATACAATCAGTTAGGATTAAAGATATTTTCCTGGTCCTAAAAAATCAAGGGAAATATTTTTTAAAATGGACCTACATGTAGATGTAGATATGCTATAAATCTGTCTTAGCAAAAAGTAGTAAAGAAACATGACTGTGGGCCAGTGCTTCCAATTTAACTAACAGTTCTCACCAGGGTTAAATAAAGGCTTCAAAAAATGTAGAGGGGAGGACAGACATAGGAAGGGCTAAATATTTTATCTTCTTACAAAGGAGTCTTGATGAACAATTCTTTACAGATGATGTATCTCCCAAGAAAGGCCTTTTAAAAATCTATGTTTAAATGGGACAGCAACAACTAAAAAGTGTATTACACAAAGGCACTAGCCAGTATTTATTTTTAAAAGCATTACAGATTTGATTTACATAAATTTTAAAGAGGTCACCACCTTTGTCATTTTAAGTTACCACAATAATTCCCTCTTAGCTTCAATTAATGAACCTGCTGAAAACTTCTGTTTCCGAAATAAAACTTCCAATTTTTTCTGAAAACCTTGATGAGCTTGTCTTCTAGGTGTTTCATGTCTTATTTGAGATGTTAGAGAATATTGTAGCTTTCTCACCAAGGGAGGAAAAGAAACAGAGTGGGAAAAGGGAAAGAAGAGAAAAGAAGAAAGAAATCGATTTTAATATTGGTTGGCAATGTTTTTTTTGTTTTTGTTTCATGGCACAAACTGAGAAAGAAGCCAGAGACTGATAGTATCCAGCAGAAGGGAATTGAGCATGAAATTGACAATCACACAGGTCCTTGATGGACATCATTCTATTACCCCTGACACTAGCCTCAAAAAGTATTATTATTCTCAGTTTACACATAAGGAGAACTGAGGCCTAGAAAGTACCTTTCCTCGAACTTTCCTAGCCCCTGCCACTAAGGGCAGAGGCTAGACTCACATCCAAGTTTCTCTGTGCATAGAACCCACATTTCCCAGCTACACCTCTCCACCATACACGTCCCTCTTAATGTCATAAAATTTAGTTGACCTTTCCTGGGGTCCCTAAGAAAAATCAAGTCTTCACAACCCATCTGCAGTTATCCAAACATCTATACAGCCAAGTGAATAATTACCCCATTTTAGGCTTTCTCTAATTCACCAGTACCAATCCTTTTGGGCTTCCCTTGTGGCTCAGCTGGTAAAGAATCTACCTGCAATGTGGGAGACCTGGGTTCCATCCCTGGGTTGGAAAGATGCCCTGGAGAAGGGAAAAGCTACTCATTCCAGTATTCTGGCCTGGAGAATTCCAAAGACTGTATAGCCCAACGGGTCGCAGAGTCGGACACAACTGAGAGACTTTCACTTCACTTCAATCCTTTTGGTGTCTGAAAGGTAAGACCAAGTAAAGAAGATTCCCTAGCGGAGTTGAAGCCCTAAAACAATGACCCCTTTCTAGAGAATGCAGGGATCTTGCTTTGGAAGATTCCTTTTTTTCTTTTTTCTTTTTTTATCCTTTGACACTAAGTAACTAAGTACGCATGCACAACTCGCTAGATAACCAGAGTTACTTGCTGGAGAACAGAGATATCTGACCACTGGCCAGCAAGTGAAGCTGTAAGTTCAGACACCAACCAGGCCACTCTTCATTAAATAACTTCAAACCAAAGCATACATCCTGCTACGAGAGCTAGGAGCCCTGCTGAGTATACAGAGAAGAGTGCTGGCTTTTCTCACATCTAGAAGGACCACATCAGTGATCCCATTAGCAAGAGGACAGTTTGCTACTTGTAGACCTGATGGCCTTCTCACTCCTGAAAGTAAACACCTGCCCCCATATTCTGGACTAAAACATTATCTGGCTGGGTATTACAGCACCTGTGACAACCCTTGAGATTCCTCCCATGTTTCTGGAAGGCTCCACATAATCTTCATGAAGCCTATGCTATTATTTCCAGAGAAATTAGTTAAAGATAGAAAACACAGATCAGAACTAGGAGCAGAGTAGAGCAATTTTGGTAACTAGAGGTGTAGTTGTCCAACATACATGGCGCAAACTTGTGCTCAGAAATTAAATAGAACCCATCAAAACCTGAAGATCATCTGCAGGACTGTCTCCTCTAAAAGAAATGAAAATTCTCCTAGATCCCTCAAGCTGTGGTTTAAAGTCATTTTTAAACCCACTCATTCATTCAACACGTATTTACTGAGGCCCCATCCTGTGCTGGCCACTGGTCCAAGCAGAGATACCAACATGGAGAAGACTGAGGAGTTCTTGACTCTCAGATCCTGGTGTGGAGACAGGCAGTAAACATACAAAGTAAGATAACTAACTATATTCACAGAGAAACATTCACTAATTTCACAGAGAAACATTCTTTGAAGAAAAAAAGGAAACGTGATTGGGAGCACTAGGTCAGGGCAGGAAGGGAAGTCAGACCACTGGACGTAAGTGGGCAGACACAGGGCAGGACCAAACTCATGGGGTGGGATTTTTCCCAACTCTGGTACCCATCCCAGGAGCTGCCCTGAGACCTCAGGGCTGGAGTCAATCCCAGAAATCTTAAAGCCAGGGGATGTGGGAGGACTGCATTACTGAACTCACAGGCCAAGACAAGTTTTGTTTGTTCTCCAAATATCCTCTATCTCATCGCATGGCAGTCTGGCAAGACCTGGAACCAAGGCCTTCTAGCCAAATGGCTATGGTGTCTTTAAAGATGATCAAGGCTGCAGAGCTCCCATTGAGGGAGCTCTGATTTAATATCTAAATCCTTAAAAATCAGTATATCCTTCCAGGGTCTAAGTTTCACACATTGAGAGACACAGGGTGGGTATGCACACACACACACACCATATACATAATTAATGCTCCTGCAGAGGAAATGTTAGACCATTATGTTGAGAAGCAATCAGATGAAGAGCAATCCATTGTATCAGAATCACATAACTTCCAATCCTTAAACCTCTTTCAGAAAGTTTCTTTCTTTTTAAACTTAGGAGAAGACTGAGGACAATGTCACTGCCAAATAGAATGACAAAGCATTTTCCCCTCTAAATTTACTATGATGATAGATAACAAATGGCATCTATAAAGCCATCAGTCAATAACCAAAAACAAAAGAATACACTGCAAAGATGAGGAACAGTTAGAAAACGCCAGTGAGACATGCAAGGGGCAGCCGTGCTTTGAAAACATGGTTTGATCTGAATGTCAGATGTGGTTTGAGCTCCTCACCACAAACTTGGGTTACTAACATTTCTAAAATTTCTGAAAATGATTTTCAGGCCACTTGCCTGCTTAGGAGCAGATGAAAAATTTCCATTGTTGATACAGAGACTATTAGGATGAAAGGTAAATAACAGGCCACAGGCAAGATACCTAGTTCTCATAAGTTTACAGAAACCCCATGAAAAGTGCAGTAGAATTCTGGTTTTCCTCAGTACACACCTGCAGAGGTGGGTACACAGCCCTTGCTCCCCTCCATTCAATCTCTGACCCCACCCTGTCTCCCCACAGCCCGCAGACTGGCAGGGCAGGTGAGGTCCCCCATGCTCCTCCTCCTGCTCCATCCCAGTCAGATGTTGCTATAGTCACAGCAATTAACGTGGGTTGGTATGTGTGATGGCTGTCATTCAAAATCAGAACACAGGTGAATAAAAGTCGTGTGTGTGTGTGAGAGAGAGAGAGAGAGAGAGAGAGAGAGCATGTGTGTGTCTATGTGTGTGTATCCCTTCTTTTACCTAAGCCTTGTAACTCAGCAACATGGAGAGGGTTCTGAGGACAGAAGTCACATGACATCAATTTCATCCTGTGACGATGGACTAAGGTGAAGAAGGTGAACTGTAATAAGGCAGAGGTCCCTAGCCTCTGGTATCTAACACCTGATGACCTGATTGGAGCTGATATAATAATAGAAATAAAATGCACAATAAATGTAATGTATTTGAATCATCCCCAAACCATCCCCACCCTCTGGTCTGTGGAAAAATTGTCTTCCATGAAACTGATCCCTGGTGCCAAAACGATTAGGGACTGCTGGAAGGAATAAATGCAGTGGCCTATTCTTTAGCCAAAAAATGAATACTCAACTCATCTGCAGTCCAGTGTGGCAGAACTATGACTCAGAAGCAGATGGGAAGGAATACTTCCTTGGGATGTTGTCCCATGTCATGCTCAGCTGTGGAGTAGGCCTGCCTGGACCCAGCTCCAATCTCAGGAACGAGGGTGGCATCGCTCAGCCATACTGGGTGCTTTCGTACTGAGATGTACAACCAGATAATGGGGACAGAGAGTGAACACTCAAAGCCACCCCAGAGGCGCTTGGGTCTTCTTACTCAGGTATTTGCAAGAATCTGTGGGAAAAGAATTAGCACTGACTTGTATGGATTCAGAGGCCAGAATCAATTATCCTTTCCACATCACACCACCTAAGTGCTTCCAAAGGCAACAGGGAGCAGACATGGCTGAAGTGACAGGAGGGGGGCCTTTGCCCCACACAAAGAAGAATATTCTAATAATGAGAACTGTCTGAAAATGGAATGGGCGGCCCTGGGAAGGCTTTGTCCCTCCTGAAGAGTGATGGTGGCAGAACTCCTGGGCTCTTACAAATAGATCTGCACAAGGAAGGGTAGCCTCCAAAATCTGTGTGTCTTCCCCACCTCTAGGAGGCGATGGTCCACAGAGATTCCTCCTCCCTGGGAGAGGGGGATGTCTGTGTTCTAGAACTCTTGGTTAGGAAAATTATCCCCCTGAAAACTGCTACACTGTTGGTGGAAATGTAGACTGGCATAGCCACTGTGGAACATGGTATGGAGGTTCCTTAAACACCAAAAAACAGAGCTACCATATGATTCAGCAATCCCACTCTTGAGCAGATATTCAGAAAAGATGAAAACTCTAATTTGAAAAGATACATGCACACCAATGTTCAGAGCAGCACTGTTTACAACAGCCAAGACATGAAAGCAACTTAAGTGTCCATCAACAGATGAAAGGATAAAGAAGACATGCAACATATAAACCATGGAATATTTCTCAGCCATTAAAAAGAATGAAATATCAAAACCACAATGAGGTACCACTTTACACCAGTCAGAATGGCTGCAATCCAAAAGTCTGCAAGCAATAAATGCTGGAGAGGATGGGGAGAAAAGGGACCCTCTTACACTGTTGGTGGGAATGCAAACAAGTACAGCCACTATGGAGAACAGTGTGGAGATTCCTTAAAAAACTGCAAATAGACCTGCCATACGACCCAGCAATCCCACTGCTGGGCATATACACGGAGGAAACCAGAATTGAAAGAGCCACGTGTACCCCAATGTTCATCGCTGCATTGTTTACAATAGCCAGGACATGGAAGCAACCTAGATGCCCATCAACTGATGAATGGATAAGAAAGCTGTGGTACATATACACAATGGAATATTACTCAGCATTAAAAAAAAATTCATTTGAATCAGTTCTACTCAGGTGGATGGAACTGGAGCCTATTATCCAGAGTGAAGTAAGCCAGAAGGAAAAACAACAATACAGTATACTAACGCATATATATGGAATTTAGAAAGCTGGTAACGAGAACCCTGCATGCGAGACAGCAAAAGAAACGCAGATGTATAGAACAGACACGTGGACTCTGTGGAAGAGGGCAAGGGTGGGATGATATGGGAGAATGGCATTCAAACATGTTAATTATCGTATGTGAAATCAATCGCCAGCCCAGGGTTGATGCTCGGGGCTGGTGCACCAAGATGACCCAGGGGGAGGGAATCGGGAGGGAGGAGGGAGGGGGGTTCTGGAGGGGGAGCATATGTATACCCATGGCGGTTTCATGTCAATGTATGGCAAAACCAACACAATAAAGTAAAGAAAATTTAAAAAAATAAATAAATAAACTAAAATTTACAACTATGTAAAAAAATAAATAAATAAATAAATCCACAAACTGTAACAATGTGTAAAAAAAAAAAAGAATGAAATAATGCCATTTGTAGTACCACAGATAGACCTAAAGATTATCATACTATGTTAAGCAAGCCAGAGAGAGAAACAAATACCTTATGATATGTGGAATCTAAAAAAATGATAAAACTAAACTTATTTACAAAACAAAGAGACTCACAAACACACACACACACACACACACACACACACACACACACACACTTATAGATACCAAAAAGGTTGGTGGGGGGAGGTATAAATTAGGAATTTGAGATTAATATATATATATTAACATATATAACATATAACACACTATATAAAATAGACAAACAAGATCCTATAACATAGCACAGGGAACTAGATCCAATATCTTGTAATAACCTGTAATGGAAAAGCATCTGAAAAAGAATGTGTATGTACATCTACATATAACTGAATTACTTTGCTATAAACCTGAAATACTGTAAATTATACTTCATTAAAAAAGGGTTTCAAAAAAAATCTTAAAAAAGAAAATATCCCTCTGATAAGCACCAGAAAGGAAGAGGTAGTATTCACAGAAGCCTTTTAATGCTGGGGGCATAAGTGGTAATGAATTTAAGACATGCAGCCATGTTAATTCAAAGTATCACTCCAATGACTCATTTTCAAGTTCTGAAGCATCTTCTCAGTGGTGTGTTTGCTCCCCATTTCATCCTGATTGATTGGGCGCTGACCCTTCATCTGACTTGGAGGAGGAGGAAGACACTTGGCCTGGGCAGTGGCTCTAAGGGACATCTGGGCATGTCCAGGTAAGGGAGGCAGCTGCCACACAGGCCACAACCTAGGTAGCATTCATGCAGGTTCACCCTAGCCCCCGGCAAAGCCCAGGTCTGTCCTGCAGATAGGTTATCATTTCAGCATCCTCCTGCCTCTGCAGAGAGGACCTCATAGGAGGCAGGGAGCAAAGTGGATCAGAAAACTTCTCTAATTCTCTTAATATTAACTATGTCCCAAGCAGCTTTGCTCCCAAAGATTTTTTTTTTTTTTAATTTTCTTTACTTTATTGTGTTGGTTTTGCCATACATTGACATGGATCTGCCATGGGTATACATATGCTCCCCCTCCAGAATTTTTAAGTCAGCTTTCCACTAACCCTACCCTTTCACCTGCAAAACTGATGAAAATCATTAGCCAGTTTAAAAGCATTAGTTGCATTCATTTTTAAAAAAAAATCTGTCTCCTTAAAGGACAGGTGGTGTATTAAAAAACAATGCTGACACAGCCGGCAAGAACTGTTTTCTTGTGTTTGAAGGAATGCTTCTCACACTGGATGCTGGTCTGACCATTCAGGTTGTGAAAGGATGTCTAGGTTTCTTCTAACTTTCTCATAACTTCTTGGGAACTGTGGCCTAACGAAACAGAAGAAGTGCCTTCAGGCCAGACTTTTCAAGGAAAAAAAAATAATTGGTATTCATATCTGGATTGGTTCAAGATGAGTCTGTCTGAAGACACAAGGAAATAGTAAAACACATGAACCTTTTCCAGGAAGATGGAACGGGCCTCTAGAATGTCTACACATTCTAAGATTCGAAAGACAAGATAATGAGCACCTTAGTATTAACTAATATTAATGAAAAAAATAGTAAGCATGTGAAGAATGGGGCGACGGAGGATGAGATGGTTGGATGACATCACTGCCTCAATGGACATGAGTTTGAGTGAATCTGGGAGATACTGACGGACAGGGAAGCCTAATGTGCTGTAGTCCATGGGGTCGCAGATTCGGGCATGACTGAGCAACTGAACAACAACAAAAACTTGCTAGGCAATTGCCAGACTCAGTCAGTGAGGGAGATGTTGTTGCCACAGCTGTGAAACTGCTGAAGTTCTTCATTCTAAAGCCCAGAGTTTAGCCACCAGCAATGACACGATAGGGCTGCCTTCTACTGAGTGTTTTCCGTGCCTTTTAAAGTATTTTCAGATACTGCCATTTGTATTTCAAAGTAGTCCTTATTTCAGTTTGTTGTGTTGAAATGAAATCATATGTTTCAGTTTTCCATCCAAAGGCAAAACAAAACAAAACAGGTTTTAGAGAGAAAAAACATGTATGCTGTGTGCTGATTCAAAAACAGAAAAAAAAAAAAAAATGCTCAGTGGCACCTATGCAACATATATATCTGGAAATACTTTATACATGTGTATATATACAGTGAGAACTTCATAGTATTTGGCAACTGAACTTTACCCAACAGAAAATGATCATTTCTCACATATAATAGCAGTTGCCAATTTTAGATTTTTTAGATTTTATTTTTATTTTTACTGAAGTACAGTTGAATTACAATTTATTTTTATTTTATTTTTTGGCTGCAGCATGCCAGATCTTAGTTCCCTGACTAGGGATCCAACCCATGCTCCCTGCAGTGGAAGCATAGAGACTTAACCACTGGGCCACCATGGAAGTCCTGCCAATTCTTGACCTTTGATTCAAGACACAAAAATATAATACTACACCACTTCCTCAGTTCTCACTCTCTGCCCCGCTACTCTGAGTGTCAGGATGCCAAGATTCATGAAAGCGTGAGCCCAGGGCAGGCCTGCCAGGAGAACTTGGAAAAACCAATCTCCCAGCCTGATTCCTTGTTTGTAATATGGGTGTTTAGCACCCAGGCTGTGACTTGGTGAATGGAATCACATCTCAGCAGAAGTGAGGGGAATTCCTCTGAAAGATTTGACATAAATTCTCAGCCACTGAAGCAGTGGGGAAGCAAAGGGTATAGGTTGGGAGCGCATCAACCAGAATGGTTCTTTCTTAAGCTCCTGCCCTCCTTCCCCAGACATCCAAGCTGTCCACAAGAGCTCTTTATTTGGTTTAATAAGATGGTCATGCTTTCTGAATTCAAAAACACTGAACCTATTTCAGTTCAAGGGAAAAAAGCTGCCTTAATGCTCGCCCTCATGCTCCTCTGAAGTTATTTTTCAGGAAGCAACTGCTAGGACTATACACGTATATCTGTTACCACATCGAAATTTCCAACGCTGTCACTCTAGCATCATTGATGAAAGAAAGAAAGAAGCAGAAACCATGAAATCCACCTAGTTGGTCATGCAAGCATACCGGGCAGGTCTTACCATAGGGCAAGGGATGCCTGGGTGCTGAGGGTCTTCATGGGGCTTTGAGGGGCATCACCTATACTTCAGACAATTCAGGCTTCCTCCCTCCAGACACCGTACACACTGATCTTCTCCACTTACCTAATAGTGGTTTCTCCTATGAAAATAATCTTTCTTTTTTCTTTTTAATTGAAGTATAGTTGATTTACAATGTTGTGTTAGTTTCAGGTGTATAGCAAACTGATTTCATTAAACATACATATCTATTCTTTTTCAGATTTTCTTTATTGCTTATAAAAAAATACTGAGTAGATCTCCTTCTGCTATACAGTAGGTTCTTGCTGCTTATGCATTTTATACATAGCAATGTGTATATGTTAGTCCCAAACTCCTAATTTATCCCTCCCCACTTCTCTTTTTGGTAACCACAAGTTTATTTTCTACATCTGTGGGGCTATTTCTGTTTTGTAAATAAGTCTGAAAATAATCTGCTTTATAGAAGGGGCAGCTGGCAGAGGAAAATGCTATTTTGTGTCCCTGGTCTGGTCCTTGGCCATATTCTGTTGCACCAACCTGCCTCTTCACCATCATTTAGACACTTCCAACTACCTGATGTTCAGGGTCCCTGATTTTCTTCTCTAGCTGCCAAGATAGCCCTCCTCCACTCAGCTTAGTCAACACTCCCTGACTGTTCTCTCCTGCCCGGCTCCAAGCCTTTAAGCAACATCAACTGCGAATGAGGAGGAAAATGAGTGAGTGTGTGCATATGTGAGTGTGTGTGTGTAAAACTCAGTTCCAAGTATTCCTCCAGCATCTTTCCAGGCTGAGACAAATTCAACTCCTAACCACTTACTTTAAGAAATGCTAAGCAATACATGAACAAATTTTTTTTTAAAAAAGGTATTTTAACATGTTTTCCATTAAAAAAAAATATAAAAATCCCTATAGAAGAATAAAGTAGTAGTAGGACAAGATGCACGCTAGAAAAGTAATGCTCAAAATTCTGAAGACAGGCTTCAGCAATACGTGAACCGTGAACTTCCAGAAGTTAAAACTGGTTTTAGGAAGGGCAGAGGAACCAGAGATTAAATTTACAACATCCACTAGATCATCAAAAAAGCAGGAGAATTCCAGAAAAACATCTATTTCTGCTTTTTGATTATGCCAAAGCCTTTGACTGTGTGGATCACAATAAACTGCGGAAAATTCTTCAAGAGATGGGAATACCAGACCACCTGACCTGCCTCCTGAAAACCTGTGTGCAGGTCAGGAAGCAACAATTAGAACTGGACATGGAACAACAGACTGGTTCCAAATAGGAAAAGGAGTATGTCAAGGCTGTATATCGTCACCCTGCTTATTTAACTTATATGCAGAATACATCATGAGAAACGCTGGGCTGGAGGAAGCACAGGCTGGAATCAAGATTGCCAGGAGAAATACCAATAACTTCAGATATACAGATAACACCACCCTTGTGACAGAAAGTAAAGAAGAACTAAAGAGCTTCTTGATGAAAGTGAAAGAGGAGAGTGAAAAAGTTAACTTAAAGCTCAACATTCAAAAAAAAGCTCAACATTCAGAAAACTAACATCATGGCATCTGGTCCCATCACTTCATGGCAAATAGATGGGAAAACAGGGTCAGACTTTATTTTGGGGGGCTCCAAAATCACTGCAGATGGTGACTGCAGCAATGAAATTAAAGGACACTTACTCCTTGGAAGAAAAGCTATGATCAACCTAGACAGCATATTAAAAAGCAGAGACATTACTTTGCCAACAAAGGTCCATCTAGTCAAGGCTATGGTTTTTCTAGTAGTCATGTATGGATGTGAGAGTTGGACTATAAAGAATGCGGAGGGCCAAAGAATTGATGATTTTGAACTGTGGTATTGGAGAAGACTGTTGAGAGTCCCTTGGGCTGCAAGAAGATCCAACCCCATCCTAAAGGAGATCAGTCCTGGGTGTTCATTGGAAGGACTGATGTTGAAGCTGAAACTCCAATACTTTGGCCACGTGATGCAAAGAGCTGACTCATTTGAAAAGACCCTGATGTTGGGAAAGATTGAGGGCAGGAGTAAAAAGGGTCGACAGAGGATGAGATGGTTTGATTGTATCACCGATTCAATGGACATAAGTTTGGGTAGGCTTCTGGAGTTGGTGATGGACAGGGAGGCCTGGCATGCTGCAGTTCATAGGGTCACAAAGAGTCGGATACAACTGAGCGACTGAACTGATTTGAGGACAAGACAATTGGATGGCATCACTCACTAAATGGACATGAGTTTGAGCAAGCGCTGGGAAATGGTGAAGGACAGGGAAGCCTGGCGTGCTGCAGTCCATGGGGTTGCAATTGGACACGACTGAGTGACTGAACAACAACATAGAAAAATATGAGATCAGAGATATATATAGAAAAATACACAAGTGAAAAGGAACCTGTGTTTCTTAAAAAACAAAAGTTAATACTTAAAACTTACAGTAAATCAGATTACAACAAGATTTCAAAGACAGAGGATTGGCCTTTCTTTGGTTAATGTTTTCCTCAAAATTTGACCTCACCTGAAATTCACAGGATCACACACACACACACATACACACACACACACACACACACACACACAAAGCATCCCTTCTCCTGTTTATAAAACCATGCAAGATAGCAATTCTACTAAAAGAAAGCAATTTATGTCAGGACAGTGGAGTCAGTATTGATTTGACTCATTTTATGTCAATGATCAACTAGGCAGAATTGGTTAGTATCCCTATGAATGAAGGCAAGGTTACAAGTCTCATCTCTGCAAGGGTTAGTTTATAAATGTCCTCTCACGGTGGGAAAAAAAAGAAAAAAAGACTGAAGTTTGGGAACCTTCCTGACCCATACTTGTATCACCAGGTGGATGGGGTGAGAGAACAGATGAGAAGCACACACCCAACCTTCTCTGTGTCTTCCAGGCCTCTGGGCTGCCAATCTCTTAAGCCTGGGTCAGCCACCTGTTCCCTCCGTTCTGCTAGAAGCTCTGCGAATGGATGGGGTTTGTGGACGTGGTGACAAAACGACCCTGCCTGACCACAGCTGGCCCCGACAGGACTGGGCAGCCCTCCTCATATGTCCTCAGCACTTTCTCCCATCCCTCACAAGAGATCTGCCTTTCTTACAACTGCCCCCACTACTCTGTCACCCTTTACTGAGAAAACAAGGGAAAGTGGGAGTAACATCTCTTTTAATTTTCCTCCTTGCCTCCCTCTAGTTTTTAATCCAGATTCTACCCAGGAGCAACCCCGCCATCCTGCTTCCCATCTTTCCCAGATGAAAGGCTCCCTTTCCATCTCTTCCTCCACAGCAGAGAGGCACAGCCTGAATGTACACTGGCATCACCCCAGAAGCTTTAACGACCAACGCCAAGGTCCGAGCTGCAGGTCTCAATGTCCGAACTGCAGGCGGGCTTGAGAAGCACTTTGCCCAGGGGACCTACCCAACCCCATCCATCATCATCACCACCCCTACACCTCCGTGCTCTCTTCCTTCAGTGCCCTCTACCTACAATCAGACTCACGTCCCCCATCGTAAAAGCACATTTCCTTAACCCCACCTGCATGTCCAGCTCCAGTGCTGTTTCTCTCCTTTCCTTCCTTTAAACAGTGACCTGCATGCAGTACCCCTCCTCTGGCTCCTACAAACCTGCGCTGACACCCACTGCATCTGACCCTCCAGCCCTTGCTCCGGACAACTGCACCCATTTCAAGTTGCAGTTGCCAGCGTCTATGCTGTCTTCTCTAGCTCTCAATCCTCCTAGCCTCTCTGACACATTGGAAACGGCACCTCCCCCCACGCCCCACACCATCACCCTCCTTCCTAAAAAAAGTCAGCCTCTTTGGTCCTTGTCTTCTATCTCAATACTTTCCCCAACCCATGCTCCTGCTGAGTCTCAGCTCCAAACACGGTCTTTTTCTCCAGCCCATTCACTCATTCCCATTGTCTTTACTATCAACCTACCTCTGAGATGAGCCTGGAATCTTTATCTTGGGTCCTCACCTTTCTCTGGAGCTTTGGGTATTCAGTTCAAATAAGTACTGAAACTGAAACTTTTAAAACCAGATTACTGGGGCTTCCCTGGTGATTCAATGGTTAAGACTTCACCTTCAATGGTTAAGACTGTCATTAAGATGACAATGCAGGGGTGCAGGGTTCGACTCCTAGCCAGGGAGCTAAGATCACACATGCCTCACAGCCAAAGAAACCAAATAAATGTAAAACAGAAGCAATATTGCAACAAATTCAATAAAGACTTTAAAATGGTCCACATCAAAAAAATATTTTTTAAATAAATAAGTAAAACCAAATTACTTCCTCTCACCCCACGCTGCTCTTTCTTTAAGTCCCACTCATTTCTCTGTCCACAGTCTTATGTGTCCTTGCCTTCCTCTGCATGGTGTCCTTTGTCCTCCACTCCCCTAAGTCACTGCTGCCTCCTAATGCCCAGGATGCTTCCACTCTCCCCACTGCCAGCCATCCTTCCTACTGCGGCTAAACATATATCTTTAAGCAGATAACACCCTATTATTCCCCTCTTCATACTCACCTTAAGGATGAAGCCCAAACTCCATAGCTGTGCATTCATGGGTCTCCACCGTAATATGGACTCCATATGCCCCTTCAGTAGCATTTTCATTCATCAGCCTCTCTATCCCCAACCCATACCCATCCAATAAGCACCCTACAGTGATCGCAGTCAATTTCCCAAATCACCAAGAACATCCCACTCCCAAGTCTTAGCTTATGTCTGGAACGTGTTTCTTCTTGTTTTACCCTCCAGCCCCCTGTCCGGGTCCTGTCCACTCCTGCCTTAACCAATTACCTTTAAAAGAACTAACTCAAGTATTATATCTTTGAGGATACTCTCTTTTATCATTTATATTGTACCTAATCAGTGTATAGTAAATTGGTTGCTCCTTCACTTACAAGTATCTTGAGAGTAGAACCCATATTCTATTCATCTGCAGACTCAAACACAGTGTCTGGTACTTAGCACAGCCTCAAGAATGTTGATGACAGGCAGCACATCAGTAAAAAAAAAAAAAAAAAAATCTTACACTTGTAATTGCCTGGACTTGGGTGCAAAGCAAACTTGGGAAAATTAGATGGTCCAGGATTTTCTGTATTTTCTTTCCCTTGATTCTGTCCCCAACTTCTTCCTGAGCTTTGTTCCATATGAGTATGCTTAAGGGGGGAAATAAAAGGTTCTTATTAGACAGAAATCCCCGGGGCAGGGTCTAGACAAGAAAAGTTCTATTGTATGCAAGATTTCCCGAGACACTCCTGTGGGAAAAGGAGGAAGTTAGAATTTCTCTGTGGGCTGGCAGATTTTCTGTGCTTATTGGCATGACTCTGGTGAATGTGTATATCCCCAGACAAAACGCCAACAAAATGCTGGAAGAATTGAAATTTGGAGAATCAATAAGAGTCATGTCTCTAAATTATTTCCAAAAGCTTTAGGCAACAGGTTGTGGGCATGCTTTCAAGTGTCTGAAGGCTTACGAAGCTACTGGAATTACACCTTCCATGGCAACACTTCCTATCTTCAAAGACATGAATATTCTTGCCCCTCAGCACCCTTAAAGGTGTTTGTGATTTGTCTCTTTTTATGAGTTCTGTCTACTACACATGCATCAAAAGCATCAAGTCACACACAAGATTGAGGCCGGACCCCTCACAGACCTCTCCTTCAACTTGGCCACAACCAGCATCTTCTTAAATCCTGCAATCCCTAGTCATGAGTTAAGGACTTCCTGGTAGCTTAGTTGGTAAAGAATCTGCCTGCAATGTAGGACCCCTGAGTTTGATCCCTGGGCTGGGAAGACACCATGGAGAAAGAAATGGCAACCCACTCCAGTATGGAAAATCCCACAGACAGAGGAGCCTAGCATGCTACAGTCCATGGGGTCACAAGAGTCGGACACAACTTACCAACTAAAGTAATGAGTTAACCAAGGTTACTCCAAGATCATAATGAGAGTACCATAATTCCTTTGGACTTTTCCATTGAATCAGTCTTTTCTTAACAACACACAAATAACAAAGACCCTCAACCACTCTTAATCCTTGACCCTGGCATTGATTGATTTCAGTACAAAAAGCCACCACGAAACAGATACCATTCTCAAGGCATGGATGGAGAGGGTGGCTACTGGCACTTGATAAAAAAACCTTGCCTGATGCCAAGAAGCTGGAGCATCAGATCTGTCCTGAGCAAATATAAGAGGTATTTACATTAAGCCATTCAAGACAGATGAAACAAAAGTAAACCTAAATTGCTTCCAGAACATGTTAAAGTATAAAAGGTGAAAATAAAGCAAACACCTGTTAGGGCTTGCCAACTGTTATTTCCTACGTATTTTCTTATAAGTGACAGATTAAAAAAAATACTTCTGAAGATGAATGCAGAATGTGGGCGCCAAAGAGTGTACATTTATGTGCACTTTGATGTACGTCTGGGAAAAGAGTAACCTTGTGAAAATGAAGCAGAAAAACAACCAAGGCTGCTTCTTATAGCCAATATAATTACAGAAATGCCTGGAGAAGGTAGCTGAATATAATTCAAATAAAATCCCAAAGGGGAATCTTTTCATTATGACATATATCAGAGAATAACATAAGTTACATCACGATATTCACCACCCAGATGTAACACATGTTAATATTTTGTCAAATTTGCTTAAAACTTTTTCTCTTGTAAGAAGTAAGATGCTACACATACAGCTGAACCTCCCCTCATCTTACTCCCTTTCCACTCTTCCCAGAGGCAACCACTCCTGCTGAAATTAATTGCATCCATTCATGTTTTTTTGACTTCTGCTACATACACATGAATTTATAAACAATGTAATTCCAAAAAGGTGTTCTTAAAACTCATCTAGAAGAAAAAAGGTTGAAAATGAGCCAAGAAGCATTTGAAAAGGAAGAACAGTAAAAGATAATAGCACTTTCAAATAAAATACATTACAGGTCATGACATCTGAAACAGTGTGGTACTGGCTAAAGAACAGACAGGTCAACCATAAAAGAGTTCAGAATAAGAAGCTATAAAATATTATAAGGTAATGTCAGATACAAGAATCATTCCTAATCCATGATAAAAAAAAACTATTTAATAATTATTTACCCTCAAAGAACTACAAATTTTAAAAAAGAGATTCCAACAGACATGACAGATTCTTCACAAAAGAGGATATTCCAATGACCAATAAGTATCTAAAAAGATGCTTAGTCATCTGGACCAAATGAAAACCACAACTGAGGGACTTCTCTGGCAGTCCAGGAGGTAAGATTTCATGCTTCCAATGCAAGAGGTACAGATTTAATCTCTGTTTGGGAAGCTAAGAGCCCACAAGCCATGTGGTAAGGCCAAGAAAAAAAAATAAAACACATCACAATCGAATACTACAAGCCAACAGAATGGCTAAAAGGAAAATAGAGAAAATACCTAGAGCTGGCAACAATAAAGAAGGAGCAAATTTGTACAACCACTTGGGAAAACGATTGGTCAGCATCTATTAAAGCTAACTTTGCGCATCCCTGGGCTTCCCAGGTGGTACTAATAGTAAAGAACCTGCCTGCCAATATAGGAGACATAAGAGACACAGGTTCGATCCCTGGATTGGGAAGAACTCCTGGAGAAGAGTATGGCAACCCACTCCAGTATTCTTGCCTGAAGAACCCTATGGATAGAAGAGCCTGGAGGACTACCATCGCAAAAAGTCAGACACAACTGAAGTGACTTAGCACACATATGCAGCCCTAGGATGTAGCAATTTCATCCTTAGGTATCTAACCAACAGAAATGTGCACACAGGTCCAGCAAGTCAGGTAACTATCAGTCAACACTCCTTAGAGCCAAACGCTGGGAATCATCCAGATGCGTGCTCATCAGCTGTAGAAGGGATAAAGAGAGCCAACCCTTGGGGTGAGAGAAGTAACTGACCAGGACGTGAGAGGCCCTTTCCAGGCGCTAGTGATGTTTTTCCTTGATCTGTGTGCTGTTGACATGATCTGTTCACTTAGGGAAAAATCATCAAAGCTGCTCACTTAACGCACTGTTCTCTCTCTCTATTACACTTTGATGAAAACAGTTTAAAAACAAGAGATGGTGTTTTCTCTGATCACATTTTCTTCAAAAAGACTTCATTCGTACTGACCTACTTCACTCTGTATAAATAGGTTCTATGTTCATCGATCTCATTAGAACTGATTCAAATGCATTCCTTTTTATAGCTGAGTAATATTCCAAAAGTAATTACTCTCCAGTTAAAAATTAAATTTAAAAAATAAATATTCCACTCATATTAAGTGTTTCTGAAAGTGAGCACTCACAAATGGCAGATGGAAACAGAAGTTACTATGTTTAATTTGATAAGAGGTATTCAAAGCACACAGACTTTTTAAGGGTTTTCATCACATCCTTATTTACAAGTGGAAGAAAAAAGAACATAAATGACCCCGGATAGAGGAGTGGTTGGATAAATTACATCACCATTAAAATCAGGTTAGAGGAAGACAGCATAGGACATGGAAAAATGCCCCTGGCACATGGTTACCTGAATATGTAGTACGTGATATAGAAAATGGAGAGGAAAAAAACTGAAAATACGCTGAAATGTTAATCAAGGTAATCTCTTGGTGGAGAGATTCCCAGACACACCCATGTTGTTCTTTACTTCCCAATGAACAGGTATTCCTTTTATAAAACTAAACTCAGGAACTTTCCGAGTGATCCAGTGGTTAAGACTCTGCACTTCCACTGCAGAGAATGCAGGTTTGATCCCTGCTTGGGGAACTAGCTTGGCCAAAGAAAAAAACAAACACACAAAACTAAACACAGAGAAAAAGTTTGAGAGGAAAGCGGAGAATAATAGGGGTAGTTCTAAGGTCTTGGATTATGGTGAGCACGCCCTTCATTCTTCATACTCTTTTATGTTTCATTTTCAGTGAAATGTTTTGGAAAATGTCTTTTGCTTTTTTCTCTTAATGGATACATGGCTCATGTGATCTTAGTTCCCTGACCAGGGACTGAGCCCAGGCCCTCAGCAGTCAGAACACAGAGTACTAACCACTGGACTGCCAGGGAACTGTCCCCCAAAATGCATTATTTTAATAGTTATCATAAAAGGAACCATCTCATCTTCCTTGGAGGTTGCAGCATCTCCTCAAGGCATCCTGTGAAGGGTGGTGTCTTCTGGCTTTGACTCGGCACCCCCTCCCTGGGCTGCATCTGAACAGCTTCCCCCTATAAATCCCATTCTCAAAGAATAAGGACAAATATAGGTTACTTGAGAGATGCAGTATTTAAGAGCCTAGTAATCAAAGTTTATTGTACTCTTGGTTTTGTTTCTTTTGTTTCCCACTCCAAAAGGTTTAAAGCAACTAAACTAGCATCGAAGAAATTTGCAAAAGCTCTCAGCGAGGCCATGATAAAATATAACTACATTTCAAACCAGATGCCAAACAGAGAACCAGGCAGAGTCCTCTCTGTGGTTGTCTGGGAGGTTTGAAAAGAGGAGTGTGGTCTGGGAGGAGTTAGTCCCACACGAGAGTCAAATGTTCCTTCCAGCCATGCCCAAGTCCTCCCAGAAGCCTCTCAGGAAGACCAAGGCAAGAAATCAGTTGGTAATGAATAATACCAGGTCTAAAGGCAGAACATACACATCTCAGATTTCACAGGACCCACTGCTTTATGGCAACTACCTATAACTATCAGCAATTCAGTCAAAATGGGGCAAAAATCTCCCTCCATGTGCACCTGAAACGGATCTCTGATCGATGACCCTCCAAAATCCCTGGTGTTATTTTTACTGTGTGACTGCACATTTTGGCCTAAACAGAAATCTTTGGTGACTTTTAACCCAAGATGGACACAAATTTAATCTATACAGATTAATTTAAAGAGAATACTGGATTTCCCTTATTCAACTTAGATTACGTTAACTCATTCCTTTCAAGCTCCTCTCATCTACCTGACATGTTTCCTGTCATTTTTATTCTCCTATTAATAAATTCTTAGGGAGTCTTAGGTGAATGTCACAGAGACAGAGTTCCTAAAGAGAAACTCTTTAAATCATACACTGAAGTTCCTTGTTTAAAATGATAAAGCAATGTGGAAGAAGTCTTTTGACTTCCTAATGGGAGGCCTCTATAAAGTAAGCCAGGTCACAAGTGTGGTTATAGCATCACATTTTATATGAGAAAGATATATATTCTTTTTCATCATCCCTCATCGCTGAGAGGCTCTCTTCTCATAGGCCATCATTCCTTCAAAGAGCAGTTCTGATCATTTAATCAATATTTCCCTTGAAGACAGTTAAGAGTTCAACACCTACCTGCAGACCAGAGGCTCTGGAAAATCCTAGATCATGAGTCTCTAACAAAAGGGTCAAGACTAACACCCACATAGCATTGCATAATGTAATTTCAGGAGGTTGGCCCATTTTCTGAAACATAAACCTCAAGGGTTCCTGGATTCCCAATGAAATCCTCATGCTGTAAAAGATACTTCGTTCCTCTTGGATGCTATGTTGGTGTTGAGAGATTAGCCATCACACACAGTGGTACTTATTCCCGACTGCATGGGGTCTTGGGACCCTGACACCACCTTCATGAGAAAGATTTTCTACAAAAACTGAACCCTCAAGGAGCTACTGTATAGCCCAGAGAATTTTATTCATTATCTTTTAATAACCTTTAATTGAAAAGAAATCTGAAACATTATATTTATACATACATATATATATACTGATATATAGATATAATTGAATCACTTTGCTATATATCTGAAACACAATATTGTAAATTAACTATATTTCAATTAGAAAATTTTTAATTCAACTTTTTTTAAGCACATATAATCTATCAACTGTATCTAAAAAGAAAACCAGCTCCCCCAATTAAAACAAGGTACTAAATTATATTAGCACTTATATGTAAGATTTATACTTACATCATTAGTATACTCATGTATTATGAAGTTTCTGTATTGAAACACTGACTTTCTCCACACTGTCCTCCTACTTCTCACCCCACCCACCCCAACAGTGTGAAAATCATTGATCTAACCTAAACCAGAAACAGAACGGTATTTTGTAGCCTCGTCCCAGTTGATATAACCATTTCTTTCTTTAAGTAAGAAATGGGTTTTTTCGTCTCATCAACTCATTCTCCATCCTGTACTCGGTGAAAAAGTAATAAGCAAAAGGCACATCTTTTAAACTAAATTCTAAATTATATAGTCTTTTTCTTCAAAAAAAAAAAAGACTTTTAATAAGCAAAAGGCATATCTTTTTAACTAAATTATATAATCCTTTTTCTTAAAAAAAAAAACTCAAAAAGACTTTTGAAGTCTTTTCTTCAAAGGAAAACGATGAGAGATTTGCAAACCACCTTCTTATCCCTCTTTTTCCTTGTCATATGTTGTTGTTGGAAAGAGAATTAAGGTAGAGATGCTTTTCAGATTAGCCAGATGAAGACGGAGCAACAGGTACACACAAGACCTGTGTCAGGCTTCAGTCTAAAAAACACAAATCAAACCACACAGGAGACCACCTCATGCTACACCAACACTAGTTAGAGCAAGAATAAACATTAGTAAAAATTTAAAAATAAAGGCAAAATTAAAATTTTCCTGCTACAAAACTGCACACTGCCACTTTCATATCACCCAACCTTTTAAATCTTTGATTCTCCAATATTCAACCAACATATGTGTGTGTGTATATTTATAAACATTTTTTTTCCAAGTCACCCCATTTTGGGGATCAAAACTGATGGATGAAAATATTCTCAATTTGTGTGAAACTGATCAAAGAAAATGCTTTCAATTGATGTGAAAAAGTTTCCCATTAAGAAGGTAGCTATTTTTCTCAACCATGATTCCTTTTAATTGCGGAAAAGAGCCCAAAGGCTTTGTCAAGGGGCACATGTTTTCTATAAATCAAAACATAAATAAATGTGAGCTTATTTCACTAGGCATACATATGGTTTTTGCTAAGCAAACTCTATTTATAAAACATTGTTAGCCTCCACCGGAACTGCTGTCAACATTTATAGGAAAGAAACTTTTCTACTGCTCTGAATCTTGCCAGGATTTGAAAACAAGCCCAGAAACATTAGTTTTTTTTAAGACAGATTTGATTTAAACATAATATGAAATGGACCACTGTGTGTTTTCTAGTTTCTGAATGCTTGGAAGAAATCTTCAGCTGAATATTAGATTTCTGTTTTACCAAAAAATGTTTACATTGCCTGAAGTCCCATTATTTTAAGCCATTGTTTGATTCTTTCTAGAAGTTTTTTGGTTATAGGCAAGAGTCTAGGTTTATTTTTCTTACAGCCAATAGAACAAAAAAATATTCTGTTTAAGAGGAGTCTTTGACATCCACTAAAGCTTAGTATTCATAATCGCCTCACCATCCTTTCCCAAAGGCTCATTTGCATGATCATGTCTCTTTAGATACTTACCCTAGACTATAAACACATTTCTCAGTCCTACTCAAAAAGCAGTTCTCAAAATGAACTGTTCAATGAAAGGAATTAGCTATAAGCAAGCATGAGGCAATAGTCCTTGACAACTAAAAGAAAACCGTAGAAGGTTAACAGTCACTTTAATAAGAATTCACCTTCTCCATTTTCCATTCAACTTTTCTTCTTGGGCTGCAGAGCCTTCCAACACAGCATTTCTTCCAATGATTTTGCAGTCAATCCCTACTCTAGGCGGATCTAAGCCAAGCTACAGTACAGGCAAGAGCAGTTCCACAATGAGATCTCTCAGGATCTCTAATTTCTCTTTCTGAATTTCTTTCAAGTGGCATCCTCCCCAGTTGTAAGATTTGTCACGTCTTGACACGAAATGCATTTGTTTTCATTGTTGAATGACAGGAGGAAAATGTTAGACAGTTCCATACAAATAACTAAAAGGACTTTTAAAAATCCCAAAATTCCTAAGGTAATAAAACATTTAAATACATTTAATGTTGACCTAATACGTAATCACCTTTATATGCTTAAACTGCTTTGGAAACAATGGAACTGTTTTCACTCTCAAATACTGTCCCAGTTTGAATTCCCAGATACTTACCACAATTAATATAGAGAGATCTTTATTTCTCTACAGTATACTTAGAGAGGAAGGTTACTTATAAAAGGCAGCCATGGTTCCAATAAACTTTAAAAACAGACATAGAAAGATAGATCCAGAAGAAAAATACAATGTTTTCTATATCATTCATTTCTGTAATCTTGCAGAAATAAAGAGCTAGCTACCCTAATGTTAGACACTAATGAATTGGAATTGATAAGGAAAGGCAGAAACCTCCAGAACTGCTCCTAATCAATCACCAGAGATCAGTGACATCATTAGAGCCTTTGATCACAGCTCCTCTTTCAAGCTCAGATGGGACTGGATTGATCCTTGCTGGCTCTGAGAATGGAGAAACACCTAGGAATACAATTCACCGTGAAACATGAGAGTCATCAGTGTCTCTTCCCCTCCTTGGAGAAGAACAAGAGGGCACATTCCAAGGCAGCCCAGCACCAAACAATAGAGCAGCCTCGTTAAATCCAAACCTAATTCCCATCTTACTAGGATTCCCAGCACGCTTTAAGAGTGAGACAATGAGCTACTTTCCTAGTCTGGTCTTTCTTACCCAGTAAACCTACCCAGGGTAAGCACCAAATCCCTTCACCCTATCCGAGGGTTGTGGGGAGGATCTGGGGATTTCCTGCCTCCTCCTCGCAATTTTCCCCCTTACAAAACACTTAATTCTAATTCAGAACTGCCCTTTCTACTTCTGAATCTCACTTCACAGGTCTTTACTAAAAATGCTGGTGACTTGGTCCAAAAGATAAGTCTTCGACTATGACGCTGGCTTCTATAATTTCAAAATACTTGGACAGCAATCACTCAGAATGTGTTGATCTGAAATGGTCACTTGGAGAAGGAAAACTTTTCATCAACCTTTATGACTTCAGTGACATTGTTGTTTGTTTTTTCCCCCCCTCCTTATTGGTAATCCGAATCTAATTGAGCTTCGGGAACACTGTGGGGGGAAACGTAGTTTATTATCTCCCTCATCAGGTGATCAATGATTTCATTAATAAGACAGATAACAAAACTGTCATATCATCGACACTGTTATGAAAGATGATCCCAGCTTCCCGCTCCATTTTCCGAGGTCCGGGGTTCTCTGTGGCAGCTCTGAGTCCATTCAATATTTTCCACAGACAGAGAAAAGTGAAAATCCATTTTGAAACCAATTTCAATTAGGATCCAGAAGCTGTTATCACAGGTGTCGCAGAATGGGCCCGTAAGTGGAAATGTCGCCTATCCATTCTGAAATGAAACCTTATCAGGGGCTACAAAGATGGCTGGGGACAGCCTATCTGTAAATTACTTTTCGTTCTGTGTTAACTCAACCTTAGTCCTGTCATATGGAATTCTTTCCATCCACTAGTAATAATCTAATGACTAACTAGACACAGCACCCAAATGGCTTTCAGCCGGACAGGGCTGTCCCCTGAAACATGGGTACAAATGCAAAAAAAAAAAAAAAAAACCCACACTCAGGGCCAGTGGGCCAGCAAAGGGCTACTAGGCAGGCTTTAAATGATAGAACTAAAAGTTTATTATGGGAAATAAAAGAAGTTCCGTCTCCACCCATTGCATTCCTGGTGATTTTTCAATTGCAAACTCCAAGGCTCTGTGATTTCATTAATGCTGCACCCAAGTCGGGAGGCTTTTCTCTCACATCTTTCAGGCTCCTTTTAGCAAATTATCCCATGACGGCGGATTTATTCAGTCAAAGACCTCGGACTTTGAGAGGCAACAAAAGAACCAAGAGACTTTCTGGTCCACCTGCCTGGCGGATGATGAAGCAGGGAAAAGTCTCCCCCAGAGAAACCAATCAAGCCATTGTATGGCACAGTCAGACCTTTTCAACTGTCAAGCCAGAGAGCAGGGGAAGAGATGAAAGAACGCAGGACGAAGCTACCATTTACGGAACCATGTGGGAATGGTCTCCTAAGATTTAATAATTGGGATGGAACTCAACTTTCTACAACTAAAGGGAGGGAAAAAAAGAAAGAGACCAAGAAGAGGAAAGAGTCAAAGAAAGGGGAAAAAAAGAGTGAGAAAAGAAAAAAAAAACCAGCAGCCTAAGTCAGAGTAGGAATAACTTGTATAGAAAAATTTCTCCTACCTGAGATGAAGTTCTATCTGTAAAAGTAAAGGGGGAAAGAATGATGTTACCAAAAAAAGAAAGAAAGAAGACTTAACAAAGCCTTGGATATTTTTCTTCTGTGTTAGAGCGGCATTAAATGTTCTGATTCTAACCCTCTCCTGCAATTCATTGATGGTAGGAAAACAACAACAAAAAAAGCCCTCATTAATATGACTGCCTTGTAGTTTTAAGTATAAAATGGTATTTTCAACTGGCCTAAAAGAAAACAATATGTTGACTGGGACACTCAAAAAAGACAGGCAGAGACACAAGATGATATGTTTTGGGGAGTTTTAGAACATTTCAGTTCTACTACTAATTTAATATGAAATATTTAGACAAAAAGGAAAAAACTAACACAATTTAAAAAACTCATGGATTAAAAAAAAAAAATCATAATACCAAGCAACTCACACAGTTCTAATGCTTTTTCTTATCAGTTACTCATAAGGTAATTATTACTACACTGAGTTTAAAAGCAAGTATCTGTCCAAATGTGGGGAAGGGGCTGTTTTGCATGTTGATTGTGGTAGAATTTATAGGACTTAATGGATTTGTCAAGACTCACAGAAGTGCACACCCAAAAAAAGTGAGTGGTGCTGTATGTAAAGTTTTAAAAACGGACAGAAATTGTGGATTTGGCAAGATTTCCATGTAAACACAGTAACGGGAAGCTTTTTGCTTTCACCATAAGCCCCCCTCCTTCTCTGCCTGGGACCCTCAGGGTTCCCAATGTTCAGGATGGCATCTTCTGGCATTCCTGGAACAGAGCCCTCCCCTCAAGTAGGGGCTCAAGGCAGTACCGGATGCTCCCACAGAGGGACACTGCCCTCCCACAAGCACCATTTTGACCCTGAGTTTCCACTCTTTGGTTGCTGTTGCTGATTCTGATCAGTTTATTTCTGAAAATGTGAAATACCCACATCACTGGGTCACAAGTAATCAGGGTCACCCAGAAACTTTCCACAAGCAGAACACATAATGCTGTGGCTTCTTTTTACTCCCAAGTCTGGAAAACTGCGGCGAGATTATATTAAGTCTGTTCCTGATTTCTCTGAGCACCTAAGAATTGTCCTTTTGGAGGAGAAGTCCAATAGCCCCACACAAGAGAACGGAGCAGCTCTGCCCTCAGGGAAGCCCATCGGTGCAGAATTACTGATTTTACCCCATAATGTGAAGGCACGTTTATGAATGAGGAATAGCCTCACCAATTTGATTCAGTAAATCCAACTTGTACCAATTTTAAGACCAATGACTTGAGGTACTCTTTCCTGAGCCCAGCTCCTGTCATCTCCTTGTTTGTTAAGCTCCATCCTGATGACCACCACCTGTAAGGATTTTCTGTAAACCAACTCCCTCTGCCTCAATCAAATTAAAGCTTACCCAAACACAGATTATCAACAAATAATATTTTGTTGAAAGGCGTGAGATGAAAAGTGTCAGTGAGTTAAATCCTTCCAGATTTTGTCCTGAAGAGGTATTACTATTACTAATAATAGCTGCCACATTTGGGAACTCACTGTGCCAGCCTCCGAGATGTTAAGCACTTAGCCCAAGATCACACAGCAATAAAGTGGCAGGAATAAACCCTGGCATCCATACCACTGCTGTGCTACACACGCCCCCTGCCCCACAGAGCTGAGGTTCCAGCAGATCTGTGTGCTGTGCAGGCTGGGGCCCTGTAAACCCAAAACACTGAACGGGGATGAGGCGGGGGCAGAGAAAAGACAAACCAGGTGCTACGCTCAAAAAGTTTCATGTATTACAGTGAAGAGGGGAGGGATTGAAAAAAATGGGGCACAGGGAAATGTTAGGGGTGCAACTAGTCTGTAGGATACCATAATGGCAGCTACAGGGCATTATACATTTGTCAAAACCATAGGACACACAGCACAAGGAATGAGCCTTCATGGAAACCATGGACTGTAGTTAATCATCATGTGTCAATATTAGTTCATCGATTGTAACAAATATTATGACACTTATAAAATGTTAATAATAGGGGAAACTGAGGAGACAGGTATATAGGAACTCTTTGTACTTGCTGATCAGTTATTTTTCGGTAAATCTAAAACTTCTCTAAAATATAGTCTATTGATCAAAATAATAATAAATAAAATACTCTCCTCCAATTCAAGCGTTATTAGGTAGTTCCCCCAAAGGACACAAGACGATACGGAGACAGAAAGAGCTGAAGCGCAGAACTGCATTTGAGAAGAAGATAAACATGCACTGATGTTGGGCATAAAGGTCACTCTATGACGGAGCGATATGAAAGAAGAAGAGGAGTCCTTCAATTTGGGTAAATCACAGGTTAGAAACGGAAAAACAGAGTTGTGGCAAGCAGACTGGAGAGGCAGAATGAGCTCAGATTTGGAAGATTATCTCAAAATTAGGCAAAAGGTTTTGAACTTTATTTTTCAAGTAGCTGGGAATCACTGATGGTTCCAGAGTAGGGATATAGCATTAAAAGATTAACTGGGCAGGAGCAACTCCATGAATCAGGGCAGAGTGACTGGAGAGGTTACTTTAATTGTCTACGAATGAGGTAGTGAGGTTTGAAATAGTATTGTGTGGTAGGGTGGCCTGAAGTGACACATGGGTGAATAATTACAGAGGAAAATCTACCAGGACCTCAAAACTGGTAGGACGCGGGAAGCCAGAGGGAGGGAGGGGTCAAAGGTGATGGTGCGGTTTCAAGCCTGGGTGACTGCAGGAAAGGCGATACACTCTGCCAAAATAAGAAGACAGAGGTTGCCAGGTTTAGGAACACATGAGTTCCTGAGAGCGCAAGAGATGTCAGGGCTCTTATGAGAATCAGATTATTCGTCTTGAGTTAGTTGGTTGAAAAACATGAAAGCTCTTTGAACAAACATAAAATTTAATGCAGCACAAACTACTTATAAATGGGTACCACTAACCTGAAAGGAAACAATTTACCCCTAAAAAGGAACCAAGAAAGCAGATGCACTGTATGTTGTTTCTAATATTAAGCCTTTATATAAAATCAGTGTTAGTTTTCAAAGTTAAAGAAATTAAAATAAATTTTCTCAAAATTATCTTTCCCATTTTCTAGCTTAAGAAGGCATTCAGAAGGAAGTTACACAGATTTTTGCGGTGTTTTTTTTTTAAATCCATCCTTCCTTAAGATGTGTAAACTTGGTTACTTTGAGGATTTGTGAAGCATCTTGAACTATTTTTCAGACAGAGTTCAGCAAATTTAAAATTACTTTTGCCAGTCATTTTTCCATTAATTTCAAAATCTATGTGTATTTTCAAAAAAACATGATCCTTTTTCTTTTGGATTCATAACATTTAATTCAATCCCATGCTTTGTCCTAATAACGCTGGCTAATGTTTGCTAAGCTCCTACTAAGTACAGGCACTGCCTCGTTTAATCCTGAAGATCCTGTGAAGTGGGTCTAATTAGCATCTCGCTAAACAGATGAGGAAACTGACACTTTGAGAAGTGAATTCACCCACATTCACCAAGCTAGTCCTTGGTGTTGCCAAAACTTAGCTCAAACTTTCAGCCCAAACCCTGGGGTATTCCTATACAACATCCCACAATGTGAAACCACGTTATCTGAAAGTCCTTTCCATCCATCTGTCTGTCCATCTGTCATGTGCCAGGAAATGGGATGTGGCCAAGAAAAAAGGGATTGAACATCTAAAGGAACAGGCTAAAGCTCACAATCTACTGGCTTTTTGGTGTGAACCGTCCACCCGTTTCTGAGCAGGATTAGGTCTATAAACTCTTACCATAAAAAAGGTCAAAGAGACAAGAGATCCCGGTGATGAACAGCTGACAAACTCCAAACTCTCAGCAAAATTCTGAGCTGTCTTATTCCCAGCAAGGAGACCAACAGATATTCCAATTAATACCCATAAGAGTTACTGGACAGTTTGAAAGAAAATCACAAGGCCAGGAAGCAATCAAAAGTTAAAGTTTGAAAAAAAAAAGCATCTCCTACATATTTGCCGACCACAACACTTTCCCCTTAGAAACCTCAAAGAATTTTTTTTTAAGCAGAGGAGAACCAAGCACTTCTTTCTGAAATAATCAAAGGGAACAGGGAACTTCCTCTCCCTTATTAATCTATCAGCTTTGGTTTCACATTGCATCACCATTAAGATAATACTTTCTGCTTTCTATCACTTTAAGGTATGTTCCCAATAACTATCAGATCTGATAAAAGAGCCCCAAGACCAGGACCTACATACGTTTATTATTAGTTACCTTCTTTTTTAAAGCAGAGTAGTAGGTTAATGAGAAATATCAGATTACCTCTTTAAAAAAAAATCATAGACCAAAAATGAGACAAAACACCTCATACTGAAAAGTCAGTGTCTGCAAGTCATGGAAGGAGATTTAACAGGACAACGAGAATGTTTAATACATTGAGACCTCTAGATTAAAAAAAAAAAGTCTGTTATTTACAAAATACTTGTAATGCAGCTTGGAAACTAATGAATTCATTCTAAAAACAAACAAACAAACAAAATAGATCATTTAGGCATTTCATTTAAGGCACTAGCATATTAACAGATATAGAGAATTTTGAGTAAACAAGGGCAACTAATATCTGAGTGCATGCTTTATATGTGAAAGACACCATCCTGGATGCCAAAAATGATCATTTACATGTCAACTGCACTGAACAAATATTCAGAAAACTAAATGTCCTCTCGTCATTTATGTTTAATAGATAACACTAAAGCTTAAAATCAAACTATAGCCCATGAAATATATATTGTGGTTCGTGAATAAGTGTAGTGAATGCTTCATATGTTGATATAGGTTCTTAAATGTTACAAAAATCAATTTGGCTATATTTTATCCACATAAGGTACAAAACGGCTTTTCACTTGTGCTATTTTCAAGTTCAATGTTGAGGCAAATCCTTCCTTAAAATGTTGCTTCAAGTTTTTGAACCATATATTTTGGTTGTGTGTATATGTACGTTTAAACAAACGTGTGACTGTTATTCTAGAAGTAGATACTCAACTGAGAAAAGTAAGAAAACAAACCTGTAAGGACATGCAGAGGAATGTGCGTGGTTTGGCTAGAAGGCTCTACAATCAGGAACAAATTACAGCACATAATGGCTGGAAAAGTTAATTAAGTCAACCCAACACAGCGCCAATAACAAAAAGTTTTTGTTTGTTGTCTTTTACTCTTGAAATTGTGGATGGGAAAGAGAAAATATACAGGTATGTCCATAATATATCTTGGTATGGAACTTATTTTTAATTGCTCATTTACAAATCTCTAAATTTCATAGCTTTGTAAGGAAAGGCTAAGAACCCCCTGGAAACAGCTGGTACTACATTTAGTAGTATCTAAGTAATTTTCATATCCTTTTTGTGAACAGCCTCAGTGAAGGTATCCAACCACTTCTGAAATGTTTCAGAGAAAAGACAGAACTGACAAATAGATGGATGACCATGGCAACGACAGTGTGCCAACCTCTAAAAGCCTACCTCTCACTAACTCTAAAACCCAAATCAAACCCAGACCAAAGCCCCCAGACAAGCTTTGTGACCACAACTGATAGCAAAGGGCAACATGCCACCAGGTAGAAGCTGGCAGAACAAAGAAGCTGGGCCATTCCACTCCTTGAGCCATAAAGAGTCTGAACTACTTAGATGCCTCCTGCAGAGAAATTTATATTAAAAAATCATTACCAATATTAGCTTTGCTTATGTAAAGCCATCACAAGGAAAGAAATTTATTTTCCTTCATTTTACTTTTTCTTGTCTTTAAACTTATTTGCTGGTTTCCCTGGAACCTTCCAGCAGGATTGCCACTGATGTTTGCAAACACCACCTCCATCTCCCTTTATTCGATCAGCTCTTTATGCCATCCCAAAATAAAAGGGAGCAAATCCCTCACAAGAAATAGAACATTGGAAAAAATGGTCAGAGCTCACAGGGTTCTAGGAAGGCTATCATTCAGGCAGGAGCCCTGCAAACCTGACTAATGAGCTTCTGCCCCCAAATAGGATGTCTTACAACCACTTAGAGAGTACTTCGAGAACCCAGCCTGATCAGGGTGGAAAACCCATGGAATTGAGATTCAGTCAGTTCTGTGGTTATCTGGGACTCAAGGACTAACTTGTGCCAACTGTGACTACTCCTTCCCTGGCTATTGTTCCCCAGTGGCTTCCTGGCTGCCAGGGGCTGATTAGGTTAGCACTGTTCCTGGGCACCGCAAGGAAGTTAATGGGGACAACTCATGATCAGAGTAGCTCAAGACAAATGCGGCAGCACCAAAAACCTGCCCAGCATGCATTCTGGTGCCAGAGTGGCCGACTCCGCCGCACCTTCACCAAGGAGAGCTCGCTATGGTTACTCTGCTGAAATTCACAGAAAGGGCAGTGGCTTATGGAGGCTCCACGTGGTGCAGCACCAGCTTCTACCCACTTACATGCCTCCCCTGTTCTCATGCACACACTTACACACAGGCTCACTCATTCACACACACTCACACACACCACTAAAAAATTCCTATTATAATTCCCAAATCACCTACATGGCATAGACTGACTCTATGTCTGAAATAATAGACATGTCTAATTTTTACAAATTTCAGAGAAAAGAAACAAGGGCCATGGATGCTTTTTTAGGGAGAAAATATGCTTTCTATAATTCCACTGGAGGAATAATGCAAAAAGTTGGCTCCATTAAAATAAGCTCTAGTCTTGATTGAAAGACCACCAATCAAGGGAGAAATAGAGACATATTTTCTTATGTATGTAAAGTAAATTCATTATTTTAACTCAGATATAAATAGATCACCCTATAGATCAAGTCAAAATGGGACTCATTAGTCAGTAGGTTTAACACCAGTCCCTCCCTTCGCCCATCTAAGCCGGCTGTGCACACTGCTGACACTGGGGAAGGGAGACAGGTGAGCAACACATAGGCACAGAGAACAAGACCAGACAGTACCACAGATCAGACAGGAAAGTGCAGCTTATTTACTGGATGTCTGTACTTATAGCCTATGGTTCTGGGTTCCAAAGCAGATTCTGCACTCCCATTTCATTGCATGTAAAAAGTTAGAAATCAACCTAGTCAAATCTTTCTTGGAGTAAATAAAGCACAAAACCACAGGGAGGGAGGGAGTAGGTTGGCTCAGCAAATCCAAATTCATTTACCAAGGTAGGCAGTGTCCAGGACTGGGAGAGCGGGCCAGCCCATCCTTCCCCAGGATACATGGCAAAGCATAGCGCAATTCATGAAGGCCAAGGGTGGCTAAGAAATCTATAGAAAGCTAAGGTGCTAATGGTCTTAAGGCAGGGACGAAAAGCGAGGACAGGAAGTAAAGGCTACCATTAATTTATTCAGTCTGTTTTTACCAGAGGTGGGGTCTGGAATTTATTTTCAAGGCTCCATGCTTAAACTGAAATGCCTCTCAGCTCTATGCTTAAAATATTAAAACATATAGCACAGAGAAACAGTGGCTCTCTGTTATTAAGGACATTACCCTGCATCTCAGAAACTAGATAAGGCTCAACCTTCAACCATTACTAAAGGGTCACCAATTAACAGCTTTTAAAATCTTTTAGAGTGGACTCCTTAGGGTTTGGGGGGTTGGCAGGGGACCCTCTCACTAACTTGGACAAGACAGCGCTTGTGTCTTTTCTAATAACTAATCACTAATTATCCTGATGAGTGGAGACTTCCGACGTGAAATGCAAAGTATTTTGAAGTCCTGCCAGACTCATCAAGATGATTTCCAAAACGCCAAAACAGGAACTTCCTATAATAAATAACCTATCACATTTACATCTCAAATTAGAAAATTTGGAAGAAAACATGTAGCTTCACTGCCAAAATAGAGATGCCTAAAGCTTGCCCATCCCAAGTCCCTCCCCTTACCACCTCCATTTACACTCTTCAGCCTCTCAGAGAACAAACACCGGTCCAGGTGCAAATGCTCAATTCACGAGGAATGCCAAGCACAGAACAAGACTGCAGGCCTGACTGCTGGTAGCCCCCGGGGTCGCTCACCATTGGAAGTGGTGCTGGAGGCCACGGCTTTCTCGCTGACATCTGGCCGGGTGGGGCATTTCACTATTGAATTCTCCACTTTCTTTTTCTCAGTGGTCGTGGAGCTCTGGGACTGGGCCTCCATGACGCCTTCTCATTCCTTCAGCTCTGGCAACCAGGAATCCCTGAAAAAAAATCCACAACAGCCCCATCAACCTCAAATAAAATGGAGGGAAAAAGAAATCCCCAAAGCCACTTCACCTGTCACCTGAGGAGCATCAGCCAATTCAAAATCGGCCTAGGCATTAGTCTAGAAAATCAGCCAATGTGAAGTCTGGACGTCCCTTCCCCATAAGTTTACTTACAAAAAGGCCCCAAAGTTCTAGTAACAAGCCAGTTGAATTCTGTCTACATGTGCAAAAGGAGGACAGAGGCACTTGTCCATAGTGTGGGACTTTTCCCCAAATCCTACTGGGCATTTCCTATTAAACGGCCTAAGTATCTCCATTTTCAGCTGTGATTATGGTGAGAAACCCAAGTGTCACATTACTCCTTCAAGCCACATGTCCAAATGTCTCCGACATTTATAAGAAGGTGGCCAATAAGAAAGGGAAGTAGGGCAACTTTCTAAACCAGGGACAGTTTTTAGTTATTAATTAGATGTTTCAAAGAGTGACTGACTAGGCCTTCCCTGCCATCCAGTGGCTGTTTTCACCTTCCAATGCAGGGAGTGTGGGTTTGATCCCTGGTGGAAGCTAAGATACTATATGCCTCTTGGCCAAAAAGCCAAAATAAAAGAGAAACAATGTAACAAATTCAATAAAGAGTTTTAAAATGGGCCACATTAAAAAAAGAAATCTTTTAGAAGAAAAAAAGAGTGACCAACAGTTTCTCTCATCCAACTCTAACTCAAAGCTTTGAATCAGAGGACTCTGATCAATGATTTTGCTTTCCTCACTAAGATATGTGAACTGCAATACACCTCTTAAGCCTAATTCATTCAGGAAAACCATATTCTTAAAGCTTTCTCTAAACAGCAGAACATTTCCATTCATTGAAGTTACACTTTTAAAACGACAAAGGTGACAGAACAACACACTCTGGATCCCACAGGAAAAGGTAAAAGATCATGGACAGCAAAGGCTGGAGCCACTTAAGAAATATTAAAACTCAGCTAAAGGCAGGGCAGTTAACCTGTCTTTCACTGGTGTCATTCATGTGATAATCGCCCTAGCTCATCATTCATCAATTTTCACTCTGTTTGGTTCATGTTCCTTTTTTGCAGTCATGATCTACATCAACAAAGAATACAAGAAAAGATGACAAAGTCCCCTCTCCACCATGTTTCCCTCAAGTTATCTAGATTGTGGGCATTTCTTCCACGGAGTCATCTGCCCATTTTCTATATTGAGCAGATACCACTGTGTTCCATCAAAACAATTAGTGAAATAAACTAGGCAACTCAGTCATGGACTAAAAGTCTTAAAGAAACAGATGGAAGATTCTTAGTCAACCTTAACTCACATTTGCAAGGGAACTAACTAGAAAAGCTGAAGGCCCAGAGGCCTCGTGGCCCTGGAGCAACAGCTCTTCCAGTAATTTCTACATCTTCTCCTTGATTATCCACTGGCATTCACTGAAAAGCATAGTTATTTAAGAACAGCTTTTCTAGAATAAAAAAGACAAAAATACACCCTAGGTTAAATTTACATATCAATTATAAGATCCACTCCAAATTCAGAAACATTACTCAAAGAGCCCAACAGATCACAATAGTGAAGGACTGTAGGCCTTCTTTTCTAAAGGTTGCCATGTGCACAAGTCAATGGGTAGGGCCTGACTGATGTCCACTGGAGTGGTCCAGTGTCTCAGTTTCCTTGTGGCTCAGCCAGTAAAGAAACCGCCTCAATGTGGGAACCCCTGGGTGGGAAGATCCCCTGGAGAACAGATTCTGGCCTGGAGAATTCCAAGGGGGGTCTCAAAGAGTCAGACATAACTGAGTGACGTTCATTTTCAGTTTCCTTCTCTGTCACAAGACAGTGTCACACAGTGGGACTTAACCTTGGGGGTAGTGGGGTGTCCAATCTTCTTTAAGGAGATGTTGAAACTTATGGATCCTCTCCCCCTAGAATACCCATTTTTTTAATAAAAGACATTTCTTTTAATATTTATTTTTATTTATTTATTTGGCTGCACCAGGTCTTAGTTGTGGCATGTGGGATCTAATTCCCTGACAAGGGACTTACTCCTGGCCCCTTGTTTTGGAAGCTCAGAGTCTTAACCACTGGATCACCAAGGAATTCCCCAGAATAGACATAAACACACAAAAAAACTGTCCATTTGATTTTCAAAGGATCACAGGCCCTCCAACCCAGATCAAGAACCCTTGAAAGAGAAATTCTCAACCATCCCTTCTAGCTCTACCAAACCTAGAATAATTCTTTAAATTTTTTGAATGCTCCCTCCAAATTGATTTATACTTGATCTTAGCCAAAAGGCCAAAAAGGGATCTAAATTGATTTAAATATCATATTTAAGCATGCAGTTAGAACCATTCAACCTCATCCACGGCCCTGTTTCTCAGGGTAGTACAAGAGCCATCTAAATCAGCCTTGTTTTGTTTCAGTGAAACATTCAGAGTTGCCAGCCTAACCCCTGACACTTGGAGGTGGCCCCTGAACCTCTATTTCAACCAGCAATGGTGATTATCAAGATCACTGAACTTGCAGACATGTTTTTGTTCACCACTCTGTACTCAATGCTGTAGGTCCTCATTGAAATCTTTGCAGACTGGATGAACTAAAGAATGAAGTGCTGAATTCCAACAGCCCATTCCAACCACCATCCTAATCAACTCTGCATCTGTCTGGAATCTTTGCTGAATGTCTGTCTTCTCCTCTAGACCCTAAACTCCATGAGGACAAGCCCCTGGCTATCTCCCCAGCACCTCATACCTCTAAGAGTGTTTACTATGTAAATACGCAGTCCAACAATGATCCTGTGACTCAATTCATCAGTCTTCAGTTTTAATTGCCATTGAGTTAGCTACATATCGTTTCTTTAGTAGCCAGTGTTTCTTTGTAAACTGGAAAATTATATAAAAACTAAAAACTTTAACAGGAATATTTAATCAATCAAAACACTCCATCTTCAACCATTTTGGATAAAGAGGCACTTATTATAACTGTTTCCCTCGAAACACATGTAGAGTTTTATCAGTGCAATCTGGATGGAGTTTACTGATACCAGACACAGAAATCAGCTAATGGAATAGGAAGGAAAAAAAAATAAAGAAGAGATGGGATTCCTGGTAGGAATTCAGGCTGTCTCTTCCTTAAGATAGGAAACTAATTAATAGCAGTGAGGAGGAGTCACCAAAGCTCCTTGACAAACTTGGTTTTTGTGGAGTTGTTGGTTTTCCCCCAAGCAAAGGACTTCATTTTAACAAAGCAATAAAAACCCTCCAAATACTCATCACCACAGAGAGGCTCCCAAGAAGAGGTAAAGCCCCAGGCACTGATTGAAATCACACTAATTAATGGTCTTGGAGAATACTAATTTCTCCCCCATCCTCCTGTTAAAAACAGATTTTTTTTTAGAAATAGGCCTTTGGTCACTGGAAAGTCTACCCCCTTCTTCTATTTTGACAACTTATTTTTGGATCTCATTAGTTAGTAACTAATTATTTAAAAGTGTGGTTTATGCTTGGAACAGGGCTATAAAAATGGCAACTTGCCAAAGCAGACATCTGCTTCCTGTATATCCCTATAAATTATATCAGCTTCTTTTACTGATAAAAACCCAACTTCATCTCTGTCAGTTACCAAGGAGAAAGTTTTCACATTTGAGACTCTCACACCTCATCAAAACTCTGCCTGAAGAGTTAGTAAGCAGAAAAGAGTCTGCTTCTAGCTGTGGTGGCAATTTTTTCATAGGATACTCAGTCCTCAGTCCTGAGATAAAGCAAAGCATGAGGTACAGAAATGACCAGTAAAAATTCCTGATGGGATCCTAAAACACACACAACTAGGGCAGTAGCCTATAGGACTCCTTTTAAAACTTGGCATTTCTTAAATAATAAAGTAGAATTTATTTAGAACATAACTCTGAAGGAAAAACTTCAGTTCTGCTTCACTTCAAAGATTTTTCTCTGAGGAAAACATACCACTGGTTTTTAGATGTGAATGAAATGCGACTTTTAGACCCAATTCCTTTTCTTATAAAGTCAAACTGTTCTCCTTCAATCCTTTTCACCACTGCAACATTACATACAAGATTTGCTGGCATGCCCCTTGACTCGTTATGCTTAGGAAAAGAAAAAAGAGACAGAAAGAAAAACTATCTGTAGCTAATGTTTTGGGTCCTAGCAGCTTGGGTATATGGGGTGAAAAAGGAACGAAGAAAAACTGCTCTAATAGGCCTGCTAAAGCTTGAAGTTTCATAGGTAAATGCAGGAGTGAAAATGCCTTCTTGAAAACAAACAATCCTGGTTTTTCCCCATTCAACTAACTGTCCCTGATCCTTTTGTAATTTCCCCAGGCCTAAATCCGGGGCAAAATTAATTCCGGGCCCTCTTTTAAACCTAATCCCTCTGTTACTAGCAACCTGCCCAGAGGTAGGTCTTTCCTTTCTAAATTATAAATCTTAACTTGCATCAAAAGAAGACACTGTGTCCTGGAGTCACTGACCATGTGATGCTGCAGCGCACATCTCCACATCTCCACTGGAATAACAGCCAAAGAAAAGCTGCAACATGTACCAATTTGGAGAATGGGGGAGGGGGGCCTGCTTTGGAAATAGCACATCCCCCACCCCACCAAGCCGCAAGGCTGGCCCTCCCTTTACAGTGGCCACTTGCAGATAGTAAGAAACTTTTTTCTTTGCAAAGATGTTGTCATTTTGCATTATATATATATTCTTTTTTTTTTCTTTTTTTTAGTGAGCAGCGGGTTGTGGTCTGTGCCGCCTGGGAGCGCTTGCATTCTGAGCTTCCACGGTGGCTTTCCTTCTGTTCCATGCACGGTTTCAGGGTCCGCGTCCTCCAGCCCCCGCCACCTCCCTATTCGCGGTCTCAGTTCTTGGCAGCCGCGTCCTCGGGGCGCCCGCCTCGCCCTAAGTTCCCTCCCCAGCGCGGTAAGGCCCGGCCGCGCAGCGCTGGCTCCTTGGAATAGGCCGGCTGCACTCTTATCTGCCTTCCAGAAGCGTCGCCCCAGCGAAAGGGCAGATCAGGGTAGGGACGATCAGAACCCCGCAGGGCCTGCGAAGCCAAAGGAGCGGCCCTCCTCATTCTGCATCACCCAGATCACCCGCTCCCGGAGAGGATTCGGAGCACTGGAAAACTCTGCACAACTGTTCCGGCAGTATCCCCAGCAGACAGTGGTCGGCGGCGGCCCTGAGTGCATTCACAGGGCTGTTTCACCGGCTGAATTCGGGGAGATGCAACTTTCTGGGCACTTTGCAATGCAATACCGTGTGTGTCGCTCTACATTAAAGGACTGGGGGACACCTGACATCTTCAAGAAACCGCACTGCCCGGGTGCTTCATATAACCAAACTTCTAACTTGCTTCAGAGGCTCTTAACCCGGTTCCAAATGTGTTCCTTCATCAGCTGCCCTAGACAGATTAGGTGTGTGAGTGGTGAAGGGGCAGACCTATCTCGAGGGCTTTCTGTTTAAGAGCCCTCAGTGGAGTTCCAAACTTCAACCACGAAGCTTTATATAATAAATGTAGAGCATGAAAAATCACCATTCAGCCTTTCCCCTTGCAAATCGCTGCAGTGAACCCTGGGATGCGCACACAAGCAGGATTCTGTGAAAGGGTTAAGTTCTTAAAATGCTACCCAAAAAAAAGGAAGCACCAGTGCTAAAATCAACCTTTGAAATGATGTCTGAACTGTATAAAATGACTTTCTAATCGAAGGTGAAATGAGACAGTAATTCTAAACTAATAAGGCATCCTTTGTGAACAGCAGACTACTTCATCAGTTTCCCTAATCCAGCTGGATTATTTTTCAGTGTCCTGAATTTTTTTTTCTTGATTCATTTAAAGATTTAAAACAAGTTAAAAGCCTGATTAGTGGCAACCTGATCAGTTTCTGATCAGTTACTGCCAAGGCAGGAAGAAGGCATTCTAGGAGACAGGGCGCTTTGAACAGCATGGTGGACTAGGCCTTCAGTGAGAAATTATTCCTTGCAACTCAGGGAGTTCTTGCTGAGGAGAAATAAAGCTTTACTCCAGAGAAAGTATCTTTACTTATATCTGTCCATATGTTTATAAGATGAATGATTTTCCTAATATGCTAATGTTTCAAAAATCCAGAAGGAGCCTGTGTAAGGATTTCTAAAGAGCTTCCAACACATCACTGAAAAGTGACATTTCTCCCACCTGTATTACTAGCTGATTAGCGGCTTCTTCAAGACGCTAGTCTTGGAACAACCATTTAGGTAAAATTTTCTATTAAATAGTTATACCTTCCTGCAGCATTCAAATTCAGTTCCTAAAGAAAATGGCTGCTCTAGGAAGACTTATTTTTAAAAAATTAAAAAGCACAAATGATACCGATTTTAACTTAAGAGCAATTCTGGAAGTGAGAAATAGCGTTAAGTTTCCATGAGCAAAATTTGGGGAGTTTGAAACATGTCAGTGGGTTTCATATAATCATGCATTATAGAAAATCTCTTATAGGGTTATATGGTTGATGCTTCCTGGCACTCAAAATATCTTTCTGAACTTAGATATGCATAACCTCTGTAACACACCAAAATTTCCCAAGATTCCTAAGGCTTCCTCTCCCTTCCCTGTCTATAATGTCCTTCCTGAAAGCTCAACTTCATAAGTTCTTAATAAAATCTTCATGAATTTTTCACTATAATATTTTTAAATGTGCAATTATTTTACGTTTACATGTGATCATATTCCCCCATAATTAGGAAAACCAAAAGCCTTAACTGCAGATAAGAAAGCTCCTCTCTGTTCAAGTCACCAAAAATGGTCTTTGGTAGCCTAGAGGGGTCCCCATATCTGCTACCTATTTTTTTCAGATCTTTCTTTCCCAGTTTCTGAAGCTCCTAATCTCAGATAAGCAGTATCCATGATAGGCCTACCCAAACAGAATTACTTGAAAAGGGAATGGAATTAGTGTAAGGGAAAATAATTGTCTGTCTATGGATTAAGTGAGTTTGGTTTTAGTAGATTAACTACCTCTCAACTCTTTTAACAGCCATATATTTAACTTCAACTATTGAAAATCTTATTTGACATGAAGTCATCATTGCTACTAGCATTAAAATCACAAATGACATTTTGTATGCTGGTTTTCCTTTTCTGCTGTGTGTACTTAAAAGGAAAGACCATCAGCTAGTCTAACTTTCTCAGGAGGACTTTATGAGAAACATCTGAAGGATAAGTCTCTATTTAATACTTGTGAGTTACTGTTTCTGAGTTTTGCAAAAACTGAAACATCAGGCTAGTGTACTTTGGTTTAGGTTTGCAGGAAGTGCCCTGCATAGCAGGTGCCATTAAGGAATGAGCTGACTCCCCCATTTTCTGTGGGTTTGCTGGAGACAGACAAGCTTCAGACAGAAAAGGAGATCTATAAGTCAGTTATCAGTCTATAGATCAGCTAAGCTCATGAAAATTCTTACTTCCCTTAAACCTACGTATGTCACAAAAAAGCAGCATGACTTATCAAAGATGCCCCTTGTCTCACTTCTCTTAAGTTTACAGGAATTAAAAGTCTTCAAACATTTTCAGAAGGAAAAAAAAAAAATGCTAAGTTTAAAAATCATTCTATAAGAACTTCTATAACTTTTGGTTCCTAGAATTAGGTTGTGCCTTGACAATCAAGCTTAAGGGGATAGAGTACATGTTCTATGAATAAGAATTTACCTTTAAACAATCACAAATATGGGACTAATACCTGCTGGGTGTTCAAATCAGCTGCAGATACCTGAAAGGTACTTATTTTTTCAGTCTGATACTGTTTACTATACTTTATCCTCCTGATTTTTAAAGTACAAATTCTTGAATCTTAATTGCAATATAAAAAGCACAGTTTTCAAAAGTTAAGGATTTTAAAATCACAGTTTATTCAGTAATAATTTCTGAATTATTCCTGATTGACTCAGCCTATAAACTTTACAGAGTTCTTCAGCTGTCTTATTTTTCACCTCCTGCCCACTAATCACATACAGAACTGCCAATACAAACTATACCAAACGATGCACCCTCCCAATAAAATACCCTGGTGTGGAATTTCATTGGAACCTCACATTTCAAACAGCAGATGTTGTCCTGAAGTGGCATGGCCTGGTAGGCTTCATTCAAAAAAAAGTCTCTTGAGACTGAATTATTCTTTTTCAAAATATCACAAGATGAAATCAAGAATATGGTTTCACTGTCTCATTCCTTCATTACAGCAATTTGAGAGTTAGTTTTCATCTGAATTGTGAGTTTTCAGTCTCTTTTTGTAAAACCCCATGTAACATACAATTCTGAAGTATTTTTAGGTGTTTTATGCCATCTCCCCCAAAAGTCCAGGGAGCTAAAGCTGTAAATTTCCACAAGAAAATTAACAAATAGGATGTCACACTGGCTTCTGAAGGTACTTCCAGAGACAGATTTAAATAAAATGACACTTAGCTCCTATTATTTAATTTCATTCTACAGCATAAAAATTACCCAAATATACAATCAGATGTTTAAAACAGACTCCTGTGTCACACACACACACACACACACACATCACCTCACCTCCCGTCCAAAAGTAAAGAAAAGCTCACTAGCTATTTGAGCCCAGCAATCAATCCAATTTACTGCAGGTACAATTTATATGTACACTGCATGCCACAACAAAACCACAGTGTGATGCCAACAGGGCCCTTAAGAAAGTTTTCCCCTAAATCTCTGGAAAGAAGCTTTAAAAGAAAGCAAGGATTACAGTCAGCTAGAAGGTAGGGAGGGGACTTACCTCAAACCCAGCCAAGCGGAAATCAGAGCAGTAATTCTACAAGTCGACAGAGTACACTTTCAAAGCTATAATGGTGTGAAGAAGTGCTGGGCACCATGGCCTGAAGGCAGCGCTAATACACTGATGACTGATGGCTGGGCCCGGCAGACAATGAATTTGGGGCTTGAAAACTAACAGAAACCATGCAGCACTTTGACAAATGGGCTTTCACAATTTCATTCATTGAATAACCTTTAAGCACAAAATTGGCTCGAGTTCTCCTGGGAATTATGTGACAGGTCGTTGGACGATGATGTAAGTATTTTCTTTTTTAATTATGATTTGTATGCAAAATGCAAAAGCACCCTGATATGAGGACACAACCCTAAATGCTGCAGATGCATGTGTGGGGCGCCACACAATATTGCCTTTCAGGAGGGGGGCTGGAATGTTCCAATGCCACCTTATTAACTAGGTAATGGCCTGTTCATTCAGTTTCTTTAGAGAGCCATAGATTTTCTGGGACGTTTTGTCGGATTGAAATATACACACATGGAACAAAAAACACTTTCACATTAAAAAAAAAAAAAAAACCTGAAAGTGGTCCTGAGTAGCTAAGTGTGGCACTAAAATATAGTGCATTAGAATTACAAGTAGAAAAAGTCTAATTTTAAAGGGTGAGGCAAAGGAAAAGTGCCTTGAAACAATTGAGACACCACGTAAAGTTTGCAGTCGAATACACTTGCCAACACAGTTAACATTCGATTTCTTTCCAACGGCTCCTCTTTCTTTCCCTGTAAAACTAGCCCTTGGATGGAAAAATCATAATTTTGGCAATTTCGAAAGAGAGCCTGAAATACCTAGTGTCTCTAAATTAACAAGTACCACTTACTCCAGGCAGCATTGCCTTTAACAGCTTCTAAAAACTTAAGAAAAGGATCTTAAAACAGGAAGCTTAGTGAGCTCATAAAACTGTTGTTGGAGCCAGGAACACATAGCATATTTAATCTGCAGACTGTGAGAGTCTACAGTGATTTCAGCAAGATCTGAGGCATGCCCTCAAGGTTTGCTGGGATCTGGGATTAGGGGGTTGATAAGAACCTCTACTGCCCATGGACATGTTTTTCTTCTGCAGTTAAACACAAATGCACAGAGACATTTGACTGCTGCTTGGCGTTACTGCTCAAGTTATAAAAAAGCTTTGCAGCTCCTTTTGCTGTCAATATATCAAAGTTAAAAAAAAAATCATCAAAGTGTGAAATTTCATTTAAAGTCTTCGCCAGTCTACAGCTCTATTTCACAGACCCATCAAATAAAAGTAGAGATGAAAAATACACTGAAAGTACTTGAAAAAAGTTTGTGGCGCTCCCCCTGCCCTGTTGTTGTTTACTCTGTCTCCCTTTATTTGCTTTGAAACTAGAACAAATCAATTTTCATCTGGAAAAATGACAACAGGAAGTGAAGGGCAGCATCTTCTAGTAGCCTTTCATGAAAAGACAACCTGAAGTCATTATTAGAGTAGAATCTTATACTTACCAAATGAAATACGCACACACAAACAATTTCTTCTACAGTCATGTCAGCACTTTAATTGACTCTCATGATATAAGTTGGCAGAAAATTTCTTGAATCTTCCAAAACAGATCAGACCGACTATAGAAGACGGATGCCAGCAAAACTAAAACCTCCTTCAAAGAATTTTTTAGCTGGGGATTTACAACAATGGCATAAAGAAGAAAAGGCTGACTTTTAAGATAATCTACTATAGTCTAAAAGCATTAACATTCCATTACTAAGGTTTTCTTGAGGATTTCATGACTCACTGATTCACTTTTCCTTCAAGACTGGTTTTTCTTAGTACACTACTGTCTCCATATAAGTGAATGCATGGAACAATGATCATTAAATTGCTTCTTTTCATACACTCCCAAACCTTATCCTCCTAAAAATGGGGCAAGGATAAACAAGACAGCTCACATAGATGGAAAGACCCCTAAATGTCAGAGCACAGAGGAAGTCTGAAATCCTTACAGCATGCAGGTAATTAAGAAAACTGGCCAAGAAACAAAGGAAAGTTCAACTTTTAGGCTAGGGCATCAAACTGATAAATTAATGAGTTTCATTAAATAAGTAATGAAATAATTCACCAGAGTCATTTTTTATCAGTACTGAATTTTCTCATTTCTGTCTGTAGTCCTTTGCAAATTCAACATACTAGAAAAGTGTATTTATGTCAGGGTCCGATCAAGGAATCCAAACATGTTACCGGTACCAAGAATTGCTAACTATTTGAGTTGAACCTACTAGCCTATTCATAACAATATAGTATATACCTTTTAAAGCACTTCTGTGTGTGTGAAATTTCACTGGACACCTCTGACATTGGACTCATTCAGGCATCTGAAACCAAAGCTTTCCTAGGCTGACTTTAAGAATTATATACCCTGAAAGGCTCTCCCCTTAGGCAGGCAGTTTCTGATTAAATAGCTTTTAGTGTAAAATAAACCTCTTCTCTCTATAAGTATGCTATTACAACTAATTTAAATGTTAGTTCATGTTTGTTTTAGGTCTGACTACAGGCCAACTGGCCAAAGTGTTTGTGTACCAGGTTAAGACCAATATTTCCTAACATAAACAAATTCTTTAGATACTTCACACAGTTTACATTGTTAAGGCCAATCACCGCTACTTCAATATAGCCCCTCAAATGAAATACTGTTCTGCTTTAGAAAGATAGAGCGATTTTGAGGTTATTTCACTACTTTGAAACATAGCATTTTCCTCCTTCAAAATAATCTTGACATATGTAATTAAGAAACTGTCAGACTATTATTAATTTTTAATTTAAAACCTAAATGAAATAATTACAGGAATCAATCAATAAGGCACCTATTCAAATTACAGAGCAATTAAATAAATACTCAAAATTAATACTTTAGGCCAATTCTTGAAGATTTCTGTCTATAATATGCTAAGACACCAAACAACACAAAAAGTGTAAGGTGGGGACCATGAATAGTTCCTGCCTTAAATAGAAATGACCATGGCAGAGGGCTCCACCAGCTATGCCCAAGGCACTCAAGCTGGAACTCTTTTTTAAAGTTAATTTATTTCCACCAGACGCATATTTCAAGGATCTCAAAAATCTCCCAATTCTGTCCAAAATCATATTGGGAGGGAAAAGCTTAATTACTGCGCATTTCCAGCAAAGGGCTCTGGGGAGGAAAAGGAAGAAAGATAAACGAGCGAAGAAAGGTGTTTCCTAGAACCAGTCTGGCTAATGCCACTGGCCAGGTCTCTGCACAGCGACCGACCCTCCATACCTCCGACTAACCGGGCTCTTTTACTTGGAGATGAGGACGGTCCATCATTTCAAACTGAAATGGCAGCTGGAAAATGTGGAACAGCTGGCAGAGAGCTGGGAGAAAATGTTTTACATAAATATATGTACATATAAACTGGCAGAGGGCCACGAGCGCTGTACCCAAGGCCAGAATCTATTCGGGACTTGCACACCACGGAGATGAGACCCCGAGGCGGGCGGGAGGAGTCGCCCGGAGGATGATGCCTCCCGCATAGTCTGTTTACACGAAGTCGTCCAGAGAAGCGTGGGTCCAGCCGCTCTCCGGACGGCATCTCCTGAAGGAGGTGCCATCGCCGACTCAAGCACAAAGTTCAGGGGAGGACAAAAGGCCTGGCTGTGCGGTGGTGCTTCGGCATCTGGCAATCTGCTTAGAAGTCACTTCACAAACTCCCTAAGTTCGGGGTAAATATTTACTCCTTCTCCACCTCCTCCCGCCCATGTGCCCTCTGCAACTCCAGAAAGTAACTGTCCCCTGCAGAGTGATTCATACTCAACTCTGCTCGCTGAAACTGCGACCTCTTAAATGATCATTGCAGGCGCCACGGTTACCCATACCGCCACCACCACCACGACCACCACCCCCACCACCCCCGCACCACTCACTCCCTGCAGCTTCTAATGCTTTTATTCCTTTGTTGATTTTCCCTTACTTTCTTTCATTCTTTTTTTTTTAATAATGCTGTCTCTGGAAAGGAAAAGAAAGAATCCCAAACCATCCACAGATGGTACAACTTTCACTTTTCCTCTGTTAGGACGGAGGCGCGCCTCTTTCTCCCGGCTCACACCCCACCCGCGATGGGAAGCGCAGGCTGGAGGAAGCCCCGCCGCGGCGCTGCTCGCGCGCACCCACCTCACCGCCCGCCGCCTTCCGCGCCCGGCCCCCCAGAGGCATGCAACAGTGCGAAGGCGGGCGCCCGAGCCCCGGGGCTAGCGGAGTTCCCTTCAGCCCTCGGGAAAGGGAGTCGGGGCCAGGGGTGCAGTCGCCGCGACTGCTCCAAACTTCGTCCCCCGACCTCCCAACTCCGGGAGGTGAAATTCTCCAGCCCGTCTCCGGATGGCCCCCAGGTCAGACGCTGGGAAGGGGCGCATCACGCGGGAGGGGGCGAAGGGAAGACTGGTTCCGACGCCTTCCCGGCGGCCCCCGAAATCTGGGCGCCTTTTGACAGCCATTTTCAGTTCCTCACGCGCCCCCAGTCAGGGACTGCCCTCTCGACCCAGAGGCGCGGGCGCGGCCGCAGGAGCTGGCTCCCCGGTGCGGGGCCCCGCGAAACAAAGAACTTCGGGCGGGACGTACCTGCGGCGGCGGCGGCTGTCAAGTCCCCGAACTTCCCATAGACCCGCGTCCCGGGCGCGGGCGGGCGGCTCCGGGCTCCGCGCGGCCGCGGGCGGCTCGGGCTAAGGCAAGAGGCCGGGCAGGGCGCGGGGGTCCCCGGCGACCGGCATGGTGCGGCGCGGGCGGCCGCGGGGCGCGCGGGGAGGGCGGGTCGGGGCGGCGAGGGGGCGCGAGGGCGAGTGTGCGAGCGCGGCGGCGGCGGTGGCGGCGGCGGCGGCGGCGGCGGCGGCGGCGGCGGTGGCGGTGCCCCTGCCCGCTCCCGCCCGCTCGTGCGACTCCGGCATCGGTTTCAGGGATCTTGTAATCCGATCCCTTCTGACTCACAGGCCCTGAGTGACAGTTCTGATTTGGTTCACCCGCGGGAGGGAGGGGAAGGAGAAAGAAAGAAAGCCCCCACTGCGCTCCCCTCCTCTCGTGCAACCGACTTTCTGGAAGAAGGTCCCATCCCGGCCTGGAAACCCGCGCGGGCTTGCAGGCTCCCCCAGTCCCTACCGGCGCAGCCCGCGCTACTCACGGGTGGAAAAGTTGTCCCTCGGCTCCGCTCTTCCCTCCCTCGCGCTCCCTCCTTCCCTCCTCTCCTCCTCTTCCTCCTCCTCCTCCCCGCGCTCCTCCTCCCCCAAGTTTTAACAGATGTTGCCGGACTCTCGGCTCGCGCTCGCGCCCCCTCTTCCCCCGCCCCCGCCCCCGCCCCGTCCCTTTTCTTTCGGCCACTCTCCGGCGGCGCGGTGGGGACGCGCCGAGCAGCAGGACGCCTGCCACCGCAGGGGGCGAAGTTGGGAAAACTTGGGAGGAGTGCGGCTCGCCTTACTTTTGCTTTCTCGCTCCTTCCTGGCCGCGCCGGGGGCCCGCACTTCCCCACCCGCCGGGTCCCTGCTCCCGCAGCGGGTCCCAGCGGCGGCGCGGAGGCGGCCCGGGCCGGGGTCGGGGGCTGCGGGGGGAGCCCGGGCGCCCCGAGCCACGCGCGCGCTCCCTCCCCGCCCTCCGCCTCCTCCGCCCCTCCCCGATCCTCTCTCAGACACATTCAAGCCCGCTCCTCCTCTTCCCCCTCCTTGACCCCGCGCCCGCTCGGCGCGCCGAGGCCCCACCCACCCGGCTAAGGGAAGGGGGCCCTGGCGTGATGTCACCGCCGCCCTCCCCGCCCGCGCTCGCCCCGCCGCCCCCCGCCCCAGCGCCCTGCGCGCCGGGGCTGCCTGTCCCAGCTCCCGTCGCCTTCCGCCCCGCCTCTCCGCTCCGCTTTCTCCCGGCTCCCAGTTTGGGCTCCCTTTTTTCTTCTTTTAAGGCCTCTCTGATCACAGCCACCCCCCTTCCCTCCTAGACTCTCCCTCTCCTTGTACATTTCCCCAGGCCATCCCTGAAACTCCCCCTCTCGCCTGAGGATGCTTTTGAAAGTTCGGGTTTTTCCTCTTCTGCCCTCGGAGCCAAATCTGGGAAGTGGGAGCTCCCCACTACGCAGCCTGCTATTCCCATGGGTTACTTTAGTAAGGACACAAAAACAAAGACCCCGGGCTTGGAACCTGGACTCCAACGTGGTTTTCCCTGAGCTACCAGAGTGTCTCTGACCCTGACTGATTTTCAGCGGCCCGTACCAGAAAAAAATTATTTTCCCTCCATTCTCAACCAGCCAGCGTGCATCCATCTGTTCTCTTTCAGTGTATCCAGCCTGGACCTGTAACCCAAACAAGGAGTTCCCAAGGGAGGAACAATGAAAGGAAAAGAAAACTCTGGTGGCATTCTGGAATCCATCCTTCCTGGGGTCATCTGAGATTCCGCCCACCCTCCGGTGGCCCGCCCGCAGCGACTCAGGGTGCACTAGTGTTGACTCCTAGAGCGTCTTGACTGAAGGAAGAGCGTAGGTGGATGAATGATTAGCTATTATGATCTGAAGAGCATTTTGAGATTCCATTGCTTAGCTGGAGAATTTTTTAAGGGAACTGATGGTGGTATTCACTATTTGTTTCCTGGGACTTGTTGCTTATCTCAAAGATATTACAAAAGCAGACCCGGACTTACGTTTTTATGGTAGAAGCAGTGGAGATAAAGGACTGAAGGTCCTTATGAGCCATTTATTTTACAGTTTTTCTATGAGCCATTTATTTTACAGTTTTTCTCTGTACTTCACCGTGCTTGAAAAAAAAAAAAAATTACTGACTCATCATACAGAGCAGTAGCCTTAGGATTCAAGGGTGGTGGTCCCAGCTTCCCCTCACTAACTGGCCTCAGGCCCAGGAGGATTCTCTGAGCATCCACAGACTGGGCTCATCTGTGGACTGGTGATAGGAAAACCAGGCCAGTCCGCATACCTCCCAGGATTTGTAAGGGCTTCCAAAGAGATAATGCATGTGAAAGTGGAAATGGATACAAATGCCTAAGAATTCTATTTTGCTCTTTCCCACGTATACTTCAGCATAAGTCACAGTATTTTTTTGTATTCAAGTACTGCTTCTGACTCAATCACATGAATGCAAATAATACATCCTGATAGCCTCCTCTATTCACCCAATGGCAAAAAAAAAAAAAAAGTAAAAAAGAGAACGACAGCCAATAAATCAACAACTGGAATAAACTAGATATTTTGACTTTTACATAAAAGTCTAGCACATTCTGGATCATGAAGATCTTGATTCTCAGTTTTAAAAAGACGAGAACAAAGGAAAAGCAGCTCATCGTTCTCCTTATGCCCATCAGAATAGTTAAAAACAAGAGGAGAAATAAAGCTGATGTCTCCTGTGTGTCCCTGTGTCCTCACCTTAGGTTCTTGGCAGAAATGAACAGTTTTCTGCTTTAGTGATAAACACAGATGTGAGTGGGAATATTTTGCAGAAATAGTTCCCAAATAGGAAATATAAAACAAGGGTTACCCTCATGTGAGTTAAGTAATGCCATAACACAATGACCTTCAGTCTATATTAACAGGAAAATTTCTTTATCCAAAGGAAAGCTTGTGTGGAATCCCCACGTATAAAGGAAAGCTATTGCTAGTTGCTGTTGGGTGGGGACTCAAAGCCCAGTCCCTTAACCTTTCTCTTGTCACTCACTCCCTTTTTTAAGAGCCCCTGAGACCTCTCTAACAACCTTAAAGTCACCCTGAAACTCAATAATGTAACCTCCTTGTAATGATAAATAGGCACTTACAGATTTACAAGGTTCTGAGATCACCCTTCCTCCATGTCTAAAACTCCAGCATTATAGATTCACTTATAGACAGCTTTCCCTCAGTTCCCTTTTCAAATGCAAAAAGCCCTAGGACATTTTAACATAGTGTGTCCTCAAAATACTTAAGCTTATAAGACAGTTCTTATTGGTTTGTCTGCTTGTCTTTTGGCAACAAACTGGATGAAGCAGGGGACTCGAAGATATTAGTATGAGTCTCCTAGGGCTGCCGTAACAAACTGGGTGGCTTAAAGCATCATATATCCATTGTGTCTGGAGAGGGAAATGGCAACCAACTTAAGGGAAACCCCATGGACAGAGGAGCCTGGCAAGCTACAGTCCATGGGGTCGCAGAAGAGCCAGATACAACTTAGAGACTAAACAACATCCATTGTCTCACAGGTCTAGAGGCTAGAAGTCCAAAATCGATGTCTCAGCAAGGTGATGTTTCCTCTGAAACCTCTAGGGAAAGATCTTTCCTTGAGTCTTCCTAGCTTCTGGTGGTTATCTGTCAACCCATGGTGTTTCTTGGTTTGCCACTGCTTCACTCTAACCTCTGACTCTATAGTCATATAGCATTCTCCCTTTCTTTCTTTCTCTCTCTCTCTCTCTCTCCTTCCTAAGGGCACCAGTCATAGAAGGGGGCGACAGAGGATGAGATGGTTGGATGGCATCATGGACTCAATGAATTTGAGCAAACTCCAGGAGATGGTGAAGGACAGGGAAGCCTGGCATGCTGCAGTCCATGGGGTCACAAAGAGTCAGACATGACTTAGCAACTGAACAACAACTCCAATATGATCTCATCTAAACTGAGTACATCAGCAACAACCCTGTTTCCAAATCAGATCACATTCTGAGACTCCAGGATGTGGAAGGGAGTCTATATATATATATATATATATATATATATATATATAACTATAATACATCTTTTGGAGGGAACACAATTCTATCCATAAAAATACTGAAAACAACAAAGCAGGATAAAGGATCTGCAACTGAGAGGACAAAGAATGAAACTGAAAACAAACTTTGCAAAAACAAACTTTGAAAAAACCTCTGGTGTTTTTTTTGGCTGCAGTGGGTTTTCCTTGCTGTGTGTACTTTCTCTAGTTTCAGTCCATGGGCTTCTCGTTGCAGTGACTTCTCTTGTTGCAGAGCACAGGCTCAGTGGTTGTGGCTCTCAGGCTTAGTTGCCCCGCAGCAGGTGCCCCCGGACCAGGGATCGAACCCATGTCCCGGGCATTGGCAGGTGGATTCCTAACCACTGAGCCACCATGGAAGTCTACTCTGTTTTTTGGCCCTGTCACATGTGCTTGTCCATAATGACTGTTCACCACTACAGCTCTTCCATCTCTCTTCACAGGAAGCCCCCAATTAATTATTGGGAAATTCCAAGTACAAGTTCATGTGTACTGATAAGCTCCCAGCTGCAAGTGACAAAATTCCAAGTAAAATTGGCTTAAGTTAAAGGGGAGGTGGGTGTTATGTTGACTGAAAAGTCCAGGAGTGTGTAAGTAGAATTCAAGTAAGGCAGGACCTAGACACTCAAACAATGTCAGATGATTTCTATTTTCCATCCTTCAGCTAGGCTTTATGCACATTTCATGACACAGGTTTTGGTTATTTTTTTTTTAGACTACCTAGGGCAGTGGCCAGAGGCATAGTTGCATGTCAGGTGAACAGCACAAGTCCTCTATAAAGCCCAACATGATAGCCACCGTATTCTTCCTCCTTTCCTGTAAATGTGAGACTGTCACCTTTTGCCCTGCTCCCCTTCTACATATTCAGGACTCTCACCTCTGCTTCAGTTGCCGGATGCAGGGCTGCCTACTGGGAGGTGATGCCTTCAAAACACCATCTTCTGGGGCATCCTTAGTACTCTAAAGTCAGTACACCCCGTCCGTATCTGTGTGAGGAGAAGGATTTTCCTGTTCTTTGAAGTTATACTTGATCACAAGGCTCTTAATATTTTGTCCTCATATATAAATATCCTGGACTTCCTTGGTGGCTCAGTGGTAGAGAATTTGCCTGCCTTGGGCAGATCCCCTGCAGAAGGAAGTGGAAACCCACTCAAGTATTTTTGCCTGAGAAATTCCATGGACAGAGGAGGCTGGTGGGCTACAGTCCATGGGGTTGCAAAAGGGTTGGATACAACTTAGCCACTGAAGGACAACAACATGAAGATCCTACCAATTTCCTTTTCTGAAAATAGCTCAAGGATTCATACCTTCTTCATCCCCAAACTCAAGATAATAAATTCTCGTAATGAAAGTGCAACCCTTCACCTCCATAGCCCCATGTGCATGCATTCACCCATATATTTATCCATCTACCCACCCACCCATCCATCCATCCACTTACCCACCTACTGACTCATTCACCCGTGTTGGTTTACTGTTGGCTCAAGCCTATCTGCCACATACTGTCTACACTTACTGTGAGCTATTTCCCAGGAGGCTTCTCAGTCTGGCATGCAAATAGACTCCTTGCAGACAACATAACCCATCCATCCAACATTTCCAAATGTTTCTGAATTCAGTAAAGAACACAGCCTAACACTGAAACTAGGATCTTTAACATCTGTCTGTATGTCTTTCAGACGTTCATAGGTGCCAGGTAAGGATTCTCACCACTTTGAAAAATGGTGGGACTGGAAATACTATACCGGCTGCATTTGAGAACCAGACTGCAAAGACAGTAAATGTTTTTGTATCCAACCATGCTCCCCTCAACTGACATACCCCACCCCCCACTCCCCCACACACACACTCCAAGTGGAATCAGATGGAAAAGGCAGACCTCCCTCCCAACTAGGAAGCTCTGACTTGGGCAATCTCATGTGAGTTTGACGAGAGGGGAAACTTGGCCCCTGGGAGGAGGCAAAGGAGATAGAGCAATAATTAGAGTTTTAGATCCCAAGGTCACCCAACTCATCATTCTCTCTCCCTCCCCTTTCCTTCTCTGTCACCTAGTTTCCTAAAGTGCTCTCTTCTGGATTCTCCCCCGGGGCCATGACTGTGGATTCCTAAACTGAACAGATTTGATGGCCTAAGAGCAACTGTTGACCCCTTTGGGTTTCCTGCTGCCTCCTCGCATTTTCTGGACATCATGTTTCTCCATGCCCTGCACCTACCAGTGTGTTGAGGGGGGGTAGTACTGAGGGATCCAGGCAGACCCTCCAGACACACTCATGTTCCGGGAGAGCCCCAGGGAAGGAAATCCTCCCTGAATTGGCCCAGAGTGGACAGCCCAAGCTTCCCCATGCTGACTGGCTACTTGCCAAGAGTGAGAATGTTATAAAGTGCATCACACAGTTGCCCTCCGGAGGGTCTCTCACTCAGCACCCGCATAACTTATTCTTGCATCTTCCTGAAACATTGGGATTATAAATGTAACCCAGATGTGGGCTGCATCCCTCTTCACCTTGGAGATGTTGCTATAATTGGCTTGGACCTCAGCCAATACCACAAGTTGGGAAGACCTAAAGCCTTCCCTTTGGATCTCAACAAGTTCAGAGCCCCACTGTGGAGGCTGCCTGACACCACCCCTTACTCCATCCTCGGACCCCTGTCTGATCCACAGGAAACCCACCCACAACAGGCAAGGGGCGAGCTTGTAGATTTCACTGATGGTTTGGGTAGCTCAGGGGTGAGTTTTCCTCCATCCCCTCTTTTTCACTGCCTCAAACAGAGCAGTTTAGTGACCAACATCTGTTTCTTGAAGTCTCACTTTCCTTTCCTAGGAGCATATTCATCTCTTTGCCCAGGATCTGCTCTGCTACCTTTGTCTTCAGCTCCGATCTACCTTGCAGCAAAGCTCAGGACTTTTTTTTTTTTCAGCTGCACCAAGCCATATGTGGACTCTTAGGTCCTCAACCAGGAATTGAACCTGCACCCTCTGCATTAGAAGCTCAGAGTCTTAACCACTGGACCACCAGGGACGTCCTGCCCAGCACTTTTTGAGTTTCCACAGAGTTAAGGTGACAAGCAGTAAGCCCATGGGACACGTTGTCTATCGACGTCTACTATTTACTGGGAAGGAGTATGTTTTGCCCTGGACTCTTCATTTTGCCACAGCCCCCACGCCTCCCCCATTGCCTTATAAACTTGCAGCTACACACGTTTGCATCATCTGTCTCATTCCTGAAAACATTTTGAATTTGCTGCTTTCTCCCCTTAAATAATTCACTGACACAAATTATGGGTTTTACTGAATCTTTTTATAAAACAGGCTGCGAGGGAGGGGATGCAACATCAAACATATCATAGAAAATACCTCCAACATTTTCCTCTAAACTTTCTGTCCTTCATTTGTCACTGACTGTACCCTTACTACATTATTTTATCTTCTTCTGTTCAGTGCCCAGCCCCACCGATCTCCCTTTTCTTAGAACAATCCACTTCTGCACTTCTAAGTGGGGTGTCCTGAGAGATTCCAGGATCCATCTCTCTTAGAAAGTGGCTTATGACATCCATACAGCTCAGGAGTTCATCTTACATTATAGTTGTTCGCCCTAATCTTTCACATACACAGCCAGCAACTTGTCAGTGTATTTTCCTCCAAACAAGTATGAGAAATTTCTATGAGGAAGAGTTTTGGTGAATAACAGTTTCTATATTTGCTCCATAAGAAACAGAAAATCCAGACCACACACCTGGGAATGTAATAAAGAATTGGGATATTTCAAGAAAAGATGAGAAGCAGTGGTCATATGCTTGGGAAGTATTGTACTCATAGAAAGAGGGACCTCCCCCACCTCAATAACTGTGGGATTCTGAGGAGGAGCTCTGAGATCAAAGGAAGAGGTTAACATGAGTTGATAATGGGGACTTCCCCAGTGGTCCAGTGGCTGAGACTCTGTGCTTGCAATGCAGGGTGCCCGGGTTCCATCCCTGGTCAGGAAACTAGATCCTGCATGCCACAGCTAAAGATCCAACACGAAGCAACAAAGACCCGACACAACCAAATAAATAAACAAATAAATATTTCTAAAAAACCATGAGTACTGATGAGAAGAACAATGGGATCTGACTCCCCAAACAGCAGCAAGGCCAGCAGGAGCAGAAGAACTGTTCTGGTGGTGTAGTCGTTAAGATGTGTCCGACTCTTGCAACCCCATGGACTGTAGCCCGCCAGGCTTCTCTGTCTGTGGAATTCTCCAGTCAAGAACACTAGAGTGGTTTGCCATTTCCTTCTCCAGGGGATCTTCCCAATCCAGAGGTCAAACCTGTACACTACAGGCAGATTCTTTACCGACTGAGCTAGCAGAACCGTTAGAGATTATGGTGGCCATGCGAGAATGTTCATGAACCAGAAAGAGTGTGGGGCCTCAGAGAGCCTAGCAAAGGATAGGAAGAATATAGAAGCTCTCTGTCCTGTTATCTCAAAAGCTGAGAGCGCAGAACCAGAGACTACTTTTATGCCTGTGTTATTGTAACTCCACTTTCGTTGGCTCTTCCAGGGTCCATCATGGCTGCGGAGGAAAGTACAGCTCTACACAGAAGGTAGAAGATAGGACTGTCTCTTTCTCTGCTTATTTCTCTCTCTCTTTATCTCTCTCTCCATCTCTTTCTCTGCCTATGCATAACCGGAAACATATTATTTGGCTTTCTATACCTAAAACTAACAGTCTCACTTCTTTGGGGCTTTCCTATTAGTCAGAAGCATACAAGACAGAACAGACCTGTATGTAAATCCACCATCTCTAGCTTTGTAACTTTGCCAAGTCAGCTCACTCAGTTTGCCCATCTGTAAATTGGAAATGATGATATTCATCTCCCAGTGTTTTTGTGAGAAGGAAATGAGATGGTGGATTATAAAGGGCTGGGCCTTTTTTCTGGATTAAGAAATGCCTAGAAAAGCAAAGTTCCTTTGTTCCTATGTTTTATGCCAGCTCCATTTCCTTTGTTCCTATTTTTTTTATGCCAGCTCCATGTTACTAGTCACAGCTTTTTCACACTCAGTAAGAAAGACACTTGAGAGGTAGAGGTTTAAGTCTCTGTTCTACCTAACCTATAAAAGTGTGACTTGTCTTGAACAGTTGTTTTTTTTTTTTTTGCTAAAAGACAAAGTCACAAAAGTACTTTAAGAGTAACAGAGGGCTCTTGGGAGAAAAATTTCTCCCCCCAAAAAACAATCTGCCAGTTCCAAATAACTTGCTGTTCTGTCATTCCCACAACTGTTTAGAAATCATTTACCACCAAGTTATTCAAAATCAACAAAGATCCATAGCACCTGGCCCTTGCTACTCGAGGTTTTTCTTTATATAAACCCATCAGCAGGCCTGGACTGCGGGATGACTCTGCAGGCAAGGCTCAGTGAAAAGGTGAGGTTTCTTTGCTTGTTCGGGCTGCTTACACCTGAGGGATCCTGACTGATTCTCTGTTCAGTCATTCACTCATTCAGCAAACATGCACTGAGCATGTACTATGTGACAGGCTGCCCACACCACTGGGCACATGGCGATGAGCCCACAGTTGCATTTCTCTGTCCTCACAGAGGGGACCATGAAGGCCAAGAGCAGGGTGGTATGTGACAGATTTCAGGCTGGGGAACCTGCCGTAAATGGAGGAGTCACGGGATGCCTCTTTGAGGAGGTGATCGGGGCTGAGATCCAAGGATACAGAGCAGCGTTGAGTCCGGCAGCACGGTCCAGGCAGAGGAAGGCCGAGGAAGTAGCATGGCCAAAGGCTAGGGGGTAGGCAGAGCTTGCCAGGGTCCAGGACAGAAGGTTAGTGTTGGTTTTGCTTACATTCCACTTGATCCAGGAAATTAATCCTACAACCTTAGGTGATGTCAAGAAGGGTTTCAACATACTGGTTTTAAAAGCATGTTATTATAATGAAGTGAGCTTTTATGCTTAGCTCATAATTTTACTCCTACATGAATTAAGAACCGCACACTGCATTTATTTTTCTTTCCTTAAAGTTTCACATCACATTTGAAAGCATTGATTCTACGTGTTCCTTTGGTTCCCAAGATACCATGGAGAGAAACATATGCTCTCCTTACTTAGCATGTGATATACCGAATAAAAACTATTCATTCTGCCCACTTCTTAAGCTCCACCAATATTAGATATGTTTTAGAACAGAAATATACAAGGTTACATGTGGTATCTATCTGTGGAGCACATTTCAAAGAGACACATGCCAACAAGAACATTTGTATGAAGGCTGTAAAATAAAATCAAGTTTGAGCCTGAAATACCAATGCACCACAGTCTTAGTTGCTTGTTAACTTGAATTAATAGTGCTTGTACTTCTGCAGTCAGATTTCATCCACACATGCAAAATGAAGTGGAGAATTGAGTAAATTATCTTATATATGGGCCAGGAAATTAAGGCAAAAAGTGGTTAGTTAGCCTGGATTATCCAGATTCTGGTCTTACTAGAAGGTTGCATCAGAAAGTCAGAATAAAACACCTTTCTTTTTACAATTATTAAATAATCACAGTGTTGATTGGGAAGGTGCTGGGGAGATAGGCATCATGGTTAGTCTCCCAAAGAAAGAGCCAGGCCATGAAGAATTCATTCAAGCTGGCCCAAATAAGAGAGACCTGGGCAGTAATTAAATTTCTGTATTTTTCTCAAGGGCTTCCCTGGTGGCTCAGTAGTAAAGAATCCACCTGCTAATGTAGGAGATGTGGGTTAGATCCCTGAGTCAGAAAGATCCCTTGGAGAAGGAAATGGTAACCCACTCCAGTATTCTTGCCTAGAAAATCCCATGGACCTAGGAGCCTGGCAGGCTATAGTTCATGGGGTCACGAAAGAGTCAGACATGACACAGCAACTAAACAACAATGTTTCGCAAACCCAAATCGATCAGCTTGGACAAGACACCTTTCACAATAAAGATTCTGTTAAGGACAGGTTTCAGGGTTTTTAGAAACTAACCCTTTATTTTGTATTGTCAATTATACCATGCTCCAGAGCAGAAATGGACACAGACACCAATGTTTCCCAAGGGAAATAATTCATGTCCCGGAATGATAACCCTCAGCTCCAGCACGCTTTCCGAGAGCCTTCACAAAGGGTCTACTGGCTTATCATGGACTGGGCTTTCCCATTCTTATCTCCTTGCCACAAGATTCCAGTTATAGAAGTAATAGAAGGAAAGACTTTAGTCCACCTACTTGCCATCAAGTCAACCTATTTGCTATCAAGTCAATATGGAAGCTGTCTTACATTTAAACTTGTTTGGTGTTGGTGGCAAAGCTTAGGCTCAAAGAATCAAAGTCAATGTTAGTTCTGTCACCTCTTGGCCAGGTATTTTTGGGGAAACTACTCAACTCCTCTGAGCTGCAGCTTCCTAGAGGTTAAATGGAATCCTTAGACTTTATAAAAGTATTTAGGAAATTCAATAAGATAATATTTATTTCCTGTCTGGCACACAGGCACTCAACTTGATTTCTTTCCCCCCCTTTTCTAAAAAGATACTTAGAGTAATTACAGGGTAGGAACTCAATAATCATGTCTTAAATTAATAAAATAGATAGATGAAAGATAGATAGATGATAGGTGGACAGATAGAAGATATGTGATAGACAGTTAATAGGTATAGTTAGATAATTGATAAGTATATAGAGTGTCATGAGAAGAGATAGATTATAAGACAGTCCAATGGCTTAAATCAAAAAGGGTAAGTCATCCGGAAGTGCAATTTCCAGGAAGGAATAAAGCAAATAACCTTCAGAGCATTTCTTATCTCTAGGTTTGTCTGTGCTTTGGCCAGAATGTCTTGCTGAGAACAGGGTTTCTCCAATCACAGGGTAGAACACATGACCTCAGATGGGAAAAGAAAGATTACCACTTATGGCTTCAGATCCTGGAGAGGGGGTGATTGTCTATCTCAGACGCATTTGAAAAATCCCATAGGATGAACCCAATAAACCTAAATGTAGGAATTAGGACTTGGTGATTGATTTGCTTTGTAGGGAGCGAGGAGAATGCAGCCTGATTCCCACTTCCTCATAATGAAAATGAGACGATGGCACAAACTTCATGTAAGGTACATGATTGAAGGGTGTGTGATGGTAGAGATAAGGGGAGCTGTGGGAGGCAATGGTAAAGTGTGAATATGTTCAGTTCAGTTCAGTGGCTTAGTTGTGTATGACTCTTTGCAACCCCATGAATCGCAGCACACCAGGCCTCCCTTTCCATCACCAACTCCTGGAGTTTACCCAAATTCATGTCCATTGAATTGGTGATGCCATCCAACCATCTCATCCTCTCTCGTCCCTTTTCCTTCTGCCTTCAACCTTTCCCAACATCAGGGTCTTTTCAAATGAGTCAGCTCTTGGCATCAGGTAGCCAAAGTATTGGAGCTTCAGCTTCAACATCAGTCCTTCCAATGAACGTTGAGGACTGATCTCCTTTAGGATGGACTGGTTGGATCTCCTTGCAGTCCAAGGGGCTCTCAAGAGTCTTCTCCAACACCACAGATCAAAAGCATCACTTCTTCAGTGCTCAGCTTTCTTTATAGTCAAATTCTCACGTCCATAGATGACTACTGGAAAAACCATAGCCTTGATTAGATGGACCTTTGTTGACAAAGTAATGTCTCTGCTTTTTAATATGCTGTCTAGGTTGGTCATAACTTTCCTTCCAAAGAGTAAGTGTCTTTGAATTTCATGGCTGCAATCACCATCTGCAGTGATTTTTGAGCCTAGAAAAATAAAGTCAGCCACTGTTTCCACTGTTTGCCCATCTATTTGCCATGAAGTGATGGAACCAGATGCCATGATCTTATTTTTCTGAATGTTGAGCTTTAAGCCAACTTTTTCACTCTCCAATACTGTGATATTTTCAAGTTCAGGGGTGAGGAAAGTAGACAAATTTGAGCCATACCTCCCCTCCCTCCCTTTTAAAAATATGATATATACCTTTTTTGAGATCTCTCTAGTCTTGACCAGGTTTATTGCTTAGAATTTGATCTATCCCAGGAATATAATTGTAAAAACAAAAAAGTTGGATTTGAAATGTTAACAGAAAGACTCATTTGGGAATTTTGGATATTGATTTCTTGGACCAATGACTTATATGCTAATATTTTCTTTAATATAGTCTAAGTACAGTCTAGTATAGTCTAAAATTATTTGCATCATACATTGTGACTGATTTGGTTAAGTTGGTTTTACAGAGGGCAAGCTTAATGTCTGCTGGGGTTTTTTTGTTTTTGTTTTTTCAAATTTAGAGGTTAGTGCAGTGGCTAATATTGTTTTGTTTTGCAGGGATCATTGACAAAGAATTTAGAGGTGGTTGGTAGAGGGGAGAGAATGAACATTCTAACCTGCATACTCAGATTGGGACAAGACAGTGGAGAAGAAGGCCCTGGGCTCATCTCCTCATAAACTGCATTCTGCAACCACTGAATTGAAGTTTGATGTCTTTCCTCTGTTCTCCCAGCTGCACAGGGCTGGTCGCAGTTCTAGCTTGCAAACAAAGTCCCTCAGAACTGATGTGGACTACTTGGTGTGAATTTCCAGACCACTTCTTGATTAAGAACTTCTAATCATGATCTTGCATAATCATCACCTAATGTATTGAGAGGCTACACGTCTCATCCAACTACAGACATCCTTAGATCTCAGCAGGGGGACGAAGCAAATGACATTACAGAAAGAAAGAATGCAAAATATTCCATTTCTTTTCAGCTTGTTACCAGATTTCTGCATCTTCATTGTTCCCACTGAAATTTGTTGCAGTGACCTGGTACTTAATTTTATGATTGGTTGTTATGAAACTCAAGTATTAGAATGGGGTTAAAAATTGTTGACATTGCATTGGGCAAAGGCTCCAGAACCTTTCCACTGTGTAGCTCACCTGTTTCCCCAGGGAAAACAGGTATAACATGCTCTAATCTGGAGCCCCAGCTCTAGGCAGAGTTCCTCTAGAAGTTTCTCTTGACAGACTGTTTTGTAATCAGGACCACTCTGTCTAAAGAAAGGGAACACCACAGCGGCAATACAGATCTAAATGTGAACTTGCCATAGGTAGGATTATAGTTGTACTTCTGAACCTTCCTAGCTGACCACCAGTCAGAATAGACCCAGAGCTCTGAAAGACATATATTCATCTGAGAGACACAATGTGTTTTTGTTTCAATATCTAGATCCACATATAGGTCAATAGATGGAACACTCTGGAAAAATGACTCAACATTCTTATCATCAATTACTACAAGTTACATTATTTAACTAAAACAAATAAGTGCCCATTTAAAGTTTCTACCAGTGTATATTTTAGTCTTTTCCAAAAGACCCTCAAATCTCAAACTGGTAATAAACTATAGAGCTATAAAAGTTTCTACAGTTTTTCTCTCAATGCATCCCTGGAAATCTTCTTGAGAATCAAATCATCATAAAGTTGCTCATATTTTCCTAGAGGGACAATGCCATAATTGGGAGTTGAGATATTGACTAAGGATTTGGAGTCAAATAAATCATAAATATGGCCACTGATCTACCATAAATGCAAAGTCATAACTGCTATAAACCTTAGTGATCAGTTAACATTTTAAAATTATGTTCTAAGTCACAGAGGCCCATCATTTTATGACTATAGTAGACCTTTGGGATTATCTTGTCCAGCCCACAATTTGGAGATAAGGAAATTTAAATCAAAGATGATTAAGTGATTTGATTAATGTAGTTAGGAGAAGAGCCAGGATCACAGCTCCATTTTTCCCCTCTGCTATGTTCGTTCCCAGTGGCACTCTGCAAAATCAAACATGCAAATACCGATGAGAAAAGGGGAAACATATGAGGATGGAAACATAGAGGAGATGGAAAAGTAATATTATCATCCATGCCACCTAATATTAGTATTTTTATCATCATAAAATATTAATTTGACATCTGTTTCATAATTCTGTTATCCCTCTGCATTTAGAAGAATATTTTAGGGGACCAAGTGACTCCTTTTTCTGCTTCTTAGTCAACTATCCTAAACAACTACAGACTTCCAAAGTCACTCCCTGAGAACAGGGGCTGGCAAACCATTTTTTGTAAAAGATCAGATAGTAAATATTTTAGACTTTTCAGGCCACACAGTCTGCGTAACTTCTCTACTCTGCAGCCAGAGACAACAATAAAAGAATGGGTGGGACTGTGTTCCAGTAAATCTATTTATGGATGCTGACATTTGAATCTCATATAGTTTTTATTATTTTCATGTGTCACAAAGTGCTATTCTTTTGATTTTTTTCCCCAACCATTTAAAAAGATAAAGCCCTTCTTAGCTTGCAGTTGTACCAAAACAGGTAGAGGGCCAAATTTGGCTGTGTTTGCTAACCTGTCTTATTGGGGAAAAAGGGGTTGAGAGTTCAAGTTTAAAAAACCTTCTTTCAGTTTGGTGCGGTCATTGTAGGAAATGGTATGGAGTTCTCAAAAAAAAACAACTAGAACTACCAAATGACCCAGCAGTTCCTCTCCTGGGTATATATCCCCCCGCCTCAAAAGAAGAAAACTCTAATTCAGAAAGATATATACACCCCAGTGTTCACTGTACCATGTTTACAATTGCCAAGATGAGGAAGCAACCTAAGTGTCCACCAACAGATGAATGGGTAAAGAAGATATGGTGTCTATACACACACACACACACACACACACACACACACACACACACATAAAGGAATATTACTCAGCCACAAAAAAGTGAAAATTTTGCCATTTGCACCAGTCCACAGATGGTCTTGGAGGATATTATGCTAAGTGAAATAAGTTAGACACAGAAAGACAAATAGCTTATGATCTAACTTATATGTGGAATCTAAAAAATACAAGAAACTAGTGAATACAACAAATAGAAGAAGACTCACAGATATAGAGAACATACAGTGCTTAACAGTGGGAAGAGGGAAGGCGGGAAGGGCAATATAAGGATGGGAAAGTGGGAGTTACACACTATTGGCTCAAGGATGTATTGTACAACATAGGGAATAGAGCCAAAATTCTGTAATAACTGTAAATGGAAAGTGACCTTTAAAAATTGTATTACATTTTTAATGCAAAATAAATATAAATAAGCAAATAGATGAAAGATGTTCTTTTAAAATGTACTTTGGGATTGCTCCTTTTTTGTGTCTTTGTCTGGAAATGCAGAGGTCCCCACCTATTTCGTAGGGTGGCTGTGAGGCCTGAGTAAGATACGAGATGCTGAATAAATGTTAAAGCCCTTTCATGCTTCTTGCTCTTTTAAATCTCATACAAGTACACACACAGGTGCACACACACACACACACACTTTTTTTTTTTTTTTTTAGTGAGTTTCTTTCCTTCCATTTATTTCCTTCTCTTTCTCAGTTACCCCATGGCACTGAAGTGCTTAAAGGATCACACAAGACCCATTTGTGAAAATCATTGTTCTGGTTGGAAAGTCAGTCTTCTCTGTACTACCAACCACTTGTTTTACCTTTGCTATTTTCACTCCTGAAAATAAAAACAAAACAGTCCCAACAAACTGCAAACAAAAATCCCTGACATATTCAGGAGTCCAAGTATAGGAAACAACAGACATGTGAACTTGGGTGATTTGTGAACGCAAGAACAGGAAAGTTGGGGCGAACATACACTGCATTAAGGCAGCGGGACTCCAATTTGCTGAACACATCCGAGTCCAGAACTTTCTGCACCTCTCACCTGGGAGTCATCACCATGCTGAGAGGTGTGATCCAGCCTTTGCTACCCATTTTCAGGCCTTGGCTCAGAGCTCAACTTAACTGACCTCCACACAGCTGGACCAATGACACTCGTAACAGATGTGCCATCTGTTGTGTGGGCATCAAAAAACTTCCTCTGAGGTATAGCCCAGCCTATGGCCAACACCAGATTTCCCAAGCTTTCTTCTGACCTCTGACCCATGGACAATTCTGGAGGAGACAGAACATCACAAAAGGGAAGCTGGATGAGTTTTCATGGAAAAAATGAAGGATGCTATTTTTCTCAACATGAAGGCCCAATGGGAAGTTGGGATTGAGAGAATGAGGGGAAAAATATTATGGATACTTAGCTTTGTCATCAGAGTTCTAAATACCTGTTAGAAAAGTCACCTGTCTTCTTCCTGTCTTCTGGGGGTCATTGCTATGAAACAGCATAGAATGGGATTCTTCCATTGGGGGTTCATTCATTAACTGGTTTTGGGGGTGCTAAACCCCATGGCAGGCACTGGGAATTCACAAGCTAACGCAATGGTTACTACTCTGAAGGACCTTGCTCTTATGAGTCTGGGTAGGCAATAGACAAGACAATGAAAATTATCATGGACCTTGCTAAGTGCTATGATGAGGGTGATTCTGTGGGTTACATGAGCTCCTAAAAGAGTAGTAGCCTAGGCTAGGGTGGACAGGGAAGGCTAGCCAGAGAAAATGACATGTCAGCTGAGGTCATATCTAAGGTTGAGTACAACTCAGCCAGGCAAAGACTTCCCTGGTGGCTCAGATGGTAAAGCATCTGCCTATAATGTAGGAAACCCAGGTTTGATCCCTGGATTGGGAAGATCCTCTGGAGAAGGAAAAAACAACCCATTCCAGTACTTTTGCCTGGAAAATCCCATGGATAGAAGAGCCTGGCGAGCTACAGTCCATGGGGTCCCAAAGAGTTGGACTCAACTGAGCAACTTCAGTTTCACTTTCAGCCAGGCAAAGGCAGGATAAGGCCAGGCAGAGAGGAGAAAGTGGAAGAGAGCAAGAAATACAGCTGGCATTTCTGGGATGTTTACCATTAATATGTTTGGCATCTGTCTGAGCTGTTTATCTGTATTACTTCAATTATGTGGTGATTGCTAGTATGATGCCCTTTTCACATGATAAAACAGAGATTAGGTTGCCAGTTTAGTGCCACACAGCAATTAAGTGGCAAAGCTGGGATTTACATCAGGCATACTGGGTCCAGAGCCTTAGCTCTTAACTACTATACAGAGAAAATGGCAAGAGAGCATATGGGACTTCAGAAGTAACTTCACCTTATCTAGTATGGTTGACTGGGGCCATAACTAGGAAGTCAGTGCATCACAAATTGAACACTCTTCACATAGAACATAGTGCAGAGAGGGAGTCTTCAATCTTCTCATTGTATATACACAAGAAGTGACCATTAGCTTGATTAAATTTGGGGGTATGCATATAATGCTTGATGAAAATTATTTATGTTTTGTTTATATTATGCAATTATGACTGGAAAAATAAAAAGCATTAAGAAGATATTAGCATAGAATCTATGTAAAAGTTCTAAAATCTTTTCAACATTTTTTTTTTTTTGGTGAAAAACTTGATCTTGCTTCTACCAAGATAACTTTTTAATAACTGATTTTGTGTTTCAGATGTCTGCAAGGCCCTCTACTCAGGATCTTCTCATGTGCTTTTCTTTGGAGTCCTGATAGTGACCATCAACAGAAAATTACCCCTGGTAATAAAGCATTTCAGAACACTGACGAAGCTTGAGTTAGCACAAGGCACATGGGGTGTCAGGGAGCTGCCTTGTAGCCATCTGAGATGCTTGAAAGGATGGTGATGGCAGCCACCACTGGACAGATTCCTGCCTGACCTCCTCTGCAGCCCTGCCACTCAACCCTCAGCATCTTGGGCTGCTGGCCATGCCCCTGGTGTACCTGGCAGCTCCTGGAGCACCTTGTCTGCAATGCAGGATGACACCCCCTGCAGCTGCTACTGAGATAAACATCAAGGATCAGGGTGTCAGAATGTGGTCTAGTCCAAGTTAAGCCTCCCCACTTCTGCTATGGGACAGGCGTATGACATCAGACTGGCTCTGCCATGCTCTGAAGAGCCCCGAACAAAGCTACTCACAGTCTGAATGAGTATGGCTGCCTCATGGACAAATGAACTGATGTCTGGTGGCACCTCCACAGTTCATTCATAGCTCACCAACTGGGAAGTTTTAAATTAAATTGTGCTTAAGTATGAAGGCTCTGGAGCCAGATAGCCTGGACTGAAATCCCATTTTCTCCTCTACCCAGCTCTGTGTCTTTGGGGTGAATTAATCAACATTTCTTTTTCTCTGCTTTCTCATCTGTAAGCGCATAGTTTTTGTGTATGGGGCTTCTCAGGTGGTTCAGCATCAAAGAATCTACCTGCCAATGCAGGAGCCGCAGGAGATGTGGGTTTGATCCCTGGGCTGGATAATCCCCTGGAGAAGGGCATGGCAACCTACTCTAGTATTCTTGTTGGATAAATCCTATGGACAGAGGAGTTGGTAAGAATGTGGAGAGGATCCTAGGGTAAGGAAATCATATCTCCAAGGCTTTCAAGCAGGAAGGAATTTGGTGTATAGAATAAAGAGACCCATGGGCTGAACATATGAGCATGCATAGGTAAGAGTGGCCTACAATAGGGCTAGAGAAACAAGCAGTGGTCAGATCTTCCAAGACCCTATTGACCACCTGGAGGAATTCCATTTTTTAAAATATTTTAACATTTAATTCCAATTTTTAAATTTTATCTATTTATTTTTAATTTATATTTTAAAGACCTAATTTTGTTTATTTATATTTAAACTTCTTGTCTGCATGACATGTAGATCTTAGTTCTCAGACCAAGGATGGAACCCATACTCCTTGCAGTGGAAGCTCAGAGTCTTAACCACGGGACCAGCAGAAAGTCTGAATTTCATTTTTAGCCCAAGATATGAAGAGTTTTAGTATAGTAGAAATATGACTCACAGTGTGATGTGCATAGATGAATTGAAACACAGTGGAAACTGAAAGCCCAGTGGATATTATTTGCATTCACCCCAGGAGAGAGATGTGAAGGTTTAAACTTGGTGGTGGCAGTAGAGACATGAGAAGAAGGTAGATGACTTTTTAAAGTAGTATTGACAAGCCTTGATTAAAAATTGGATGTGGAGGCAAGGTGGAAAAGAGAGAGGAGAATTATGGTTCTCAGTTGTCTTTGTTGGGCAAGTAGGTACCATTGTACTTGGATTTGAAAAGAAGTAAAAAGAAAATTTTGAACGTGGATTCAGGTATTTGTGAGATGGTTATGTGAAGATGTCTGGACATACAGTGGACTAAAAATATTTTTTTAGAGAGAAGGGAGTCATTGATGTACAGGTGGGATTCAAAGTCATTGGAATGGATGAGATTGCCTGAACATAGCTTGTATGATGGTTCAAACCCTTGTTCTCCAATGCTTTATGAGAGTGAATGCAGGTGAAGAAGGCACCAGCCTAGGAGTGATTCAAAAAACAGAAAGAAAATTCTATCTTATAGGTAAGTTATTGATGACACAGGAGGAAGGGAAAGAGAGTATTTCCAGAAGATGTACAGGCCTACTAAGTTGAAAGCTGATGCTCATCAAAGAAGTCAAGGAAGGTTAGCCTTTGAATGTACCATGGAATCAACAATAAAACTTAAGCCAGAGCAGTTTTTGTGAAATGGTTTAGAGAAGAGCCAGACTGGAGGGAATGGGAAGTGAGGAAGCCTAAAAGGGTTCATTTGAATCTATTTTCTTTTCTATGCATTGTTCTATATTTCTCCTTCCTTTTATTGCCAAAATGATGGACATGACAGCCTGCATCTGCTGATCCCATTTCCTAACCACCCATTCTCTCCTCCATCCCCAGCCAAGCCCATGAAATGCGTTGCCCATTTTCAGAAGGCATCACTGGCAGTCTTCATGCAAAGCCTCATCATTGCTGACTTCATCTGACAGTAGGAAAATAAAATCTCTTCTATTTTTATTAGGCATTTCAGGTACCAGTTGTTGTTGTTTAGTTGCTAAGTCATGTCCAACTCTTTGTGATCTCATGGACTCTAGCCTACCAGGCTCCTCGGTCCATGGGATTCTCCAGGCAAGAATACTGCAGTAGGTTGCCATTTCCTTCTCCAGTGCAGAGGTAAAAGTCATAAGTGTTTACTCTTGATGAGCTCACAGTGGGAGCTATAGATCGATAAATAATTATGATTAAGTTTGACAATTGCAATGGGTGGAATACTGAGTATTTCGTTATATAATCTAAGAACAATGGTTCTCTCTTTTTTCATATCTTAACCCATGACAAATAACTTTCCCTGCCTGGCAAGTTTCATGAACTGAGAATTTAACCCACTCCTTTCTCCTCTAGTTAAGAAAGCATAGCACATTGGAATACAAACAAAAGAAAGTGACATTAATAGTATTAGGATATTTTTTAATGCTTTCTTATTAATTAGAAAGGAAGACATTCACAAACTACAGAATTTTATCATTAGTAACAGATTCCTTGTGCTATACCACAAACAGGTATAAGGAAAAAGAGATACAGGTTCAAGTAGTTGGGTATCAAAGGTAGGGAAGGGGTGGTGGGGAAAGTGAATGGAGGAGGCATAGACCAGGCATCTGCTCATGAAGTGTCTTCTGCACCAAGAAGTTTTAGTTTTATTCAACAGAGTGAAGGGGAAGCCACAGAAAAATGGAGTCCCGAGTCAGGGTTGAAAGGGATTGGCCAGAACCATGGAGGCAGGTTGAAAGTGAAAGGGAAAGTCACTCAGTCCTGTCCACCTCTTTGTGACTCCATGGTCTATACAGTCCATGAAATTCTCCAGACCAGAATACTGGAGTGGGTAGCCTTTCTCTTCTCCAGGGGATCTTCCCAACCCAGGGGTGAACCCGGGTCTCCTGCATTGCAGGCTGATTCTTTACCTGCTGAGTCACAAGGCCACAAGGGAAGACGAAGGATACTGGAGTGGGTAGCCTATCCCTTCTCCAGTGAATCTTCCTGACCCAGGAATCAAACTGGGGTCTCCTGCAGAATCTCCTGGCAGATTCTTTACCAACTGAGATATCAGGGAAGCCCTGCAGATTGAAAGGATGAACCAAAGGTGTGGAGGTGGGTTAAAAGAATATTGTAGTGATCCAAGCAGGAGATGAGGGTGGCCTGCACTAAGAGAGACAGTGGGGAAGAAGAGAAACAAGATACATATATGAAAAGTCTTGATAATTTTCATATAGCCACATGATCCTTCTTCACCTTGGAAAGCACTTCTTCACTCTGACCCTTCTTTTTTTAAGCTTCAAACATTCTTTCTCTTGACCTTTGGTTCATAGCAATACAAGTTCATTACAGAGAGAAATTCCATTTTGGCCATTTCTTTTCTGTCTTTATGCTCCCTTAAAAAATTCATCAGCTCCCTTGGCATCAACTTGTATCTTGGTGCTGATGGTTCCTAAGGAGCTGACTGCAAGTCCAAAGCCAACACGAATGTACAGCAATTAGAATGTAATGTCTTTTACCTTGGCCTTTATACTAGCCAACTTTCTGAATTTTTGTTTCCCTCATGGGCACTAATTCTCCTGATCACTCCAATTTCCAACTTTACTTTAGTATAAAATTATTTCCCTCTTCTAAAATTCTCTTTAGGGGCTTCTCTGGTGATCCAGTGGCTAAGACTCTGCACTCCCAATACAGAGGCCCCTGTTTCAATCACTGGTCAGGGAACTAGATCCCACATGCTGTAACTTAAGATCCTGCATGCCACATCTAAGACCAAACACAGCCAAATAAATAAACAATAAAATTCTCTTTAAGTATTCAGCAAGTTGCTTCTACCTTTTTCTACAAAATAACTCTTTAATTCATCTTTTGTCTCCTTTAGCACTGCATCACTTACTATAGTGCTTAGTATAGCATAGGACATTGGTCAAATTGGTTGATTTGGTGGTTGATTAAAAGTCTACCTAAGTCTAGTGCCTCATAAGTTTAGGCTTTGACCTCCTAAAATGGCAATTACATGCTCACTCTCCTTGATGGGAAACCTAGCAGCTTTCCACTGCCAATGTAATAAGTTTCAAATCCCATAATCTATCCCCACCTATCTTGTGCAAAATGGGCTTCCCTTGTGGCTCAGGGGTAAAGAATCTGCTTGCCAATGCAGGAGATGCAGGTTTGATCCCTGAAGAAGGAAGATCCCTTGGAGAGAGAAATGGCAACCTACTTCAGTATTTTTGCCTGGGAAATCCCATGGACAGAGGAGCCTGGTGAACTACAGTCCATGGGGTTGCAAAAGAGTTAGATATGACTTAAGAACTAAATAACAACAATAATCTTGTCCAAATTTGCTAGAGCCTAACATGGCTCCTCAGGTAGACTGGGGAGAATACTAGCATTCATTTTTCTATTCTGTTGGTCTTTCCGTTGGTCATTCTCTCCACACAATGCTTTGAAACATTGTGTGAATGATTTTTTACTGTTGGAAAAATTTCCTTACATGTCAATAACGCTTAGATTTTATAATTCCCTTCTCATTTCCTTCAAATAAAATGCTTTCACATCCTAACCCCACATTCACTTCTCCACCAAGATACCAAGAGGAACATCATCTCCCACTTACAGATGCCAGGGGATATTCTTGATCCCTCCCTCTCCTTCACCACACTGTATAGTATAATTCCTCTCTGGAGTCAACTCTCTACAAATCTACTGCCAACTCTAATGTAAGATATATCATTTTCCACTTACTTTCCTTCTTTCCCTCAAATTTTATTGTGGTAAAATACACAGAAGATGGTCAACATGAAATTGGCCATCTTAACCATTTTTGAGTGCACAGTTCAGTGGTATTAAGACATTCATTGATCATGGAGTTAGACAAGGCTGACTATGAACCATGGCTCAATGAAACTATGAGCTATGCCGTGTAGGGCCACCCAAGACAGATGGGTCATGGTGGAGAGTTCTGACAAAATGTGGTCCACTGGAGAAGGGAATGGCAAACCACTTCAGTATTCCTGCCTTGAGAACAACATGAACCGTATGAAAAGGCGAATAGATAGGTCACTGAAAGATGAGCTTCCCAGGTCAGTAGCTGCCCAATATGCTACTGGAGATCTGTGGAGAAATAACTCCAGAAAGAAAGAAAAGACAGAACCAAAGCAAAAACAACACCCAGTTGTGGATGTGACTGGTGATAGAAGCAAGGTCCGATGCTGTAACAAGCAATACTGCATAGGAACCTGGAATGTAAGGTCCACGAATCAAGGCAAATTGGAAGTGGTCAAACAGGACCAAGATGGCAAGAGTGAATGTCAACATTTTAGGAATCAGCGAACTAAAACGGACTGGAATGGGTGAATTTAACTCAGATGACCACTAAATATACTACTGTGGGCAAGAATCCCTTAGAAGAAATGGAGTAGCCATTATAGTCAATAAAAGAGTCCAAAATGCAGTACTTGGATGCAGTCTCAAAAACAACAGAATGATTTCTGTTTGTTTCCAAGGCAAACCATTCAATATCACGGTTGTCCAAGTCTATGCCATGACCAGTAATGCTGAAGAAGCTAAAGTTTGAACAGTTCTATGAAGACCTAGAAGACCTTTTAGAACAAACACCCAAAAAAGATGTCCCTTTCATTATAGGGTACTGGAATGCAACAGTAGGAAGTGAAGAAACACCTAGAAAGTGAAAGTGAAGTTGCTCAGTCATGTCCGACTCTTTGCGACCCCATGGACTGTAGCCTACCAGGCTCCTCAGTCCATGGGATTTTCCAGGCAAGAATACTGGAGTGGGTTTCCATTTCCTTCTCCAGGAGATCTTCCTGACCCAGGGATTTAACCCAGGTCTCCTGTATTATAGGCAGACGCTTTACCGTCTGAGCCACCGAGGAAGTTCAAAAGCAACCAGCACCTCCTTTGAGCCAGAATCAAACCAGCGACCTAAGGATGACCACACTTGTCAGACTTACAGTCCTCTACTCTACCCGCTGAGCTATTGAAGGGTGACCTGGAATAACATGCAAATTTGGCTTTGGAGTACAGAATGAAACAGGGCAAAGGCTAATAAGAGTTTTAACAAGAGAATTCAATGATCATAGCAAACACCCTCTTCCAAAAACACGAGAGAAGACTCTACACATGGACATCACCAGATGGTTGATGCCAAAATCAAATTGATTATATTCTCTGCAGCCAAAGATGGAGAAGCTCAAACAGTCAGCAAAAACAAGACAAGGAGCTGAAGGTGGCTCAGATCATGAACTCCTTATTGCCAAATTCAGACTTAAACTGAAGAAAGTATGGAAAATCACTAGACCATTCAGGTCTGACCTAAGTCAAATCCCTAATGATTATACAGCAAAAATGGCAAATAGATTTAAGGGATTAGATCTTATGGACAGAGTACCTGATGAACTATGGATGGAGGTTCATGACAATTGTACAGGATATAAGAAGCAAGACCATCCCAACAAAAAGAAATGCAAAAAAGCAAAATAGCTGTCTGAGGAGGCCTTACAAATAGCTGTAAAAAGAAGAGAAGCCAGAAGCAAAGAAGAAAAGGAAAGATTATCCATTTGAATGCAGAGTTCTAAAGAATAGCAAGGACATATAAGAAAGCCTTCCTCAGTGATCAGTACAAAGAAATAGAGGAAAACAATAAAATGGGAAAGACTAGATATCTCTTCAAGAAAATTAAAGATACCAAGGGAACATTTCATGCAAAGTTGGGCTCAATGAAGAACAAAAATGGTATGACCTAACAGAAGCAGAAGATATTAAGAAGAGGTGGCAAGAATATACAAAAGAACTGTACAGAAAAGATCTTCACAATCCAGATAATCACGATGGTGTGATCACTCACCTAGAGCCAGACATCCTGGAATGTGAAGTCAAATGGGCATTAGGAAGCATCACTATGAACAAAGCTAGTGGAGGTGATAGAATTCCAGTGGAGCTATTTCAAATCCTGGAAGATATTGCTGTGAAAGTGCTGCACTCAATATGCAGGCAAATTTGGAAAACTCAACAGTGGGCACAGGACTGGAAAAGACCAGTTTTCATTTCAATCTCAAAGAAAGGCAATGCCAAAGGATGCTCAAGCTACCACACAATTGTACTTATCTCACACACTAGCAAAGTAATGCTCAAAATTCTCCAAGCCAGGCTTCAGCAATACATGAACCATGAACTTCCAAATGTTCAAGCTGGTTTTAGAAAAGGCAGAGGAACCAGAGATCAAATTGATAACATCCACTGGATCATTGAAAAAGCAAGAGAGTTCCAGAAAAACATTTTATTTCTGCTTTATTGACTATGCAAAGTCTTTGACTATGTGGATCACAACAAACTCTAGAAAATTCTGAAAGAGATGGGAACACCAGATCACCTGACCTGCCTCTTGAGAAATCTGTATGCAGGTCAGGAAGCAACAGTTAGAACTTGACATGAAACAGCAGACTGATTCCGAACAGGAAAAGGAGTACATCAAGGCTGTATACTGTCACTCTGCTTATTTAAATACTTCTATGCAGAGTACATCATGAGAAATGCTGGGCTGGATGACGCACAAGCTGGAATCAAGATTGCCGGGAGAAATATCAATAATCTCAGATATAGAGATGACACCACCCTTATGGCAGAAAGTGAAGAAGAACTAAAGAGCCTCTTGATGAATGTGAAAGAGGAGAGTGAAAAAGTTGGCTTAAAACTCAACACTCAGAAAACTAAGATCATGGCATCTGGTCCCATCACTTCATGGCAAATAGATGGGGAAACAGTGGAAACAGTGTCAGACTTTATTTGGGGGGGCTCCAAAATCATTGCAGATGGTGACTGCAGCCATGAAATAAAAAGATGCTTATTCCTTGGAAGAAAAGCTATGACCAACCTGCTGCTGCTGCTGCTAAGTCGCTCAGTCGTGTACGACTCTGTTCGACCCCAGAGATGGCAGCCCACCAAGCTCCACCATCCTTGGGATTCTCCAGGCAAGAACACTGGAGTGGGTTGCCATTTCCTTCTCCAATGCAGGAAAGTGAAAAGTGAAAGTGAAGTCACTCAGTCGTGTCCGACTCTTAGCAACCCCATGGACTGCAGCCTACCAGGCAAGCATAATAGGATTTTCCAGGCAAGAATAATGGAGTGGGTTGCTGTTGCCTTCTCTGATGACCAACCTAGACAGCATATTAAAAAGCAGAGGCATTACTTTGCCAGCAAAGGTCCATCTAGTAAGGCTATGGTTCTTTCGGTAGTCATGTATGGATGTGAGAATTGGACTACAAAGAAGGTTGAGCACCTAAGAATTGATGCTTTTGAACTGTGGTATTGGAGAAGACCCTTGCGAGTCCCTTGGAGATCCAAGCAGTCCATCCTAAAGGAAATTAGTCCTGAATTTTCATTGGAAGGACTGATGTTGAAGCTGAAACTCCAATACTTTGGCCACCTGATACAAAGAGCTGACTCTTTAGAAAAGACCCTGATGCTGGGAAAGATTGAGGGCAGGAGGAAAAGGGGATGACAGAGGATGAGATGGTTGGATGGCATCACCGACTCAATGGACATGAGTCTGAATAAGCTCCAGGAGTTGGTGATGGAGAGGGAGGCCTGGGGTGCTGCAAAGAGTTGGACAGAACTGAGCGCCTGGCCTGAACTGAACTGAAGACATTCATACTATTTGCAACCATCATTACCATCCATCTCCAAAACTCTTAATCTTGCAGAACTGAAATTTGCATCCACTAAATGATTACTTCCCATGACACTCTACTCCCCACCCCTGGCTGCCACATTCTATCTACCACTATTCTGGTGCTATGAATATACAACAGAATATTATTCAGGCTTCAAAAAGAAAAGGAAATCCTGCCACTTGTGACCAGGTAGACAAACTGGAGGGCATTGTGTTAAGTGAAATAAGACAGACACAGAAAGATAAATATTGCATGATCTCATTTAAATTTTTCCCTTGCCTTCTAAGCTGGTTTCCTTAGCTCCAGATTTGCCTTTTTCTCTAATCCATTATCCATCTGTAGCAGGGGTCATCAGATTATAGTTGGAAGGAAAAATTCTGCCTACTGCTTGCTTTTGCAAGATTGGACAACACTTATTTATATTTACCCATGGCAGCATTTTCTGGATGAGGAAGATTCCCTGAAGAAGGGTTAGGCTACCCACTCCAGTATTCTTGCGTTTCCCTGGTGGCTCAGATAGAAAAGAATCTGCCTGCAACGCAGGAGACCTGTGTTTGATCCCTGAATTGGGAAAGATCCCCTGGGGGAGGGCATGGCAACCCACTCCAGTATTCTTACCTCCAGAATCCCCCTGCCAGAGGAGGCTGGAAGGCTAGGTTCATGGGATCGCAAAGAGTCAGCGACTAAACACAACACGCAACAGAGCAGCATGGCAGTGTTTGTGCTACAAAAACAGCACTAAGTAGTTGGACAAAGATCATGTAGCTCAGAAGCATAAACTATTTATTAACTGGCTCTTTATGCAAAAAGTTGGCTGACTCTAGATCTATAGCAATAAATGATTTTTCCTAAAGTCCAGATATAATCACATTCAGTTCAATTCAGTTGCTCAGTTGTGTCTGACTCTTTGCAACCCCATGGACTGCACTACTCCAGGCCTCCCTGTCCATCACCAACTCCCAGCGTTTACCCAAATTCTTGTCCATTGAGGCGATGATGCCATACAACCATCTCATCCTCTGTCAGCCACTTCTCCTCCTGCCTTCCACCTTTCCCAGCATTAGCGTCTTTTCAAATGAGTCAGCTCTTCGAATCAAAGCACTGGAGTTTCAACTTCAACATCAGTCCTTCCAATGAACATCCAGGACTTATTTCCTTTAGGATGGACTGCTTGGATCTCCTTTCAGCCCAAGGGACTCTCAAGAGTCTTCACCAACACCACAGTTCAAAATCATCAATTACTGCTTAGTTTAAAATATTTCAATGATTTCTCATTGCTCTTAAAGTAAAACCCAAAGAATTTACTCTAATGAAACCTAAATCATGGACCTGTCCTGGTCTAATGCTACATTCCATCCTTTATTGTACTCCATTTGCACTAAAATTCTTTGTTTCTCACAACCTTCCAATATCTTTCTTGCATCCAAGATATTTGTACAAGTGATTGTTTTCTCAGAATGACTTCCCTTACATCACCCCTACCTAATATCTTGGCCATGACGTACCCTCCAGGAAGCACAGAACCCTTTGCAGTCACCCCCTCCATCCCCGAGAGAGCCCTGCATTTCTGTTTCTTTGCTTTTTCTCGAACAGCTCTGATTCATTTCTGTCTTTTTTCTAGCTATTCTTCCTAGTGCCAATTTTTGAAGGATAGCCTTCTGCTTCTAAACACACATCCTAATCTGAAATCTGTTTCAGGAAGTGATTAGAAAGAGAAAGGTATTTCATTTGTTGCAGTTGTGATGAGGCAGATGACAGGAGACCTGGGGTAAGGCCTCTGGCCAGCTGCTCAGAGAGAGTCTTGTAAGAGCTGCCATCACTGTCTTGGGCCTCACATCTTCCAAGAGCTGGACCATGGTGAGTGAGACATCCAAAGTGGATTTGGTCAGGTTTCCACAGTGTATAAAACTCAGGGAAAATAATTCACATTAACCAAACTCACTAATAAAGTTAAAAAAAACCAGCATTTCTGCTCATCATTTTTACAGAGTAATAGGGAATATGCATCTAAGTTGTAGCTTGTTTATTGTTTTTCATTGCTGAATAGTATTCCATTGTATAGATGTCCCATATTCTGTTTATTTATTTACCACTTGATGGTCTTGTTCCAGCTTGCAGCTATCATAAATGATGCTGCATTCACAGGCATGTCTTCGGGTGGATATATGCTTTCATTTCTTTTGAATAGATTTCTAGAGGTGAAATTGAAGCATGGTACAGTAAGTCATGTTTAATTTTTTTTTTTTTTTTGCTTAATTGCATGGTTTCTTGGATCTTTGTTCCCCAAAAGGTTAAACCCTGGGCCCTCATAGTGAGAGTGTGGCATCCTAACTACTGGACTGTGAGGGAATTCCTAGGTCATGTTTGACTTTTTAAGAAACTAATGAACTCTGCTTCAAAGTGGTCATCCCATTTTACACTATGACCAGCAACATATGAGGGTTCTAGTTAGGGTTCCTCACTAACCCTTGATATTGTCTTTTTATATAGAGTGTGCTGTGGTATCCTGTGTATCCATTGCATTTCCCTGGTGACTAATGACTGGTGAGCATGTTTTTATATGCTTCATATTCCTTACAGATCTTTTAAATGAAAAGTGTATTAAAATCTTTTGGCCATTTTTAATTGAATTATTTGTCTTTTTAGTGAGTTGTGAGTTCTTTATATATTCCGGATGCAAGTATTTTATGAAATATACAATTTAGAACTGTCTTCTCAATTTGTCACTTATCTTGTGTTTTCCATCTGCTGGAGCACAAAAGTGTTAAATTTTTATAAAATCTAATTTATCAATTTTTTCTTTTATATTATGTTTCAGTGTCCTGTCTAAGATCTCTTTGTCCATCCTAAGTTTCCTAAAGATTATTACTTAAGATTTCTCTGACAAATTCTATGTAGTTCTTAGATTTCGATTTTTAATCTATTTTGGATTAATTTCATACATGTAATGTGAGGTGAGGGTCTGAGTTCATCACTGTGTATGTGACTATTTAATTACTGTAATACCAATTGCAAGAATTGCAAGAATTACTGCAAGAATACCGTTTCCCTTTTGCAGTGTCTCAGTATCTTTGTTGAGTACTGAGTAACCATAAATGTAGGGATCTATTTCTGGACTCTCATTCCTTCCTACATCACATTCCTTCCTTTTATTTTTCTCCTTGCTAGGTTTCCTCCATATGCACTTTCTTGGGTGTTGGTCCGTTGATAGTAATCTGTTTGCTTTTGAACAACTGAAAATGACTTTATTTTGTTCTGAGTCAATAATAGTTTAGTGAATTATAGAATTCTAGGTCAGTAGCTCCCTTCTAACCGCCCCCCTCCTCCTCCCATTCTTCCTCCTCCTCTTCTTCCCCTCCTCCTCTTGCTTCTTCCTCCTCCTCTTCTTGACACTTTAAGAATAAGACTTCTTAGACTCCTAGTCTCAGTTGCTGCTTGTAAGAAAACTTGCTGTCTCTGTAAGTGTTGTTTTTCTGTGGGTAATTGGTCTCTCCTCTCTGTTAGATTTTGACGCTTTATTGTTATCTTTGAAATTCTGTAATTTCACCCAGATCAGTTGATTTGTAGATGTTCTGGACACACAATGCATACTTTCTAGGAAGGTGCATGTTTATTTAATTCCGGTAAATTCTAAGCTATTTAGTTTCTAAAACTTGCCTTGCTGCCATTGCCTTTGTCGTACTTGTATGGAGTTCCTCTCAGGTGAGATATCTCTCAAGGCTATATGTCAGCTGCACTCACATCTTTGTCTGTCTTCCCTGACTTCCTCCTCCTCTGCTTCTCTCACTTCTTACAGCTTTTGCTGGGGAACAGCCCCTCTGTAACTCATGTGCACAAGAATCATCTCTGCTTCTAAGACCTACAGGTTGTAATGTGCCCACAGTCACACACGGGTGAAGGGTCAAGCACTCTTTCAACCATTGCAGGGCGGTACCTCCTGAGGCGAGGCTGTTAATGAGGCAGGTGGAATGGGACTCTGGGACCAGGGCACAGGTGTGCAACTTGGATGAGCTGTCTACTGGTGGCATGAGCTCAGGGCTTCCACACTCAATACTGGATCAAGGTGGTCTAAGGGCCTCAGCTCATCCCCTTCCTGCCTCCTTCTATTCCTGTGGCAGAATGTTCCAGCTCTGGAGTCTGGTTGACCTGCAGCTACTCTGTTAGCTTGGAGGGGGGTGGGGGTGGGATATAGTGTGGGAGCCTGGTCTCCCGCCATCTTCTTTTCAAGCCCAGCTTCTGGCAACTTCTTCTGCCCTCCTTCCTCTCAGGCCTTCTCTTTTTGCTTCTTAATAGCCTTTTCTTCTCTTAAAAACCTGCCTCTTGCATATCAAAAACTTTGGCTGTTAAAAGTTTTGTTTCAGATGGATCTGGGATCAAGAGCTTATTTTAGAAGTTAAAACACTGAACACTGACTATTTCTTTCTCTCTGTGTTTAAACTGCCCTCCTTCTCCTTCTGGTTCTGTGGGAGCTGAACAAGGAGGAGAAAAAAAGCAAAGCAGACGTTTGTATTTCAAGATGCTTTCCTGCCATAGAATCTAAAGCTCATTGGCACAGAGCCTGGTGTATAGTGCATGTGCAATATGTGTTCTCTGTATACTTATTTATTTCTTTTAATATATTTATTGCCATTTTAGTATTCTTGCCTGGGAAATCCTATGGACAGAGGAGCGTGGCAGGCTATAGTCCACAGGGTTGCAAAGAGTCGAACACATCTGAAGTGACTTAGCACTAGCACTATTGCCAATTTAATTATTTTTAAGCACATAGTTGCATAACATCAAGAATACTCATACTGTCATGCAGCCAATCTCTAGGACTTTTTCATCTTGCAAAATTGAAACTGTACCTATTAACTGGTAACTCCCCATTTCTTCTCCCCTCAGTCCCTGGAAATCACCATTCTTACTTTCTGTGATTTTTATCTACCCTGGATATTTCATATAAATGGAATCATACAACATTTGTCTTCTTGTGACAAACTTATTCCACTGAGCATAAAGTCCTCCAAGGGTTCCCCAGTGGCTCAATGATAAAGAATCTGCCTGCAATGTAGGAGACACAGGAGATGCAGGTTTGATCTCTGGGTCAGGAAGATCCCCTGGAGGAGGGCGTGGCAACCCACTCCAGTATCCTTGATTGGCAAATCCCATGGACAGAGAAACCTATTGGGTACAGTCCATGGGGTCACAGAGTCAGACAGGACTGAAGTGACAGCATGCATGCACACAAAGTTCTCAAGGTTTACCCATGTTGTGGCATGTCAGGATTGCCTTCCTTTTTAAGGCTGAATAATATTTCATTGTATGTATATATCACATTTTTCATTATTCATTCATATGTTGATGGACTCTTGGGTTTCTTTGGCAAATATCTCTTTGAGTCCTTGCTTTCATTTCTTCTGGGTATATACCCTTGTTAATGGAAGGAGAGTCTGCAGACTCTTCCTTCTGTGGGCCTCAGGTCTTGGTAAGGACACTGAGAAGAATCTAAGGTCTTGCCCATTGTGGGGAAATTTATTACAACAAGGAAACAAAGAACAGGACACAAAGAGCTGGACGCGACTGAGCCCTGAGCCCATACAAAGAACCAAAAGAACATCTCAAAAGAGAAATGAGCCATGCCAAGGGAGACAAATGGCCCTGGAGGGCTGGGGTGCAGAGTTTTTAAGGCAGGGTCATTTGAATAATCCAGTAGGGTCATTGATTCACAGCTTTGCTTCACAGCTGCAGGTTATACAACAAGATACTCGACATGCATATCCTTCCCATAATTCAGTCTGTTATAACTAGATTTATGGATTCATAGAAGCTCCATTGCTGAAGCCGAAGCTCCAATACTTCGGCCACCTGATGCGAAGATCTGACTCATTAGAAAAGACCCTGATGCTGGGAAAGATCGAAGGCAGGAGGAGAAGGGGACGATAGAAGATGAGATGGTTGGATGGCATCACTGACTTGACGGGCATGAGTTTGAGCAAGCTCCGGGAAATGGTGAAGGACAGGGAAACCTGGCTTGCTGCAGTCCATGAGGTTGCAAAGAGTCAGACACAACTGAGTGACTGAACAACAGCATTTCACAGAATATTTATAAACAGTTAATGAGTCCAACAGTTAATGGCTGCCAAAGGTTACTTTAGTACAGGAGAGTGTGAGGTGTACACATGTGCTAGAGTAGGGAAAATCCCACCAGTGGGTGGTTGAGGGGGCAATGTTTAGGACCCCTTGACTACTTTTGGAGTACTGGTGGGTATATTAGGAGTGAGGCTGGTAAATTGCTTGGTGGGGTTAGGTGGCTATTGGAAGGTTAGCTGAAGGAGCTCCTTCTTCTTGCTCTCAGCTAACTTCTTGCCTATCACCCTGAAGTAGAATTACTGGATCATAGGGTAGTTCTATTTTTAATTATCTGAGGAATTACTCTACTGTTTTCACACCAGCTGCCCCATTTTTACATTCTCACAAGTGATATACAATGGTCCTTGTCTCTCCACATCCTTGCCAATACATCAATGCTTGTTATTTTCTGTTTGGTTTTGCTTTGTTTTAAAATAGTAGCCATTCTCTTGGGTATGAGGTAATACCTCATTGTGACTTTTAAAAAAGTCTCTAGATCCATGCATCACCGACTCAATGGAGATGGATTTGGGTGGACTCCAGGAGTTGGTGATGGACAGGGAGGCTTGGTGTGCTGCGGTTCATGGGGTTGCAAAGAGTCAGACACGACTGAGCCACTGAACTGAACTGAGATCCATGCATGTTGTTGCAAGTGGCATTATTTTATTATTTTTTATGATTGAGTTATATTCCATTTTATGTATGTACCACATTCTTCTTTATCCATTCATCCGTTCTGGACACTTAGGTTGCTTCCATACTTTGGCTGTTGTCAATAGTGCTCTTGTAAAAACTGGGGTGCATGCATCTTTCAAATTTGAGTTTTCATCTTGTCTGAATATATGCTCAAGAGTGGGATTGCTCCATCATATGGTAACTCTATTTTTAGACTTTTAAGGAACTTCATACTATACTCCATAATGGCTGTACCCGTTTATATTCCTACCAACAGTGTAGGACTGTTCCCTTTTCTCCAGACTCTTCTTACTGTGTTTTTGCTTTTCATTTTTCTCATGATTAGTGATGTTGTGAGTTTCTTCATATGGTTATTGGTCATTTGGCTCTTGTCTCTTTGCAAGGCCTTCTGTATTCATTTCAGAACAAGTGCCCAAACTTACTGGTGTGCAGTCAACTTTAACAAATATTTCATCAATCTCTTGGGTTCTCTACTGGTCTCTAAAATTCTGACTTCTTTTAACGCTTTGGTTTTCCTTATTCTGCTCAAGACTTATCCTCTATGTTACTCTGATTCCCAGACCCTCCATGCTAAGAACATCAGAGACCAAAGGCTTTAGACCAAGCTCTTGCTTCTCTTAGCTGGTGTTTGGTGTGGGAATAGGTAGGACTGAGTAGGTAAGGCTGTTTCCTGAAGGAGTAGGGTGAGGAGTGGGTCTGGGATCTTGGGAAGACTTGAAGCATCAAATTCAAGGGAGCCTGTGGATAGAAAATATTGGATCCAAAGCAAATTGCCTATCATTTGGAAATGGTAAAGCAATTAGAAGTCTTGGGAGGCAGAAGTCCAAGGTGCCTGTTTACTGACATGGAGATGTTAAGGGTGCTGAACAGTGTTACCTCTGCTTGGTTTGTCATTTTCACGTGAGGTTCTTTGTGCTCATCCTGACCCCATCAGGCCCTCTTGTACATGCAGCTTGGCCCCATCTTCAATTTGCTCCATCCAAGGTTTCCATGAGAAGATTTTCATTGGTGAGGATGGGAGTCCTAGTAGAAAGGCAGGTGCGGAACAAATGGGATGTATGACCCTATGGTCTGTAGCCTGCCAGGCTCCTCTATTCATGGAATTCTGCAGGAAAGGATACTAAAGTGAGTTGCTGTGTCCTCCTCCAGGGGATCTTTCTGATCCAGGGATCAAACCTGCGTCTCTTATGTCTTGGCAGGCAGGTTCTTTACCACTAGCACCATCTGGGAAGCCCCTATATTTTGACAAATGTCCCCCAAACCAAAATATAAAAAGCTATCATTCATGTCGCAAATATAAACTACTGTAGCCATTTGGGGTCTTTACAATCAGAAATCAAGTACTTCAGAGTGAAACACATTATTTTGCAATCTGGATGTTATATAGATATAGGCAGACTACTTTATTTCTTATTTTCTTAGGATTTATTTTGGTAATTGTCCTCTTCCCCTTGGGAATAGAATTAAAAAATAATTTTATTTGCTTTTTATTTATTTACTTATTTATTTGTGGCTGCACTGGGTCTTTATTGCTGCACACTGGTTTCCTCTAGCTGTGGTGAGCAGGGGCTACTGAAGTGCAAGGCTTTCTCATTGCAGTGGCTTCTCTTATTGGTTTAGTGCATGTGGACTCAGTAATTTCAGTTCACAGGCTCAGGTGCCATGCAGCATCTGGGATCTTCCAGCACCAGGGATCAAACAGGTGTCCCCTCCATTGCAAGGTGGATTCTTAACCACTTGACCACCAAGGAAGCCCTACAATTTTTATATAAGGCAAGATTGTTAGAGCTGTTAAGATTATTGTTGTGTGGAAATCTGCAGTTTTGAGTCCTGGCTTTCACATAAAAAGCCCTGTTCAATGAATCAACAGGGTTTCTTTTCTGGAACCTTTTGAAGAGGCTTTTTAGTATTAATACATTATATCTAGAATATGGCATCCACCTGTTATATAGATTACTTTTTTTTAAAATTTTCTTTACTTTATTGTGTTTGTTTTGCCATACAGTGACATGAAATCCCCATGAGTCTACACATGCTCCCCCTCCAGAACCCCCTTCCCTCTCCCCTCCTGACTCCCTCCCCCTGGGACATCCCGGTGCACCAGCCCTGAGCATCAACCCTGGGCTGGCGATTGATTTCACATATGGTAATTAACATGTTTCAATGTCATTCTCCCATATCATCCTATCCTTGCCCTCTTCCACAGAGTCCACGTGTCTGTTCTATACATCTGCTGTTCCTTTTGCTGTCTCGCATGCAGGGTTCTTGTTACCATCTTTCTAAATTCCATATATATGTGTTAGTATACTGTATTGTTGTTTTTCCTTCTGGCTTACTTCACTCTGGATAATAGGCTCCAGTTCCATCCACCTGAGTAGAACTGATTCAAATGATTTTTTTTTAATGCTGAGTAATATTCCATTGTGTATATGTACCACAGCTTTCTTATCCATTCGTCAGTTGATGGGCATCTAGGTTGCTTCCATGTCCTGGCTATTGTAAACAACGCGGCAATGAACACTGGGGTACACGTGGCTCTTTCAATTTTGGTTTCCTCGGTGTGTATGCCCAGCAGTGGGATTGCTGGGTCATATGGCAGTCTATTTGCAGTTTTTTAAGGAATCTCCACACTGTTTTCCATAGTGGCTGTACTAGTTGGCATTCCCACCAACAGTGTAAGAGGGTTCCCTTTTCTCCACATCCTCTCCAGCATTTATTGCTTATAGATTTTTGGATGGCAGCCATTCTGACTGGTGTAAAGTGATACCTCACTGTGGTTTTGATTTGCATTTCTCTGATAATGAGTGATGTTGAACATCTTTTCATGTGTTTGTTAGCCATTTTTATGTCTTCTTTGGAGAAATGTCTGTTAAGTTCTTTGGCCCACTTTTTGATTGGCTCTTTTATTTTTCTAGAATGGAGCTGCAGGAGTTGTTTGTATATTTTTGAGATTAATTGTTTGTCTGTTGCTTCATTGGCTATTATTTTCTCCCATTCTGAAGACTGTCTTTTCACCTTGCTTACAGTTTCCTTTGTTGTGCAGAAGCTTTTAATTTTAATTAGGTCCTATTTGTTTATTCGTGCTTTTATTTCCAATATTCTGGGAGGTGAGTCATAGAGGATCCCGCTTTGGTTTATGTCGGAGAGTGTTTTGCCTATGTTATCCTCTAGGAGTTTTATAGTTTCTGGTCTTATGCTTAGATCTTTGAGTATTTCTACCTAAAGAAACAAAAGACTTGTATATAGAAAACTATAAAACACTGATGAAAGAAATCAAAGAGGACACAAATAGATGGATAAATGTGCCGTGTTTGTGGATTGGAAGAATCAATATAGTGAAAATGAGTATACTACCCAAAGCAATCTATAGATTCAATGCAATTCCTATCAAGATACCAGAGGTCTTTTTCAGAGAATTAGAACAAATAATTTCACAATTTGTATGGAAATACAAAAAACCTCGTATAGCCAAAGCAATCTTGAGAAAGAAGAATGGAACTGGAGGAATCAACCTACCTGACTTTAGGCTATACTACAAATCCACAGTCATTAAGACAATATGGTACTGGCACAAAGACAGAAATATAGATCAATGGAACAAAATAGAAAGCCCAGAGATAAATCCATGCACCTATGGACACCTTATCTTTGACAAAGGAGGCATGAATATGCAATGGAGAAAAGACAATCTCTTTAACAAGTGGTGCTGGGAAAACTGGACAGCCACTTGTAAAAGAATGAAACTAGAACACTTTCTAACACCATACACAAAAATAAACTCAAAATGGATCAAAGATCTAAGCATAAGACCAGAAACTATAAAACTCCTAGAGGATAACATAGGCAAAACACTCTCCGACATAAACCAAAGTGGGATCCTCTATGACCCACATCCCAGATTATCGGAAATAAAAGCACGAATATATAGATTACTTTTAGTGCATTAATTCTATTTTTGCAAGAATTTCAATTTTAGTTCTTTTGGGGCTCTATGTTTTTGTTTCTGATTTGTGTTGAGTAGCTCCTGCTTACATGAGTTTACAGTAAAGTTAGAATGAGTCTAGTTAGTCATCATTTGAAGGCATTGATCAGCATTTAGACAATCTTCTTGTGTGTGTGCTAAGTTGCTTCATTCATGTCCAGCTCTTTGTGACCCCATGGGCTGTAGCCTGCCAGGCTCCTCTGTCCATGGGATCCTCCAGGCAAGTGTACTGGAGTAGGTTGCCATGGCCTCCTCCAGAGAATCTTCTCAATCCAGGGATCAAACCCACATTGATAGGCGGGTTCTTTACCACTAGCTCCATCTGGGAAAACAATCTTTTTAGATATCTTTATAATCAGCAAAGAAAAGATTACCACTGTGTGTGTAGGATGCCAAGATCAGGACAAAAATTTGGTATTTTCCCCTGCATCTGACACTTGCTTATTAAATCATCAAAAATGTAACAGAAATATTCAATTGCTGTTAAAGGTGCCATGAAATAGGAACTGTTAGCAATGTTAATCTCCAAAGAACCTGCTTTGGAAAGAACTGTGGCAGTGTGAACTGCCCCTGTAGACGGCCTCGTGTGAACACAGTTCCACTACACATCAATGGTGAGACTTGGGCAAGGTGCATACCTTTTCTAAGACTGAATTTTCTCTTCCACTAAGATGAAAGATAATAATAATACCTAATTTAGAAGAGTCATTGTTAAAAGTAAGAAGAGCAATAATTACTGCAAGGAATCTAAATTACAAAACTAATGTAAAAGAATTAAAAGACTGAATATACAAAACCATTTATTTGAACTTCATTCGTATTTTAAAACTTGGGTAAAATGTTTTGCTGCTATTAATTGAACACTCATGACGATTATACAGCAAAACTGAAAATGAACAGAAGTCCCTAAACAACATAAATTGAAATAAGTATTTATAGTATGATTAAAATATGTGAAATGTAAGTATGAAGTATGGAGAAGGAAATGGCAACCCACTCTGGTGTTCTTGCCTGGAGAATCTCAGGGACGGGGGAGTCTGGTGAACTGCCATCTATGGGGTCGCACAGAGTTGGATACGACTAAAGCGACTTACCTGCATAAGTATGAAAGAAATAAGGAAGAGAGTTCACATAATGATAAAAGGAGGGATGAGTTATACATATTTTTTACTTTTAAGTTTTTCTATTATATTATTATATTGCTTTTTATAATTAAAACACAGTAGCCTTATTAATTATTTTTATTTTTCCTATTTATTAAAAAATACTTTAAAAATTGCAGAAAATCCTGAATAATAGAATTAAAATTACCCTTAATTTTGCCATTAGTGTTTTAATTTCGTTACTTGGTGCTTTTTCAAAATTAGCTTTACTTTAGTTTCAATTTATCCCTTAGCTTGTTCCTTGGGCTGTTGTTTTTGCATCTCTTCATCTTTGATCTTTCAAAGAATATAAGCCTATTTGCTCTTTTTCAGGAGCTGTAAATTCCTGTCTTATTGAGAATACCAAGAAACCCTTTTTGAAATGTCCTGTGTTTCCTGTCAAAAATAGTTTGCAGTGGTGAACTGTGCCTTCAAAACTTGCAGATAAAAATACTCCTTTCCCTTGCAGTGCCCTGTGCATTTTCTCCATTCTGTGCCTCTGTGTGTTTGTTTTCTCTTTAATTATCATTTAATAATGTGAGACTCAGCCAGATCCTTGGTTCCATACACTTGCTCTTGAGTCCATGCAGACTCCTCTCCAAAGGAGAGCAATAGAGCAGGTCAGTGCTGTCAATTCCTTTCTTATAGGCATTTATCTTGTTCTTTTGTTCTAGAATCAAGGGGAGTATTCATGCACTTATTCTTTGCTTAGTTTTTTTAGACCCTATAGAAACCTTTACATTTATCTAAAGGAGGCTTATGCAACAGACACATGCATGAAAATCTCTCAGTCCAGGGTACACGGGCTTTGGGACCTTGTTGTCTACCTACCTGTGGATAAAATTTGTTCTCTTCTATTTTCACTTGAGCTTAGTACAGAGAAGGGAAGAGTCCACTTAACAGGATAGGTTTTTGTATGTGGCTGTCATTCAAATGAGCAGTGAATCAGTCTTAGGACTGTATCTCTCTCCCACTTAGTACCAGAGTCATTTAAGACAATGGCTCTACCAAATGGACAGGAAACTCTGTCCATGAAACAGTCCCTCTTCTGAGTGAGTTGGAACTTCTGCACACACACAGAAAGAGAATGCTAGTAGGAGTCAGGCAAGAATGGACATGGTCAAAACAGAAGCATTTCTGTCATAAATCGCTATCTTCACAATGATACTGTACAGATTTTCTTTTTCTTTTTACCCAGTTGTAGGCCATGGATGTCCCAGCTCGGAACAGATCGTGGGGGAAATTTTAAACTTCTTCCTACCAACTATGAGAATGGGCCTTTATATTTCAAAAGGTAAAGCCTGTAGAAACAAGTTCTCTATCTAGTTCTACTAAATATGCTTTCTAGTAATTTTAGCAATACCTGCAAGACTCTTAATTTTAATTAATATTAAGATGCTTGCTCCTTGGAAGAAAAGCTATGATCAACATAGACAACATATTAAAAAACTACAGACATTACTTTGCCAACTACTACTAGATGTAGTCAAAGCCATGGTTTTTCCAGTATGCATGTATGGATGTGAGAGTTGGGCTATAAACATAGCTGAGTGCCAAAGAACTGATGCTTTTGAGCTGTGGTGTTAGAGAACACTCTTGAGAGTCCCTTGGACTGCAAGGAAATCCAACCAGTCCATCCTAAAGGACATCAGTCCTGGGTATTCACTAAAAGGACTGATGTTGAAGCTGAAACTCCAATAATTTGGCCACCTGATGCGAAGCGCTGACTCATTGGAAAAGACCCTGATGCTGGGAAAGATTGAAGGCAGGAGGAGAAGGGGACAACTGAGGATGAGATGGTTGGATGGCATCACTGACTCAATGGACAATGAGTTTGAGCAAACTCAGAGATGGTGAAGGACAGGGAGGCCTGGCGTGCTGCAGTCCATGAGGGTGCAAGGAGTTGGACATGTCTGAGCAATGGAACTGACTTTTCCAAAATATTAGCTGTGATCTTTGGTTTTCAGAGCTGCTTTAATTTTTTTCTCTTGTCATTGTAATAGAACTGTGGGAGAATACACTCAAAGATGCCTTTTGTAACTGGATGTTCCTGCTTTCAATTTAAATACTTTATTAAATATACTTTTTAAAAATGACAGTGACATTGTCTGATCCTTTCTAACTTGTCATTGGAATTTCTAAAATGGTACACACACACACGTATATACTTCAGGAAAGAAATTAGCCTGATAGACTCTTTCAGGAATTTTCACAACCTATAAGGCTGATAGAGATGGACTTGAGAATAAAGGTTGGTCGCTTATCCACTCATCACCTTGTTGAAACCAGAATTCTTGCTTGAAAAATTGATGGAGGTTAAGAAGACGAAGCATTTCATCTCTCCCGCTGGTTTCCTCACTCTGTGACTCCTGACTCAGAGCCAACCAGAAAGCTAGGCAATCATCACGTCACTCTGTAGGGGTGCTTCTCTGGCACATTTTTCTACATCACTTCCTGAAACTCAGCAGAGATACAGCAGTTGTACCTTGCCATTGTACACAGAAGTTGTATGCCAAACTCAGAGGCGAAGAGCTCATTGAACAGCACCAGCTTCTGCATATGCATGTATTTCCATCAGGAGATGATCAGCTGCAGGCCTGGGAGGTTCACCTCTTTAGCACCAGTCCCAACCAGAAACAATGCCTCCAAGGAATGTTCTGGAAGCTCTGCCCAGGAAAGCGATTATACCACTCCTCCATGGAATATCCAGGGAAAATCTTAAGGGCAGCATACAAACTGAAGTTAAGGTCATGAATTAAAGAGAAAGATTTGTTTATATCCACATAAAGAGGCAAGGCGGAGAGGTAGAAACTAGGCCAGGAGCATCGAGCTAAGGGCTATAGGAGGGAGTGAGGGTGTCTGAGAGGGGCCTGACCAGCCAACTAGAAAGAAGAGGGAAGGGATTAGAAAACGCCTCCACCCTGGGGGTGGGGAGGAAGCTGAGTGGAGCAGCTCAGCTGAGGACAGACAGTGCATTCTGGGGAATGTAAATTCTTACACTCCTTTGGCCAGCTGAGAACCTCAGGCTGATTAAAATGATCCCAGAATAAATTCTCCTCTGCGTGTTCAGAGGACCAGCCAGGAGAGTCAGGAGATTCCATTTGCAGGGCAACGGAGCCCCACATATTTGTTTACAGCTTGTTTATAACATTTGGGGCAAAAATATTTTGGAAGGTTCTCCATGTACATTGGGAATTATCTGGAATCCACACAGAGTGATTCATTCAGGAGAGGAGTATGATTTCAGTGATTTAAAAGACTCTCTTCTCTCCCCCACACCCCCCTCCTCCACGCGCCCAGCTCCATTACCTCCCTGCGCCCAGCTCCATTAATTCCCCTTCTATTTTAGTAGAAAATAACTTTGAGATAACAAAACACTACATGCAGACTAAGTCACTTCAGTCATGTCCTACTCTTTGCAATCCTATGGATTGTAGCCTGCCAAGCTCCTCTGTCCATGGGATTCTTCAGGCAAGATTATTGGAGTGGGTTGCCATGCTCTCCTCCAGGGAATCTTCTTGACCCAGCGATCAAACCCACATCTTTTATATTTCCTGTATTGGCAGGCAGGTTCTTTACCACTAGCGCCATCTGGGAAGCCCAAAGCAGGAGAGAGAGCTAAACTGCATACATAAACTTGCTAGAAGCACCTATGAATTGTTTCTTATTTACTTTATAGGTGAAAAGGATTAACTTCTATCACAGCTTTATAGTATGATATTATGCTCTGTAAACTTAAAAAATAGCCCAGTAATTTCATTATAGGTACCTTAATAGTATAAACAGCACAAACACAGAGGGAGCACACAAAACAAAACATGGGTGCATTTTCTGTATATGTTCTCCATGTAGGAGGGAAGGCCAAGGCCTTGTTTGGGCTTAGTAGACTGACTTAATACAAGCCTCTATAGCAGACAAAACCTGGCTTCTGGGGAATAAGATATTGAATTATGTAATCACCCCTCTCCCACATGTTAAGAACTGCTCTCTAAAGTACCCCAAATTTTAAGAAGCGTTTTTAATGGAAATTATTCCAAAGATGAGGCCTAATCATTTCATTGCCTTCTAACTAGAGTATACTCAAGCTAATTAACTTGTCTTCATCATTGTTAATAAAATCAGTTGTTGCAAAATGATGCAATAGAATGATACTCATAGGGTTGTCTAAGAGTGGGATACTTGCACCTAAATTACATAATCTTAATTTGCTCCTTGAATCCAGAAGTTTTAATGTTTTTTTTCCCAGTCCCTATTCTTATTGTCAGCTTCTCATTTGTCCCATCATTTCCATGTCCAGTCCTCTAACTGGCTGCTTCTGATCAGAATCAAAAACTACTATTTTGTGTTTTAAAACATAGTCTCAGTGGGCTTAGATTTGGGGAAAGTAATAATTTTAAAATATTCTTCTTCTTCTATGAATATAATACAGGAAATCAATTTCTTGGATTTTGAAGCATTCTTTTGGTTGCACATAAAGAGCTTTTAATTTTTTGCTTATATACTTTATTAGCTTTTTTAACAGTTACTGTCAATAATTTGAATAACTAACTTTTGCATATGACATTATTGTTTGTAAGCATTGTAACCCATCTTTTCTCAAATGGTGTTAACCAAAATTCTTATAGGTACACAGAGCTAATAATCATACTTCATTTATTCATTCATAGTATTAACTAACACTCATTGATGATGGTCAATGGGCCAGGCACTGAGAAAATCAGTTACATAATATGAAGTAAGAAAATGCCCAGTGAATAACAAAGCTGTCTCTAATTGTCAGACTCTCTGTTTCCATAGAATATGAGGTACAAATGGCCACATTCTTTAGAGGTAAGTGGTAATTGTATTATTTAACCATCTGTATTAATTTTCTGAATTAAACATTTTTATGTAAAGGTAATTAAGGCACACACAAGCTCAGAGCCTTGACTGTTTACAAAATTAGAGCCAACACGGTTGGGCCATTAGCCTAGTAATGGGATATGACCACTGACCAGGGTATGACTGTCATTGTACAGTACTTGTCTCTTACATACAACATTAAAAAAAAAAAAACGGTTCTATTTTTAGCTCTGCAAACTCCAAATAGGCAGAAACTTCCCTTCCCAGTCACTTTTCTTGAAGGCTTGGAAGTCTTTTATCTAGTAAGGTGGGTGGATGATTCCTTCCCAATGTGCAAAACCCAAAGACCTCTCTGACCTTTTCATCTTTTCTTTAAAATGTAGATCCTCTGAATCTGTCTCCCCTGCTGTGCTTCTGCAGACATAGATCATTTCAGAAGGCCTTAGATTTCCAAGAAGTGTCAACTCTTCTCCTGGAAAATGATCTTTCTTTAAAGGAAGATATGCCCAGGTCCTTACCCAGAGATGACTGTGTCAAAATTTGGCTTAAGAGGCAAGGGATATATGTATAAGGATGGCTGATTTTCATTGTTGTATGGCTGAAACCAGTACATTATAAGAATTAAAAACAAACCAAAAACTTTGGAATAAATAATTATCTATCACATGCCTTTTCCTGCAATGCTCGAAGTCAAGGGCTCTGGCTAAAGATGAGAAGAAAAATAAATGATTAACTTTGATTTATAGCATGGTATACCTGGAAGGAAATTTAGGAATGAATGTTAAGAGAAAACTCTTCTCCTTGGCTGCATGATAGAATTACCCAGGGGACCTAAAATCTCATCTCTCTAGAGGGTGACTTAATTGCTCCCTGTCTATCCTAAGAAGGTGGCAGACTTGGTCCAGGCAGATATGGACCCTCACTGGGCACACATTTCTTTGATCCAACTTTTCCAAGCAGGGTGGTATCATAGCCTAAAGAATAACATGGTCATGATGAGTTGCCAGAAAATGCAGATGATATTGGACAAGGATATATCTGAGAGTAGACAACAAAAGAGGAACAAACTTTGAGTTTAGAAGAGAGAAATCAGGAATGCTGAGTTGTTACTGCTTTCCTTTGTAAAAGAAATCTGAAAAAATCATGGGCTCTCTGCATTGAGGGAAAATGTAGAAATTGAATAATAATGTGTCGTATGATTTGGCTGAAAACGTATGCTTACACTGAACATTATCAACCTTTTTTTTTTCTAATTTACCAGTTATCAACCTATTCCCTCCCTTTAAGTTAGCTATGTGTTACATATCTTAATTTATTTAATTCCCCAAATGACACTCTGAGGTAAGTATTATTATTTCTCTCCACTAAGGTGTAGACTTGTTCAGGAACTTGTCTTCCTGTCAGTGACAGAGCAACCATCCATCCAGGCTGCCAGACTTCTGAACCTCAGTTCTTCAGCCCTGTGATATTCTGCCTTTCAGAGACATAAACCATCCTGAACACTGAAATTTTGAAAATATTTTTTAACTCCCTAATTTTCTGGAAGGAACCAATTTTCAAAGCTATTATTATTAAACATTTTTACACTAGTCAAAGAAATGACCTTTTTCTTTTTTAAAAAGTAAATTGATTTATTTTTATTGGAGGATAATTGCTTTACAATATTGTGCTAGTTTCGCCATACATCAACATGAATCAGACATAGGCATACATATATCCCCTCCCTCCTGAACCTCCCCGCCCCAGGTTTTCAAAGAGCACAGGGTTTGAGTTCCCTGTGTCACAGTGCAAATTCCCACTGGCTATCTGTTTCACATATGGTAATGCATATATTTCAGTCTTACTCTTTCAATTCGTCCTTCCCTCCCCTTCCTCCATTTTGTCCACAACTCTGTTCTCTATGTCTGTGTCTCCATTTCTGCCTTGAAAATAGATTCATCAGTACCGTCTTTCCAGATTGCTTATATATGCTTTAATATACAATATTTGTTTCTCTCTTTCTGATTTACTTCACTCTAGGTTCTACTTTTTTTTTTCTTGAAAATCATTCAGCCTTTTTTTTCCTTTTAATTTCTTTCTGACTGCATTGCATCTTAGTTGAGGCACAGGGAATCTTCACTGCTGGGCATGGGCTTTTCTCTAGCTGTGACTCAGATCCCAGAGCAGGCAGGCTCAGTAACCGTAGCATGCAGACTTGGTTGATCCACAGCATGTGGGATTTTTAGCTCCCAACCAGGGACAGAGTGTCCACGGCATCAGAAGATGGATTGTTAACCACTGAACCGCCAGGAAAGTTCACATGCAGGCTTTTTAGTTAGCCAGTGGAGGTAAGATATCAGTCTGATTCCAGCAGAACTACACTCCATGAAAGCCAGCAGGCATGGGGGGTGGGGAGGAGTGGGATGATGAGGATAAGACATGGCAAAACTGTGCCCTTCTGCTAGACAGAGAGTGGAGGAGTTTATCCCAGTCACCGAGTAAAAACCAGGGCAGCAACCGCGCCACACTACCTCCTAACAAACAAGGTAGCCAAATTAATCTATGTGGGTGAGAATGATGATCAAAGCCAAAAATCTAACTAAAAATACTTCAAAACAATATGCTAAGTGAAAGAAGTCAGAGACAAAGGGCCACAAAGTGGATGATGCTATTTATATAAAATATCCAGAGTGCAAAGCCATAGAGGCAGAAGGCAGATAAGTGGTTGCCGGGGACTAAGGGATGGGAAGGAATGAGAAGTGATTACTTCTTTTTTTTTAAAATTTTATTTATTTATTTATTTTCTTTACATTATCCTCTGAGGGGTGATGAAAATGTCCTGAAGTTAAATAGTGGTGATGGCTATAAAGCGGTATGAAGGTACTAAAAGCCATTGAATTGTATGCTTTAGAATAGTTCAAATGATGAAATTTTGTCTTTTTATGAATTTAGAAAAAATTTACATTTTCACCTAAAAAATGTACAAAATATTGCAGCACAAGGAAAGTGAATATTTTTTGAAAATGCAAGAGGGAAACATGCCTTCAAAACCAATTTATTATGCAAACCAGAGGGAAAAAATTCTCAATAACTTCGACTGAAAGTGAGAAGTTATGACCTCTTGAGGTACAAACGATGTAAAAAGGAAGGTATTAGTGATATGGGAAGTTTGAAAGATAATTGAAATTGCGAGCAAAATTTAAATCCAGTTGTAAGTGTTCACAATCTGAATTGTCACTATGTAAAAATGAATCACTGATGCAAAAGAAAAAAACACCCAAAGTTGCAATGCTGTCTCAGAATGTAAAAAGAAAAATAAATGTAAGAAAATGATGACAGCATATGTAGTAAATACTGCAAAGAATGGCAGGGCTCAGAACCTAACAGAATCTATGATTAAACACATAACTGAGGGACTTTGCAGGGGCTAAAACAAAGGCCTAAAAATAGAGATAAAAACTACCACGTTTCATGTAACATGTTAAAAAGAGACCCCTCCCCTTTTTTTATACTTTGTGCTTTTTTTAAGTAAAGAAGAAGAAAACATCATATGAAGTAACCAAATAGGAAAAACTGATTATCTTCAAAGAAACAAAAATTGAGCTAGACACTGATTTCTCTAAAACTTTGACTAGTACAAGATGTTGGAACAAATTTTATAGAATTTTAAGGAAAAGCTATTGCAAAACAAGTACATTTTTCCCAGCCAATTTATCATATGCTTGAAGGCAACAAAGAGACATTTGGAGATAAATAAGAGCCCAGAAAAATATAAATTTATATCTTTCTTTTAAAAATTGCTTGAGTAAAGTGGTACAGCCACTCTGGAAAACAATTTGGCAGTTTCATATAAAACAAAGCATGCAGTTACCATATGATTTAGCAATTGGCATGTATTCAAGAAAAATAAAAACTTGGGTTCACACAAAACCGGAACACCAATGTTCATAGAAATTTTATTTGTAGTATCCTCAAACTGGAAAAAAAAAAAAAACTAGATACACTTCAAAATGGTTTAACTGTGGTACATCTATACCATAGAATATGACTCAGCAGTGAAGAGAAACAGACCATGGATGCATGCAACAACTTGTGTTAATTTCTAGAGAATTACGCTTTGTGAAAAAAGTCAATCCCCAATGGTAATTACTGTATGATTCCCTTTATATAACATTCTTGACATGAGAAACTGAAAGAGTAGGAGGACAGATGAATCAACACCAGAGATTAGGGAGGGACTGGATGGGGTGAATGTAGTGGGAGAGGTGGGTGTGAGGGAGGGATCTTTTAGGGGAGGAAACTGTTCCGTATCTTGACTGCACTGGGAGATATGCAAACTTACACGTGATAAAATTGTATAGAAATAAACACATTTACAAACACTAATAAGGGAATGCAGATAAGACTGGGAAATCTGGATAAGATCTGTGAATTGTCAATATCCTGGTGGTGAATAGTGTAGTCAAGTTCTGCAAAAAGGGGAAACCAAGTAAAGCATATAAGGGAATCTCTCTGTATTATTTCTTGCATTTGAAACTACAACCATTTGATTAAAAGTTCTATTAAAAATTACTTGACGTATCCCTGGGTTGGGAAGATCCTCTGGAGTGGAGCCTGGCAACCCACCACAGTATTCTTGCCTGGAGAATCCCATGGATAGAGGAGCCTGACAGTCCACAGTGTCGCAAAGAGTTGGAAACAACCAAAGCGACTTAGCACGCTCATACGTACTCTGCTACTGAAAGCTGAATCAAAATAAGATATCAAAGATGGCAATTTAAAAGAAAAAGTAAAGATTATTAGAGAATCTAATTCTCATGTCAAATAATTTCTGAAATGAACTTTGTAAAATGAAGAAGATTAATAACAATCTGGTTTGAAAATCTCATTTTATAGTAGTAAGAAATGGGAAGTGAGGGAAAGAAAACTGGAATAAGATTCTTTTTCCAGCAATGAGGAGTAAAAAGATACTTTTCCATTTTTTATTTCAATAGAGGAATGAGGTGTTTTTTTTTTTTAAACAAATATAACATAGAATAGAATTCCAACAGGAAATCAAACTTTGGGGGAGGATAAAGAAACATAACAAAACAAAGAAAAGAAGGTATAAAGAGCAAGTAATCATAACAAAAAGTAGAAAAGAAGGTAACAATAACACTAAATAAATTCTGCAAGTAAGGTGAAAAAATATTTTGGATTGGGTTAAAAAAGATGGAATTATATGCTGCTTTAAAAAGACACACATAAACTGTAATTATATAGAAAGTTAAAATAGATTAAATAATATTTATTTAGCCACAACCCAAAATAAAACATGATGGGGTGACATTGTCAATTTAAGAAAAACAAATCACCTCTAATATTTTCAGGACCTGAGACAAGAGTAGAGACCCTCATATGTGGCAATTTTCCAAAGTTAAACATCAGTTTAGTTCAGTGACTCAGTTGTGTGACCCCATGAACCATAGCATGCCAAGCCTCCCTGTCCATCACCAGCTCCCAGAGTCCACCAAAACCCATGTCCATTGAGTCAGTGATGCCATCCAACCATCTCATCCTCTGTCAACCATCTCATCCTCTGTTGTCCCTTCTCCTCCTGTCCCCAATCTTTCCCAGCATCAGGGTCTTTTCAAATGAGTCAGCTCTTCGCATCAGGTGGCCAAAGTATTGGAGTTTCAGCTTCAACATCAGTCCTTCCAATGAACACTCAGGACTGATCTTCTTTAGGATGGACTAGTTGGATCTCTTTGCAATCCAAGGGACTCTCAAGACTCTCAAGAGTCTTCTTCAATGCCATAGTTTAAAAGCATGAATTCTTCAGCGCTCACAAGCCAGCAAATAAAGTAGATTCTCTCCTGCTTCAAAACTATCTGGGAGCGGAAGGATAGAAATAGAATTCTTGGGCTCTTCCATGTTCCATGATGGAGAGTGGCAAGAAAGCATGGTTCCCCTGGACTGTCCGCTTCTTGTCCCGCTGGAGCCTGGCACGTGTGTGACCACCCAACCTGCATGTCTCCTGAGTCAAACTCCACCACCTGCCCTGAGTCCACCTGTCAGGCTAGGGATGTGCATTTCAGAAGATGAGTGACTGCCTGGGTTGTGATCTGCTTCTTTCACTTAATAGTGGACTGCCCAGAACTTTCCACAGGGCTTGGTTCTTACCTAACTTTCCGTTTTCCACAGCCCCTGCAAAGGATACTGGAAGAAACAGATAAGGGATTGAGGACACCGGACCTGCCCCACCCACCTGGAGTTTATTCACAGCAGCTTTGCAACTAAAGTTGCTCTAGGCATTGAATATCTCTTTCACTTTTTATTTAAAGTCAAGAAGAGTCCAAAGTTTAAAAAAATAAAACAGGAGATGTGTGTTGGGGGTGGATTGGGAGTTTGGGGTGAGCAAACCCAAACTATACAGAGAGTGGATAAACAAAAAGGTCCTACAGTAGAGCACAGGGAATTATATTCAATATCCTGAGATAAAGCATAGTTGAAAAGAATATATTTAACTGTATAACTGAACCTGTTTGCTGTACAGTAGAAATGAACACAACTTTGAAAATCAACTATACTTCAATTAAATAAAATGAGAAAAGAGACTTTCAAATTTCAATTTGGATGAGTAAACCAGTTCTCTAATTTTGGGCAATTGAAATACCCAAAGTTTTCCTTTATGATAAACATCTTTCCCTTTGTATCTATCTGGTTAATTCATATTCTTCCACGAAAAGTCTCTTAGATGGGAAATCTTTATTTATTTTTACTCTCTTTCATGCCACCCTGGATTTTTTTCTCAAGGGTTCCAACTGAAGCCTTTGCATAATTCTAGCATCTTGCCCTCTGTTGCACTGAACATTACTATTTATGATATTGCTAAATAAGACCATGAATTCTTTGGAGTAGAGAATTTCTTTCTTTATCTCCATGCTCCTACAAAGGAGAGGCTCACTTATGTTTGTAGGATTAAGGGATCCTGTGTGCAATTCCTTGTTCAAGTTCCTTCAAGAAAGGTAGCTGGAGACTGAGGAGGGACTCATTAAATCTATATTTCTCAAAACCAGTCACTCACAATTCCATCTCTGCTGCGAGAGAGAGCCCCAACTCCAAAAGCCATTTTGCTCATGCAAGTCCTCAAAGCTGAAAGAAAAAAAAAACCCAACAACAACAAACCTACAGCCAAAGATAAAGAAGATAAATCTAATCATTGTTTTTCTTGGGCCAACCCCAACCTCTCAATGTTATCAGGATTGGGGATGTCACAAAAATCTTAGCGTCTCCTTGGAAGTCCTGCATCTCCCAGCTTCAGGTTGGTCGCATTTCATGCTTGTCCTACTGTTTAGCTTCTGAAAGAAACGTTTTCTTAAGGTAAAAAAGGCAGATTATGGTGGTAGTTTGCTCGGGATAGTCCTTGTATCCTGTGCTAAAGAAGGCGATGAGTCAACAAAGACTAAGTGAACAAAAACTAGTCCAGTAATCACAGCATGTTGGAGAAGCTTTGCCTTTCAGGCAGAGTTTGAACCAGCAGGCATGAGAATCCCTGAGAGAGGTTGATAGAGCACAGACTGCTGGACAGTCTCCCCAGAGAGCTTGGCCAGCATCCCCAGGCTGCTGATGCGCCTGTCAGAGGACACACTTTACAGAGGCAGGCCACTAGTCAAACTTTCTCTTGATTGTCTTCCTGGGAGGGATTGCTTCAGAGGATAAAATGTCTTGATAGCTAGAGGAAACATGTGGGTCTACTTGCATGTTCCCTATTAATCTGAAAAGATGATGAGCAGAAATGCTGGTTTTCACAACCATTTTTTTCAGTGAATTTGGGTAACACGAGTTCTTTTCCCTGAGTGTTATACACTGTGGAAAACTGACCAAATCCACTTTGCATGTCTCACCCGCCACAGTTCAGCTCTTGGAACATGTGGACTTCATTACTGTGGTGGCGGCTCTTACAAGGCTCTCTCCGAGCAGCTGGCCAGACGCCCTCCTCCCAGACCTCCTATCTTCTGCCCCATCACTACTGCAACAAATTTAAATACATTTCTCTTTCTAATCACTTCCCAAAACAGATTACTGCTTTATGCCTGTTAGGATGTGTGTTTAGAAGCAGAAGGCTATCCTTCAATAACTGGCACTAGGAGGACTAGCTGGAAAAAAGACAGAAGTAAATCAGAGCTGTTCTAGAACAAGCAAAGAAACAGAAAGGCAGGGCTCTCTTGGGGATGGAGGGGGTGACTGCAGGAGTTCTGTGCTTCCTGGAGGGTAAGTCATGGCCAAGATGTAAGGTAAGGGTGATGTAAGAGAAGGAAGTAATTCTGAGGAAGAGACTAATTAACCCCCAGAGCTGGCTTGTAATGAAGGGTCTGACTGTAGCTGGGAAATTACCTTCTTTTGATTCTCATACATTTAATGGTGCTATAGAAAGAGTCTTGGGCACCCTGGCTTCTGTCCAGGACAATAGTATTTAATAATTATAGGTGCTCAGTTCTCTCCTGATTGAGTGTGCAGGATGGGAGGTTGGTTCCTTAATGCCCCTTTATGTTCTTTTGGTATCTTTCATCCATGTTGACTGCATGAAACCTTATTTATCTTTATTTATTTAGCCTGCTTTGTGTGTGTGTGTGTGTGTGTGTGTGTGTGTGTGTGTGTTTGTGTGTGTTGGCTGTAGAAGGTAGAAGTTGTAAATGTTAGGGCACAACTTTAAGACTGGGGCAAAGGGTCATCAGAGACTGTGTGGTTTGCTGTGGTCCACTCCAATGGCTGTCAGTAGCTGTTCTTGGCAGCCCATGGAGGTTTACATGCCTAGTGGTTGGCAAAACTTTCAGATTCTTGTCATGGGAATGATTCATCTCAATACAATATGAGTACGTGCTTTACATTTCCTCACAGAATTAGAAGAAATACAGACAACAAATATAAGCTGGCTTCTGAGGATGATGACACTGCTACTCATGGCTTGGATTATAGTCATTCTTAACATTGTTATGTGTATGTCTATAAGTTCTTCTTACAGAAGAACTTACATTTTAGGCTACCAACCTAAAATCAAAGGAAACCTTTCAAATTATCTATTCCAGTAAGGAATACTGTAGGATGGAGATTTGAAGCTAATTCGAACTCCAAGTCCTGAAGCCAGTACTGAATTGTTCCAGGAAATATTCCAGCAAATACTAGCCCTGGACTACTAGTGTAGTCCTCACTCCCCAGCCATTTAAACTTCCCCTTTTGGACATTTATTACTTCCCATGGAATAATTTTTCTTTAAGTTCTGCAGAGACAGGGTGACAAGGAGGAGGAGATCAGCTCTCCTCCCCTCCCCCAGGGATTTGTGGGAGATTCAGCAGGGATGCTTGGGTGATATAATTCAGCCCAGCTCAGCTCCACACACCCCTGCAGCATTAGCCATTCTATAAAATGAGGTAATGCCAACTTCTACCTATATCCCCAGAGCTTTGAGCAATGAGTAGCTTCTCAGTCATCATTTATAGGAAGGTGTGAAAAGTTCCTTTTTCATTCCAGTTGGTCACCTAGATCATGAGTGCAGACTCCAACAGCTCTCAATGTGGCATCCACAACTACCTCTTAAAGATAATCAGGATTTAGTTGGCTGCAAGTAGACACCCCCATCTATTCTTCCAACTGTAACACAGACCCCAAACCAATGCCAACCAACCAACCAACCAATCAGTCTTATCCTTTGATTCCAGATAAAACATTTCTCCTAACCAATGCTTAAATAGATGCAGCTTAAGAGCATATACACACCACCATGCACAAAATAAATAGCTAATGGGAAGCTGCTATATAGCACAGGGAACTCAGCTTGGTGCTCTGTGATGACCCAGAGAGGTGGGACGGGGGTGGGCAGAAGGGAGTTCAAGAGGGAGGGGATATAGGTATACACATAGCTGACTCACTTTGTTGTACAGCAGAAACTAACACAACATGGTAAAACAATTATACTCCAATAAAAAAATTTGAATGGAATACTATACGTCTCTCAAAGTCATTTAACTATCTGGATTAAGGTTTCAGCAATGTCAGTCACTACTTCAAAATAAGGGTAGAGCTGGCCATATGTGACCTCCACACAGACTAATAATTTGGGGGACTTTAATATGATATTTTAAAACTGAGTATTTGACATGCATTTATGGGAAAGGCTGAGTAGCCAGAGGGGACTGTGAGGGACCCAGAGTCTTATGCATATACTTCGCCCAGGAAAAAAGATGAACCTCCCCACCTTAGTAGGCAATTACATATTCATGTTATCATGGACCTTCCCCACCTCCACCACCCACCCTCGGGAGCTTTAGCCCAGCACATCCTTTGATGGGTCCATCAAAGTTCTTACAGTCATATCGTTTTCTCCAAGAGAACTCCACAAAATGAAGCTTTCCCCACTTCTCTATTTCTGGTATAGTTCATGGTCACAGTAGTATTTTCCTATCCTTTTTAAACTGGAAGCCTGCCTGCCTCTTGGCCTGCCCCTTATAAAGTCTAGCTCTGCTAATGACAATGATAATTAAAAGCTTTTACAATGAACAGACTAGTAAATTCTGCCCCATGTTTTGGCAACTCCTCAACTCAAAATACTGGTCCAAATACAAAACACACCACTTTAGCTTGAAATTCAAATGTCATCTCCTCTAGTTGGAAGTATGTGGTAAAAAAAAAAAAAAAAAACCTCAGATATTATTGTTGAATCATGTGGATAAGCCTATTACTACTATCTGCTTTGCTATCTAGTTTAAGTGGTGAGAATTATTTCTGAAAATATCAACCATTTTAGTTATAAAACCGACAAGCATCCCTCTTAATTAATGTATCACCAAGGCTAAGAGCTTGAGGTCAGAGGAATAAACAATGTTAGATTTTTGTGGGAAATTTTAGGCCTTTTATTTAATTCTTAATCATTTATCAGGGAATAGCATGGGATACATACAAAAGATGAACTTGCCCCTAGAGTATAACTTTTAAGCTGGAGACTCAAAAAACAGAAACCAAAGAGTTATCTAGAGCTTAGACTTTTTCTAGGATAGTTTAATAGGAATCATAAAAAATAAGCTTTAATGATAAAACTAGACTCACTGAGTATTTACTCTGGATAAACAATGAAATGTTTAGAAAACCCAGTCATCTACTAGGATTTTAAGTATATCTGTAGGTTATCTGGGATCTGACCAAATGTTATCTGTTCCACTTTTGATCTACTGAAAGTTTGGATAGAAGGAACTTCCTTCTTTGGTTTTTAGGTGAAATGACTAGAAGTAGAAATACAAATGTGTTTTAACTACAGTCTATTTTCTAGATTGTAGGTAAACACCTACTATCAGGTCCAATATATAAAAATTAACTCAGAATGGACCATAAACCTAAACATAAAATCTCAAGCTATTAAACATCTACAGTAAAACATGAGATGAAATCTCTGTTATCTTGGGCTGAGCAAAGATTTCTTGGATACGATACCCAGAGAGTGATCCATAAAAGAGAAAAAAATGATAAATTGGGTTCCATCAAAATTAGACATTTCTGCTCTCTGAAAGTCAAATTAAGAGATGAAAAATAAGCCACAGGCAGGGAAGAAATATTTGTAAAGCAAACATCTTGCTCCAGTCTTGTGTCCAGAATGCATAGATAATTTTCAAAATTCAATAATGAGAAAATGAACAACTCAATTAAAAAAATGAGCAGAGGTTTAAATAGACACTTCACCAGGGAAAATATATAAATGGCAGGTTAGCACATGAAAAGGTAGTCAGCATTCTTAGCATTAAGTAAGTGTTAGTTGCTCAGTCATGTCCAGCTCTTTGCAACTCCATGGACTGTAACCTGCCAGGCTCCTCTGTCCATGAAATTTTCCAGGTGAAAATACAGGAGTCGGTAGCCTTTCGCTGCTCCAGGGGATCTTCCCATTCCAGGAATCAAACCCAGATCTCCTGCATTGGCAGGCAGATTTTTTACCATCTGAGCCACCAGGGAAGCCCCTCATTAGCATTAGAGAAATACAAATTAAAACCACAGTGAGTTATTAGCATGTGCCTATTGAATTCAGTTCAATTCAGTCACTCAGTCATGTCTGACTCTGAGACCCCATGAACTGCAGCACACCAGGCCTCCCTGTCCATCACCAACTCCCAGAGTTCACCGAAACCCGTGTTAGAATGGCTAAAAGCAAATCAACTCCAAACAAAATGAAAAACAAAACATATTGACAATGTGTTAACTCCAAACCCTGGAGAGGATTAGGGTAACTGGAATATTTATACAATACAGGTGGAGCTGCAAAATGCTACAGCCAACTGGAAAACAATTTGATAGTTTCTTCTAAAGTTAAACATAATACCATAGCACCCAGAAACCCACTCTTAGTTACTTAACCAAGTGAAGTTAAAACTTATGGTCATATGAAAGACTGTATGTAGATACCTATAAAATCTTTATTTGTAATAGCCCAAAACTGAAAGTCACCCAAATGTCCTTAAACAGGCAAAAAATAAGCAAACAATGCTATATCCATCCATCGGAATACTACTCATCAATAAAGAGTCAAACTAATTTATATACACAGCATCATGGAAGCATGTCAAATACATTGTGATAAGTGAAAGAGGCTAGATTCAAAGTCATATACTTTATGATCCCATTTACATGATGTTCTATAAAGAGCAAAACTGCAGGAAAAGAAAACAAGATTAGTAGGGCTGGGAGTAGGGAGAGGCTTTACAGAAATTTCTTACAGTGATGGAACTGAGCTATGTATTGATTGTGGTGGTAGTTGTAAACTGTGTCCATTTGTTAAATTAATGGAACTGTTCACTATAAAGAGTGTATTTTTATTGTATGTAAATTATATCTCAATTAGAACAACTCTAACATCAATTACTCAGAAGAGATGGTCTTAATTAATTAAGAAAATGTGTCTGTGCTCAGTCGCTCAGTCATGTCTGACTCTTTGCCATGCCAAGGACTGTAGCCTAACAGACTCCTCTGTCCATGGAATGTTCAAGGCAAGACTACTGGAGAGGGTTGCCATTTCCTATTTCAGAGAATATTCCTGACCCAGGGATTGACACTGCATCTCTTGTATCTCCTGCATTGGAAGTGGAATCATTACCATGGACCCACCTGTGTCCCCTTAACTCTTTACTTCATGGTCATTGGCAAAGCTCTGTGCTTATTAACATGGCCCTGCTTTAGCAAAGCACCCCAGGGAATTGTCCACCTTTATTCCCATTCTTTTGGCTTTGTTCAGTCACATCAGCTCCCAAGAAGAGGACTACAATATCCTTCAAACTGGTCTCCCTTTTCCCCTCAGGTTGTCTTCGATCTGGGATCCATTTGGTTTTCTTTTCATGGCAATACTATCACATATTATTCTGCCTAAACCCCATTAATAGCTCTTCCTTACCCTAGGATGAAGGGTGACCCACAAACTGGAGAACAATTTTACCAAAGAACTTCTTACATTTTTGCAAACATTCTAAGGGCCACAACAGATTTCCAGATCTGGGGATCAGGCAAAGGAACTGAGAACCCCCAGGGAATTTGGCTTTGAAGGCCAGTGGGATTTGATTACAGAACTTCCAAAACACTGAGGAAACAGAGATTCTTGAAGGACACAAACAAAATCTTCTGCATACTAGGACTCAGGAGAAAGGAGTAGTGATCCCACAAGAAACTGAGCTGGAATTGCCTGTGAGTGTTCAGGAGTCTCGGGCAGAGGCCTGGGTCGACAGTGGCCTGCCATGGGGTCAGGGGCACTGAATACAACAGTGTAGGCATAAGTCCTTTTGCAGGAGGTCACCATTACCCCTACCATGGTTTGGTATCAAGCCAAACTATAGGAAAGAAACACAGCCACACCCATCAGCAGGAAATTGAATTAAAGATTTACTGAGTGTGGCCTTGCCCACCAGAGCAAGACCCAGTTTTCCCCACAGCCAGTCCCTCCCGACAGGAAGCTTCCACGAGCCTCTTATCTGCATCCATTAGAGGGCAGACAGAATGAAAATCACAATCACATAAAACTAACCAAGCTGATCAGATGGACCACAGTCTTGTCTAAATCAGTGAAAGTATGAACCATGCTGTGTGGGGCCACCCAGGACAAATGGGTCATGGTGAAGAGTTTTGACAAAATGTGGTCCACTGGAGAAGGGAATGGCAAACCAATTCAGTATTCTTGACTCGAGAACCCCAAGAACAGTATGAAAAGGCATAAAGATGCCTTTCACACTGAAAGATGAACTCCCCAAGTCAGTAGGTGCCCAATATGCCAAGGGAGAAGAGCGGAGAAATAACTCTAGAAGGAATGAAAAGGCTGAGCCAAAGCAGAAACAATGCCCAGTTGTGGATGTGCCTGATGGTGAAAGTAAAGCCTGATGCTATAAAGAACAATATTGCATAAGAACCTGGAATGTTAGGTCCATGAATCAAGGTAAATTGGAAGCAGTCAAATAGGAGATGGCAAGAGTGAACACCAACATTTTAAAAATCAGTGAACTAAAATGGATGGGAATGGGAGAATTTAATTCAGATGATCATCATCTCTATTGCTGTAGACAAGAATCCCTTAGAAGAAATGGAGTAGTCTTCATAGTCAACTAAAGTCCAAAATGCAGTACTTGGGTGCAATGCCAAAATAATGGAATGATCTTGGTTCATTTCCAAGGCAAACCATTCAATATCACGGTAATCCAAGTCTATGCCCCAGCCACTAATGCTGAAGAAGCTGAAGTAGAATGGTTTTATGAAGACCTGTAAGATCTTAGAACTAACACCAAAGAAAGATGTTCTTTTTATCATAGGGGACTGGAATGCAAAAGTAGGAAGTCACGAGATACTTGGAATAATAGGCAAGTTTGGTATTGGAGTACAAAATGAAGCAGGGGAAAGGCTAACAGGGTTTTGCCAAGAGAACGCACTGGTCATAGTAAACACCCTCTTCCAACAACACAAGAGACAACTCTGCACATAAACATCATCAGATGGTCAATACCCAAATCAGATTGATTATATTCTTTGCAGCAAAAGATAGAGAAGCTTTATACTGTCAGCATAAACAAGACTGGGAGCTGACTGTGGCTCAGATCATGAACTCCTTATTGCCAAATTCAGACTTATATTGAAGAAAGTAGGGGAAACCACTAGACCATTCAGGTAAAACCTAAATCAAATTCCTTATGCTTGTACAGTGGAAGTGACAAATAGATTCAAAGGATAACATCTGATAGACAGAGTGCCTGAAGAACTGTGGACAGTGGTTTGTAACATTGTACAGGAGGCAGTGATTAAAACCATCTCCAAGAAAAAGAATTGCAAAAAGGTGAAGTGGTTGTCAGAGGAGGCCTTAAAAATAGCTTAGAAAAGAAGAGAAGTGAAAGACAAAGAAGAAAAGGAAAGATATACCCATCTGAATGCAGAGTTCCAAAGAATACAAGGAGAGATAAGAAAGCCTTCCTAAGTGAACAATGCAATGAAATAGAGGAAAACAACAGAATGGGAAAGAGTAGAGATCTCTTCCTGAAAATTAGAGATACCAAGGGAATATTTCATGCAAAGATTGGCATAATAAAGGACATAAATTGTATGGGCATAACAGAAGCAGAAGAGATTAAGAAGAGGTGGCAAGAATACTACATAAGAATACAGAAGAACTACACAAAAAAGATCTTAATGACCCACCTAACCACAATGATGTGATCACTTACCTAGAGCCAGACATCCTGGAGTGCAAAGTCAAGTGGGCCTAAGGAAGCATCACTATCAACAAGGTTAGTGGAGGTGATGGAATTCCAGCTGAGCTATTTCAAATCCTAAAAGATGATGCTGTTAAAGTGCTGCATTCAAGATGCCAGGAAATTTGGAAAACTCAGCAGTGGCCACAGGACTGGAAAAGTTGTTTCCATCCCATTCCCAAAGAAGGGCAATGCCAAAGAATGTTCAAATTACCACACAATTGCATTCATTTCACATGGACTTGTTAACAAGGTCATGCTCCAAACCCTCCAAGCTAGGCTTCAACAGTACCTGATAGAGAACTTCCAGATGTTCAAGTTGATTTTAGAAAAGGCAGAGGAACCAGAGATCCAACTGCCAACACCTGTTGGATCATAGAAAAAGCAAGAGAATTCCAGAAAAGCATCTACTTCTGCTTCATTGACTAAGCTAAAGTCTTTGACTGAGTGGATCACCACAAACTGGAAAATTCTTAAAGAGATGCGAATGTCAGACCACCTCACCTGCTTCCTGAGAAATCTGTATGCAAGTCAAGCAGCAACAGTTAGAACCAAACATGGAACAACAGACTGGTTCCAAATAGAGAAAGGGGTACGTCAAGGCTGTATATTGTCATCCTGCTTATTTAACTTATATGCAGAGTATATCATGAGAAATGCTGGGCTCGATGAAGCTGGATCAAGATTGCTGGAAGAAATATAAATAACCTCAGATACTCAGATGCCACCACCTTTATGGCAGAAAACAAAGAGGAACTAAAGAGGCTCTTGATCAAAGCGAAAGAGGAGAGTGAAAATGCTGGCTTAAAACAACATTTAAAAAATGAAGATCATGGCATCCGATTCCTTCACTTCACAGCAAATAGATGGGGAAAGAATGAAAACCATGACAGACTTTATTTTCTTGGGCTCCAAAATCACTGTAGATAGTGACTTCAGCCATGAAATTCAAAGACTCTTGCTCCTTGGAAGAAAAGCTATGACAAAACTAGACAGCATATTAAAAAGCAGAGACATTACCTTGCTGACAAAGGTCTGTCTAGTCAAAACTATGGTTTCTACAGTAGTCAGGTACAGATGAGAGTTGTACCATAAAGAAGGCTGAGTGCTGAAGAATTAATGCTTTTGAACTGTGATGTTGGAGAAGACTCTTAAGAGTGCCTTGGATTGAAAGAGATTCAACCAGTCAATCCTAAAGGAAATCAGTCCTGAATATTCATTGGAAGGACTGATGTTGAAGCTGGAGCTCTAATACTTTGGCCACTTGTTGTGAAGAGCTGACTCATTGGAAAAGACCCTGAGGCTGGGACAGTTTGAAGGCAAGAGGAGAAGGGGATGACAGAGGATAAGATAGGTGGATGGCATCACTGACTCAATGGACATGAGTGAGAGCAAACTCTGGGAGATGGTGAAGGACAGGGAAGTCTGCCACGCTGCAGTCCATGGGGTCACAAAGAGTTGTACATGACTGAGCGACTGAACAGCAACAACGATCCTAGGATAAAATATGGAGTTCTTAGCAAGGTTAATTGCCTCACTCTTGACCATAAACTGCTCACCTCACTCTCTCAAATGCACACAAACTATCTGCTGGCATCTGTTCACATTTCCATGCTTCCATCCTGCTCCTTCAGCCCGGAATTCCTTTTCACATGTTTACTTGACTAATTCTTATTTACCCTTTAACACTCATCTAAAAGCAGAACATAGATATGCCCCATTCTGTCCACAGCATCCTGGCATGGGAAATATAATTGTGACTTTTGTGTCTGCTTATATCATCCTGCCTCTGCAACTTTATTCAGTCTGTTTCCTTCTCATCTCACTCAAGGTCCTCTCAATAAATTCACTTGCATCATTCACTGAGTCCTTATGGAACACCTCCTTTGGGAAAGGCATGCATTATGTTAGGAAATTGGAACAAAGTCCCTGCCCACAAATAACTTAGGGTTCAGTAGGAGAGAAAGAGTGAGAGCAAATTAATGATACTACACCCTGAGAAGCATATTGATAGAAGTAGATACAAGTTATATAAGTTACAGATACTGAAGGGTAACGACTGACAGAGAGTTTTTGCCCTTGATACTAATGACTGTGTTTTTGAAATGTTCTAGGACCCCATGTAGACATGTGCTAATATGGCTTTATTACCTTATCTCAGAAGAGAAATATATTTTCTTTCCATTCTTTTAGCAATTCTGAAAAGTAAGTTTTAAAACTGCCATTTCACTAACTTGGAAAATGGGAACCAGAGAGGTTACATAATGCAATTAGATTGAGACTGGAACTGGGAATGCACAGCCTGTGTTCTTTCCCCAGTCATGTTCCCTCTGCTTAGATCCCCATTGCCTTTTGGTCTTTCCCCTCACTTTGGTTTTGTTTCTCTTCTTGTATCTCTTCAGTTCCAAACCACATTTTCTACTATTTCTAAAGCTTTGACTTCTCTTTTAGCACTTTCTTAAGCCCAAAGACATAGTTTTCCTACTCTAGGCTGATATTGTGAGCCAATGCCAGCTTTCACATTCAAAATACTTAGCCTGTACTTCATGGGTCCCCACACTTCACAAGGAATACTGACTGAGTCATCACACTGATACCTGCTGGTCTGGGAACTCCTCTTAAGACTCATACCTTGGCATTTATCCACTTGCTAGGATCCCTAACAGCCTCAGACTCTGGTAAAGAAGACGTGGAAAAACTATCAAATATCATTATCTAGAAGCTTTGGTTTTCTTACAAACAATGCCAATCCAACATGATGCATGTTTAAGTAGAGACTTGCACATGGAATGATGAGAGCTTAGCAGAAAGGACAGCTAAGACCAGATGGGAAAAATAGAGCATATTCATAAGAGGAGTAACACTGGCTTGATCTTCACATATCAGAAGCTTCATTCCTGTGTGCAACTCAGGAATTGTGGAGGACATGACTTCTGTAGGAGCATGATGGTGTGAGGAAACAGGACCAGTTAGGAAATGACCGTAGGTCAGCGTGAGAGAAAGCAGGAGACATAGCACTTGCTCTAAGGGGAGGGGTTTGATTGAAGGGCCAGATGTAAAAAGTCACGCATGTAGCATGCCATGAAGTTTGCATGCTACACTTCTCCTAAAGAAGTGGAAGAGGAAGATCTCCTAAAGATCTTCAAGCAAGAGATAGTGGTAGACCTGGGTTTTCCCATCAGAACACACTGAAGTTCTGGAAAAGACCACTTGCTGATTATTTCTGTTGGTCTCCCCAGAGTGGAAGCTCTCCTAGGCCAGTGTGGTCATATGTAATCCACTGTCTAATTATCTCTCTACTAAGATCTCCAAACTTGTGTGTTCAGATGTGAAGTTTTATTAGTTCTTTTTAGGTTAGCAGTCTCTACTCTTCTATTATCAATTCTTAGGCTTTAACAAACTAAATATGCTTACAAAATGACCTGTATCTGGCCTATAAAATGAAAGCATTCTTTGCCTGCTAATAACTTCCCTGGAAGGGCTTCCCTGGTGGCTCAGCTGGTAAGAATCTGCAAGCAATGCGGGAGACCTGGGTTCGATCCCTGGGTTGGGAAGATCCCCTGGAGAAGGTAATGACTACCCACTCCAGTATTCTGGCCTGGAGAATTCCATGGACTGTATAGTCCATGGGGCCACAAAGAGTTGGCACAACTGAGCAACTTTCACTTTCACTTTTTTTCACTTCAACATACCTGGGAAAAAATCAGGTATCAAAATTAAGAGGTCCAGAAGCTAGATGATATCATACATTTTCATATTTTCCTAAGTTCACAGAAAGCTTTCATATCTAGTATTTCATTGGCACTTTACAACAATTCTCTGGGGTTATCAGGGAGAACCAAAAGCTGGAGATAAAGGCTGAGTTAGGATCAGCTCAAGTACAAAGTGTAGTAGTTACTGGGAAATCCCTTGGATAGAGGAGTCTGGTGGCCTGCAGTCCATGGGGTCACAAACAGTTGCACACGATTTGATGACTGAACAACAACACAATTATTAGCAAACAGCAATGTCTCATATATCCTAAGGGCTGGTTTTCAGGAATGAGAAATCCTGGGAATACCATCAACATTCTCTCTGCATTTTTTTAACAGCTTCATTGAGGTATCACACACATGTTATACAATTCATTTATTTAAAGCTTACAGTTCAATGGTATTTACAGAGTTGTGCAACCATCATGATGTTCAATTTCAGAATAGATTTGAGATTTAGATTTTTAGAGTTGATTTTTCATCGTCTCCAAAAGAAGTCTTTTATGTCTGATAGAAGTCACTCCTCATTTTCCTTTAAGTCCCTATAGTTCATAGTAACATCTACTCTGCTCTCTGTAGCTATAGCTTTGCCTGTTCTGTCTTACTTCTTTCAGTTACCGTAATGATTTAAAAGTTCATCCAGGTTATAGTATGTGTCAGCATTTTATTTCTTTTCATTGCCAAATAATATTCCATTGTATGGATATGACACAGTTTATATTCATTCTTCAGTAGATGGATATTTGGGTTGTTTTCACTTTGGGGCTACTTGTAAACAACTTTCCACGTTGACATATGTTTTCATTTCTCTTGGATATATAAGCAGAAGAGGAACTGGTAGTTCATACTGGGCTTTTCTGTTGGCTTAGACGATAAAGAATCTACCTACAATGCAAGAGACCCAGCTTTGATCCCTGGGTCGGGAAGATCCCCTGGAGAAGGGAACGGCTACCCACTCCAGTATTCTTGCCTGGAGAACTCCATGAACAGAGGAGTCTGCCAGGCTACAGTCCTTGGAGTCCATGGGGTCTCAAAGAGTTGGACACAATTGAGTGACTAGCACTTTCACTTCCATGGTAAATTAGTATTTTGAGGAATTGTCAAACTATTCCACAGTGGCCATTGTGGACTGAATATTTGGGTCTCCTCCCTTGCAAACAAATTCAAATGTTAAAGCCCTAGCACTCAATGTGAATGCCTAGAAGGTATTTGGAGGTGGAACCTCTGGTAGGTAATTAGGTTTAGATGAGGTTATGAGGGTGGACTCTCAGGATGGGATTAGTGTCCTCATTAGAAGAGGAGGAAAGCCCTGAGTTCCTTCTTTCTCTGTCACAAGGTATCTGTCTGCAAGCCAAGAAGTGGGTTCTCACCAGAAACCAAATTTGCCAGCACCTTAATCTTGGACTTCCTAGCCTCCAGAACTGTGGGAAATAAGTGTCTTTTGTTTTAGCCACCCACTCTATAGTATTTTATTATACACTCTATAGTATTTTATTATAGCAGCCTACACTGACTAAGATAGCGTCTGAACCATTTTACATTCCCACCAGCAACATAAAAGAAAATGTTCCAATTTCTCCACATCCTTAGTGGTAAAGCCAATGCCAGAGATGTGGGTTCCATTCTTGATCCCCAAAAATCCCTTGGAAAAGGAAATGGCAAGCCAATGATCATTATTTTTTTCCTTTTTTGACTATAGTCATCCTAGTGTGTGTGAAGTGCTACCTTCTCATGGTTTTGATTAGATTCTGATGACTAATGGTATTGAGTACCTTCTCCTGTCCTTGTTGTTGTTATTCTCTTCTTTAGAGAAATAACTTTTTAGAACATCTGCCTGTTTTTCAATTGAGTTGTCTTTTTATTGTTGAGTTTATGATATATATTCTGGATATAATTCCCTTATCAGATAATTGGTTTACAAATATTTTTTATCGTTCTCATTGTCCTTTATCCTTTTCTCAATGTCCTTTGAAGCACAGAAGTTTTTAATGAAGTCCAATTTATTTATTTTTATTTTGTTGATTATGCTTTGAGTATCATTTCTAAAAAGTTATTGCTTACCCCAAGGCCTCAAAGATTTAATTATATATTCTTTCTTCTACTTTTATTTTTCCTCTAGCTTTATTGAGATATAATTGACATACAAATTTGTGTAGTTTAAGGTGTACAATGTATTGATTTTAGGCTCTCACCATAACTACCACCATAGCATTAGCTAACACCTCCATCTTGTCACATAATTACCATCTTTTTCTGTGCTGAGAACATTTAAGAATTACTCTCTTAGCAACTTTTAAGTATTCTACTCATACGTTTTCTTCCAAGAGTTTTAGCACTTACATTTATTCTATGATTCATTTTGAGTTAATTTCTGTGTGTGGTATAAGGGAGGAGTCTAATTTCTCTCTTTTGTACTATATATATATATACCCATTTATTTTTATGTTTGGCCATCTGCCTCATTATCCTGTTTCTGCAAATTACTTTTTTTGGTACAGGGTTCACTTGCTAGAAAGACATGAAAACTGATACCTCCCAAGATTAAGTGTTGTAGCCACCTGGAGAGAGGTTAAATGCTACTTGTGGTATCAATATCAAGTTTGAGGAAAGGGACTCTGGCCAAATTTGGTCCATCTCTACTTCCCTGGACTCATTGACTGTACCAAAAGGAGTCAGCCATGGCTACTAACAACTCCCTCTGAACCATGGAGATCTTGAGGAAGTGAAGGAGCACATGAAGAAACGTGGCTAGGGCTGGGAAGATAGATATTCATCAAGTATCCTACATGTAACAGTGTTTATTCAGAAAACATCCAGTCCTTCAGCAGAAGAAAGAGAAAGTGAGCGTCACTTTCACTTACAATGATCCTGAGAAAGGTATGACACCCAGTGAATGGAACTGTTGAGTCTCACTGTGTAATTGAAGTACCATTGAACACATAGATCCATAACATATTAAAATTGCTTACACACTGGTCAGAATTTATGGAAGTTTTCAAAAAAATTTTTATTGAAGTATGGTTGATTTATAATATCACGTAAGTTTCAAGTGTATAGCACAGCAATTCAATTTACATCTCTATCTGTATGTGTGTGTGTATATATATATTTTTTTTCACATTTTTTTCCACTATAGGTTATTACATAATATTAGTATTGCATAATATTAGTATTGTTCCCTGCACTATAAAGTAGGTCTTATTGGTTACCTATTTTATACACAGTAACATGTATATGTTAATTTCAGCCTCCTATTTTTCCTTCCCCACCTTTATGGCCGTTTTTATCCTCAAATTAAAAAGTTTGAAGGCAACCTGCTGCAGTGGGTGGGTGGGGAGAGGGCATTAATGCCAGAGTCAATCCACAATGGAGGTCTGACTATGACCTCGGCTAGTCCTGTAATCCAGGTTCCTCACTAACAAGATTTTCTGATGATGCTTATCTTATCCTCAGAGGACTTTTGTGAGGATGTAAGTACCAAATGCAGGTGAGAGCACACTAAACATTGTGAAGACAGTATAATGCAAGGTATTATTATGGATGGAAAAGGGAAGGAAGCGAAGAACGGAAGAGAGGATATCAGATTGCGGAAGTAGATGTTAGAAGATGAACCAGTAGTTCAGGAAGTTAAAATTCAAGGTCACGGAGGAGGAAACGATAGGTGTATAGAAGAAGTATTAAGCTGCTTTAAAAAATTATACTGTATGTCTTGGATTTAAAAAGGATGAAACCATTATGTAATAGTGCCTCTATGTGGCTAAAATATTTCTGCTATGTGTAGGGCAGATTTCTCACCATTGGCCCAGATAATTCTCTGCTGTACAGGCTGTCCTGCACATGGAAAAATGTTTAGTAGCATCGCTGGGCTCTACCTACTGTGCTATGCTTAACTGCTCAGTCTTGTCTGACTCTGCAACCCCATGGACTGAGGCCACCAGGCTCCTCTGTCAGTGAGGATTCTCCAGGCAAGAATGCTGGAGTGGGTTGACATGCCCTCCTCTTCCCAACCCAGGAATCAATCCGGGGTCTCCTGCATTGCAGGTGGATTCTTTACCAGCTGAGCTCTCAGGGATGCCTGCTCTACCTACAAGGGAGACCCATAGTCTCCAGAATTGTGATGTTTTGTCCCCACCCTGCCTTGGTTGAGAACCACTGGTGTAGGGTAAGGATGGGAGGGATAATTTCTGCTTGGCGTTGATGTGCAAAATCCCATTCCAGGCAGTTTCTAGCTAGAAAGTGCATCCCAAGGGTCTGCGTCACCGGTGGCCTTCAGTGTCATTTGTGATTGATTGCACCTCTTGCCTAGGTGGGTACTTGGCCACTCATTCCTCTCATTCAATTCCATTTGGGCTGGGTCTTGCTAGTCTTCCTGATGGGTTAGCAATTTTGGCCTCTCTCTTACTTCCATACCTCTCCTCTCACCATGTACCGTTGCATCAGCTTCAATGAACTTCTGAGTCTTCCCTGGAGATACAATGCCCAGATATGACTCTGCATTTATAAAACAGTTTTCTTGCATCTAGAAATGGTTTTCTCTATTTCTCTGCCTAGTAAACTGGTAAAAGTCTCTTTTTAAGACCTAGCTTATATTTCATTTCTTCTGAGACTCTTCTCCTGACAACATAAGGCAGAATTGGTGACTCCTTTCTCTGTAAGCACTCAGTTAATGTTTTTTATTACAGAACTTTCTGTACTGAATTTTAATGGTTTGCTTTTGTTTGCTCCTCTTACCCATAATGGGGCTTCCCTGGTGGCTCAGATGGTAAAGAATCTGCTGCAATGCAGGAGACCTGGGTTCAATCCTTGGGTTGGGAAGATACCCTGGAGAAGGGAATGGCTACCCACTCCAGTATTCTTGCCTGGAGAATTCCATGGATGGAGGCTACAGCCCATGGGGTTGCAAAAAAGTCAGACACAACTGAACAATTAACACTTTCACACATAAAAAATTAGATTCCTGGAGAGAAGGGATTGTCTGCTTCCCTTACCATGCCCTCAGCTTCTATCACTTTGCTGGAGCATAGAAGGTGCTTAATATTGACCAATGTCTGAAGGACTAAAGAAGGAACTAATGTAAAGGTAGCACCATTGAGGCCTTCATAGCACAACTGGATGATCAGTTTGGATAATCAGTTTACGAATTTCAGTTTTCCAACAACTGATGAAGTTCTTTTGTTAGGAATATTGAAAACCAGGAAAAGGAGCTAAGTTGAGCAGTATCACATAAACTTATGGCTGAGTATATCAAAATCTACCTCCTAATTAATTTAGACCCGCGTATAGTTAATTACAGCAGTCAGAGTGCAGGTTAGATCCTGTTTAATCACTCATCCCTACTGGGTGATCACAGTGCCTGGCGGCCACGTCTCAGCTGGGTTAGTGGTGTGGGACTAAGCCCCACCCTCGGCGCCTGACTCCTGTTGTCTGTTCTGGAATCTCGTGCAGCTCCGCATTTTCTCAGTGCCAAGTCTTTGTCACAGAACGTTTTGTGCTTCTTTGACTCCTGCTGCTGCTGTTGCCCTGGCTGCTCTGAGCTCTGAGTTCCCTCTTGCATCACGTTGCACCCAAGAGAAGGGCTGAAGTTGGCTTTCATGAGTCAGAATTCCGCTTCCCGTGTGCTGCCATCCTGACCCTGCTAGCTGCCTTCTCACTTGTCTGGCCTCAGACTGACCATCCTTTGTCCCCTTGCTGTCTAGGACTCCCACGTCTGTGCTGCGTCCCCCCCCTATTGTACTCAGGTCAGGGCTATATGTCTGCTGGATTGTTTTCTCAGCACTTTTGGGAGGGGTTGTTTATTCCTGTGGTTTCTGGTGGGACCAAATAGCTTCAGGGCCGAGTCTTTAGGAAAAACACTTCTTAGATCTCCTTCTTCTGGTTTCTTCCTGCCATGCCCATTTAATCCTCTTTTGCTGTATCTAGATGGTAGGAATTATTGTGTCTCTTGCATGCCTCCGCTTCATCAGTTTCAGATGAAAATCTTTTGTTTAAGCACAGAAGATTATGTATGGTACGCTACCAGGTGGGGGAAAAAAAGAGAAACACAATCCCTGACAGTACATTGGGTTTGTGAAAAGTTCACTTGAGTTTTTCTATAACATCTTACGGAAAAACCTGAACAAACTTTTTGGCCAATGCAATACCCTGAGAATTTTGGAAGAGGAGGAGCAGGCCACTAGATAGTGGGGGAGACAAGGGATGGGAGGAAGATTTTATGTATCTCATTTTACATAAATGAGGAAGATTTTATGCATCTCATTTTTGGCTTTAGAAACAAGGGACTGTATTATCTAGATGAATAGTTCACAGAAAAATAAGTAGTTTATAAAGATATGTAAACTTACCTTTTACAAAAGAAGTGTTATTAAATTAACTAGAGGCCATTAATAATTGGAGGCCAATTTTTACATATTCATTTGGCAAAGATCAAAACACAGAGTAATACAGAATATTAGTGAGTTGAGAAGCAGAGTTCTCACACACTGGTGGTGTGACATACATGGATTCAATGTTTTGGAGATCCGTACTTAACAACATGCCTTATAGCAGAGCAATGCCTCTTGCAGAAGCTTGTTTTCAGTCGCTAAGTTTGTGTCTGACTCTGGGACCCTGTGGACTGCCTCAGACCAGGCTCCCCTGTCCTTCACTGTCTCTCAGAGATTTCTGATTCATGTCCATTGAGTTGGTGATGCTATTTAACTATCCTACCCTCTGCTGTCCCCTTCTCCATTTGCCTTCAATCTGCAGAAGCTTACCTACACATATTTTCATATGGCAGTGCAAGATATATATATATATAAATGGTGTTCATTTCAAAATTAAAATGATTTATATTGACAAATGACTGGAAGCAATCTAAATCTCCATCAATAATGACTGGGTAAAGAAACTGTGTTCTGTCTATACAAGTATAATATTGCCACTGGAAAGAACATGATATATTTATATGTGCTTATATGGAATCACCTCTAAGATGTATAGTTCAATGAGAAAGGTATCGTGCAAAACAGTACAAATACAGTATTTTCTCTTTTTTATGGTATGATTTCCCTGTAGATCATTTATCTCTCCATTATCTTCTATTCCTCCATTTTTCTATTCTCCTGTCTCTCTCATTTATGTTCTCTTCATCTATTCTATCTATCATCTTTCTATTTATCATATATCTGTCTCCCTTCCTTTATTTCTCCCTCCCATCTTTATCTCTCTCTTCCTTTTCTCTCTCCCTCTCCCCTCCTTCCTTCATTCCTTCCTCTCTCGCTCTTTTCCTTCCTTCCTTCTTTCCTCCCTTGCCTCTTCCCTTCCCTCTCTCTTTTTCTTTTTTTAATCTGCTTCTATACAGAAAAACTTTAGGAAGATATATGGGAGATGTTCCCTGTGGTTGTCTCTAGTGAGAGAGATTTCATTTTCATCATATTTCCTTATTGTACAGCTTGAATTTTGTATCAAAAGTATATGTAGCTATGTTAACACTGTTATTATGAAGTAAATTGTCAATTCCACCTGTACTATTTTCTAATCTCAGCAGAAGTTGTACAAATCAGTAAAAGCACAGCTCAGTGGTGTATCCCAAAGTGAGCAGCAGTTTTCCCCAGTCAGGGAAAAACTAGAACCCTGCTAGCACTCTAGAAGTCAATCACTATCCTTCTCTCCTCCCAGAGATAACTGTGACCTTGACTAATACGATAACCACTTTTCTGCTGTTCTTTCTTATCAGGGTACTCATCATGCATTTTGAACTTTATATAAAAGGGTTCATATAGTACATACTCGTGTGTGACTTTTGTTGCTAAACTCATCAGTGATGCTGCACATAGCTATAATTTTTTCATTTTCATCACTGCAAAAGCCAGGAAACCAAAAGGCCCTTGCTCCTTGGGAGAAAAGTTATAGCAAACCTAGGCAGCATATTAAAAAGCAGAGACATCACTTTGCTGCTAAAGGTCCATATGGTCAAAGCTTTGGTTTTTCCCATAGTCATGGACAGATGTGAGAGCTGGACCATAAAGAAGGCTGAACGCTGAAAAACTGATACTTTCAAATTGTCAGTTTAGGTCTTCTGCTCGTTTGGGTTTTGTCTTTTAAAACAAAATTTTTCCTCAGTTCTGTCAACTCCTGTTTTTATGTTCTTTTTGTTTTGAAATTTTCCCATTATAACTGAAAAATGCATATATCCTCTTGCTTATAGGTATTTATTTTACTTTGGGGTATTGTATTTTGTGGTTGTTTCATGGTGAGTATTTTCATCAGCTGAAATATTTGATTCTCATTTTCTGTTTTCTTGCATTATTAGCTTATATGGATGTTATTTGCTGTTTTCCATTCCTTTTGAAATGCCTTATTTTTTTCTCTGGAAAAACAATAGTAGAAAGATATGATAGGTTTGGGTGGCTTAATTGATTTATTAGTACAAGAACACCCTTTTCTTTAGCATAATAATGTGTAATTTAAAAGGATGATGGTTCCCTTTTCTTTTGGGGGCAGGGAAATAAGTTGGTATATATTCTGAATTTGTGATTTTTTTCTTTTGTAAGCCCTTAATTTTCACTGCTTATAATCCCTCCTTTCTCATGACCACCAAGTACTACCAGCACTTCCAAATCAGCCGCCTTTGCTATCTTCCTGAGACCCCAGCCTCTGGTCCTTCACTCTTTTTCTTTTAATTGTCCATCTGTCAGAGAAGTCTGCTAGGCCTTAGATGTACATTTACTATTTCTCCATTCCCAGTTGAGCTTGTTTTTTGGAGGGGGGTGGTGATACCTTTTAATTCTTAGGCATCACTTTTAACAGCAGGATGCACTTCCTTGCTTCATTTACTTCTTCAGGCTTTCTGTGATGCTGCTCCAGTGTGTGCAGTGGAGCTGGCTCTGCTGGTTTTGCAATGTTTGTTTTCTTATTCACAGGGAATTTTGTGTTTGTAGTATTCTTTGTTTCTTAGTCATGTTCTAGGAATAGGTGGCTTAATTTGCTTTCTTTGTTGATTTTTGTAGTTTTTGAAGTATTTTTTTAAGAGATTCATATTTAGATGTTTGATATTTTCCTATTTTCTTGAGATCAATCTCCTTCCTTTACAACCTCGAAGGTATATTTCCATTGTTTTCCAGATAGTATTGTATCTGTTTAGAAGCTAGATGTTGAGGTGTCACTATTGACCTGTCTCTTTCCTTGGTGATTTAAAAACTTTCTCTTTTCTTTAGTTTTTAGCACTTTTACTGTGATGGGCCTACGATTTCATCTTGCCTGTGGTTCATAGTGCTTTATGAATCTATGACTTGAACTATTTCTTCAGTTTCAAAATATTTTTAATCATTATCTTTCAAAATATTCATTTCAACCCACTTTACTCTCCTATTTTGGAAATCAAATTACATGTATTTTAGTCCCCTTCTCTGTTCTTTATACTTCTCTCTCTTTTTGTCTTCCTTCCGGATCTTTTTTCTTTCTGAACAAAGTTTAGTTTACTGTTTCTCTCTTCTAGTATGTGTGTGCTATAATCCTGTTTACTGAATTCAGTTATTAAATCCCTTAATTTGCTGTTGTATTTTTAAGTTGTAGAACTTATATTTTAAAAAGTTTCCAATTCTTTTGCTGAAGTTTTCAAAATTGTCTTTTCTAGGGTCATAAACCTCATTTTGTCAGAAATGAGGTTCTTCCTAGGACATGGAACTTCAATACTAAAACAAATCCCATCAGCTATCTATATTTGCACTTTATCTTCTGAAAATAGTAAAAAGTGGGAAGTGTCAGTCATGTCCAATTTTTTGGAATCCCATGGACTGTAGCCCACCAGGCTCTTCTGTCCACGGAATTCTCCAGACAAGAATACTTGGGTGAGTAGCCATTCCCTTCTCCAGGGGATCTTCCCCACCCAGGGATTGAACCTGCGTCTCCTGCATTGCCGGCAGATTCTTTACTATCTGAGTCACCAGAGAAGCCCAAAACATAGTAAGGAACATTATTTAAAAATCTGATTTGTATACTTGCAACATCTATTCCTATTATCTATCTTTTTTTCTGCTGTCTTTCATTTATGGTATTTTAGGTCCTTATGCCTGGTTACTTTTAACTTTATCAGGTAATATATTTTCAAAGTAGTTTCTAAAGCTTGTAGTTGGTTGCATTTCCTGTTTATCCCCTACTATCCAGCTTCTGAAAGTGACATTTCCTTAAGGTAAAAGAGGCAGATTGTGATGGTTGTTTACTCTGGGTAGTACTGGTATCCTGTGCTAAGGAAGGTGATGAGTCAGCAAAAATTGAGTGAGCAAAAATTAATCCAGTAATTAGAACATGTTGGAGAAGCTTTGCCTTTCAGCCAGAGCTTGAGCAGCAGTCCAGACTTGGGTAAGATTAGGATAATGGATGTCCCTGGAGGCAGTCATGGATTTCCAAAATATGCAAGAAATTCTCTCCTTCCTCAGAGGAGTTCTTTCTGTAATCTTCCTATGCTCTCTTTGCAGAAGGAACAGAGGTGCATTTCATATGGCTGATGACACTTCAAAGGAGTTTGTTTAGACTCGGAAGAATGTGGCATTTGTTTTTGTAACCTCCTGGGTTCTACTTATGAGTTAGAGAGCTGGGAAGCGCCTATTGTTTTCAGGCTTTCTGTAAGAAACCACTGCATCTTGTAAGCAAAAGTCTCCTCTTGCCATATCAATCCACTGGGGCACAGGATAATCTTTTCCATTTATATAGGTATTTGGAGGCCAACCATCTCAATCGACTGGATTTTTTTTTTTTTAAGTTTATTTCTTGTGTCAACATCCTGCCCAGATTACTCTTGTTGGGTGCTGTCTTAATTAAATAAAAATTTGGTCTGAAGTCCCTTTCTTGATGATCTCTGGTTTTGTTTTATGTTTGGTTTAGTTTCATTTCTCCTCTTCCCTCTGCTGTTTAAAATTAAGTTTATTTAAATGCAAAGAATGCACTGTTTATTCAACCAAATGGTATCTTTATGTGGAAAAGGAAAAAAAAAATCCAGACTAGTTTCATTGCTACTCTACTGTCTCAGCTTAATAACTCAGTGGTTTGTTTTTCTCTTTTGTGTGCATTTTTACTTCCAGCTGTGTTGCACACAAGAACTGCTCTGTGGTGAGACTCTTTGGTTAACTATACTACTTAATGTTCATTGAACAAACAATGGCTAGTCATTCTTCCAACCTTAATGAAATAATATTGCAATGAATTCTTTAAAATAAAACCTTAGACAATTGATTTTCTGTCCACATAAAATTTGTCTTGAGTGCATGTTTATGAGAATTTTGTTTTTCTTGAGTGTGAATGAGAGTTTTGTTTTTCTTGAGTGTGAAAGAATGTAAACAGTGTGGAGAAAATATTTTCTTTGATTGTATTACCTGCATTGTGATATTTTTCATTTCATTTCAAAGTCTGCATGTAGAAACTTTTAGAATTCTCAGGTGTCCTATGGCCCCTTGCTATTCTGCATTATATTATTGCTAATGTCGCGAAGAAGAGAAAAACTACTCTTTATCTTTTTTCTCTCCTTGAAATGAGTAACCCTTTCTGGATTCTGTTGTGGCAATTTGGGGAATAGTGAGAAGAAAGAGCAAAAATTATTCAACTTCAATCTAGTGATTTACTCTGCCCAATATTTTTTCCATAAAATTAACAAAAAAGGAAATATTTTGTGGGAGATCATTAGGATGGTCTTTAGAAGGCTCAGCTTCTAAAGATTATAGACATTTTTGAAAGAGTCGAACTTTTCATGATAACACATCATATGCCATTTGTTACCTCACTATGCTTAGACTTACCTTTATTTCTGGCCTCTGTCACTTCTTGGAGGAAAACAATACAATTAACATATAAAACGATCCTTCCTTTTTGAAACAAAATACAGACTTTGATTTTTTAGAAGACTTTTGGGTTTATAGCAAAATTGAATGGAGGGTAAAGAGATTTTGCATTTATCCCCAGTCCCCACACATACATAGACTCCCCTTTTAACAATATCCCCAACCAGAGTCGATAACTGTTAAAACGGATGAATTGTTAAAACTGATGAGTCCATAATTTACATTAGGTTTACTCTTGATGTGCATTTTATGGGTTTGGAAAAATGTATAATGACATATATCAATCATTATAATGTCATACAGATTAGTTCCACTAACCCAAGAATTCTCTGTGCTCTGCCTTTTCATCCTTCCCTCCTCACTGACCCCTGGCAACCACTGATCTTTCTTATTGTTTCCATAGTTTTCCCTTTCCCAGAATGTCATAAAGTTGGAACCATGTAGCCTCTTCAGATTGATCTCTTTCACTGAGCAATATTCATTTAAGTTTCCTCCATGTCTTTTCATGATCTTTATCAAACGTTAGTTGACTATATTAGTATTTATGGGATTCTGGGTTTTCTTTTCTGTTCCATTGATTTAGCTGTCTGTTTTGTTGTTTGTTTTGCTGACACCACACTATCTTGTTTACTATAGCTTTACAGTAAGTTTTGAAGCTGGGAGGTGTCAGGACGTTATTTTACAATATTGTGTTGACTGCTTTCATTCTTATGCCTCTCCCTATAAACTTCATACTTTTTCCATATCCAGTAAGTAACTTGCTGAGATTTTGACTTATTTTGCATCAAATCTATACATCATATTGAGAGAAACTTCCATCTTGACAATATTGAGTCTTCTTAACCATGAGCATGGGATATCTATTTATTTAGTTCTTTTATTATTGTATTCATCAGAGTTTTGCAGTTTTTCTTATATAGATGTTTTTTAAAAATTTAAAAAAAATTTTCTTTACATTATTGTGTTGGTTTTGCCATACATTGACATGAATCTGCCATCAGTGTATATGTGTTCCACTTCCAGAACCCCCCTCCCACCTTCCTCCTGATTAGATCTTATACATATTTTTTCAGATTTATATATAAGTATGTTATTTTAGAGGGTGCTAATATAAATCTTATTGTGTTTTTAATTTCAAATCCCAGTTGTTCATTGCTGTTAAACAGAAGAGCAACTGACTTTTATACATTAACTTTGTGTCCTGCAACCTTGCTATAATCACTTATTACTTCCAGAATTTTTTTTTTATCAATCAAACCCACATCTCCTGCATTTCCTGCATTGTCAGGTGAATTTTTTACCACTGTGCCACCTGAGAAGCCCCTCTATTCTTATATACTCAGATTTTTATAATGGCTAGTCAATCATCCTTTACTTTTAATGACAGTTTTATTAATATATAATTCTTATACCATAAAATTTATCCATTTAAACTTCACAATTCAATGTTTTTAGTACAGTCAATGAATTGTGCACTATTTAATTTTGGAATGTTTTATCACCCTGCATCATCCCCCATTCCTTCTTCTTTCTTGCTCTAGGCAATCACTAATCTTATTGTCTCCATGGATTTGCCTATTCTGGACATTTCATGTAAATATATTATAATATGTGGTATTTGTGTCTGACTTCTTTTACTTGGAATAACTTTTTCAAGCTTTATCCATACCATAACATATATCAGTTATTCATTGCTAATCAATATATTATTATATGGTCATACCACTTTTTGTTCAGCCATTCAGTGTTGATGAATATTTTGGTTATTGTTACTATGCATAGTGCTGCTGTACAATTATGTGTAAACTTTTGTGTGGACATATTTCATTTAATTTTGGTGTACATCTAATAATGGAATTTCTAGGTCATAGTATAACTATGTTTATTTATTTATTTTTTTGAGGAACTGACAAATTGTTTTCCAGAGTGGTTTCTGCATTTTAGCTTCCTACCAGCAATGTATGGGGGTTCCTATTTCTCTACATTCTTGCCAGCTTTTGTTATTGTCTGTATTTTTTGCCTATATTTTTGATAACAGCCATCCTAGTGGATGTGTAGTAGTATCTCATGATGGCTTGATTTGCATTTCCATATAACTAATAATGCTGAATTTCTTTTGGAGTTTCAGTGCTATCTGTATATCCTTTTAGGAGAAATGTGTCTTTAAATATTTTGTATATTTTAAGATTGCATTATTTTCTTTTCTTCCTTTACTTTTACCTAAATTTTCCTTTTTGAAAAGTTTTGTGAGATGTCTGCTTGATCTAGCATTCTAGAAGGATGAAATATGTTCTTGTTGACCATCTCCATGAGTTTCTTTATACCAATTATTTCACAATACTTTTAGTCTATCTTAAAAAAACAGTATATCTAGACCTTTTTTCATTTTAATTGCATTTTCATGGAATTTCTCTGATTTTATGAAGCTGTTCTTGAGGTATACAGATACACATTGTAGATGACTTCTTATTGTTGTGTACAAAAGAAAGGAACTATCTCTTTTTCTTGAGGATATTCTCTGAACGAGTCAGCTATGAGGCTTCAAGTCTTTAGAGAAGTGTCTGGTATGAACTTTGTGTCCTTCCTCTTTCATCATTGATACCTCTCATACAATCAATTAGGTTATACATCTTTCACGCAAGTGGAGAAGGCGATGGCACTCCACTCCAGTATTCTTGCCTGGAAAATCCCATGGATGGAGGAGCCTGGTAGGCTGGAGTCCATGGGACTAGGAGTCAGACACGACTGAGCAACTTCACTTTCACTTTTCACTTTCATGCATTGGAGAAGGAAATGGCAACCCACTCCAGTGTTCTTGCCTGGAAAATCCCAGGGACGAGGGAGCCTGGTGGACTGCTGTCTATGGAGTCACACAGAGTTGGACACGGCTGAAGCGACTTAGCAGCAGCAGCATGCAAGCAGAATGGAGAGAAAAAAGCTGAGAATTTGTAACACGGAGGACTGATTGAGAAGGCTGATTCTGTTACTTACAGTTTTGAGACCTGGGGCAAGTTACTTAATCTCTTATTAAGTAAAACTGAGATAATCATAACTACCTCTTAATATTATTGTGAGGATTAAGCCGATAATGACTGAAAAACAGCTTCCAAAGTGACTAAGCCATAATTACTCAACAAATATTAAGTATTTTCCTATTGTCAACATGGAATTCTTATTAGCTTTCATTCTTAATTGCTGCTTTTGTGTCCTATCATGCCATTTCATCTTCTCAACATTTTAAGTCCATTTTTAGACCTAAGGGTCTTACACTTCTTTTAGAATATGCTATGATCTGAATGTGTTTCCTCCAGATTTATATATAAAATCCTAATTCTACCCTCAAAGATGTTGGTATTAGGAGATGGGACCTTTCAGAAGTGCTTAAGTCATGAGAGCAGAACCTTCATGAATGAGATTAGTGCCTTCATAAAAGACACTTTGGAGACATCCCTAGCTTTTTGACAATGTGAGCATACAACAAGACCTCAGCTCTAAACCAGAAAGAGGGCCTTCATGAAAACAAGATCTTGACAGCAAATTGATCTTGGACTCCAGAGCTGTTAGAAATACATGTCTGTTTTTTTGCGAACTATCTCAGTTCAGTTCAGTTCAGTTGTTTGGGTGTGTCTGACTCTTTGTAACACCATGGACTGCAGCATTCCAGGCTTCCCTGTCTATCATCAACTCCTGGAGTTTACTCAAACTCATGTCTACTGAGTTGGTGACATCATCCAACCATCTCATCCCCTGTCCTCCCCTTCTTCTCCTATCCTCAATCTTTCCCAGCATCAGAGTCTTTTCAAATGAGTCAGTTCTTCATATCAGGTGGCCAGAGTACGGGAGTTTCAGCTTCAACATCGGTCCATCCAATAAATATTCAGGACTAATTTCCTTTAGGATGGACTTGTTGGATCTCCTTGCAGTCCAAGGGACTCTCAAGAGTCTTCTTCAACACCACAGTTCAAAAGCACCAATTCTTCAGCACTCGGCTTTCTTTATAGTCCAACTCTCATATCCATACATGACTACTGGAAAAAACATAGCCTTGACAAGATGGACCTTTGTTGCCAAAGTAATGTCTCTGCTTTAAATATGCTGTCTAGGTTGGTCATTGCACTCATCTCACACACTAGTAAAGTAATGCTTAAAATTCTCCAAACCAGGCTTCAGCAATACATGAACCGTGAACTTCCAGATGTTCAAGCTGGCTTTAGAAAAGGCAGAGGAACCAGAGATCAAATTTCCAACATCCGATAGATCACTGAAAAAGCAAAAGTTCCAGAAAAAACATGTTTCTGCTTTACTGACTATACCAAAGCCTTTGACTGTGTGGATCACTATAAATTGTGGAAAATTCTGAAAGAGATCGGCATACCAGACCACCTCATCTGTCTCTTGAGAAACCTGTATGCAGGTCAGGAAGCAACAGTTAGAACTGGACATGGAACAATAGACTGGTTCCAAATAGGAAAAGGAGTATGTCAAGGCTGTATATTGCCACCTTGCTTATTTAACTTCTATGCAGAGTACATCATGAGAAATGCTGGGCTGGAAGAAACACAAGCTGGAATCAAGATTGCCAGGAGAAATATCAGTAAACTCAGATATGCAGATGACACCAACCTTATGGCAGAAAGTGAAAAAGAACTAAAGAGCTTTTTGATGAAAGTGAAAGAGGAGAGTGAAAAAGTTGGCTTAAAGCTCAACATTCAGAAAACTAAGATCAAAGTATCCAGTCCCATCACTTCATGGCAGACAGATGGGGAAACAGTGGAAACAGTGGCTGACTTTATTTTTCTGGGCTCCCAAATCACTGCAGATGGTGATTGCAGCCATGAAATTAAAAAACACTTACTCCTTGAAAGGAAAGTTATGACCAACCTAGATAGCATATTGAAAAGGAGAGACATTACTTTGCCAACAAAGGTCCATCTAGTCAAGGCTATGGTTTTTCCAGTGATCATGCATGGATGTGAGATCTGGACTATAAAGAAAGCTGAGTGCTGAAGAATTGATGCTTTTGAACTGTGGTATTGGAAAAGACTCTTTAGGGTTCCTTGGATTGCAAAGAGATCCAGCCAGTCCATCCTAAAGGATATTAGTCCTGTGTGTTCATTGGAAGGACTGATGTTGAAGCTGAAACTCCAATACTTTGGCCACCCAATGCGAAGAGTTGACTCATTGGAAAAGACCCTGATGCTGGGAAGGATTGGAGGCAGGAGGAGAAGGGAGCGACAGAGGATGAGATGGCTGGATGCCATCATCGACTCTATGGCCATGGGTTTGGGTGGACCTCAAGAGTTGGTCATGGACAGGGAGGCCTGGCATGCTGCAGTTCATGGGGCTGCAAAGAGTTGGACACTACTGAGTGACTGAACTGAATGAGGTTGGACTGGTTGGATCTCCTTGCAGTCCAAGGGACTCTCAAGAGTCTTCTCCAATACAACAGTTCAAAAGCATCGATTCTTAAGTGCTCAGCTTTCTTTATAGTCCAGATCTCACATCCATGCATGATCACTGTCACATCTGTACATGACAACTGGAAAAACCATAGCCTTGACTAGATGGACCTTTGTTGGCAAAGTAATATCTCTGCTTTTTAATATGTTGTCTAGGTTTCTTCCAAGGAGTAAGTGTCTTTTAATTTCATGGCTGCAGTCACCATCTGCAGTGATTTTGGAGCCCAGAAAAATAAAGTCTGATATTGCTTCTACTGTTTCCCCATCTATTTCCCATGAAGTGATGGGGCCAGATGTCATGATCTTAGTTTTCTTAATGCTGAGCCTTAAGCCAACTTTTTCAGTCTCCTCTTTCACCTTCATCAAGAAGCTCTTTAGATCTTCTTCACTTTCTGCCATAAGGGTGGTGTTATCTGCATGTCTGAGGTTATTGATATTTCTCCCTGCAATCTTGATTCCAGCTGGTGCTTCATCCAGCCCAACATTTCTCATGATGTACTCTAGTAGGAGTTACATAAGCAGAGTGACAATATACTGCTTTTATGTACCCTTTCCTGATTTGGAAATGGTCTGTTGTTCCATGTTCAATTCTAACTGTTGTTTCCTGACTTGCATACAGATTTCTCAGGAGGCAAGTCAAGTGGTCTGGTGTTCCCATCTCTTTCAGAATTTTCAACAGTTTATAGTGGTCCACACAGTCAACGGCTTTGGCATAGTCAATAAAGCAGAAATAGATGTTGTTTTGGAACTCTTGCATTTTTGATGATCCAACAGATGTTGGCAATTTGATCTCTGGTTCCTCTGCCTTTTCTAAAACAAGCTGAACATCTGGAAGTTCATGGTTCAGGTACTGTTGAAGCCTAGCTTGGGAAATTTTGAGCATTATTTGCCAGAGTGTGAGATGAGTGCAATTGTGCGGTAGTTTGAGCATTCTTCAGCATTGCTTTTCTTTGGGATTGGAATGAAAACCAACTTTTCCAGTATTGTGCCCACTTTGAGTTTTCCAAATTTGCTGGCATTTTGAGCGTAGTACTTTATCAACATCATCTTTTAGGATTAGAAATAGCTCAACTGGAATTCCATCACCTCCACTAACTTTGCTTGTAGTGATGCTTCCTGTGGCCCACTTGACTTAGCAGTGTAGGATGTCTGGCTCTAGGTGAGTGATCACACCATCATGATTATCTGGTCATGAAGATCTTTTTTGTATAGTTCTTCTGTGTCTTCTTGACATCTCTTCTTAATATCTTCTGCTTCTCTTAGGTCCATATAATTTCTGTCCTTTATCGTGCCCATCTTTGCATGAAATGTACCCTTGGTATCTTTAATTTTCTTGAAGAGATCTCTAGTTTTTCCCATTCTATTACTTTCCTCTGTTTCTTTGCATTGGTCGCTGAGGAAGGCTTTCTTATCTCTCCTTGCTATTCTTTGTAACTCTGCATTCAAATGGGTATATCTTTCCTTTCTCCTTTGCCTTTCGATAATCTTCTTTTCACAAGAAGGTAATTGCAAAGCCTCCACATACAACCAATTTGCAATTCCTCCTCATACAACCATTTTGCTTTTTGCATTTCTTTTTCTTGGGGATGGTTTTCATCCCTGCCTCCTGTACAAAGTCACGAACCTCCATCCATAGTTCTTCAGGCACTCAGTCTATCAGATCTAATTCCCTGAATCTGTTTCTCACTTCCACTGTATAATTGTAAGGGATTTGATTTAGGTCATACCTGAATGCTCTAGTGGTTTTCCCTATTTTCTTCAATTAAAGTCTGACTTTGGCAATAAGGAATTCATGATCTGAGCCACAATCACCTTCTGGTCTTGTTTTTGGTGACTGTATGGAGCTTCTCTATCTTTTGCTACAAAGAATATAGTCAATCTGATTTCAGTATTGACCATCTGATGATGTCCGTGTGTAGAGTCTTCTCTTGTGTTGTTGGAAGAGAGTGTTTGCTGTGACCAGTGCATTCTCTTGGCAAAACTCTGTAAGCCTTCATCCTGCTTTTAGTTTCTAATATTTCATAGAAACCCAAAAGGACCAAGGCAAGACATTATAAAACTTACAGGTTAATTTAATCCTAGTATTGATTCCCCAGACACACTTTGTGCATTCCCTTGCTATTTTGAGAAGTTGTTTTTGCCACTGTACTGTACTGATGGCAAAGTCAAAGTGTTAGTTCCTTAGTTGTGTCCAACTTTTTGTGATCCCATGGACTATATCTCGTCAGGCGCCTGTGTCCGTTGGATTCTCCAAGCAAGAATACTGGGGTTGGTAGCCATTTCCTTCTCCTGGGATCTTCGGAACCTGGGTTTCCTGCATTGCAGGCAGATTCTTTTACATCTGAGAAACCAGGAAAGCCAAAGTAGTCCTTGCCAATGAATGGTTGTGTGTTAAAAACAACCTTCTGGCATATTGCTTCAGTATCCTAACTTCTCAATTATTAGTTGAGTGGAACTAATTAGTTCCTTTTTGGAGATATTGTTTCAGAGACTTTAGACATTATTTCCAGTTTTGACCGAATAAAGTTCACTTTGAAATTTCTTTTTATTTCACTTCACGCTTAGTTCTACTCTTTCTTAGATCTCCATCCTTTCCTCTTTTAGAGCCCCTGTTCATTTTCCTACAGCACACTTTCAGAATATGTGAATAGAGAAAACATGACAGCTGTGATGGTCATGGAATTTGATGTTAAAAAATCATATCCTTCAGAATTTGAACCGTTATTCTATTTCCATCTATCATTCTCAGAAAGATTCTACTATTCTGATTACTGTTAATTTGTAAATAAATGCTTATATCCCTCTTCCTTCTGAAGATTTTAGGATATTTTTTCATCCTTATTGTTCTAAGGTGTGCGTAAGAGTGGAATCTGCTTTCATTTTGAAGACTATCATCTTCCTTAAGCCTTGGAAAACCTCCTCCTTCTTTCTATTTCCTCCATTCAGTTTTCCTTTTTTCCAGAACTCTTTTTAAATAGGTTTCAAAGTTTGAGTTTGTCACTGATGTTTTGTTAAATTTTCTTATATATTTTCTATTTCTGATGTTTCTATTCTAGCTTCAAGGTATTTACTTTTGAATTAAAAAGTGTGTACAATTTTTTTTTTGTAAAAGAGAGATCATATTTTCATTTCCTCACATTCTTCCTTGTTCTCTGATGGTCATTTTTAAAAACAATGTCAAAAATTTTAGTGATCTTCAAAAAGTTTGAGGATATTAGTTACATGTTTTGAAAAGTTTTCCTCTTATCTTTGGATAATAAATATCTGTTTCTCCGAGGGTCAGTTATTGCATCTGATTACCTGTCTTTTTATTTTGTGCTTAATTTTCCTCAAATATCTGGTGCTCTTGATTGTCCATTCACACCTATGAAGAAAATGTGTAGATGTTTTTCCCCAACTGCTGTCTCCCTTCAGTACCAACCTCCAGTTCTGTGTTTGTAGGCAGGGCTAATCATTAGATTTCCTTTAGGAGCAGCTATTATCAACCAGGAATGATTTTGTCCCCCCAAAATATTTGGCAATGTCTGAAGACAGTTTTGGTGGTCTCAAATGGGGTTACTACTGTGTTACTAGGGTAGAGACCAGGGATACTACTAAACATCTTATAGTGTAAAAACAGTCTCCTCAAAGAAATATCCAGTTTAGTGCAGCGAGATTTCCCGGGGCGGGGAGGGAAGAGGGAGGGGGGTTCCGGAGGGGAAGCATATGTAAACCCATGGTGATATCATGACAATGTATGGCAAAAACAATTAAAAAAAAAAAAAAAGAAAGAAATATCCAGTTTAAATTATTAACAGAGTTACTGTTGAGGGACCCTGCTCCAGGGTGTAAAGGCAGAAATATAGGCAGACTTATCGTTCTCTTGGAGTCAAATACGGAGCAACTTTCTTTTGAGGTGCCACTATTTGGAGTGGCTCAGTGGGTAAGGAATCCGCCTGCCAATGCAAGAGACTTGGGAGATGCAAGTTTGATCCCTGGGTAAGGAAGATCCCCTGGAGGAGGGCATGGTAACCCACTCCAGTATTCTTGCTTGGAAAATCCCATGGACAGAGGATCCTGGAGGGAAGCAGTCCGTGGGGTTGCAGAGTCAGACACAACATAACTGAGCACTGAGCACAGCCTTTCCAGCGCAAAGTGCTCTCTTTCTTTGGAGGATAAGCTTCCAGTTTTGCTACGAGAACTAATGCTACTATTCCTAACTTCTCAGCACTATGAATGGGAGAATGGGCCCAATTGTTCTGTGCTCAGTTTTTAATTAATTACTTATCCCAGTGGTTTATGCCCCTGTGGCTCACATCTACTTCTGTACTTTCTGACTTTGGACTTGAAGGCTGTCTGGTTCCACTGAGGATAATCAGTGTTTCCCACTTTTACTGCAGCCCCTCCTAAGCATATTCTTAGCTACTGCTCTCTTTTCAAAGCAGTCCTACCTCTGTCAGTATCATCAAAAAATTAATCAAATTCTGTGTTTTGATGGCTTCCCTCCTATTCTCAGTGTTATTATAAATTTATTCACCATTATTCACTTTTACTCTCATTTCAGTGGAAGTTTAGAAAAGAAGATAATTACACAGTCTCTCTTATAATTAAACTTAATAGACAAATTGAAAGTACATCTAATTTCAAATATATAAAATACATAATATGTCTTATTGGTGAATATAGTTTTAACTTAAGCATGACTTGTTGTGGCTAATGTTTTCTCCTCTAAAGGTCAGGATTTTATTAAACAAATAGTTCAAATTTTTTCTTAAATTTAATAATTTTATAATAGCTTTTTCACACCTTCTTTTCCATCACAATATTAAACTTAATATCATAAAATGCAAATGCTGCTACTCTCTGGAAAAGAAGCATAGATGAAGTCCACCCTCAGACACAGATATGATAAACAAAGCCTACAATTAACCTCCTGACTGTCCAATCTGGACAATTTGCATAGACTGCCTCTGGCTGCTCTCATTCTCCAGGCAGCCTTGATAAAATTTGATGGAATCAGTGAGGCTTGGATTGTGTTCATATAGATCAGCTCTATGATGTTAAATATCTCTCCTAGGAGGGATGGTCATATCCCTGGTTGATCATAGTCTTAGAGTTTATGCCAAATGAGTTTAGAAAGCAAAAAACCTGGGGATTGTTATGGGGAGTACTGACTACCCACTGTTTCTGTAGAAACAGAAAGTCATAGAAAGGACTAGTGACTTCTGATGTTACACTCTTGGCCTCTTTCTATATCCTCACTCCTATGTTGATGGTGAATTTTCTAGAAGAAAAGAAACTCAACTCCTTCTTACTCTTACAGATCCTCCTCTTTATAAGAGGCATAATTCTGATCTTTTTGCTGCCACACTGTCAGTTCAGTTCAGTTCAATTCAGTTGCTCAGTCGTGTCTGACTCTTTGAGACCTCATGAATCACAGCAAGCCAGGCCTCCCTATCCATCACCAACTCCCGGAGTTTACCCAAATCCATGTCCATCGAGTCGGTGATGCCATCCAGCCATCTCATCCTCTGTCTTCCCCTTCTCCTCCTGCCTCCAATCCTTCCCAGCATCAGGGTCTTTTCCAATGAGTCAAGTCTTCGCATCAGGTGGCCAAAGTATTGGAGGTTCAGCTTCAACATCAGTCCTTCCAATGAACACCAAGGACTAATATCATTTAGGATGGACTAGTTGGGTCTCTTTGCAGTCCAAGGGACCCTAAAGAGTCTTTTCCAACACCACAGTTCAAAAGCATTAATTCTTCAGCACTCAGCTTTCTTCATAGTCCAGCTCTCACGTCCATACATGATCACTGGAAAAACCATAGCCTTGACTAGATGGACCGTTGTTGGCAAAGTAATGTCTCTCCTTTTCAATATGCTATCTAGGTTGGTCATAACTTTCCTTCCAAGGAGTAAGTGTCTTTTAATTTCATGGCTGCAATCACCATCTGCAGTGATTTGGGAGCCCAGAAAAATAAAGTCAGCCACTGTTTACACTGTTTCCCCATCTATTTGCCATGAAGTGATGGGACCAGATGCCATGATCTTAGTTTTCTGAACGTTGAACTTTAAGCCAATTTTCTCACTCTCCTCTTTGACTTTCATCAAGAGGCTTTTTAGTTCCTCTTCACTTTCTGCCATAAGGGTAGTGTCATCTGCATATCTGAGGTTATTGATATTTCTCCTGGCAATCTTGATTACAGTTTGTGTTTCTTCCAGCCCAGTGTTTTGCATGATGTACTCTGCATAGAAGTTAAATAAGCAAGGTGGCAATATACAGCCTTGATGTACTCCTTTTCCTATTTGGAACCAGTCTATTGTTCCATGTCCAGTTTTAACTGTTGCTTCCTGACCTGCATACAAGTTTCTCAAGAGACAGGTCAGATGGTCTGGTATTCCCATCTCTTTTAGAATTTTCCACAGTTTATAGTGATCCACATAGTCAAGGCTTTGGCATAGTCAACAAAGCAGAGTAGATATTTTTCTAGAACTCTCTTCCTTTTTCAATGATCTGTCGGATGTTGGCAATTTGATCTCTGGTTCCTCTGCCTTTTCTAAAACCAGCTTGAACATTTGGAAGTTCACGGTTCACGTATTGCTGAAGCCTGGCTTGGAGAAGTCTGAGCATTACTTTACTAGCATATGAGATGAGTGCAGTTGTGCAGTAGTTCTAAGCATTCTTTGGCATTGCCTTTCTCTGGGATTAGAATGAAAACTGATCTTTTCCAGTCCTGTGGCCACTGCTGAGTTTTCCAAATTTGCTGCATATTGAGTGCAGCACTTTCACAGCATCATCTTTCAGGATTTGAAATAGCTCAACTGAAATTTCATCACCTCCACTAGCTTTGTTTGTAGTGATGTTTTCCAAGGCCCTCATGACTTCACATTCCAGGATGTCTGGCTGTAGGTGAGTGATCACACCATTGTGATTATCTGGGTTATGAAGATCTTTTTTGATAGTTCTGTGTATTCTTGCCACCTTTTCTTAATATCTTCTGCTTCTCCTAGGTCCATACCATTTCTGTCTTTTATCAAGCCCATCTTTGCGTGAAATGTTCCCTTGGTATCTCTAATCTTCTTGAAGAGATCTCTAGTCTTTCCCATTCTGTTGTTTTCCTCTATTTCTTTGCATTGATCACTGAGGAAGGCTTTCTTATCTCTCCTTGCTATTCTTTGGAACTCTGCATTCAGATGGGAATATCTTTCCTTTTGTCCTTTGCTTTTCATTTCTCTTCTTTTCACAGCTATTTGTTAGGCCTTCTCAGACAGCCATTTTGCTTTTTTGCCTTTCTTTTCCATGGGAATCATCTTAACCCTTGTCTCCTGTACAATGTCACAAACCCCGCTCCATAGTTCATCAGGCACTCTGTCATCAGATCTAGTCCCTTAAATCTACTTCTCCCTTCTACTGTATAATCATAAGGGATTTGATTTAGGTCATACCTGAATGGTCTAGTGGTTTTCCCTACTTTCTTAAATTTAAGTCTGAATTTGGCAATAAGGAGTTCATGATCTGAGCCACCTTCAGCTCCAGGTCTTGTTTTTACTGACTGTATAGAGCTTCTCCATCTTTGGCTGTAAAGAATATAATCAATCTGATTTTGGTGTTTACCATCTGGTGATGTCAATGTGTAGAGACTTCTCTTGTGTTGTTGGAAGAGGATGTTTGCTATGACCAGTGTCTTCTCATGGCAAAACTCTCTTACCTTTGCCCTGCTTCATTCTGTACTCCAAGGCCAAATTTTCCTGTTACTCCTGGTGTTCCCTGACTTCCTACTTTTGCATTCCAGTCCCCTATAATGAAAAGGACATCTTTCTGGGGTGTTAGTTCTAAAAGATCTTGTAGGTCTTCATAGAACCATTCCACTTCTGCTTCTTCAGTTTACTGGTTGGGGCATAAGCTTGGATTACTGTGATATTGAGTGGTTTGCCTTGGAAACAGAGATCATTCTGTCATTTTGAGATTGCATCCAAGTACTGCATTTCAGACTCTTTTGTTGACCATGATGGCTACTCCATTTCTTCTAAGGGAATCCTGCCCACAGTAGTAGATATAATGGTCATTGGAGTTAAATTCACCTATTCCAGTGCATCTTAGTTCACTGATTCCTAGAATGTCGATGTTCACTCTTGCCATCTCCTGTTTGACCACTTCCAACTTGCCTTGATTCATGGACCTAACATTCCAGGTTCCTATGCAATATTGCTCTTTATAGCATCAGATCTTGCTTCTATCATCAGTCATATGCACAACTGGGTGTTGTTTTTACTTTGGTTCCATCCCTTCATTCTTTCAGGAATAATTTCTCCACTGATCTCCAGTAGCATATTGGGCACCTACCAACCTGGTGAGTTCATCTTTCTGTGTCCTATCTTTTTGTCTTTTCATACTGTTCATGGAGTTCTCAAGGCAAGAATACTGAAGTGGTTTGCCATTCCCTTCTCCAGGGGACCACATTCTGTCAGACCTCTCCACCATGACCCGTCCATCTTGGGTGGCCCCACGTGGCATGCCTTAGTTTCTTTGAGTTAGACAAGGTTGTGGTCTGCGTGATCAGCTAGTTTTCTGTGATTATGGTTTCAGTGTATCTGCCCTCTGATGCCCTCTAGCAACACCTACCATCTTACTTGGGTTTTTCGTACCTTGAACGTGGGGTATCTCTTCATGGCTTCAAGTTCTTTGCAGCTGTTGCACTTCTGCGGGCTACAGAAGTAGGGAACTTAATTCCATGGCCTAAGTTGTCTGGCTATACCTGAAACTAAGTAGGAAATTTTGTCTGATTTAAAATGGAGTACTACCAAGTCATTTAAGTCATAAAACCAAAGCCATGGTCTTCAACCAACTCTCTAAGGGTTAAATATTAATGTTTTCTGGTTTATATGACTGACTCCTATGTCTGTCTCTCAATGGAGCTTGAACTTGAAAGAAAGAAGGCATGTTTTAGTTTGTTAGGGCTGCCATAACAAAGTGCCATAGATGGGGTGGTTAAAATAACAGAAATTTATTTCCTCACTATTCTGCAGGCTAGAAGTCCAAGAACAAGGTGTCTGTATAGTTTGTTTCTTTTGAGGCCTCTTTCCTTAGTTTGTAGAAAACCATATTCTCCCTGTGTCCTCATTCCACCTTCCCTCTGTCTCAGTCCTAATCTCCTCTGCTTATAAGAACATCAAGATTACTAGGTTAGGGCCCATTCTAATGATCTCATTTCAACTTAATTACCTCTTTAAAGACTCTATCTCTAAATACAGTCATGTTCCAAGGTACTAGTGGTTGAGACATATCAATTTTGGAGGGACACAATTCAGCTTGTGTAGATACTGGTGATAAAGTTCCAGCTGGTATGTACAGATGCACTTCTAGCTGGATCTAGGTGTCATGCTCCTATAGTCCCTTAGCATCTAACATAGGCCTGGCACGTAATTTGTTCTCAGTACAGCTAATTATTAGTCATTGTCTCCAGACCATGTTATAAGTTTTAACCCTTTACTTTTAAAACAACTTACCAAAATGGCTTAACATGGGGCCTAATAATGTTAATGAAGTAATCAAGTATAGGAAGAAGAGTCAAATCATTCCAACCTGGAAAGGAATGTGACCTCAAATATTTCAACCACAATTATAAATTATCAAAATTTTGTCATTCAAAAATGGGTCCTTTTTTAGTACTTTATTAAATTGTAGTGCGTTTATTCACACAATCATTTCACTCTTATAAAAATAAACATGGTCTCAAAATGTCAAAGGGCCTTCAGTTTTCAAGTCACAGAAGGTAAACATAAGGCCCTGGAAGTATCAGTAGAAAAGTTCCCAAAGTGCTGTATCTGTACTTGAATCCTGTAGGAAGAAAACATGTGAGTTGAATAAGAAGGGTCAGCAGGGACTTACGCGTGTGAGACAGAGTGTTCTGTGTCCCCAGAGGCTAAAGTGTTGAGGCAATGAGCAAGATTTATTTGGTAAGACTTTGGAGAAGAAGGTGTTATTGGACAGGACTCTGATGAGTATGTGGGATAAGACTAGACAAGGAGATTGAAAGGAGTGCAGAGTTGGGACTTCTCTGATCCAGTGGTTAGGACTCCAAGCTTCTGCTACAGGCGGCTCGGCTTGATCCTGGTCAGGGATCTGGGATCCTGCATGCCATGTGGTATGGCAAAATTAATAAATAAATAAAACTAATAAACAAAGGAATAAATTTAAAAATTATAAATTAAAAATAAATACATAATACATAAATAAAAATAAATAAATAAATGGAAAAATAAACTTATACATAAATAAAAACAATGAAGAGTGTGGTTCACAAAGGCACAGGATCAGAGGAACAAGGCACATTCATAGTTTGAGAAGCAAAGTGTTATTGAAAGGGAAGGTGGGAGCACAAACTCAACTGAAAAAAAAAATCACATCCTTGAATTCCAGAGGAATTTTGGATGTGAAAGCAGTGTTTCATAACTGCTATCACTGGCTTGGGGAACACAGGTAGCTCATTAGAGATGGAGAAAAGTGCCTATGTATGTGGCAGAGGTCAGGCCACACTGGTGGGCACAGCCCAGTTCTGCAGGGCCTTGTCTCTGATCATTTGTTGATTTCTCCCCCTTCTTCATCAGACTAATGTTTATTTTGGCTCATTAAAAGTCATCCCTTCTCCAAAACCAGTTGTCTTAAATTCTCACATTGTCCTGCCTGTTGATCTTGTAGGTAAATCAAGTGACTGTGCATTTTCATCCCTACTTACATCCTGGAGATGAAGGGAGGAAGGTTGGAAGCAAATAACAAACAGTGGTTAAGACATTTGTAGAAGTGCCCTTCTGCATTAACTTTGACCTCTTCACTAACAGGTCTGTGGAGGTGCTTCTGAACACAGCCATACACAGGCTTTGGGCAGGCTTTAATTAAATAGTCAGGCATATTATTTATTTCCTCCCTTGGCACTTAAAGAATAACCCATCAATGAAGAGCCCTATAAAATATTGCGCCTTTTAATTGACCTTTCAGGTCTTCACTGCCAAGAAAATAAAACTCCTTTGATCCTAAAGAGTTATGAGATGAACTTTTGAAGTACTCTTCCCACCTTCTTTGGAACCTTTCATCTTTTCAGATCATGAAAATAGAAAAGACTGTTATGAAATCACTGGTTGAATTTAAGACCAACAAAAGAATGGCATTTAGGGAGCTCTAGATGTAGGTGGAAAGCACAGACCTTGCTTGCCAGGTGCCCTATCTTTACAATATATTATTTTCCAGGCTTTTATCCATGCCTGTTGCTTTGGGCACTGCAACAGGCTGCCTTTCTTATCTCCTTGCTCTACCAAAGCAAGGATGTGATTCTTCGAGGGTCTGCTTCCAGTTTTTTTTTTTTTAATTTTAAGCTATAATATTTTAAAAAAGATCTTTACCTTCTTTACACAGCAGTAAAAATTATATGTCCTACATTGCGTGCGTGTTCAGTTGCTCATTCGTGTCCAACTCTTTGCAACCCTGTTGACTGTAGCCCGCTAGGCTCCTCCGACCATGTAATTTCCCAGGCAAGAATACTGAAGTGGGTTGCCATTTCCTACTCCATCTGCTTCTTTAATAGGCCAAAAAAAAAAAAACCACCCCAACCCCTCCCAAACTAGTTGTCTATGAAGAATCATATATGTTGCTCCATATGTATCAGTACATCTAGATAGTTTTATGGAAGAGAAAAGGGTTGTCCATCAGAAGTAGAGCCAGATTCTGCCACTTGCATTCATATTTTTAATAAATTGTTATTGAACATCTATGGGCTGGGTATTTTACAGAAGTATGATTTTATCAGATATTTTTTAGCATCTCCATATTTTTTATTCCTCACAGTGTTTTGGTACAGATAGAATGAAATAACATATATTTAAATGTTGGCAGTATGTAGTGGGATGGAGCCTCAGTAAAGATAGATATTACTTCCTCCTCTGAGTTAACTTCAGAAGATTAAAGTTTAACCATGTGCAGTGTCACAGAGTAGTATGATGTCAAAAATTCCTCCTTCTTATCTTGCAACCACTTGTATTTACTGAATTTGCACAATTTTTCATAACCTCTGTGAACAATAGTGTCTCCACTTAAAGGCAGAGGTATACTCCCAGATGCTCTTTGCGAAGCCTGGGAGATTTACTGGTTCCAAGCATTTAAGAAAATATTTGTCTTATCATTAGCTGAGCACTAAGCTAACCAGGAAGAGATTTCAATGGCACACAAAACAAACAACTCAAAGTTTACAGAATTAGTTCAGGAAAGGTGCCAAAAAACATCAGCAGCAAACCATAACAATAAGCAGCAATGACAACAAACTCTGGGAGGGCGAAGAAGCTGACATTTGCCATATAGTGTTCATTAAACTGTCCAGCTTTTCACCACAAAAAATGAGATACGGAAATAAAAAAGAAAGTATGGCCAATAGGAAAGAAGAAGCAATAGAAAGGGTCCTAAGGAATTCTAGACACTGGACTTACTAGACAAAACTTTAATTCATTTATTTTAAGTAGATTCAAAGAACTAAAGGAAATTAAGTTTAAACAACTAAAGTAAAAGAATGTAACCGACATCTCACCAAGCTGGCCCCAAATTTCCCAAATTTGATGAAAAGCATTAATCAATGCATCTACAAAGTTCAACAAATTTCAAGTAGGATAAAATCAAAGAGATCCAAAGCTAAGACACGTTGTAATCAAACAATCAAAAGCCAGAGGAAAAGAGAATCTTGAAAGCAGCGTGAGAAAAGCATCATGTACAAAGAAGCTTCAATAAGATTTACAATTAATTTCTCACCAGAAATAACGGAGGCCAGGAAGTAGGGGGATAATGCATGAAAATGTTGAAAGAAAAAGACTATTATTTAAGAATTTTATATCAGGCAAAACAACTCTTCAAAATTAAGGAGAGGATAAGGACAGGAGGTTGGCTCTCACCGTTTCTGTTCAAAATTGCACTGAAGTTCCTAGCTGGGGCAATTAAGTAAGAAAAAAAAAAAAAAGAAAGAAACAAATTGAAATTGGAGAGTAGAACTACTGTTTTCAGATAACCAGATCTTTTGTATAGAAAATATTAAGGGGTTCAGAAAAAAATACCCAGCATTTTAGAGCTGTTAAATAAATTCAGCAGTGTTGTAGGATACAACCTCTAAATACCAAAATAAATTGCATGTCTACTAATGAACAATCTAAAATTTTTAAATTTCATTTAAAATAACATAAAAAGAATAAAATGCTGAAGAATGGAACAAATTTAACAAAAAATACAAAACTTGTACACTTCGAACAACTAAACAGTTTTGAAAGAAATTAAATAAGACCTAATGAAAAACATCCCATGTTCATGATTGAAAGACAAGGTTGTTAAGTGGCAGTGTTCCCCAAGCTGATCTACAGAATCAATGAAATTCATATCAAAATCCCAGCTGCCTTCTTTTTTTTGTCTCAGAAGTTAATGAGCTGATCCTAAAACTAATAGGGATATGTAAGAGACTCAGTATAGCCAAAACAATTTTGAAAACAGAAGAGCAAAATTGGGGGATTTACATTTCCTGATTTCAAAACTTACTACAGAGTTGCAATAGTCAGTTTTGTAGAAAGAAAATGCAATACTGGCATAATAATGTCAATGGAATAAAATTAAGAATCAATAAACAGATCATTATATTTATGGTCAGCTGATTTTCATCGAGGGTGCCAAGACAGTTCAATGGGGAAAAATCAGTCCTTTTAACAAACGGGTAAATGAATAACCACATGCAAAGGGATAAAGTTGTTTCCATTCCTCATCACATATACAAAAATTAATTCAAAACTGATCAAAGACTTAAATGTAACATCAAAATTATGAAACTCTTAAAAGAAAATATAGATTTAAATCTTTCTGCTCTTGAATTAGCCAATGATTAATGTGATTCTGAAAGCATAAACAACCACAGGGAAAAAATAATTTGATTTCATCAAAAACTAAACATTTTTGTGCATCAGAAGGCACTATCAAGGAAGTGAAAAGAGTGAGAGAACATAATTGCAAATCACATAACTGATAAAAGAACTTGAATCTAGAATATATAAAGAACATTTACAGTAAAAAGCCAAAGAATTTTTAAAAGATAAGTAAAGGATTTAAATAGTTTCTTCACATGAGATATGCAATGGGCCAATAAGCATGTGAAAATGCACTCAATGCACTTAGTGTATTAGAGAAATGCAAATCAAAACCACATGAGATGTCACTTTATATCGACAAAAATGGCTATACTTTAAAAAGTGGACAATAACAATTGTTGACATGGCCATGGAGAAATTAAAACTTTATGGTGAGATGGTGAGAAATAAAGCAGTATAACCACTGCAGCATACAGTCTGGCATTTCTCCAAAATGCTAAATGTTGAATTTTCATATGACTCAGCAATTTCACTCTCAGGTATACACTCAAGATAAAAGAAAATATATGTCCACATAAAAACTCCTTAACAAATGTTTGTATCGGCATTAATCATAATAACTCAAAAGTAGAAATAACCTAAATGTCTATGAGCCCATGACTGGGTAAATTTAATGTGGCATCCATTTTATATCCATCCAAGGAATACTATTCAGCTATAAAAAGATTAAGTACAATGCATGCTATGATACAGATGAATCATGGAAACATGCTACCTGAAAGAACCCAGACACAAAGACAATACATTTTGTTTTCTAGTATATAAAATGTTCAGAACATGTAAATCCATAAATCAAAAATAGATTAGTGGTGGCCTAGGTATAGGAAGGGGATGACAAAGTATGAGATGGTTGGAAGGCATCACAGGCTTGATGGACATGAGTTTGCGCAAGCTCTGGAGTTGGTGATGGACAGGGAAGCCTGGTGTGCTGCAGTCCATGGGGCTGCAAAGAGTTGAACATGACTGAGCAACTAAACTGAACTGAGGGATAGGGTGAGGGAGAAATTGGATGTGACTTCTTATAGGAATGGATTTATTTTTTGTTGATGAAGAGGTTCTAAAATAGGTTCTGGTGATGATTTCATTCCAATCCCAAAGAAACGCAATGCCAAAGAATGCTCAAACTCCTGCACAATTGCACCCATCTCACATGCTAGCAAAGTAATGCTCAAAATTCTCCAAACCAGGCTTCAACAGTATGTGAATCATGAACTTCCAGATGTTCAAGCTGGATTTAGAAAAGGCAGAGAAAGCAGAGGTCAAATTGCCAACATTCGCTGGATCATCGAAAAAGCAAGAGAGTTCCAGAAAAACATCTATTTCTGCTTTATTGACTATGCCAAAGCATATGTGACTATGTGGATCACAACAAATTGAGGAAAATTCTGAAAGAGATGGGAATACCAGGCCACATGACCTTCCTCCTGAGAAATCTGTATGCAAGTCATGAAACAACAGTTAGAATTGGACATGGAACAACAGACTGTTTCCAAATCAGGAAAGAAGTACATCAGGGCTGTATATTGTCACCCTGCTTATTTAACTTCTATGCAGTGTACATCATGAGAAACACTGGACTGGATGAAGCACAAGCTGGAATCGAGATTGCAGGGAGAAATATCAATAACCTCAGATATGCAGATGATACCACCCTTATGGCAGAAAGTAAAGAAGAACCAAAGGGCCTCTTGATGAAAGTTAAAGAGGAGACTGAAAAAGTTGGCTTAAAACTCAACATTCAGGAAACTAAGATCATGGCATCTGGCCCCATCACATCTTGGCAAAGAGATGGGGAAATAGTGGAAATAGTGACAGGCTTTATTTTGGGGGGCTCCAAAATCACTGCAGATGGTGACTGCAGCCATGAAATTAAAAGACGCTTGCTCCTTGGAAGGAAAGTTATGACCAACCTAGACAGCATATGAAAAAGCAGAGACATTACTTTGCCAACAAAGGTCTGCCTAGTCAAGGCTATGGTTTTTCCAGTAGTCATGTATGAATGTGAGAGTTGGACTATAAAGAAAGCTGAGTGCTGAACTGATCCTTTTGAACTATGGTGTTGGAGAAGACTCTTGAGAGTCCCTTGGACTGCAAGGAGATCCAACCAGTCCATCCTAAAGGAAACTAGTCCTGAATGTTCATTGGAAGGACTGATGCTGAAGCTGAAACTCCAGTACTTTGGCCACCTGATGCAAAGAACTGACTCATTGGAAAAGACCCTGATGCTGGGAAAGATTGAAGGCATGAGGAGAAGGGGATGGCAGAGGATGAGATGGTTGGATGGCATCACCGACTCAATGGACGTGAGTTTGAGTAAACTCCAGGAGTTGGCAATGGAAAGGGAGGCCTGGTGTGCTGCAGTCCATGGGGTCACAGAGTCGGACACGACTGAGCGACTGGACTGAACTGAACTGATTGTTGCCAGTTCTGTCAAAATTCTACAAACCATTGAATGTTACCCTTTAAACAGATGAATTATGTTATGTGATAAAAATATATGAGAATAATATCTCATTCTGAGTTGTAGAGGCATGATATCCACCAGCTCATCTTAAATCTCCTTTTTGAATACCTCGAAGATGTCTCAAAGAGAATACACTCAAATTAGATTCTAATCTACCTCCTCCCCTCTGGTTTGCAATTCCCTATCTCAGTTGAATAACTCAGGTCTCTCTTTCAGTTGTATAGATCAGCAACCTAAGATTCATTCTCTACACTTCCCTCTTTTTAAAAGTCTTACTCATTTTACTTCTCAAATATCTTTTTTATCCACTTTAATGCATCTTCACATCTCCACCATAATAAGTCTGGATCATTTTAATTGTCTTCTAACTAATCTTCCCAAATCTATTCTTAGCCCATTCAAATCTGCTCTCCACATTGAATCAGAGTCCATTTTCAAAATGCAAATCTAATCATGTCACCCTCAACTGAAACTACAGACCCAGATTCTAAAGACCCTATGTATAATGGTTCCTTTCTGCTTGTTCAGCCTTTCATATCTGATTTCTACTTTTAAAAACTCAGCAAATGTTTTAATAGATGGCCAAAATATGTATTAATAAAATTATGTGTTTCAATTAAAAAATATCTATGCATGAAAGACACCACTATTCAGTGGTTCAGGAATAGGTAGATAGAGTTGTTGTATTTTAAATTGATTTTTCAATAATGACATTTTAAATATGCTTGATTGGATTCTTGTAATATCTTTGATTATAAATTTATGTTTCAGTTAAAGAGATAGAAACCCAATAATTATTTTTTTAATATTTCCCCCACTTTTTGAAACCAGCAGCAGCACTTTTTCAGATGGAATCATACTAGAAAACCCAATGGGAAATGAGAAAGCTGGCTGCCCTGGTAAGAGGGTAAGTGGAACCTAGTCTTCTGTCATCTTGAACCTCCTCTTAGCTTCTCTCCTACAGTCTGAATCTTCTTGGGAACACAATTGAAATCCACTGGCTTACCCAGTGGAACATTATCAAAAAAAGGAGCAATACCATGGCTTTAGTTTTTCCATTCGCATTAATATTTGCTCTAAAATAATTATTTTGGGCATCTTCCCCATGCCTATTTTTTTTTTGCAGTACACTTTTTATGTTAGCTAGTGAATACATCTATAATATTTGCTCTGTCCCAGATTCCATTCTGAGTATTTAAAGATACTTATTGTTGTTCAGTCACTAAGTCATGTCTGTCTCTTTGCAGACTGCAGTATGCCAGGCTTCCCTGTTTTTCACTATGTCCCATAGTTTGCTCAAACTCATGTCCATTGAGTCGGTGATGCCATCCAACCATCTCGTCCTCTGTCGCCCCCTTCTTCTGCCCTCAATCTTTCCCAGCATCAGGATCTTTTAGAATTAGATGGCCCTTCAGATCAGGTGGCCAGAGTTTTGGAGCTTCAATTTCAGCATCAGTCCTTCCAATGAATATTGAGGGTTGATTTCCTTTAAGATTGACTGGTTTGATCTCATCATCTTATTTAATCCTCTGAACAACTCTGCTGGGTGGGTTCTATTATTGCTTTCATTTCAAAGATGAGGAAACAGAGACACAGAAAGATGAATTTTCTTATCCAGTGTATTAGCTCAGACTGCCATAGAAAGGTACCATAGACTGGGGGTGGGGGCTTCACCAACAGAGATTTATTATCTCACAGTTTCGGAGGCTGGAGGTCCACGATTAAGTATCAGCATGGTAGGGTTCTGGAGAGAGCTTGCTTCCTGCCTTGTACACAACTGCATTCTTGCTGTGTCCCCACATGGCAGAGAGAGAGCGAGCTCTTGTGTTTTGCCTCTTTTTTCAAAAGTATAACATGCATTTCTTTTTTACACATGGTTGCATCTTATTTATTTGGCTGTGTTGTGCCTTAATTGTAGCACTCAGAGTCTTCCTTGTGGTGCATAGACTCATTACTTGTGGCACACATGCTCAGGAGTTGTGGTGTGGGGGCCTAGTTGCTCCATGGCACATGGGATATAAACTCCCTCACTAGGCACTGAACCTGCATCCTCTGCATTGCAGGGCAGATTCTTAACCACTGGACCATCAGGAAAGTCCCTCTTCCTCTTCTTTCTAGGGCATTAATCCCATCACAAGAGCTCCACACTCAAGATCTCATCTAAACCTAATTGTTTTCCACATCCAAATGCCATCCCACTGGGCAAGATGAAGGCTTCAATTTATGAATTTTGGGGAGACATAATTCACTCCATAATATCCAGTAACACACAGATCATAAGCGACAGAGCTAGGCTTTGAACTCATGACATCCATGCTCTCTATCCCTCCACTCGGATATAGTGATTCCTTGGAGAGGAATTGAAATTCATTAACAAAAGAGGGGAGTAATGAATTTGAGGCTGGGGGAACACAGGTGAAAGAAAATGAGCCTCCAGGTAATCGATGAATTTGAATCATGAATTATGAAGGCATTAAAAGCAAAATATGAGAAACTTCCCTGGCAGTCCAGTGGCCAAGCCTTCACCTTCCAATGCAGTGCGTATGGGTTTGACCCCTGGCTGGGGAGTTAAGATCCCACTTGCCTCACGGCCAAAATCCAAAACACGGCCAAAATCCCAAAACATAAAACAGAAGCAATATTGTAACAAATTCAGTAAAAACTTTAAAATAATGTTGTTTGGTTGCTAAGTCACGTCTGATTCTTTTGCAGCCCCATGGACTGTAGACCCATGCCTATTTTTTATATCATCACATCAGTTCAGTTCAATTCAGTCACTAAGTCGTGTCTGACTCTTTGCAACCCCGCGAACCATAGCAAACCAAGCCTCCCTGTCCATCACCAGCTTCCAGAGTCCACCCAAACCTATGTCCATTGTGTTGGTTATGCCATCCAACCATCGCATCCTCTGTTGTCCCCTTCTCCTCCTTCCCTCAATCTTTCCCAACATCAGGGTCTTTTCAAATGAGTCAGTTCTTCGCATCAGGTGGCCAAAGTATTGGAGGTTCAGCTTCAACATCAGTCCCTCCAATGAACACCCAAGACTGATCTCCTTTAGGAAGGACTGGTTCGATCTCCTTGCAGTCCAAGGGACTCTCAAGAGGCTTCTTCAATGCCACAGTTCAAAAGCATCAATTCTTCAGCGCTCAGCTTTCTTTATAGTCCAACTCTCACATCCATACATGACTACTGGAAAAACCATAGCCTTGACTAAATGGATCTTTGTTGGCAGAGTAATGTCTCTGCTTTTTAATATGCTGTCTAGGTTGGTCATACCTTTCCTTCCAAGGAGCAAGCATCTTTTAATTTCATTGCTGCAATCACCATCTGCAATAATTTTGGAGCCCAGAAAAATAACGTCAGTCATTATTTCCACTGTTTGCCCATCTATTTCCCATGAAGTGATGGGACCAGATGCCATGATCTTAGTTTTCTGAATGTTGAGTTTTAAGCCAACTTTTTCAGTCTCCTCTTTAACTTTCATCAAGAGGCCCTTTGGTTCTTCTTCACTTTCTGCCATAAGGGTGGTGTCATCTGCATATCTGAGGTTATTGGTATTTCTCCCTGCAATCTTGATTCCAGCTTGTGCTTCATCCAGCCCAGAGTTTCTCATGATGTACTCTGCATATATTATCACTACTGTATCCAATTCCTCTTTTCCTCTTGTAGTTCCTTCATGTTGATATATATTAATTTCCATTCTTTTCCTGGTCACCTGTACTCTATTGATTTCTCCTGTGAGAATCACCTCAAAGGTTCTCCACAGCAATTTACAGAAAAACCCATTGTTTGAGATGTACTTTTTCATTGGGTAAGATGAGTGGTGCTTTCAGAGGCACTGTTTGTCCTTTCATAACCTTGTAAATGCTGTTGACTTGCCCATGGGACACACCAAGATGAGCACACAAACCCTAATCCTCACAGCAAGAGTCATTCTATTCTTTCACCAGATGATGTCTTCTCAAATGTCTGGCTTCCACTCCTCCAACTTTTTCCCTACCTTCAAGTATTCCTGTGTTCAATAGTGTGCTGGTAAATGTTTAATAACAGACTATCTTGGAAGGCTGATTTATAGTATTTGCCTATTTCAGTGGAATTTACACTCTGGTCAATTTTTAAAGACCAATATTGCCACTGAACAGTGGGGTGAGGAAGAGATGTTTCATGGTAAAGCACTAAAAAAAAAAAAAAAGATATGATAGATCTTTCTACAAAAAAAAGATATGATAGATCTTTCTACAATACAGATAAAATAAACATAAATAACCTCAATAACATAGGTTATAGTATTTTCACCATACAGATACAATAGATGTAAATAACCTCACAACTAGTCATAAAATAATTAGGAAGTGAGGATTTTTGAGTATTTGTTTGTTTTTTAAATATAATTTAACTCTTTTTTTTTTTTTTTTTGGCCACACCACACAGCTTGTGGGACCTTAGTTCTCTGACCAGGGATGGAACCTGGATCCCCGGCAGAGAAAGCCTGGACTCTAACCACTGAACTGCCCAGGAATTTCCTATATAATTTAACTCTTAATGATGGCTGTGACTAACAACTGTCTTGCAATTTTCCTGAAAATTAATGCTTGGCAATGAGAGCTGGTAAGAGCCAGTCCCAGCACTGCGCTGACTATGTCACCAGCAGCCAACAAGCAACTAGAGAAGATAGAAAGGGAGAGACTGTCTGCATCAAAGAACAGCATGAAGTAGAGAAAGTAAGTGGGTTTAACTCAAGTGTCAGCTCCTGGTGGCATGTGTGTGCTCAGTCATGTCCAACTGTTTGTGAGCCCATGGACTGTAACCCACTGGGCTTCTCTGTGCATGAGATTTCCCAGGCAAGAATACTGGAACAGGTTGCCATTTCCTTCTCCAGAAGATAGTCGGCACCTAGCGATCAAACCTGCGTCTTTTGTGCCTCCTGCATGGGCAGGCTGATTCTTCGCCATTAGTGTCATATGGGGGAAGCCCTTTGTCAACCCCTAGTGGTCCTTAATATTAACAAGAAGACTGTACTGAAAAGAATTCTCAAACTTGCTTATGCAAAGAGTCCCATGGTCTCTTGGCAATGCTGACTGTGGGCTAAGAAGGAAGGTGTGTAAGGTTTTATTTCACATATTTGTCATCCTTCTGATAAGTATATTTTCCTACCTTAGCAGTAGAGAAGTGTGAAAGAATCGGAGACAGATTATACTCTCTCTTCACATCTATGCACCACCTGCCAATGCCTCAAACGTGAAGTCTGTGGGCTTTCCAGGTACCAGAAATGCCTCTCCACCCTCACGTTTTGCTGCTGCATCCCAGATCCTGCCCTCCACTCTGCATCCTCGCCCTCTGCCCTGGTGGCTGTGACGGTACCCTGTGGGATGCCACAAAGGACCCTGGTTGACATTCTGGAGAGCTCTGGCACCTGGTTCCATGATCTTGTCTCTTGGCCCTCTAGTCCTTGGTTCCATCCTTTAGCCTATGATATCTGTTCTGCCCCCTGCATTTGGTGGCTCATGTGGAATCCCTTCTATACTTTGAAGATTTCATCCTCCTGTTTTCCTCTCAGCTCAGCTGGTATCAGGTTCCCTATGCCAATAGGGAAGAGACATTTTCTTACCCAACCTGAGGTTCAAGGAATCCTTCCTGACTAGGTAAGTCTTTCTGCTTCTCCCCCACCTCTCCCAATTTCCTCCCTCTTTCCAGCCATAGGAGAGAGATTCAGTACATGTTCACAATTCCAGTGAAATATTCTAGCTGAAATTACCTCCAATGTACCTCATGCACAGCTTGTGAACAAGTGTGAGATCTGTTATATTCTATTCTAGACTCTCTATAAGAGGGTTGAAACTTAAGGGCAGAAAATCAGTTAAGTAGACTTTATGTCATTACCCTAAACTTTAGAAAATATACTTTTTTATTACTCGAAAACATTGACTGGAAACATTAGAAAAAAGTTTTGTGGCTTTTGTAGGTTAAATATATTTGAAAGATGCTTATTGGCATTTTGTAACAACTAGAGCTTGGGAAAACAGTGTTTTCTCTTTAGTATGTTAATCTTTGGCTTCCAAAAATAACTGGAAGTTGTCTTGTATTCACTACTTGGATGACAAACTGTCCTTTATTCTGAAATGAGGCTGAAATCTGGTTTACACGCTTCTAACAGAAAGGGTTCTTGGATTCCTAAGAAGATAAAGAGCAAACAGAAGTGTAAAAAGGAAAGGCAGCTGCTGAAGCTGTTACCTCTTGATGAAGGGGAAGAGTCACACATTTTAGTTGATTTTTTAAAAAATTATTATTGACTGCATCAGGCATTTGATTTCTAACACCAGTCTTTAGATCCTGGGCTGGTCAGAGTTCAGTAGACACATTGATACCACAGGTAAGAATAGGTGAACAGGTGGCAGAAATCATAAAAGGACACCACCAAAAAAATAATGCTTTAAAAACGATTATATAAAATGATAGAAAATAAGGGGGCTTTTAGCACACATGTGTGATGAGCACCCAAACACTGATTTTCTGCAGTCTGGGAAGAATGGATGGTGATTCAACAAGTTTCATTTATAAGCTTGCTTTTAACCAAGATCTAAGTTCAGAGCCTTTGAATGCTGAGGGGAAAATGTATAAGATATAAAGTTTCCCAAAGAAAAGGAGAACAAAGGTGAAGAAGATGGAATGTGACTGCTTTACAAACATGGCGTAGAGGAAATGCCTTCAACAGAAACAGAATGGAAGTAACTTCTGCTTCTTATGTGCTATTCACTTGAAGCATGTTTTATCTTAGGCATATCCTTCTGTGCACTGTTTTCATTATCCTCATTTGGAGATTATGAGAACACTACTTAGTTTAAAATTCTTCTCTTTCATTTCCCTCAAGACTCATCAAATGCCGGATTAGTGGAGGAGGGTAAATAATATTGGAAAAGGTTTTTTTTTTTGTTGTTGTTGTTTTACCAAATCACAGAGAACATTACTCTTAAAAAATCTTCTTAGGAGAGAAAAGGTCTTTTCACAGTGGTAACGCTTCATATTTTAGAAGAAAATGTGCATTTAATTAAAATTCCATATGACAATCAGTATATTATTTAAATACCAAATGATTATTAAAATCACATTTAATTGTGGTTGAAAAAATATAACAGATATGTACCCAGGAAACAGCTGTTAAACATCACCCAAATTTCCTTGATCAGCTTTGTTTTTTCTCGAGCATCTTCCAGCTCTAATCAGCCTGGACTTAAAAACAGTTTTTACACACACACATATACATCACTGAGTACGACAAATTTTGTTGAACTCAGTGACAATTTTTTGAAGGTTCTCAGTGATTCAAAAAAGAAAAATTGTCAAATCAAGTCTGGATTTTCCCTGTCTGTATGGTTACCTTTACTATGATGTGCCATATAGAACCAAAGACCCTCTAGAGAAGATCAAACGTGGGTCAGTAGAAGATGGAAAAAAAAGAGAGGTCTGTAGACCTCAGATGAATATTAAAAAACAAACTACAGCTGCATGGTTTAGCATGTTCTAAAGCGTTTTGGGCTTCCCTGATAGCTCAGTGGTAAAAATTCACCTACAATGCGGGAGCTACAGGTTCAATCTACGGGTGAAGAAGATTCTCTGGAGAAGGAAATGGCAACCTGCTCCTGCATTTGCCTGGGAAATCTCATGGATAGAGGAGCCTGCTACAGTCCATGGGGTTGTAAAGAGTCGAACATGACTTAGCGACTAAACAACAAAGTGTTTTGTAATGCCAGCTCTGCCTCCACACAACTATGGTTGTGTTCTGTCAAATCTGTATGTTAACTCTGAAAGCATTTGGCTATCTACTCCTCACTTTCAAAGTAACCAACTAACTTAATAACTCTATGAAAAAATGGTTTTTGTGTAGTCAAACAACTTTATGCCATTCATCGAGGTGGACCTTTGATTCAGGGATTGCAAAGGAGATGACTGCCTCTACTAGACTGTAGAAAAAATTGCAAACGGGACAAAATTAGACTTTCAGAAAACTTTCTGCTTCTTGGTGCACATCATGACTACGACTTCTCCAGATGTCAGTTACCTTGGCTCTGGATTCTAAAGGTCCTTCATAGCAAGCCAGTCCTTTCTCTTGCATCATGGCATCACATCTCAATTATTCTTCCCCAGAAGTCTGCTGTTCTCCAGCTGCATTTCTTTCTGTTTGACATATGTCCATCTCTTCTTTGTCCAACAATCCTCTCCCCACCGAATCCCCGTTCAGCAACATCCAGACAAGTGGAAAACTGTTTAAAATAACTCACACCAACAGACAAGCTTGTAGCGATTCATCTGCTGTTATGAAGGGGGAGCCCCACAAAGGGAGCTCTCCCCTTTCCTCCCTTCTCATCTCCTTCTGATGCCCTTCTGTTTTTAGAAAAGGAACTCAGGACTTCTGGGTGATGTCTGTGCTATCAGAACAAGAGTCTAATTCCTCTCCTTTCAGATCCCCATTAAAATAATCTACAGAAAAATAAGAGGAAAAATTGCATCCAGCGCAGATGCTTGGGCAGGCTGAAATATGCACACCAAACCTCCAGGAATTTCTGCTCAATGAGACTGAAGTGAAAGAAGAGGCAAAATCCTGACTCACCCTCCATAAAAAAGGGGCACTATGCAGACTGAGTAAGTGGCAGAGACACAGGCAGAAACCTGCTAATAGCCCCAAGGTTAAAGGATCGAGGGCCGACATGAGGTTAGACCATCGGGAGGTCAGGAGCACATCTGGATTCCTTCAGTGTGTTTGAAAAGTATAAGCTGCTCCCTGGGGGTAAGCTGGTGCAGGAGGCTTCCTGGCAGCCCAGCCCAGACAAGGCAGTCACGCTGGGCGGGGTGGGGGGATGCGGAGAGGTGGGGGGTGCTGGATGCTTTTGTGCTCAGAGCCTCAAACGCATCTCAGCTTATTTTCTAAGGATACATTCTTGGAAGGAGAATTACCAAGCCCAAGGCTATGAACATTTTCCCGATTACTGATCAGAAAATTGCTCTGTAAAAGGATTGTGTCCGTTTACACTTGCTGCTAAGCAGCAAACTGCTGTCCCCTCTCCATCAGTCCTTCGCCAATTTTGGACACTATCCTTAGATGAAAAATGACACTTACAGTTCTTTAATTTGGACTTGAGTACTAATAAAATTGAATTCTTTTCTCCTTTAATGAGTATGTATTTCTTCTTTTTGCCCATTTCTTTTTCTATTTTGGAGCCATCTATTTCATATTGATACATGAAATCCCTCCCTACCAGGGAAAGCATCACTTTCAGAGAAATATGTCATGCCAGCTCTTCATTTCCATGTTTTAAATCAGAGAAAGCTGACTCCTAAGGACTGGACAACAGACATGGACCACAGCCTTACACACAGTAGTGCAGACATAGTGTTATAATTCACCACCTTGCCTCTTGCTCTTTGCTTGAGTCTGATTGCTTGAGAAGATGATCCGATTTCATGCATCTTTCTTTTCTTTTTTTTTTTTAAAAGTATGGCCATCAGGGTAAATGGGCTCAGTTTCAGATTTTGTGAGCCTCAAATCAGATCACCTTGTCTAATAAACAGGGAGAAGAGAACATTTTTCTTTTAAGGAAAGGCTCAGAGACAGTAGGATGGATGCTTGACATACCTTGATCTCTTCTTTCTCCAACAATATTCACTGATCCTGGGAGACACAGACTACAGTTTATTCATCTTTTCGTTACTCCTTCAGAGAGGAGGTGTCACGAGATGAATGCAGGACTCATAAAAGATTGATAGGTAAGTTTTAAGAGACTGAGGAGCAGGACCCTGAGCCATGCGGACAAACATGCAGGGAGCAGAGGGCCCCTCAAAGGAGAGGATTCTGGCAGTAAGAAGCCAAAGATAAACACTGCCTGTTTTACGGCTTTGCTTTGGGAGACTTAAGTTCCAGAGCGAATTCCACACTTAAACAAATATATACTGTATGGTTCACAAGGAGCTCTCACTGTCATTTTCTGTAGCCTAGCACTACTTGGTTTCTTATTAATAGCAACTCTCAAAATGGTCACACACACAAAAGGGTTACAACTCTCTCCCTGGTGCCTGTGGCTTTAAGATGCCTGATGCTGGCCCAGCAAGACTGCATCCACTGAAATCTTTATGGCCCTCAAGTTTGGTTGGCATTCTTTTTTAAGCAAGCAATTTAATTCTGTGAAATCAGAAGAAAGTAGCTTGTGTTGGATACGTGGCTATCTTGCCCTTTACTTACTTCTTGACTTATCCTGGTAAATACTTTGCAGATGCTCTACTGGGAGTCGACCTGGATGGGGAGCGGGCGCAGGACTCAAGCCCTGGGGGCATTTCTCTCATCCCATTTGAGGACCCTAATGAAACTGGCTGACTTTGGAGCTGTAGCAGCTTGCTTTTCTTCACAATTGAATTCCACTCTCTAATGAGTTCCCCTAAATCTGCCATCAGATGACTTTATTGACTTTTAGATCATAATTAACCAACACTCACGTTTTGCTTTTATTTTGACATTTTCCCCTCATTCTGTGATTGAATGTCTGGACCCAACCTAAGTCAAGAATTCCAACAGATATTTAATGACCAGACACCAACAAGCGACACTGTCTCTCCTTGTCACTTCTGAAAGATATATTACTGGGGGTGGGGGCAGTTGGGAGGAAAAACATGCAGCCAGAGTATTTTCCAGAACCACTTGATGTCTTAAAAGGTAAATAGGAAAGCAACCCATCAATGAGTAATTGACACCGTTTGTGACATTTTTATTACTGTTCAATTAGAGGAGGTGATAGAACATTCAGTTACCTTCTAGACCAGTAAATTCTACAGCCCAGAAAGTATTGGCTTCATTAGAAGCACATGCTGGTTAAAGTTGTAGATGAACAAGGCTAAATCTGTCACTGCCTTTTCCTTTTATGCAGGTCGACAGACTGAGATAAAATCCTGTGATAAATGAGCAATTAGACAAAAAGACCTCATTATTTCTTCTAAAGGGATACCTTCTTTTCAGTGTCCCCCATCATTTAAACTGTGATTTCTAGAGTAACCAATACACTGCCTGCGTTGGGGACCACTGGCAAAATAGATGATGCATTTTAACTCACACATGGACACATACCACACAGCCTGCATGCCTTTTGTAAGTGCTTTATGAATGAGCAGATAGATGTAAGTGCTTCACAACTGAGTCAAGACTTTGCACACTGAGGTTATAGACGAGTCAATTAATTAATGAGTTGGTCTTAAGGGCCGAGCCATGAGTCCCATTTTCCTGGGAGATCCATGGCTCAGAGGAAATTAAGATCAGTTCAACATTAAGGCTAATTGCACAGATGTCACTTTAAGCCAATTAACAAACATTCTTTTCTCTAAAGTCAGCTTTCTGCTCTCCAGTCCTATTTCCTAATCATCACAATATGTCCTTAGTAACCCCTGTTCCACCCCACTGTGTATTCCAGACCAGTTTATTTAACTTCTCTGAGCTTTGGTTTCCTACTTTGTACAGTGGGAATGATGCTACCTTCCTTGCAATGTTTTGGGGAAAGTTAAATGAGGCATTGTTGCTGAAGCACTTTGGACAATGTTTGCTGGCTCAGATAAATTACTTAGTCCTGAAATAACAAATAGCAAATAATAAACAACCATATTAAGAATGATAATCAGAGCAGATGCAAAGTACTATATAGAGAATGGATAAATGACAAGGTCCTACTGTATAGAGAACTGTATTCAATATCCTGGGATGAACCACAAGCGAAACAAATATGAAAAAAGAATGTATATATAAGTTTGCTATACAGCAGAAATTAACACAATATTGTAAATCAACTAAACTTCATTAAAACTAAATTTAAAAAAAAGAATGATAATCAACATCTCATTCTTGTAGACGACAAAACCATGAGTTTGGGGCCCCAAAGGAATGTTGGTCTCAATGGGGACCCAGCGTGGGTGACCTCTTGTTCCCTTGCTTGCACCCAAGCAGAATTACAGGGTGATTCTTAGAGCAGGCAGGGAGCTCTGAGTCCGTGTCCAGTGTCTGTGCCTGAGAGACGTGGCTGTGAGGCCCGGCTGACACACACACGTGCATCCCTGGCCTTTGCCACTCTGGTTCAGATTATCTTAGACTGCCTCTCTCGGCCGATTCCACTTTAAATCTGAAGCACACCTTGAGAGAGACTCCTGTTGAAGTTCAAAGGCGTCTTAACTGATTAAAAATGTCTTTCCCGGTTTGGGGCTCCCTCTGTTCTCTTTTGAAACAAGAAGCTGACTGGAGGCAGAGGGCCTCCGGGAGGTACCTGGAAAGGGCAGCGCAGGAGAGGGTGGGGTATGGGCTCCACCCGAGATAAGAGGGTGGATCTCTTGGCTCCAGCCTTGGCTCCTTGGCTTGGTTAACACCTGGCTGGGGTTGATCCTTGAGCCTGGACTTTGGGGATTTGCATTTGTATCTGTGTTGCCTACTGTTAAACGGAGAAACTGCTTGTGGCTATCATTTCAATAATTGTTATTAATATTCAAATTATTCCTTGATCAGAATTTTTGCAGCTGGAGTCTAGGGGTCTCCCAGGGTCTGCCCTACAGCCACTTAGAGCCCCTGGAGGCTGATTGAGCTGGCCAGAAGTCTGCCTAGGCTTGATAAAGCCTAGTTGACCAAGGTCAAGGTCCAAATCAGGCTACCCTTTCTGGCTTGGGGGAAAAATTAACTCATACAGGAATATTATCTTAAGAGAAAGCAGATTCCTGTATGTGGTCCTTCAGGAAACTGAGATCATGAATGATAATTCTTTGTTGTTCAAACTATTCCAAAATCTCTTCATAAAAGTGGATTCTCAGCTGCATCAAAAGGATGCTCAGCTGCTCCACTTGGAGAAGCACAGTGCACAGAAGCTTGCCAGCCAGCCAGACATTGCTGCAAGTTCTGGGGCTTCCTTTTGGGCATGGGAGCTTAGGAATATTACTTTACCACTCCAAACCTTAGCTTTACCTGCTCTAAAATGGGAGGAATAATGTTTCCTTCAGGGGTTTGTTAGGAGGATGGAAACAGGTACTGTGACGGTCCTTGACACAAGGACATTGAGCACAAAAGGATGCTAGTATAATGATGATGGTGATGATATTATCAAGATTCTTCCTCTTCCATGAGTCCTAGTAATGAGACACTTTATCAAATGGTACAACTGGGGTAAACGAAGAAAGCAACAGAGCATCACAGGACACCTGGGCCAGTAGTGTGCTCTGCTTTATGCACCTTACTCTGCTTGGTTCTTGCCTCATCCTGCTAGCTGTGTATCATTGGGCATTTTGCACAGACAGAAAGGAGGCTTGTATCAGCTGTTGTTGCTGCTGCTGCTAAGTTGCATCAGTCGTGTCCGACTCTGTGCAACCCCCTAGATGGCAGCCCACCAGGCTCCCCCGTCCCTGGGATTCTCCAGGCAAGAACACTGGCGTGGGTTACCATTTCCTTCTCCAATGCACAAAAGTGAAAAGTGAAAGTGAAGTCCCTCAGTGTGTCTGACTCTTAGTGACCCCATGGACTACAGCCTACCAGGCTCCTCCATCCATGGGATTTTCCAGGCAAGAGTACTGGAGTGGGTTGCCAGTGCCTTCTCCACTTGTATCAGCAAGGTGAGTTATTTATTCAATTAGCTGGGAAGAGAAGCATCCAGGATTCAGACTCAAAGTTGTTGGGCATGAAGCTCACGATCTTCTTACAAAGAGTGCCATATCTATCCCTTCTAGATTCAGGCAGAGCATAAGCCCTTCAGCTAAAGATGGCCTATCCCAATGGGGGCCACCCTGCCTGGGACTGCATACTCCCCTCTGGTTTAACCCCTTCCTTTGCTTATATCATTTTCCATGGATAGCTTCTCCTTCACCAAATCCTTTCTTTTCCTCATTAATATGTACACACACTTTTCTAAGTCTGTTGAACTATGTCTTTTCTGATCTTCAGAGTAGGGCTAATAACCCTTCCTGGATTCCTTGTTGCCTATACCTCCATCATCATGCCTGCCCCTCTGTCTTGAAATAATATGTTTATAGCTCAGTTTTCCCACTAGACTGCAAGTTCCCTTGAGGGTCACATTCAACCTTATACTGTGACGGACAGGGCAAACTACAATAGAAGCTCAATACATTTTTGCTAAATTAAACTCAGCTCAATGTACAATTTTGCTTCCAAGCTTATGTTCCTTCATTCCTTTATCCATAGAATAGAAATGGGGGAAAAACAAAAAAAACAAAACCCAGTGAGAATGAGTCTGCTTTGATCACGGAGCAGTACTCATGTGGGCATACTCTAACTCTACTGAAAAACAGCTTGATTTCTAAATGCATAAAAAGAAACAGAACACATTGCCCCACCACAGCTCCAAAATACATTTAATTACAAGTTAGATGCCTCGCTAAAACTTCAGGGTTTTCATGTTAAAAAAGAATAAAAGTAGATAAGACTCCTTGAAGTAACTGAACTCAACAAGCACATAAATTAGAAAATGACTTTTCCTCCACCCTCCAATCTCAATTTCTAAAGATAATCACTACTAATACTTGGGAATATCAGTGGTATCTTCTTATCAGTGGTATCAGAGGATATCAGTGGTATCCTCTTATCTGGTATGCATCCCTTTAGACCAACATTGTCTAACAAACTTTCTTCTGATGGTGGAAATGTCCTATGCACTAATATACAATAGTTACTAGCATTCCATATTGAGCACTTGAAATGTGGCTAGTGTGATTGAAGAATTAAAGTTTGGTGTAATCTTATTTGAATGAATTTAGATGTATGTGGACATAGATCCACATGGCTGGTGGTTGCCATATTGGGCAGCAGGGGTCTGTGTCTTTTTCTTTTTTTTTTTTAATTAAAAAAAAATTTTATTGGATTTTTTTCAGGTATACAGTAAAGTGATTCAGTTATCCATAGACACATATTCATTCTTTTTCAGATTCTTGTCTCATAAAGGTTATCTCATAATATTGAGTAGAGCTCCCTGTGCTATTCAGTAGGTCCTGGTTGGTCACTTATCTTACATACAGCAGCATGTGTATGTAATTGCCAACCTCCTTTTTGTCTTCCTTTGAATATGCAAACCGATGGGTTCAATATAAACAAAAATTTTTTTTCAAACACTGCATTTTATTTATATTGGTCAAACAGAAATGTCAGGAAACTATTTAGTGCCAGGAACTTGGTGGTTTTGATCACTAGGGTTTGCTTATATGTGGAACATATAAAATAGTTTTATCATTTTGTTCTAGGAGCTATAAGGGAATGTGCTAAGAAAGAAGTCCCCTAAAAGGTGTAATAGTAGGATACTTGATAGTTGCATTGTGATACTTTGTTTCCTTTTTTTCTTTTGAAACTCTCAATGCAAAGAAATACGGTCAGGTGGCAGAAAATTTTCTTTACTGTAAATGCTCTTAACTATAAAGGACATTCTTTTTTTTTAAATTATTTATTTATTTTTCTTTACATTATCGTGTTGGTTTTGCCATACATTGACATGAATCTGCCATGGGTATACATGTGTTCCCCTTCCAGAAGGAGCCTGTAGAATCTGTTTCTCTAAGGCTTATTATAAATAGCATAAAAGGTTATAATAATCAGGGATGTTTAAGTATTATTCATGCCTAAAGTAGGGCAACGGGTGATATGGTAGCTTCTTCCAGCTCGATTCTGATAAATTCCATATTCCAGTGATAAATCCTAGAAAGATTTTTTTGGGGGAAGAATCATTATTATTCTTTATGACTACAAGTATATATTAAATTTTGACTGACAAAAATCCCAAGGTAAGAGGGATCAGGCAAGCTCTGGGAGCTGTCAGAGTGGGAGAAGGGGAAGGTACAGATAGACATCACACAGGCAGCCCTGGTGCTGCGTTTTCGGGATTGAGTTTGGTGATTGTGTAAATATTCAGGTAGTGTTAAACATCATATTTTCTGCCCTGGGATTTGAGGCCCTGCCTTACAAGCAATGGCTCTTCCTATTAGTAAAATAGAGCAGGACCCTGTGGGGATCTTGGGCATGGAAGCCTTTCAGTGTCTCCCATTTCTTGTTTGTAAGCAATAGTCTCCAGCCTCCATGACCTTCCCTGAGTTTTGAAGGGCAGATTCTAACAACTGCTAATCAGGGAAGGGAAGGGATGCAGAGACAAGGGAGCAGTGAAAAGACAATAGTGCAGGTTTGGAGCAGGGTCCTGGCTCCACCTCATTGTTCTGTTACACACAACAATATCTTTGAGCTCTGCTGCAGACCTAAAATCCCCAACAAATGGAAGATGTTAACATTTTTCATTCCAGAGGTCACAGTTTGATAACCTCAAAAAGCTCACCAGGAGACCATCTCAGGCAGATTATGGGAAAAAGCAAGCCCTGAACACACTCTGATCCTTATCCTTATCAAGGAACAGCAACCCTGTGCTTGAACCATTGCTATAAAACCTCTCACTAATTCCACCTGGGTTGGGACATATAGCTTTTAAGGTATGAGCCTGCTGTGTCCCCACTTGCCTGGAAAATAAATACAGTAAAATACAGTAAAGCTGTATTTTTTCCTACTTGATCTAAAACTCTGTCTTCAAGATTTGATTCGGCACCAGTGTCCAGAAGCTGAGATTTTGGCATCATTAGTCACATTCACTGGTCCATTGCTCAGTTGCTTTGCCATGGTTGTTGTATTGCATCTCAGTCTTGAATCCAATCCCCATGTGGATCTGTGGCAGCAGTCTGAAACTGAGCCAACTGCCATCTGTCACAAGGTGATTGGGGACTGAATAGGGTAGACATTGATGGGAACACTCATCCACTAAAATCCACCTCTTCAGCTCTTCATTCATGTAAAAGGCTGAAAGTGATGATGTGGCCAGTTACACCCCTACCCCTCAAAAAAAAAAAAAAAAATCAATGGCAAAAATTGGAACTAAACATAGCCTAATAAGCAGACTCAATTTTTATTCCAAATTTGAAATCATCTTAATGTCACCTTTACTTAACTCACAATAACAAAACATTGGAGTTTATGAAAGTGAAAGTTTTAGTCACTCAGTCATGTCTGACTCTTTGTGACCCCATGGTTGGGACAGATTTTTTTTTTTTAAGTCTCTGATTAGAAAGAGAGGGAGAGAAGATACAAAATTATTTTGCATATCAATGGATGAGAAGGTCTTTGTACCCTGGAGAACCTGATGAAGGTCAAGATCCTGTTTGGCCATAAAGTCACTGTGGTTTGGCTGATAATTCACTGAAGCTGCTCATTTGTCTAATGATTGGCTCAGAGGCTTGTGGCTTTGGGGCCTTGTTACCCAAAATGTGATCTTTGGACCTGCAGCATCAGCATTACCTGGGACAGCTTTAGAAATGCAGTCTCAGGACCAACCATGGAATCTGAATATGCATCTTAAGAAGAACCCAGATTTATATGCACATTAAAATCTGAGGAACACCATCCCAGAACTCTGAGCTTTATCTCCTAAGGAGATCCTGTTTGGCTGCCAAGGTCCGTGATTAAACAACGTATCTTGCAATCTTTCTGATCTAAATCAATTTTTGTTTCTGTGTACCTACCATGCCTGGCATTTACAAAGCATTCCATTTCTCTGCCTTCCTCCAAGTTTTCCATCCGGAGATTTGCTGAAATGCTGCCGGTTTTGCTCTGGGAAGCCAGGTGGCTGCATTTGAGAACAAGATTTGCTGTAAGTTGATTACCATCTATGGCTCTGAAAAATTAAGTGGAAACATCTGTTCTGAGGTCAAGATGAATTTAGTTGACACTCAGGACAGATCCCTGAAATCGGCACACAACACACGACCAGAGGCTCCTTGTTTTGGGCTGCTGTGGAGAAGTGCCTCTGCCAAGTTTGCAATGGCATTAATCACATCCTGGTTGCTGGGTTTTCAAATGAAGGAGAAAAGTGCATAAAACATGCAATGGTGTACAGGGCCATACAGTGTTGCATACAGAACAGAATACAGTGAGGAAGACCTGTGTTTCCTGAATTCAAATTCTCTTCATTGATTCATGGGGAAGAATATGTCACCATGGAACTCAGGAATCATTTTTTACTCCAAAATGGCTTTTATTTGCATTTGACTTATTGCATTCCTGCCTCTGGTTCAGTGCCTAGATACCACCCCAAGTCTACAGCATTAGGTCTCCATGGGTAGATCTGGGCACCACTATTTATTTCCAACTTATAGGTAATCTTGACCCATTGGCACAGTCCATGGTTTGAGGCTATACTGGTGCATCTTGCTAGGTGTCAAGAAAATTCTGCTGAAGATGATGACATGGGCACTTGTTATAAGAAACCAGCTCTAAAATGGAAGCTGGAGTTTTTTCCCTTCTTCAGGTTCAGTGTTTGGATCCTGATGTGCAAGAAACTGGCCCAAACTGTAAAAAAAAAAAAAAAAAAACAGAGAGAGACTGAAATTTCAAAATGTTTGCTTAGGTGTTCTGGAGTTAAAACACCTCTAAACTGGATGGCGTTCAAGAAACATCCTCAGGCCAGTATGTTAGGGATTAATTACTGACGAAAGTGATGAAGGGAGAAGGTGGATGAAATGCATTGGATATGAAGAGTTTCGAAAGCATCATCCTGCTCAAGTATCTAATTTCAGACATTTTTTGATCTTGTGCTAAATATGGGGCTTCCCTGATAGCTCAGTTGGTAAAGAATCTGCCTGCAGTGCAGGAGACCCCGGTTTGATTCCTGGGTTGGGAAGATCCACTGAAGAAGGGAAAAAGCTACCCACGCCAGTATTCTGGCTTGGAGAACTCCACAGACTGTATAGGACTGTATAGTCCATGGGGGTCGCAAAGAGTCAGACAGGACTGAGTGACTTTCACGCTTCCCTGATAGCTCAGTTGGTAAAGAATCTGCCTGCAATGCAGGAGACCCCGATTTGATTCTTGGTCTGGAATGCTTCACAGATGATCTTTCTACAAGCCTTTCACTTGTACTGTACATTGGGAATGAATGTCAGAAACACAGGGAGTATATTAGGATGGGCCTTTTAGGCATCATGTGATGCTTGACAGCACGACTGAGCTGAGATCCTGACCTCAGCCTTGCCTTTCCTTATCTGTCCTAGTTTTGGACTTCAATTCTGATGGCTAGTTTTGTGCTGCTAGTAGTGCATGGAGGTAGTCTGCGAGTGTGTGTATGTGTATGTGAGTGTGTACAAGTGTGTGTGAATGAGTAGGGCTCTATTCATCTTTCTTCCATAATTAATATATTCTGTGATATGGAAAACTGTCATCAACTTTATGTAAAGTTCTATGTAGAGGCAGCCTCAAACTTCCCCTTCCAACCAGACTGCCTTCTCCAAATGCACTTTACATGGGAATTCTGGAACACAGCTAGTTTGGGCCTGTTCCCTGTACCTAGTGTCTTTCTCCATAGACTTCCTGCCTCTCACCCCCATCACTGACTTATAACTGCCAGTGTTTCTTCTCTAAAGTAAAAATGTGAGCTTGAATCCCTTGCTGAGGGACATTCATGGTGGCCCTTGCAGGTTTGGATTTCCATGATCTACCATTCTTGGTTGTACTGTTCTATCCCATGAGGACCTTCCTGGTAAACCCTCTGAAATTGACTGTTGGCCTGGCCTCTTGCCTCTCTCTTGGAAACTAAACTCTGCCTGCTGGGCTGGACTTCTGCCAAGCATCAGTAACTGGGTTAAGCTGCCCACCACCTGTCCCACTCCAGGAGGGAAGGTCTGGTTTTAAAGCCCCAGTCTTCTTTCTCACTGTCGTCAGGCCCCTCAATCCACTCAACAAATTGAGTCATGCCTGACTGTGTTCCAGGATATAACCCAGACGGAGGGATAAGTTGCATATTTTTTACAGGCAGATTGCCCTGTAACCAGCCTTTCATGACAGGGACCCTTGTCATGATCTAGCCACCATTCCAAGAATGTTATCTGATACCTCAAAAAACTCCCCATAAATTAATTCATACATATTATTGCCTTTACACCCTCCTCCAGTCTCAATGATGTAATAATTATCAGTATTCCCTTCTTGTAGGTAGGGAAATGATCTCAAGTTTTCCCATCACTAACACTGCCTAAAGTTTATTTTACTGCAGTTCGGTTCTCAGATTAATCTTGTCCAAGCAAAGAAGTCGTCATATTTACTAGTGGGAGACTTCCATGCAGAGATCTTTTCCCAACCCTGGGCATACATCGTGTAATTATAACGAACTCTTTGGGTATGCACAGTTCTTTTCATTCCAAAGATTCCCAAAGCACTTTTACAAGCTTAACTTGGGCTAAATATCCCCATTACCTCATCCAGCCCTGAATTGTAGCAACCTCTGGGGGAAACTGTGGCAGCTGCTTAACAATGCACAGACATACTGTACGCAGCATGAACACAGGAGGCTGCCGGGTTCACAACTCTCGTTTATTTTGTATGGCAAGAGACACAGATCAAGAGAACAGAACCAGGAAATTGCCTGGGAGCACTACAGTGGTCGGTATGCATGTACTCTTAGAATCTTAGAGGAACAAAACACTTTCACCCGGGGCTTGTATCCAGCCAAGCAATCCTTCTGGAGCTAGGCTGAGGAGGGAAAGGATTGGGCAAAAAGAGGTTTCTTAGAGGCAGCCTAGAAGGGTAGCACTTCATAAAATTTCCTGGTTGTTAGAATTTAAACTTGTACAATTGGTCCATGTATTATGAGCACCGGACAGTGTGCATATTCCCCTCCCAGATCTATTCTATACTTTTCCACTCTACTCTTTTTCCCTGAGAGGTTGGCCTTTTAGAAGTGCCTCACCTGGTTTTCCCTGAACTCTGGTTTCTGGGATCAGCTAATTGTTGGAGAGGAGTGATGTTGAGGTCCAATTCTAACATCCATCAACCAGTGAATGGATAAATAAAGTGTACTAAATCCATACAAAGTAATAATACTCAACATTAAAATGAAATGAATACTGATAAATTCATTACAACTGAATTTGAAAAGCACCACACTGAGTGAAAGAAGCCAGATACAAAATTCTGCATAAAGTATGATACCATTTATATGACAACCTAGAAAACACAAAACCCTAGAAACAGAACTTAAGTTAGTGGATGCTATGGGCTGGAAGGAAGGAATTGACTACAAATAGCCACAGGGAATCTTTTCAGAGTGATGGAAATATACCATATATTGATTACAACGGTGTATACATTTGTCAACTCTCATGAAACTTAACAATAAGGGGAAATTGTACTTCAATTGTTCCTCAATACATCTATTTTTTAAAATTCAGATCTAAAAATATTTATATACAGTTAAAACGCACAAAATTTCAGTGTAGGTATCACCCAGATCCCATTTGGTTAGCCCATGCTCTTACTAATGGACATTAAAAAAATCCCAGTTATAGATATAGCTCTATGGAAACTCAGAGACAGGGCTCTTGGTGGATATACACCCTTGATTTTTTTGAAATTGGAATCTACTCAATTCTTGAGCTAGAAATTGGTGGATTACAGTTTAGATATATATGTTTGGTAGAGACTGCCAAGAAGTTTTGCAAAGTGGTTGTAATATTTTATGACCTGCCAACACATATGAGAATTCCAATTGCTCCATATTCTCTCCAATAGTTGATATTTCCAGTTTTTAAAAAACCATTCTGATGGCTCTATGGTGGATCTCATTTTGGTTTTAATTTGGATTTCTCTGATAAATTATATTGGGCACTATATGGGTGACTTCTTCTGTGAAATGCCTTTTCTTGCCTTTTGAATATTAAAAAAGTTGTTTTTCCAGAAAGAGACTCATGGACGTAAAAAACAAACTTATGGTTACCAAAGGGGAAAGGTGTAGGGGAAGGGATAAAATAGGAGTTTGGGATTAACATGCATATACTATTAACATGTATACACTACTACATTTAAAATAAACAACAAAGACCTACTATATAGTCTATGTTCTTAGATTGGAAGATATCAATATTGTCAAGATGTTATTTTTTCCCAACTTGATCTACAGATTAAATTCAATCTCAATAAAAACTCCAGTTAGTTATTTTGAGATATTAACAAATGGATTCTAAAGTTTATATGGAGAGACAAAAGAACCAGAATAGTCAATACAAAATTGTAAGAGGAAAAAAAAGATGAAGGACTGACACAATCCAACTTTAAGGTTTGCAGTAAAGCTATGGTAATCAAGACAGTGTGGTATTGGTGAAAGAAAAGGCAAATAGATCAATAAAATAGAAAAGAGGGCCCAGAAATAGACCCCCATAAATATATGACTAGCCTTTAAAAGGGAGCAAAGGCAATACAGTGGAGCAAAGATAGTCTCTTCAACAAATAATGCTTGCACAACTGGACATGTACATTTAAATAATGACTCTTCACACATATCTTACACATTTCACAAAAAATAACTCAAAGTAGATTGAAAAAAAAACTAAATGTAAAATGCAAACTTAAAAAAACTTCTAGCGGATAACATAGGACAGAATCTAGATACCTATCCCTGAGAAAGTTTGTGTATTTTTTTTGATACAACATTAAATGCATGATCCATGAAAGAAATAATAGATAAATTGGACTTCATTGAAATGAAAAATGTATTTTCTATGAAAGATATCTCAAGAGAATGAGAAATTATGAATAAGAAAATATTTACAAATGACACTTCAGACTTAAAAACAAACAAACAAAAAACTTCATCCAAAATATATAAAGAACTAAAATTTAGTAAGTTTAAATAAAAGAAAAAAAAAACATTAGGGAATGGAACAAATACCTTAACAGACACCTCATCAAAGATATACAGATAGTGAATTATCCTGTGAAAAGGTGCTCCACATCATGTTATCAGAGAAACGCATTTAAAACAGCAGTGAGGTGCCAGTACACACCTATAAGAAAAGCCAAAATCTGAAACATGACAACATTAAGTGTTGATGAAAATGTGGAGCAACCAGAATTCTCATTCATTGCTGGTAGGAATGCAATGCCACAGTCACTTTGGAAGTGATTTCTTCCAAAACTAAACATATTCTTATCATAAGATACAGAAACGCTGCATCCTGCACAAAGAATTGCCAAAGCTTGGAAGTAACCAAGATATGTCATTGTGCCACCTGGGAAGCCCACTAATGTAAACAGTTGACTTGGATGATAATAAAGTGTCGATGTGTGTTCATCATTTCTAACAAACATACTACTCTGGTGGGAAATGTTGATAATGGAGGACACTATGTGGGACTGGAGGCATATGGAAATCTCTGTAACTTCCTCTCAATTTTGCTGTAAATCTAAAACTGTTGGAAATGTGTGTGTATGTATGTGTGTCAATCACTCAGTTGTGTCTGACTCTTTGCGACTCCATGGACTGTAGCCTGCCAGGCTCCTATAGATCTTTGCCTATTATCCAGAGTGAAGTAAGCCAGAAGGAAAAACAAAAATACAGTATACTAACACATATATATAGAATTTAGAAAGATAGTAATGAGAACCCTGCATGCGAGACAGCAATTGCCAGCCCAGGGTTGATGCTCGGGGCTGGTGCACCGAGATGACCCAGGAGGAGGGAATCCGGAGGGAGGAGGGAGGGGGGTTCTGGAGGGGGAGCATATGTAAATCCATGGTGGATTCATGTCAATGAATGGCAAAACCAACACAATAAAGCAAAGAAAATTTAAAAATAAATAAATAAATAAAAATTTTTTAAAAAAGGACCTACTATAGAATGTAAATTCTAATCAATATTCTGTAATAACTTAAATGGGAAAAGAATTTTAAAAAGAATGTATATAAGCATATGTGAAACCACAGCTGTCATCAGCACCTCTATTTCTACAATTTTTCTGAGATTCTACTTTTTATTTTTTTTGGTTTTGCCATACAATGACATGATATCGCCATGGGTGTACATATGTTCCCCCTCCAGAATCCCCCTCCCTCCTCCCTCCCGACTCCCTCCCCCTGGGAAATCTCGGTGCAGCAGCCTCGAGCAACAATCCTGGGCTGGTGATTGATTTCACATCTGATACTTAACATGTTTCAATGCCATTCTCCCAAATCATCCCACCCCTGCCCTCATCCACAGAGTCCACGAGTCTGTTCTATACATCTGCGTTCCTTTTGCTGTCTCGCATGCTGGGTTCTCGTTACCATCTTTCTAAATTCCATATATATGTGTTAGTATACTGTATTGTTGTTTTTCCTTCTGGCTTACTTCACTCTGGATAATGGGCTCCAGTTCCGTCCACCTGAGTAGAACTGCTTCAAATGAATTTTTTTTTTTAATGCTGAGTAATATTCCATTGTGTATATGTACCACAGCTTTCTTATCCATTCATCAGTTGATGGGCATCTAGGTTGTTTCCATGTCCTGGCTATTGTAAACAATGCAGCGATGAACATTGGGGTACACGTGGCTCTTTCAATTCTGGTTTCCTCGGTGTATATGCCCAGCAGTGGGATTGCTGGGTCATATGGCAGGTCTATTCGCAGTTTTTTAAGGAATCTCCACACTGTTTTCCATAGTGGCTGTACTAGTTTGCATTCCACCAACAGTGTAAGAGAGTTCCCTTTTCTCCACATCCTCTCCAGCATTTATTGCTTGTAGATTTTTGGATTGCAGCCATTCTGACTGGTGTAAAGTGGTACCTCATTGTGGTTTTGATTTGCATTTCTCTGATAATGAGTGATGTTGAGCATCTTTTCATGTGTTTGTTAGCCATTTTTATGTCTTCTTTGGAGAAATGTCTGTTAAGTTCTTTGGCCCACATTTTGATTGGGTCATTTATTTTTCTAGAATGGAGCTGCAGGAGTTGTTTGTATATTTTTGAGATTAATTGTTTGTCCGTTGCTTCATTGGCTATTATTTTCTCCCATTCTGAAGGCTGTCTTTTCACCTTGCTTATAGTTTCCTTTGTTGTGCAGAAGCTTTTAATTTTAATTAGGTCCCATTTGTTTATTCGTGCTTTTATTTCCAATATTCTGGGAGGTGGGTCATGTAGGATCCCGCTTTGGTTTATGTCAGAGAGTGTTTTGCCTGTGTTATCCTCTAGGAGTTTTATAGTTTCTGGTCTTATGCTTAGATCTTTGATCCATTTTGAGTTTATCTTTGTGTATGGTGTTAGAAAGTGTTCTAGTTTCATTCTTTTACAAGTGGCTGTCCAGTTTTCCCAGCACCACTTGTTAAAGAGGTTGTCTTTTCTCCATTGTATATTCTTGCCTCCTTTGTCAAAGATAAGGTGTCCATAGATGCGTGGATTTATCTCTGGGCTTTCTATTTTGTTCCATTGATCTATATTTCTGTCTTTGTGCCAGTACCATACTGTCTTAATGACTGTGGATTTGTAGTATAGCCTAAAGTCAGGTAGGTTGATTCCTCCAGTTCCATTCTTTTTTCTCAAGATTGCTTTGGCTATACCAGGTTTTTTGTATTTCCATACAAATTGTGAAATTATTTGTTCTACTTCTCTGAAAAAGACCTCTGGTATCTTGATAGGAATTGCATTGAATCTATAGATTGCTTTGGGTAGTATACTCATTTTCACTATATTGATTCTTCCAATCCATGAACACAGCACACATGATTATCTCGATAGATGCAGAGAAAGCCTTTGACAAAATTCAACATCCATTTATGATAAAAACCCTCCAAAAAGCAGGAATAGAAGGAACATACCTCAACATAATAAAAGCTATATATGACAAACCCACAGCAAACATTATCCTCAATGGTGAAAAACTGAAAGCATTTCCCCTGAAGTCAGGAAAAAGACAAGTGTGCCCACTCTCACCACTACTATTCAACATAGTTTTGGAAGTCTTGGCCACAGCAATCAGAGCAGATAAAGAAATTAAAGGAATACAGATTGGAAAAGAAGAAGTAAAACTCTCTCTGTTTGCAGATGACATGATCCTCTACATTGAAAACCCTAAAGACTCTACCAGAAAATTACTAGAGCTAATCAGTGAATACAGTAAAGTTTCAGGATACAAAATCAACACACAGAAATCCCTGGCATTCCTATAACTAACAATGAGAAAACAGAAAGAGAAATTAAGGAAACAATTCCATTCACCATCAAAACAAAAAGAATAAAATACTTAGGAGTATTTCTACCTAAAGAAACAAAAGACTTGTATATAGAAAACTATAAAACACTGATGAAAGAAATCAAAGAGGACACAAATAGATGGAGAAATGTGCCGTGTTCGTGGATTGGAGATTCTACTTTTTATCAGTGGAATCAGTTGGGGAAGGAGTGGAGCAAATAAAGATACAGGGGATAGACTGAATCTGCCTAACTTTCTTCGCATAGCCTCTAGTGGAGCTGGGGAAGGTGAAGAGTAGAATCCATCTCCACTTAGTTCTGTTTTGTTCCTGCAAAGGAGGCCCACTTCTGGTTGGGAGAGTTGTGTAGGTACTATGACAAAGGGGCCCCTTAGATCACTTCCAATTGAGAGCACTATCTTCCAGCCTGAGAGACACTTCATTTATCAGAAGAGCATCCTACTCTGTGGCTTCCTGTGACAAGGAAAATTGTAATAATAATGAAAATTGGTAGGTATCTAAGTATCTGCCCTCAGTAAAAACTATGGTCAGCTCAAAACCTTGTACCAGGAGGCACAGCATCCACAGGAAAATTGTTCTAAGAACAAAAACAGAAAAAAGATAACTATTAATATGTTAAATAAGTAGTTTGCTTCTTTTTTCAATATAATCGGAATTAAAAACCAAGTGTTGGGTTTCCAACTTTCACCCTGGCATGGAAAGAGCTTGGAAGTCGTCACTCTAGCCTAACAACAAGTGCAAAGCTGAAAAACTAAAAGTCAACTACTCTTTTCACATCTGTCAGAAAATTGCAATCACAGGGAGAAATCACTGCCCCCCATATTGGAGATCTAAATGGGTAGATACAAAGAATCACAATTTACTAGAGTAGGGACCATGAATAGGAAGAACGGGAACCAGCACCCAGGTAGGAAAATCTGAGTTTTCATTGATAAATTGATGGTGGCTCATTGTGACCAAGTCTGGGAATAAAAGGTCTGAGGGTCACATCTAGGTGATAAGTGTTGTTGTGAGGCAAGCACTATTTATAAATCTAAAACAATTTAACAGTATATTCTCTTTCATTGCCCAGTGGGTTGGCAGGGATCAGCTAGGTGGTTTCTCTGCTCCTTTGGTCTCTGCTGGGCTTCTCCCCATCTTGTCTGTCCGTCCAACTGGTGCTTAGGCTGGGCTGGAAGGTTCTGGAAGGCCTCTCTCACACACCTGAGGTCTCAGTGCTGATTGTAAGTTGTGATGCCTTAACTCTTCTCCCCAAGGTCCCTCTTTCACAACAGAAGAGTTAGAACTTCCCTGTAGCTTTTCAGGAAGACAGGACCCAGTAGACAGATGCTCATCAACCCCCTGGTTGCCTTACTCTTGTTAATGTCTCACTGGTCCAAGTAAGCCAGATGGTCATGCCCAGAATCAATGAGAAAGAATTACATAGGGATGGGGGTACCAGGGGGCATGCATTACTGGGGGCCACCAACTAACAGTCTAGTACAGACTGCTGTGTAGAAGAGCAGTCAAGTTAGAGAACCAGACAAAAATGCTCCTGATAGTTGGATTCATGACTATCTGTATATAGGAACAGAAGAGGAAGTGAAATTCTATGACTAAGTGTGGAAGCTGAAAATAAGTACATTCCCATTGTCCATTGTGTCCATTTGTGGTCCTTCTTTGTCATCCCATACTGTGACTCCCAGGGAAGTAGGCTCTGATTTGGAATGGTCAAATGTACAGCCAATGTCTGTTTCCCCAGTTTGGGAACACAGAAGCCCACTGTGGTAGAGAGGGACAAATTTTACTGTTGAGGTCACAGCAGTAGATGTTGCTTTGTCCCATCAATACTTAGGACAGTACTCAGCTTGGCTGGCATACAGTGTTGGTGCCAGGGTAGCTGTCGTCAGCCTTGCTGAACTACATTGACTAGGGAAATGGGGGCTGGTCTGCAAGGATGATGTTTTGTGGGTGGGGCATCATTTCTTATTCAATATTTTAAAAATTTAATTAATTTATTTATTTGGCTGCATCAGGTTTTAGTTGCAGCACACAGGATCTTCTGTTGTGGTGAACAGATTCTTTGGTTGTGGTGCCAGAACTTTGGAATGCTGGCAGTCAGTAGTTGCAGCGTGCTGGCTTAGTTACCACCAGGCATGTGGGATCTTAATTCAGGGATGCAGAGATGGAACATGTGTCCCTTTGCATTGCAAGGTGGATTCTTTTTTTTTTTTTATTTTAGTATTTTACCAATTTTATTTATTTATTTATTTATTTTTTTATGGCACCCAAATGACTTTACTTTTTTTTTTTTTTTTTTAGTTTTGCCATACAATGACATGATATCACCATGGGTTTACATCATCATCTCCTCCCTGGGATGTGCCTCCCTATGAAAAAAGTGAAAGTTGCTCAGTCTCTTTGCAACCCTGTGGACAATATAGGCCAACAGGCTCTTCTGTCCATGGGATTCTTCAGGCAAGCGTACTGGAGTGGGTTGCCATTTCCTTCTCCATGCAAGGTGGATTCTTAACCACTGGACCACCAAGGAAAGTTCCCCTATTCATCTTGTGAATTTCATCCTCATTATATCTCAAGGAAGTCCCCTAGATTCGATTATCTTTAATTCACATTGGAAATCCCTTCCCCTCCTGTTTGTGCTAACATGCATTGCTCTCCCTGATTTCATGTCTATGTTCCTGCTGGCCTCTCTGCTCTAGGAATAAATGACTCAAGAACCTTGCTCATCACACACTGCATTTCCAGTGTAGGCTCCATGGGCATTGAAATTGAAAACTGTTTTTTCTTCTTATCTCCCACCACCTCTCCCTAACCCTGAACTGCAATTTTTGAATCTGATGACTAAGAAGTAGAAGGCCAGTGATCTCAATCTCTCTGGCCCCAGGCGAAAATCTTAGAAAGAGCAGTTGACCCAAAATGCAGCACTTGATTGGAACGATGGAACCACTGCCCTTTGATGTAGTCATGTAACTCAATGTCAGCCAGAACCTAACAGCCTTCAAGAATCAAATGACACTGTCAGGTCCCCATTCCCTGGGTACTATGATCTTAAGCCAAGTTCCAAATCTCAGTGGGGATTATTGAAAGTTGGATATTTCACTGGGTCATTTCAGATTGATCTTTTTTTTTTTTTATTTCAGACTGATACTCTGCTGCCAATGAATCCCGAGTCTACCTAGAGAGATTCAGCTACCTTATATCTTCTAAACAGCTCTCATCCAAGGCCATTTCTTATTAAAGATGAAGGGTGTAAGTATGGCAGTTACATCAGAGAATATCACAGCAGATAGAGCAGATTGTCAGACATCATTCATCATCATTCATCTGGAAGCCTTTTGGTATTCTCTCTCCAGGGGCCCCAACCTAACTACGGGAATGTGCACTGGTCTCTTCTGTTAACTCTAGATTCTACTTTTTCTTGGGCCCCTTCACTCCTCCTAAACCTCTTCCTCTTTACCCTGGCTCAAATTGCTCCAACCCTTTCCAAAACACCTACTTGTTTTTATTTTTTAGAAGTCTTCCAACTTTTTGTGGTCAGTTCAAGTGCATAAAACTTCACATATTTAAAGTATGCGATTCTAATAGGTCTGACATATATACACCCAAGAAACCTTCACCTCTCAAACAACATTTCCATCACCCTCAAAAGATTCCTTGAACTCTTTTTAATCCACTCTTTTCTCCACCTCCATCCCCAGGTAACAGTTGATGTTCTTTCTCTCTATGTATAGATTTGCTTGTATTTTCTTGAGTTTAAATAAATGGAATCATATAATTTGTTCTTTCTGAGCCTGGCTTCTTTCACTCAGTGTAATGATTTTGAGATTAGTCTGCACTGTTGTGTACCTCAATAGCTATGTGTCTCTATTGCAGAGTTGCATTCCCTTGTATGGATGGATATACTAGTTTGTTTATCCATTTGTCTACTGATGGATTTGAATCGTTTCTGGTACAAAATTGAACTGTAGGCATAAAACCCAAAGATCTGTACCTGAATGTTTTGTATTTGAAGCTCCAATGGACATTCAGGTACAAATCGTTGGGTTTTATGCCTGCAGTTCTCTTGTATATATCAATCTGTGCCATCTCACTTCTACTAGCACTGAGTGAGAGTTTTAGGTTCTACATGTCCACACAACATTTGGTACAGTCAGTCAGTTTAAATTTAGCCATATCATCTTTTTTTTTTTTTTTTTTTTTTTTTAAGTACCGTGGTTTAGCTACCTCTTGGCTTCATTTCTTCAGAAGGGGAGCACAAAGTTCGTTTACAGGGAAAGATGCCAGATGATACCTGTAGACCAAGGGAAGTGATTAATAGAGTTCCCTCTCAGTCTCCAAAGTGTCCTGGGTTTGGATAATAAAATATGTAATTATTCTCCTTCTAGACCAACTGGCCATGACTCCAGACTGTATTTCTGCATCCACAAAGGCTCATGGAGATGTTCTGCTAATCAGACTTTCTTCTCCTCTAAAAGGAGTTTTTTTGCTTTTTAAAAACAACTTTTTTCCCCTCATTACAACAGAATTATAGGAGGAAAAGACTGGCACAGTGTGGCCTAATGCTGCCCAGCAGCCACTTCTGCCATGCATGAAAAAACCTTACCTGAAAATGAAACCAACACAAAGAAAGTAAAGGTGAGGATGGAGGGAGTCAAATCATGTCTGGGTGACATCATCTGAGTCCCTGGATCTCTGGACTTTCCACTCAGTTTTGCTGTGAACCTAAAACTTCTCTGAACACTAAGGTCTATTAAAACAAACAACTGTTTGCACTGGGCCTGAGCCAGCTGACCTGACTGGCTCACAGGAAATATATTCTACTTGATTGAAATTTTTTTAAAAATGTGTTTGGAAGTGGCGTTGGTGGAAATATCCTCCACCAAATCCAGTAGGGGATCCCCATCTCAATTTGGATTGAATGGTTGGCATGAAACTTTCACAAAAGGAATGTTCATTGGTCTTTGATTGGGTCGCTTGTTCTGTCTCACTTCCACTCACTTACTGAATCTGTCTGCATGGATCCACAGTTGCCTGTAGAGAAACTCTCAAGTCTTTGAATACTTAATACTTTGGGTTTCACATTTGTTGCAATGCTCAGAAAATCTGCTTCCATCCAAGGTTAATATAAATAGTCTCATTTTAATTTTAATGATTTAAAAATATTTATATATTTACTCTATCAGAGATTTACATTTATGTAAATGATTTATTTTATGAGCTATGGCTATAACATTTTAAGTCAGTATAACTTCAATATAATTTTAAAATTCTCTTTTATTTATCTGTCTATTCTCATTCTTATGCCTAATGTTGTATATTTCTGTATTCTTGTGTATTATCTGGATTAGATATGATGAAATTTTCTCAGTTTTTGAATTTTATAGTTATTGGGGCCATTCTATAGTTTACATTGTTTATTCTTTTTTTAATTTTTGAGTTTTGAATAATGTATTCATTTACATCACTATTTCTTGAGATTAATAAAGCCAAGAGGATATGTAATTTACTCTGAGAAAAACTTCAATATCTTGTTGAAGGTTCTTGAACTGGCATTTTAATTTTTACAAATTTTTTATATATGCAGTTTTTAGTTTCATTTTAACCTAGGAGTCATTTAGAATACCACTGTAAACTTTCTAATTGGAGGAATTCTTTATTTAAACCCTTACCATTACCTCTAATTTTATTTTATTGAAGACAGAGAATGTGTTTTTCCAAATAAATTGAAACTTAATATATGGCTTAAAATAAATCATTTTCTGAAAACTATTCTTGGACACAGCAAACAAAACAATACTTTCTGCTTATAAGGTAAAAAATAAAATAATAGTTATTCATTACTTTAATAAAATTTCTTATGCCTTCTTAAATATTCATCTACTTTCCTGACAAAAGCTTAGAGATATGTTAATATCTTTTATTATTGTGTTTTTCTCATGTTTTATTTTCATTTTTGATTTATATATCCAGATGTAAGATTATCACATAAGTATTTACTATTGATATATATCTATTGTGAATTGTACTTCTAATAACTTAAAATGTCCTCTATGTCTCCTTACTACCTGTAATGTGAATTATTATTTTGGACCTCAGACTTTTATGTTGCTGCTTGCATTTCTTTTGTATACGGGCTTGATTTTCTCCTTTGTCTCATTTTATTTACTTGTTTTAGGATGCCAATGCTTTTTGATGCTGAAATTGTCCTGTTATTTGGGACTTCCCTGGTGGCTCAGACTGTAAAGAGTCCATCTGCAATGCAGGAGACTTGGGTTTGATCCCTTGTTCAGGAAGATTACCTGGAGAAGGGCATGACAACCCACTCCAGTATTCTTGCCTAGAGAGTTTCATGGACAGAGGAGCCTGGAGGACTACAGTCCACGGAGTCGCAAAGAGTTGGACATGACTGAATGACTGTCACTTAGCCAGGGAAACATTTTTAAATGTTCTGTCCTTTTGACACAGTCTCAAGAAAACCCAAGCTTATGTTGTATATTTCCCTTGTAGGAATCAGATCTGGATTAGAGATGTCTCCAGGATTTCCTGCTTCTCATACAGGGGAAACAGTATTTGGTGGAAGCCATCCAGACACATCATAATATTATGGCTTCAGATAATAAACCTGTTGTTTGGCTAAAGCACTTTGGTAAGAAATAATGCTTACTTTACCTGAGATTGCCTCTTAAGACACAGGTAAGTGTGTAGAAAGAAATGGCTTTATACAAACAGACTGTGAAACACTCCTGACATTTTTGAAGCAGTGCTGCAAACAAGTAAGTAAAACTTTAAAACATTTAACAATTAAAAATAGAAATCAATAAATTTTACAGAATATGAAATGACTGTCTTGTTGTAGAAACAAAGAATAGAAATCAACATGGTTGTCATATAGTCGATAAGGTGCCTGTGCTGGAAGGATGCCTTTTCTTTCTGGGTACCATGCTTGCAGTATACACCAGTCAAGCACAACTATGTTACTGGGTCTTGACCATGGGGCCATGTCTTACTTGTCATTTATTCATTTATCAGGCACATATCATGTGCTAAATGCTTCACTACCAAATAAATGTAACCATACTAATAAAATGTCACTTCTACTTTTGGTAAAGTACCTAGCCCTTTAGGAAAAATGTATAGTTTACTCTGAATGTCCATACTTTTCTCAGTTTTATGTAAAGATCTGCCTTCTTCAAGAAACATTTGCAAGTGTGATTTAGGAAAAATAAACACTGAGAAAACAAAGCATAAAGTCAGGTGTTGTTTAGTTTCTAGATTAAATATTAAAATCATTCAAGATAAATTATTGAGACAATGATGACTCCTCAGGAAATCCATAACAAATATAATGAACAGTAGGGAAACTACTTTTCGTATATTATCTTCTGCTTTTTTTTTTTTTTTCCTAATTCCTCAAGCCTTTGTTCTTAAGGAAGCAAACTGCTGTTTCGCTTCCCTGAAGCCACTGATAATACCATACAAGAACATCAGAGAAAAAACGAATCCAAGATAGGTGCCATCCCCAAGGGAACAGAACACTTCTTTGTTTTATATTTCCATTGGAAATCTGGAGATTTTGCATGCAAACGTCTTATTTCATGGCACTGCTTCTCAAATTGAGAGATTAAATCTAACTCTGCATAGAGGCTTTTTCAATAAAGTCAGTTGCACAGTCTTCTGTTTATGGGAAATTGATGCATCATCTGATATGCTTTCAATTGCTAACTTTTGTTTCACCAAAGCTGGAAAGAATTTCAACCAACCATTATCTAATCAAGAAAATATTTCCTACCTATCTTGTCTTCCATATAACTTGCTGCCAAATGCAGTTTTGACTATTGTAAATCACTATGCATTTTAACAAGCAAAACAGACTCTCTAGTTCTGTTAGAAAAGGTACAAATTATTGAAACAATCCATCATTATCAGTGGAATGCCCTTAAATTTTGTGTGTGTTGTAGAATGATTATGACATAATTTAATGTTAGGTAGGTTATATGTACTACTTTATTTAAGCAGAATTTTTATAATCTTGAAATACAAACAGGTATTATAATAATTCCACTAAACTGTCTCATGTTTACACACAATCCTGACTATACAGTAAAGCCTGAAATTGGGGTGGTTATTTAGCTATAAAATTTACTACGACTTGTAATATCAAAATTCCACCTGAATTCAACATAATATAGACTGCAGGAGAAAACAAACTAAGTAGGAGCTGTGGGGTTCTTTTGTGTGTGTGGTTTTCAAGTAAAAAGACAGTTATCTCAATCTAGCCAATCGCCAGTTCCTCATAGGCACAAAACATGCTTGAGGAAACGTATCTTAGCATAGAAGATGGTTTCTGTCTCCAGAAGGTTTGTACCTGGTTTTCCAGTTTGATTCGATTCAGGAGGGACAGCCTTATATGCTCTTCAAAGGGGGACTCACTGAAGAAGACCTTCAGAAAGATCCTCTAGTCCCCTGGAATGTGTGTTCACACAGCCAAGAGGGAAGTAGCCCGGTGCCCAAATTCTAGAACTGATGGCCTAGGTTCAGCCCCAGCCTCTGGGACCTTGGGAGGGTTTCTTCATCTCTGTGCCTGAACCTCTGTTGAATGGGAAATTTTGTTTTTTAAATCAAAGATTTAATTTCAAAGAGAAAAAATATAAAATCAATGATTTAATTTAATTTTATATAGAAGTTTTGGAACAGGCTCTGGCATGAGGGAAGTGTTATCTATAGGACAGCTATTTTTCTATATTTCAAAAGTTCATTGCAGACTATGAACTGTCACAGTGCTGTTCCTTTATTAATCCAACAAAAATTTATTTGTGTGCACAATGAAGATGTGTAATGCGTGCTTTCAGCTTCTGTGACGGCAACCACAGAAGGAGAGGCCATCTGCACAGCACAGTCTTGTCTGCTCACTCCAACAGCAACTGCCCTAGAGGGAAGGAAAACCCAACAAGGGTATCCTGGCTCTAACCTTACGTGGGTCTCAACTTCCTGGTGCCCCTCCTCATGTAAGCAACAGGCTGTGACTTTGGTGTTTGAAGCATCCCTTCACTTCTGATGAGCACTGCCCAAGCAAAAGCAGAGATCTATTCCAGAACCTAAAAGAATTCAGATGGTGTTGCACTCTCTCTGTCTTTCACACACACACACACACACACACACACACACACACACACACACACTTTGCACCCCATCCCCACTCTGGAACCTACCCGTCAGGATGGTGACTCCTGCTCATGCTCTGTGCTCTTGTTAACAGCACAGTTTCTGTCCTCAGAAGCTAACCAGCCTATTACAGGTGGCCTCAAATTGAGTGTACATAGAATTATCCACCTGTTCAACTGCAGGTTCTTATGTCCCATCCCTGGAGTTTCTAATTCGGTAGGTCAGGGCTGTGGCCTGAGAGCTGGCTATTCAACTAGCAGCCCGTGTGATCTGGACATATGCACCGCCAACCACACGCCGGTGTGATGGTTAGGCAAGAGGTGCTTCACAGAAAGGATACAGGAATATTTCATAGCATCTGCACGTCAGAAGTGAGCCAGCTCTAAGGAGGGAGGTCACAGAGTAAAGAGAGCAAGGCTGGAGCACTACTGCTATGAGAGAGAGCAGAGGTCAGGCTTGAGGGAGTAGGACAGGCCACTAGCCCCTGCTTCTGTGGGTCCCTCTGTCTGAGAGTCCTGGAGCCACTGAGAATGTTTCCTCTGGTCCAGCGATTCTTTATGATCAGAGGGTGCTCTCATCCCTTGCTCCAGGATGCAAAGTCCAGAGGGGGACTTTGCCCTCCTCCTATTCCAAGCAGAGCTAACAGGGCAGAGCAGTGTGGTCCAGCAGAGCGAGGCTGTGATGCAGAATTTCTGATCTTCTTTGGTCCAGCCGTTAGGTCTGTAGAGGTGGTGGGGGAAGGGGGCGGAAACAAAGTGACCCTCCACAAGCCAAGGCAGGGTGGTCCAGCAGGGTAGACAGGATCAGTGAGAGTTAATGGCTCTCCCAAGTGAGCCCAGGACAGATCCCAGCTTCAGCACTGGTAGACACAAGCCTCAGACAGCTGCAGAGAGTCTGCGATGGGAGCAGCAGAGCCAGAGGACCCAATGGAAGAACTTTCTCTACCACATAGATCATAAAATCCCACCTCTGTAGAAGATAGGAATCTGAAAGATGGAACAGTTTTCCCCTGGTTGGTCAACTAAATCTCAAATGTGGATTGAAATTACTGAAAACTAAGTTTTAAATTATCTGGCTCAGTGGTTCTCAAAGTGTGGTCCCCAGACCAGCAGGAGCTGCATTACCTGTTAGAAATGTTAGAAATGCAAATTCTCAGGCTGCATCCCCAGCCCTGCAGAATCAGAAATTCTGAGAAGAGGGCCCAGCTTGTGTTTTAAGCCTTCCAGGAGAGTCAATGATGTTGAATTTTGAGAACCACTCCTCTAGACTTGAGGTTCTCAAACTTGTGTATGCTGGCCTTACCTGGGGAGCCTCAACTCTTCTTCAGCCTAGACCCCATCCCCAGAGACTGAGGCCTGGGCTTTGGGAGTTTTTAAGATTTCAGGAGAGCTGATGGGCAGACAAGTCTGGGAACTACAAGGCCAGACTTAGATTAGTTTTTTTCCTATACCAGCGATGTGTACATGTATGTGTGTGTGTGTGCTCAGTCACTTCAGTCATGTAGTCATGTCAGACTCTACAGAGTCTGACATATGCAACCCTATGGACTATAGCCCACCAGGCTCTTCTGTCCTTGGGATTCTTCAGGCAAGAATACTAGAGTGGGTTGCCTTGCCCTCCTCCAGGAGATCTTCCTGATCCAGGAATTGAACCTGCATCTCCTGCGTCTCCAGGATTGCAGGTGAATTGTTTACCTCTGAGCCACTGGGGAAACTCATGCCAGTGATAGGGCAGTTATGAAAGATTCCACAGAGAAAGACAATTGAGTTTATTTCTTACTTGAGATAGAGGGTGGGTAATTTCATAACCTTATCACTTGTCTTTCATTTCCTGCTTCCTCCAATTTGATGCTGCCCTTCCCTGCAACAGGCTATTCTGTTCTGGCTCTGACCTTCTACCATGAGTGCTGACCTTGTGTATTTCTTGAACGGAAGTTGTACTGCCTAGGCTGTGTTCCAGTGAAGCTGTTATGGAAGGGTTGCTGTGGGCATACAGAGGAGGTCTCCTGTAGGGGAATGGGCTTTCCCCAGGCTGCCATGTGCAAAGGGTCTTCAGAGAGAGCACCCAAGCTGGGAAGCAGGGACTTTGACTAGAGGAAAGATGAGCTCAGGTTATTCTCTGGGCTTCTCCCTCCAGGAAGCTCAAACCTCAGTGTGTCAGGATAATGATGTGTCCCTTCTGGTAGCAGTCAGTGACAAGTCCAAAGAGATTATAAAGCGTAAGACCAGGAGCCAGGCACTGAGAGACCAGTGCAGCCAGGCTGTGTTTGCAGGACACCCACTGTGTTGCTTACCTCAGAGCAACTGGATGTTTCTGTGGTAAGTCCCCTAAGTACGGATGAGTTCCATTCCCAGAGCATATCTGTAAGTCCAGTCTCTTCATAAGTCCACCAAAGTTAGCCAGATACCCAACTAACACAATCAGTTATATAGTACTGTACTGTCATAAGCTTGTAACACTTTCAACATAAATAGTATGTCCACAAAAAGCAAACAAAAAATAACGAAAACATTTTTAATCTTATGGTATAACACCTTGAAAAGTATGGTAGTATAGCATAACAGCTGGTATACAGGGGTCAGCAAGCATGTTCACATCTTTGAACATTTATAACTTGCTTCCCTGATGGCTCAATCAGTAAAGAATCTGTCTGCAATGCAGTCGATCACCAACAGTGCAGGAGACTTGGTTCAGAAGTTGAGAAGATCCCCCGGAGGAGGAAATGGCAACCAACTCCAGTATTCTTGCTTGGGAAATCCCATGGACAGAGGAGCCTGGTGGGCTACAGTCCATAGGGTTGCAAGAGTTGAACAGGACTTTAACAACTAAACCACCACCACATCAACTTGAAGGTTCTTATGTAGAGGACTTACTGTACTGAGAGAGTCTGAGGCCTTCCTTCAGAGACTGAAGACCCCCAGAGTCTCCCCAGGACCACATGGCTCCATACCCAAACTGGACAGTTGAGTCCTCTCAAATGTTACACATCCTCCAAACTCATCTCTCTCCCATCCTTCCTCTTCACTCTTCATGTTCCATCCCCTCAGGACAATGCTAAAGGTTGGGTGATGCTCATAAGGTTGGGTTCATAATTTTTCCTAAAGCCATTGCAGTGTATGGGACATGCATCATATATCAGAGTGCATGTGAGGCAGGTGGGGTCAGGGATGTGATGATAAGACACTTCTTGGTTTCTTTAAAAGACTCCAGTGGGTGGCCATCCATATCAGTGTGTTGCCAGCAAGGTGATTCAATATAGAACTAAAGGTTTACTCAGCAACTGCTAAATTTGGGGACTACAGAATCTGTAAGAGATGGTGCAGGCCCTGGAGAAGCCAGCTTCGTTTGGGGCGGTGGTGGCCATGTGTAAAGTTGACACCTGTGTGATGTGTCAACGTATGGAACGTGATCAAAAGGAACAAAGTTTCTCTATTGTGTCCGACTCTTTGGGGCCCCATGGACTATACAGTCCATGAAATTCTCCAGGCCAGAATACTGGAATGGGTAGCCTTTCCCTTCTCCAGGGGATCTTCCCAAACCAGGAATTGAACCAAGGTCTCCTGTATTGTGGGAAGATTCTTTACCAACTGAGATATCAGGGAAGCCCATGATCAAAAGAGATGGATATCATTCTGTATCACTTGCTAAGGAAAATGTTTTTCCTGTATTTCAGCAATTTCTCATTCTGTCAGTGGATTCTCAGAACCCTGTTTTATACCTGTGAACAATGTAAATACCCCAAGGAAGGCAGAGCAAGATGGCAACTCGGTTTCCAGACACCTGACTGAAGGAGAGCAGCCCAGACAGCTTGGACACGGCACACATTAAAACATACTTCAGGGTGAAATAAACTTTTACTCTGTGCCACTGCATTTTGTTGCAGAAGTTGAAATTTTCCCCGAATACCCTTAGCATGTTGAAAATGTGGCTGAGGACTTACTGATGTGAGAACTTAAATCACATATGGGATTTTCTATCATGGTTGATAAGACAAAAGTAATAATATCACCCTGTCACTTATTTTAATTTACAGTGCTAATGAACAATGTTATGCACCAGAGAAATTTTTGACACCCTGTCCATGACAACATAAAATAAGAAATAATTCATTTTGTGTGTTGAGTTATGTCTTAAGAAATTTAGCACAACTGGTCGAAATTGGTAAGCCTACCTGCAAACGATGCTTCTTCCATGCTAGGGGTTCTCTCTTTCCCTGTCAGGAAATCTCTGTCTAAGGTAACAAACTTCTATCTACTCTGACTTATTTACTTACCTTGAGCTAATGAATTTGAAATGGAATATAGTGTGGATGTGGGGTAATTAACACAGCAGCTTGGATATGCTTAAGTTGCTTGGCCCTTGCAAAGGTTCAATGCTGTCTTCATGACTTCGACACATATTACAGTAGTCTGGTCTACTCGAAGGACAGTGGTTCAGCAGTGGATTGGAAATGAACAGACTTGTTAGGCCAACCACAGAAAATGCCCCATGTCAGCTCACAGGAAAGACTGATCAGAGACTCAGCCTTTACTTTGTCAGATAGTCCTACATTGAAGCCATTCTATAAGAGCTGATAAGACAGATAACAAGGTATGATTTGACACCCTCAGATGTATTGAAATTGGATTTGGTGCACTTTTCTACGTTACAATCAGTTTCAAAAAATAAAAAGGTACCAGCACAAACCATAATCACTAAGTCATGGGATAAAGGCTGAATTAAAAAACCGGTTCTTAATAATACTGGTGCTTGCTGTGCACCAGGGTTGTTCTGAGAGCTTGGCATGTGTTTAGGTAATTCAATCTTCTCGCTGATGTAGGTGCTATAAGCGTCATCACTTTACAGATTATATTCTGAGACCCAGAGGCATTGAGAAATTGGCTCCAGGTCACACTTCCTGAGTATTGACGCCTGGATAGAATTCAAGCTGTCTGGTCATAGAATCAATGCTCTTAACTTCTAAACCAAACAGTCCACATAGCCTACGGTGATAGCGTCATGTTTTGAGGAAAATCTGCCAATAGTCTTCACTTCTTCTTTACCAAAAAAAGAATGAATGAACAGCTATAAATGAAAGTTCCTGAGCTCAGTACAATATTGTGCTACATGTTTACATCATTACTCTAGAATTCCATAATTCTCCAAATATCTGGAATGTGATTGCACTAAATGGAAAAAGCATTGTACAAAGATTCTGTTAGGTTAGGAACTTCCTAAATTTGTGAGCAGCTGTTTTTTCTCATGAAATATGAAACCACATAAAATTAAATACTGCACCCAATTGAAGGATTCAATGTTGAATTCTGTTCTGCATATTAGTATGGAAATACAAAGCTTGATATTGACAACTTTATACAAAATATGCCATTTTTACACTTAAATCTGCATCATCAAGTAAGAAAAAAATATAAAATAAATTTGTTCTGATTTATAAATTTTCATTTTTTTCTACTTCAAATGTAAAACAGAATCTTCAGTATCACAGAGGTTTATATCATTTGTTTAAACCACAACTCAATTAAAAAAAACTACATAAAATCCTAACAGTTTATTTCTTTCATCTATTTTCATTAGGTGAAAATGCTGTAAGCATTTGAACTGTGCCCTCACGTATAGATCAGTGTGGATTTATTGATTAAATGGCAACTTTACTAAACTCTCAGTTCAGTTCAGTTCAATCACTCAGTTGTGTCCTACTCTTTGTGACCCGATGGACTGCAGCACACGAGGCTTTCCTGTCCATCACCAACTCCTAGAGTATACTCAAACTTACGTCCATTGAGTCAGTGATGCCATCCAACCATTTCATCCTCTGTTGTCCCCTTCTCCTCCTGCCCTCAATCTTACCCAGCATCAGGGTCTTTTCCAATGAGTCAGTTCTTCACATCAGGTGGCCAAAGCACTGGAGTTTCAGCTTCAACATCAGTCCTTCCAATGAACGTTGAGGACTGATCTCCTTTAGGATGGACTGGTTGGATCTCCTTGCAGTCCAAGGGACTCTCAAGAGTCTTCTCCAACACAACAGTTCAAAAGCATAGGTTCTTTGGTGCTCAGCTTTCTTTATAGTCCAACTCTCATATCCGTACATGACTACTGGAAAAACCATAGCCTTGACTAGATGGACCTTTGTTGGCAAAGTAATGTCTCTGCTTTTTAACATGTTGTCTAGGTTTCTTCCAAGGAGAAAGCATCTTTTAATTCCATGGCTGCAGTTACCATCTGCAATGATTTTGGAGCCCCCCAAAATAAAGTCTGTCACTGTTTCCACTGCTTCCCCATTTATTTGCCATGAAGTGATGGGACCAGATGCCATGATCTTTGTTTTCTGAATGTTGAGCTTTAAGCCAACTTTTTCACTCTCCTCTTTCACTTTCATCAAGAGGCTCTTTAGTTCTTCTTCGCTTTCTACCCTAAGGTTGGTGCAATCTGTGTATCTGAGGTTACTGATATTTCTCCCAGCAACCTTGATTCCAGCTTGTGCATCCTCCAGCCCAGCGTTTCTCATGATGTACTCTGCATATAAGTTAAATAAGCAGCGTGACAATATACAGCCTTGACGTACTCCTTTCCCTGTTTGGAATCAGTCTGTTGTTCCATGTCCAGTTCTAACTGTTGCTTCCTGACCTGCATACACATTTCTCAAGAGGCAGGTCAGGTGGTCTGGTATTCCCATCTCTTGAAGAATTTTCCACAGTTTGTTGTGATCCATACAGTCAAAGGCTTTGGCATAATCAATAAAGCAGAATACATGTTTTTCTGGAACTCTCCTGCTTTTACGATGATCTAGCAGATGTGGTAATTTGATCTCTGGTTCCTCTGCTTTTTCTAAAACCAGCTTAAAGATTTGGATGTTCATGGTTCATATATTGTTGAAACCTGGCTTGGATAATTTTGAACATTACTTTGCTAGAATGTGAGATGAGTGCAATTGTGCAGTAGTTTGAGCATTCTTTGGCATTGTCTTTCTTAGGGATTGGAATCAAAACTGACCTTTCCAGTCCTGTGGCCAGTGCTGAGTTTTCCAAATTTGATAGCATACTGAGTGCAGCACTTTCACAGCATCATCTTTCAGGATTTGAAATAGCTCAACTAGAATTCCATTACCTCTGTTAGCTTTGTTTTTAGTGATGCTCTCTAAGGCCCACTTGACTTCACATTCCAGGATGCCTGGCTCTAGATGAGTGATCACACCATCATGACTATCTGGGTCATGAAGATCTTTTTTGCACAGTTCTTTTCTGTATTCTTGCCACCTCTTCTTAATATCTTCTGCTTCTGTTAGGTCTATACAATTTCTGTTCTTAATTGAGCCCAACTTTGCAGGAAATGTTCCCTTGGTATCTCTAATCTTCTTGAAGAGATCTCTAGTCTTTTCCATTCTATTGTTTTCCTCTATTTCTTTGCACTGATCAATGAGGAAGTCTTTCTTATTTCTCCTTGCTGTTCTTTGGAACTCTGCATTCAAATGGGAACATCTTTTCTTTTCTCCTTTGCTTATGGCTTCTCTTCTTTTTGCAGCAATTTGTAAGGCCTCCTCAGATAGCCATTTTACTTTAATAAACTAAAGTGAACTCTCAGTAGTTTTAATATTTTTTTCTATGAGTTTTTGGAGATTTCAGAGAAAATGTGAAAAGGGCTAGCAAATGTAATATTTTCTCCCTTTTTTGAATATTTATAAATCTTATTTCAGTTTACAGCTCATTTTAATTGCTAGTTATTTCAGATCATTGTTCAATAATAGTAAAATAAAGGTGATGATAATAGCTGTCCTGTCATTCCCAGGTATTGTGTTTTTGTAGTGGGATGCACAGATGTCAAGTGTACTGTTCAAAGTATTTGAAAAATATATACCCCATGTAAACCACACTTAAGTCAAGATATGAACCTCAAGAGTTCATTACATTAGACTATTGCCTGTCCCATTTAGCTGGAAGATTGTTGCAATAGTACACCATGCATTGACAAGGAAATATCAGAGCTTCATAGACGCCTTGAAGAGCTGAGGAAACCAGATATAGAAACCAGCCTGGAGCTTGACATTCACCACTCTTATCACCCTCCTAAATCTCAGAGCTGTTTGTTTGGATGAGTTTATGGATGGTTTTCTGGTCAAACAGTTGACTGGTGGCATGACAACAAAGAGATGGTGATCAGTGGGGTTTTGTGGGTTCACCCCTTTACCCTCCCCTAAAAGAGTAGGATGAAAGCTAGAGTGTGTGTTTTGACCCTTCCCTATGCACATTGCAGGATAAAGTACTTGAAGTCACAGGTCAAAAGAACAGACAAGAGAAGAGCATAATCAATTAAAAAATATCCACAAATCGGAACAACACACTGCAAAATGGAGAATTATTATATCAGGTGAACAATAAATGTATAATAAACATAATAGCATCTCCAAGATTTATGGGAATGTATTATTAAAATAAGCTGAAAAATTATTAAAAAGGACCCAGTTTCATATTTCATAAAATATGAAAAATACAGGAGTTGAAGTAGTAACCATAATTCATCATAATCTAATAAATTCTGACCAGAAGTTTTGTAAAGAACTTGATTTACTAATTGTCTTTTGAAGGATAAAGACTTATGAATAGCTAACTTAACAAGGAGATAACTTGAGAAGAACTTACTCTCTCTGATATTAAGACATGCCACAAAGTTGCTGAGGAGCAGGAGTATAGGACTGGCACAAAAACAAGTAGAATAAAATTGAGAAATCACATCCATGTATGCATGGAAATTGATGCATACAAAGGAAGAAAATTATTTCAGGAAGAAGCAAAGTTGATCACCATATAAAACACAAAAAACAAAAAAATTAAATCCTTACCTAAAATGGCATCAGTTCAGTTCAGTTCAATTGCTCAGTCGTGTCTGACTCTTTGCGACCCCATAAATCACAGCACGCCAGGCCTCCCTGTCCATCACCAACTCCCGGAGTCTACCCAAACCTATGTCCATCGAGTTGGCAATGCCATCCAGCCATCTCATCCTCTGTCGTCCCCTTCTCCTCCTGCCCCTATTCCTTCCCAGCATCGGGGTCTTTTCAATGAGTCAACTCTTCGCATGAGGTGGCCAAAGTATTGGAGTTTCAGTTTCAGCATTAGTCTTTCCAATGAACACCTAGGATTGATCTCCTTTAGGATGGACTGGTTGGATCTCCTTGCAGTTCAAGAGACTCAAGAGTCTTCTCCAACACCACAGTTCAAAAGCATCAATTTTTCGGCACTCGGCTTTCTTCACTATCCAACTCTAACATACATACATGACTACTGGAAAAACCATAGCCTTGACTAGACGGACCTATGTTGGCAGAGTAATGTCTCTGCTTTTCAATATGCTATCTAGGTTGGTCATAACCTTCCTTCCAAGGAGTAAGCAGCTTTTAATTTCATGGCTACAATCACCATCTGCAGTGATTTTGGAGCCCCCCAAAATAAAGTCTGACACAGTTTCCACTGTTTCCCATCTATTTCCCATCTAGTGATGGGACCAGATGCCATGATCATCCATCGGATGTTGGCAATTCGATCTCTGGCTCCTCTGCCTTTTCTAAAACCAGCTTGGACATCTGGAAGTTCATGGTTCACGTATTGCTGAAGCCTGGTTTGGAGAATTTTGAGCATCACTTTACTAGTGTGTGAGATGAGTGCAATTGTGCGGTAGTTCAAGCATTCTTTGGTATTGCCTTTCTTTGGGATTAGAATGAAAACTGACCTTTACCAGTCCTGTGGCCATTGCTGAGTTTTCCAAATTTGCTGACATATTGAGTGCAGCACTTTCACAGCATCATCTTTCAGGATTTGAAATAGCTCAACTGAAATTTCATCACCTCCACTAGCTTTGTTTGTAGTGATGCTTTCTAAGGCCAGCTTAACTTCACATTCCAGGATGTCTGGTTATAGGTGAGTGATCACACCATTGTGATTATCTGGGTCATGAAGATCTTTTTTGATAGTTCTGTGTATTCTTGCCACCTTTTCTTAATATCTTCTGCTTCTCCTAGGTCCATACCATTTCTGTCTTTTATCAAGCCCATCTTTGCGTGAAATGTTCCCTTGGTATCTCTAATCTTCTTGAAGAGATCTCTAGTCTTTCCCATTCTGTTGTTTTCCTCTATTTCTTTGCATTGATCACTGAGGAAGGCTTTCTTATCTCTCCTTGTTATTCTTTGGAACTCTGCATTCAGATGGGAATATTTTTCTTTTTTTCTTTTGTTTTTTGATTCTCTTCTTTTCACAGCCAGCCATTTTGCTTTTTTGCATTTCTTTTCCATGGGAATCATCTTAACCCCTGTCTCCTGTACAATGTCATGAACCCCTATCCACAGTTGATCAGGCACTCTGTCTATCAGATCTAGTCCCTTAAATCTATTTCTCCCTTCCACTGTATAATCATAAGGGATTTGATTTAGGTCATACCTGAATGGTCTAGTGGTTTCCCTTCACTTTCTTCAATTTAAGTCTGAATTTGGCAATAAGGAGTTAATGATCTGAGCCACCTTCAGCTCCTGGTCTTGTTTTTGCTAACTGTATAGAGCTTCTCTATCTTTGGCTGCAAAGAATATAATCAATCTGATTTTGGTATTGACCATATGGTGATGTCCATGTGTAGAGTCTTCCCTTGTGTTGTTGGAAGAGGGTGTTTGCTATGTCCTGTGTGTTCTCTTGGTAAAACCCTATTAGCCTTTGCCCTGCTTCATTCTGTACTCCAAGGCCAAATTTGCCTGTTACTACAGGTTTTTCTTGACTTCCTACCTTTGCATTCCAGTCCCCTATAATGAAAAGGACATCTTTGTTTGGGTGTTAGTTCTAAAATATCTTGTAGGTCTTCATAGAACCGTTCAACTTTATCTTCTTCAGCGTTACTGGTTGGGACATAGACTTGGATTACCATGATATTAAATGGTTTGCCTTGAAAATGAACAGAGATCATTCTGTCTTTTTTGATATTGCATCCAAGTACTGCATTTCGGACTCTTTTGTTGACTATAATGGCTATTCCATTTCTTCCAAGGGATTCTTGCCCACAGTAGTATATTTAGTGGTCATCTTAGTTCCAGTCCATTTTAGTTCACTGATTCCTAAAATGTTGATGTTCACTCTTGCCATCTTTGTCCTGTTTGACCACTTCCAATTTGCCTTGATTCATGGACCTAACATTCCAGGTTCCTATGCAATATTGCTCTTTATGGCATCAGCCTTGCTTCTATCACCAGTCACATCCACAACTGGGTATTGTTTTTTCTTTGGCTCCATCCCTTCATTCTTTCTGGAGTTATTTCTTCACTGACCTTCTGTATCATATTGGGCACGTACTTGGGAGTTCATCTTTCAGTGTCCTATCATTTTGCCTTTTCATACTGTTCATGGTATTCTCAAGGCAAGAATACTGAAGTGGTTTGCCATTCCCTTCTCCAGTGGATAGTAAGATGACCATAAGAGATCAGTAACAGATTAAAGGGATGTCAAACAGCATTTGTTTCACAAAGTGACCACTGAGGGTTATCAAGGAATGATATTTTGGGGTTTGGTTGAATCTTTTTTAGGTCCTTGAATATGTATTAACAGATACATTGAAGTAAGAGAGACAGGAAAAGAAGTAAACAGTAGAGGAGCTAGCGTGGATGCTGATCAAATTCCAGATCAGCATCTTGGAGGCAGAAGAATGATACCAATTCCTTTTTGGTACAAGCCCTAAATCCTTGCATCCTGGGATATGCGTTTAGGAAGATGTAAAGCATCTCCTCCCTTTGTTTAGGTGGTTTTGATTTCAGGAAGAAAAGCAAAAATGTTTCATGAGATAAGCCCTCATTGTCTTTTTTTCTCCATCTTGTGTCATCTGACATATAATTAGTGTCAATTCTAACATTAGGTCAATTGCACATCTTGTTTTCAGTTTTGTTTTATGTTTTCAACCTTTCTTGTGTCTTCTTGGGTATTTTGGGGAGACATCAAGAGAGGATACATTGGTGGCTGCTAGCCAATTGCCCATTCAAACAGATGTCTCATTGGAATCATTTACTATGGTTTCAAAGGATTTAATTTTTGAAATCTTCCCAAACTCTTCTGAGTCATAGTTCCTTCTACAGCTTCATAGCATTGAAACATTAGTACTTTTCTTTTAAAGTTTCTCTGAAAGTTAAAATACATTTAAGTGTACTTTAAAAAGAAGGGGGAATTTGAGTCACTAAGCAAAAAAAAAATATTAAATATGTAAGAATAACTCTAGTAAGAAACATAAAGAAAATTTAAGAAGAACTTGAGATCTGAATGCAGACTTGTCTAAGTAAATCAGCTTTGCTTCTAAATCTTAAAGATGATAATGGCCTCAAATTAGTGTATATTATCTGAGTAATGTCTCTCATCAAAATTGTGAACTCTGAAACTATTATTTCAAAATTCACCTCAATAAGCACAATAAAAATTAAAACCATATCCTATATCTCTCTTTTTTTAAGATGAAAAGAGAGAGGAGAGGAAGAACTTATCCTATAAGATTTGAAATAATCAAAATTTATTATACAAATACCTAGCTCATTGGATCACAGTGGGTTATTAATAGGCCCTAAAATACACACATTGGTGTGATCACTCACCTGGAGCCAGACATCCTGGAATGCGAAGTCAAGTGGACCTTAGGAAGCATCACTGTAACAAAGCTAGTGGAGGTGATGGAATTCCAGCTGAGCTAGTTCAAATCCTACAAGACAATGCTGTGACAGTGCTGCACTCAATATGCCAGCCAATTTGGAAAACTCAGCAGTGGCCACAGGACTGGAAAAGGTCAGTTTTTATTACAATTCCTAAGAAAGACAAGGCCAAAGAAAGCTCAAATTACCACACAATTGCACTCATCTCACACGCTAGCAAAGCAATGCTCAAAATTCTCCAAGTCAGGCTTCAGCATTTTGTGAACCATGAACTTCCAAATGCTCAAGCTGAATTTAGAAAAGGCAGAGAAACCAGAGACCAAATTGCCAACATCACTGGATCATTGAAAAAGCAAGAGAGTTCCAGAAAAACATCTACTTCAGCTTTATTGATTATGTCAAAGCCTTTGACTGTATGGATCACAACAAACTGTGGAAAATTCTTCAAGAGATGGGAATATCAGATCACCTTACCTGCCCCCCGAGAAATCTGTATGCAGGTCAAGAAGGAACAATTAGAACTGGACATGGAAAAACAGACGGGTTCCAAACTGGGAAAAGAGTACCTCAAGGCTGTATGTTGTCACCCTGCTTATTGAACTTACATGCAGAATACATCATGTGAAATGCCGGGCTGGATGAAACACAAACTGGAATCAAGACTGCCAGAAGAAATATCAATAACCTCACATGCATAGATGACACCAACCTTATGGCAGAAAGTGAAGAAGAACTAAAGAGTCTGTTGATGAAAGTGAAAGAGGAGAGTGAAAAAGTTGGCTTAAAACTCAACATTCAGAAAACTAAGATCATGGCATCCAGTCCCATCACTTCATGGCAAATACATGGGGAAACAATGGAAACAGTGAGAGACTCTATTTTTCTGGGCTCCAAAATCACTTCAGTTGGTGACTACAGCCATGAAATAAAAAGACGCTTACTCCTTGGAAGAAAAGCTACGACCAACTAGACAGCATATTAAAAAGCAGAGACATTACTTTGCCAATAAAGGTCCATCTAGTTAAAGCTATGGTTTTTCCAGTAGTCATGTATGGATGTGAAAGTTGAACTATAAAGAAAGCTGAGCACAGAAGAATCGATGTTTTTGAACTGTTGTGTTGGAGAAGACTCTTGAGAGTCCCTTGGACTGCAAGGAGATCCAACCAGTCAATCCTAAAGGAAATCAGTCCTGAATATTTATTGGAGGGACTGATGTTGAAGCTGAAACTCCAATGCTTTGGCCACCTGATGTGAAGAACTGACTCATTGTAAAAGACCCTGATGCTGGGAAAGATTGAAGGCAGGAGAAGCAAGGGATGACAGAGGATGAGATGGTTGGATGGCATCACCAACTTGAAGGACATGAGTTTGAATAAGCTCTGGGAATTGGTGGTGGACAGGGAAGCCTGGCCCTACAGCCGTCCATGACATTGGAAAGAATCAGACACAACTGAGTGACTGAACTGAACTGAAAATACATAAGGATTCTGATATAATTTTATTGCTATGGGTAAAGCATCTGTATGGATAAAGCAATGTGGGAGACCTGGATTCAATCCCCAGGTCAGGAAGATCCCCTGGAGGGAAATGGCAATCCACTCCAGTACTCTTGCCTGGAAAATTCCATGGATGGAGGAGCCTGGTAGGCTACAGCCCATGGGATAGCAAAGAGTCAGACATGACTCAGCAACTTCATTGGTTCACTGTATTACACTTGATTCAAAAATATCTTTTCATAAATGTTGCTAAGTTTCTCAGTACATTAGAAAAAGAGACTGACTTTCATCTCACATGTTATACCAGAAATGAATTCCAGTTGACTAAATAAATAAATGCTAGAAATACACTATCAAAGAGAGTAGAGCATGTTTTACTAAAAAACAAAAATTCAACAAAAGATATGTTAAATCAATAAATTACTATTAATAGGGATATATTTGTGTTTTGACGACAGATTAATCTCCATATTTTAAAAATATCTTTTTATATTGATAATGAATGGAGAAAACAAATTAAAAATGGATGAGTAATATGGATAGACACTTCATAGAATAGTGAATCCCAAACAAGAAAATAATCCAATAATCCATTCAACAAACATGAAAATGTTCTTCACTTCTCTCATGGTCGGGGAAATTTCAAATTAAGGTACCAACCAGATATCATTTGTAATCACCAGATTTGTCAAAATTAATGAGTAATAACACCTATTATTGGCAGGGATGTGGGAAAATAGAAGATTTTTGTCCATTACACTTGAATGCACATTGTTTCAACACGTTTTGGAAAGTAATTTGACAAAATTTATTAAAATTAAAACTAGGCATACCTCTTGACTCAGTACTCCCATAGAAATATAAGCATAAATATGGAGAACAGTATGGGGAAAAGATGTCAATTATAGATCTGTTTATAATGACAAAAATCTTGAAAATAGTATGAACTAATGAAAATAATGGTTGAATGTATTTTGGAACATCAGCAGAATAAAATATTATATGGCCACTTAATGAATATTAGACCCTTATCAGCTTACTTGGAGGAACTTCCAAAATACACTGTTAGTGACTTAGATGGGAGCAGGAATGAACAGGAAGTTCTCTCTTAGAGCTGGAAAATGCTCGGAAGTTGCAAATGGGAAAAGTTCAGCAAAAGGAGAAGGGAAATCCAGCCGGTAATGAATTATGCATGTATTTATCATGTCTTGAGAATGGGGTTGGAATTCGGAGCAAGGGAGAAGGCACAAGGGAAAAAATGATTTCAATATCAAATCTATTTATTAATCATAACTCAAAACAGGGATTGGGTGGGAAACTCCAGCTAGAAGTGATGTAGAGAAAGGAAAGGCTGAGTGTATGTTGCAAACAAGTTCATGTTTGTGTGACCAAGGATGACTAGGGTGAGATCAAGAGCTCAGGAGGAATGGCGGGTGTGAAACACACAGAAATGAGAGTATTCACAGCTCATGTTTTGCTTACACAACTTTGAGATGAACGTGGTTCTCATAACTTCACAGGCCTACATAGCACAGGAAATCAGACATCTTTACAATACAGAGATGCTTTCTTTGGGGTCTCAAAAGAAAATTCTTACATTCTCCCCATCTCCACTCTAATCTCATCAGGAAGCCTGTGCCATTGGCATCAAGAAGGTCATTTAGTCTATTCAGTGGGTGGCCTCACTGCTGACTGCCATCAGCCACAGATCTGGGGGCTGAGATTTCACTGTAAGTAAGACTCAGTGGTAAAGAATTTGCCTGCTAATGCAGAGACACAGGAACTGCGAGTTCGATCTCTAGGATGGGAAGATGCCCTGGAGGAGGAAATGTTATCCCACTCCAGTATTCTTGCCTGGAGAATTTCATGGACAGAAGAGCCTGGAGGGCTATAGTCCATAGGGTCACAAAAAGTCATACATGACTGAGCAACTGAGAAAGAATTAATTCCACTACAAACATGACTTGTGATGAAAATCTTTTTTCCAGGCAAGATCTTCATGTCATTGTCATTTTTTTTTAACTGTGTTTGTCTACTGACTTAAGCTGTAGAAGTAGTGTAAAGTAAGGAACATCTGGATCTGTATAATAGATCAACGTCTCTTATCCTCTGTAATGAGGTTAAATCTAAAGGATTGCTATGAAGATCCAATGAAATTGTTCATGTGAAATCATGATATAAATAGTAAGGAATAAACAAATGGAAGATTTGTTATTTAAATGGAGCAGTTCTCTATGGTTTTTCCCCTGCTTCCCTCCAATGTCATCAGCCTGCCTTTTGTCTGTGGAAAAACTTCAGCCAAAGAATAAGTTTAATCAGAGAAGTGAGAAAATACAGAAACAAAGGAAAACTGTCTAGTAAGACTAAATAATAATAGTTTAGTCATTAAGCAAAATCAAGGACTTTTTCATTCCTCTTCAAGGCCTATGAATAATATTCTGATTCATATCCTGCGAGGGGTATTTTGGATATTTAAACCCCCACTGAGTAGAAGAAGTTAACTACATGATAATCAGATTGTATCCCTGACATAAGCTGCCACAATTCTGAGAACTGGTCTCAAGGAAATGGGAACAAACCAACTCTGATACCGAAGATTCAGTTCAGTTCAGTTCAGTCTCTCAGTTGTGTCTGAATCTTTGCGACCCCATGGACTGCAGCATGCCAGGTCTCCCTGTCCATCACCAACTCCCGGAGTTTACTCAAACTCATGTCTATCGAGTTTGTGTTGCCATCCAACCATCTCATCCTCTGTCATCCTCTTCTCCTCCTGCCTTCAATTTTTCCCAGCATCAGGGTCTTTTGAAATGAGTCAGTTCTTCACATCAAGTGGCCAAACTATTGGAGTTTCAGCTTCAGCATCAGTCCTTCCAATGAATATTCAGGATGGACTAGTTTGGTCTCCTTGCAGTCCAAGGGACTCTCAAGGGTCTTCACCAACACAACAGTTCAAAAGCATCAATTCTTTGGCACTCAGCTTTCTTAATAGTCCAACTTTTACATCCATATATGACTACTGGAAAAACCATAGCTTTGACTGCTGCTGCTGCTGCTGCTACTAAGTCAGTCGCTCAAGTCATGTCCGACTCTGTGCGACCCCATAGATGGCAGCCTACCAGGCTCCTCCGTCCCTGGGATTTTCCAGGGACAGAGAACACTGGAGTGGGTTGCCATTTCCTTCTCCAATGCATGAAAGTGAAAAGTGAAAGTGAAGCTACTTGATCATGTTCAACTCTTCCAGACCCCATGGACTGTAACCTACAAGGCTCCTCCATCCATGGGATTCTCCAGGCAAGAGCACTGGAGTGGGTTGCCATTGCCTTCTCTGATAGCTTTGACTAGACGGACCTTTGTTGGCAAAGTAATGTCTCTGCTTTTTAATATGCTGTATAGGATGGTTATAGCTTTTCTTCCAAGAAGCAAGTGTGTTTTATTTCATGGCTGCAGTCACCATCACTAGTGATTTTGGAGCCCAGAAAAATAGTCTTTCACTGTTTCCATTGTTTCCCCATCTATTTGCCATGAAGTGATGGGACCAGATGCCATGATCTTAATTTTCTGAATGTTGAGTTTTAAGCCAACTTTTTCACTCTCCTCTTTCACTTTCATCAACAGGCTCTTTAGTTCTTCTTCTTCGCCTTCTGCCATAAGATGGTATCATCTATGTATCTGAGGTTATTGATATTTCTCCTGGCAATCTTGATTCCAGCTTGTGCTTCATCCAGCCCAGCATTTCACATGATGTACTCTGCATGTAAGTTAAATAAGCAGGGTGACAACATACAGCCTTGAGGTACTCTTTTCCCAATTTGGAACCCATCTGTTTTTCCATGTCCAGTTCTAATTGTTCCATCTTGACCTGCATACAGATTTCTCAGGGGGCAGGTAAGGTGATCTGATATTACCATCTCTTGAAGAATTTTCCACAGTTTGTTGTGATCCATACAGTCAAAGGCTTTGACATAGTTAATAAAGCAGAAATAGATGTTTTTCTGAACTCTCTTGCTTTTTCAGTGATCCAATGATGTTGGCAATTTGGTCTCTGGTTCCTCTGCCTTTTCTAAATCCAGCTTGAGCATCTGGAAGTTCAAGGTTCACGTAGAAGTCTGGCTTGGAGAATTTTGAGCATTACTTTGCTAGCATGTGAGATGAGTGCAATTGTGCAGGAGTTTAAGCATTCTTTAGCATTTCCTTTCTTTGGGATTGAAATGAAAACTGACCTTTTACAATCCTGTTTCCACTGCTGAGTTTTCCAAATTTGCTGGCATATTGAGTGCAGCATTTCACAGCATCATCCTTTAGGATTTGAAATAGCTCAACTGGAATTCCTTCACCTCTGCTAGCTTTGTTCATAGTGATGTTTCCTAAGGCCCACTTGACTTCACATTCCAGGATGTCTGGCTCTAGGTGAGTTATCACACCATCATGATCATCTGGATCATGAAGATTTTTTTTGTACAGTTCTTCTGTGTATTCTCACCACTTCTTAATATCTTCTGCTTCTGTTTGGTCCATATCATTTCTGTCCTTTATTGAGCCCATCTTTGCATGAAATGTTCCCTTGGTATCTCAAATTTTATTGAAGAGATCTCTAGCCTTTCCCATTCTATTGTTTTGCTCTATTTCTTTGCATTGATCACTGAGGAAAGCTTTTTTATCTCTCCTTTCTATTCTTTGGAGCTCAGCATTCAAATGGGTATATCTTTCCTTTTCTCCTTCATCTTTCACTTCTCTTCTGCTACATTTAAAATGGATAACCAACTAGGACCTAGTGTATAGCATATCGAACTCTGCTCAATGTTATTTAGCAGCCTGGATGAGAGGGGAGTTGGAGGAGAATGGATACATGTATATATGTATGGCTGGGTCTCTTCACTATTCACTTGAAACTATCACAGCTTTGTTAAGTGGCTATAACCCAAAACAAAATAAAAATTTAAAAATGAAATAAAGCAAATTTTCCTTTCCACCAACTTACCTCTTTATTGGCTTTTGAGTGGCAAGCAGCCAGACCCCACTTTCGGTTACAGTAAACTACTCTAATGGCAGAAAGTGAAGGGGAACTAAAGAGCCTCTGGATGAGAGTGAAAGAGGAGAGTGAAAAAGCTGGCTTGAAACACAACATCAAAAAAACTTTAGATCATGGCATCTGGTCCCATCGCTTCATAGCAAATAGAAGGGGGAAAAGTGGAAACAGTGACAGATTTTATTTTCTTGGGCTCCAAAATCACTGCAGATGGTGACTGTAACCATGAAATTAAGACATTTACTTCTTGGAAGGAAAGCTCTGACAAACCTAGACAGTGTATTAAAAAGCAGAGATTTTGCCGACAAAGGTGCACATAGTCAAAGCTGTGGTTTTTCCAGTTGTCATGTACAGATTTGAGAGTTGGACCCTAAAGATGGCTGAAGAATTGATGCTTTTGAATTGTGGTGCTGGAGAAGACTCTTGAAAGTCCCTTGGACTGCAAGGAGATCAAACCAGCCAACCCTAAAGGAAATCAGTCCTGAATGTTCATTGGAAGAACTGATGTTGAAGCTGAAGCTCCAGTATTTTGGCCACCTGATGAGAAGAGCTGACTCATTGGAAAAGACCCTGATGCCGGGAAAGATTGAAGGCAAAAGGAAAAGTGGGTGGGAGATGGTTAGATAGCATCACTGACTCACTGGACATGAATTTGAGCAACCTCTGGAAGATAGTGGAGAACAGGAACCTAACCTGCTATAATAATCCAGTTCAGTTCAGTCGCTTAGTTGTGTTCGACTCTTTGCAGCCCCATGGACTGCAGCACACCGGGCTACCCTGTCCATCACCAACTCCCAGAGCTTGCTCAAACACATGTCCATCGAGTTGGTGATGCCATCCAACCATCTCATTCTCAGTTGTCCTCTTCTCCCCCTGCCTTCAATCTTTCCCATCATCAGGGTCTTTTCTAATGAGTCAGCTCTTCACATCAGGTGACCAAAATACTCGAGTTTCAGCTTCAGCATCAGTCCTTCAAAAGAATATTCAGGATTGGTTTCCTTTAGGATTGACTGCTTGGATCTCATTGCAGTCCAATTGACTCTCAAGAGTCTTCTCCAACACAACAGTTCAAAAGCATCGATTCTTCAGTGCTCAGCTTTCTTTATGGTTCAACTCTGAATCCATACCTGACCACTGGAAAAAATATAGCTTTGACTAGATGGACCTTTGTAGTCTATGAGATTGCAAAGAGTTGGACATGGGCTAGTGACTGAACAACAACAACCACAACATTAAGTAGTTGTAATCTTAAAGAAATATTAAGCTAAGTGAGAAAAAAAAGAATGAATCAATCTTATAATGTTCAGATTATTATAAGTTTGGGGAGATTTCCAGTTGACCCTATTCATTTAGTATATTTTGAATTAAATAACAACTCCTAGTTCTGATATTAAATATGTGCTTCTGAAGCAACCACAACCATTAGTTCTGAATGAGCAGATGAGACTTAGTAAATACTATGTGTATATATGTATCACATTTGTAGAAATGAAAACCTACACAGTTGATCTGGAATCTGAGGGCAGTAGTTGCCTTCCATTGTCACATTTCAAAGTAAGAACTAATCATTTAAGTGTAATCTGGAAAGGAGGTAGCCAATAGCTAATTTTGTGACTCTTCTGATGCTTATAAAAGTTTGAAAGTTCCAGAGTGGATTTCTGAACAAAATGTTATTGGGAGCAGGGAGGGTGCTGGAACTTCTGTCTTCTCCCATGAAGGAGGTGCTTCTCTTAACCTCAAGGCTAGTGAGTGAAGCTTCAAGGACCACACCCCAACCCCACACACACCCCTCTGGAGACAGCCAAGGGCTGCCCCAGCAGCCTAGGTCAGTGAAGGACTGTGGCTATAATAACTAAGCTCCCATTTACCTAGAGTATAAGGCACAAGTTTCCTACAATAAGATGTGGTGTGTGTAAGGAAAGGAGTCAAGCTGGCCCCTTATTTAAAGGGATGACTCTACCCCAATAGAGGAGATGTGACTTCAACAGACAACTTTAACTTCTGAGTTGGTTTGGACACCAGGAGCCAAAATGAAGATGCAGAAGGCTGTTCTCCGCATCAGTGAGTCAGAACTGATGAATCCTCTTGGAACTCATGTCATCTCTGAGAGAAAAAATCCACCTTAAACTGTAACCTTGCCAGAGGCCAACACCAGTCGGGTGCCCCTGAAATGTGGCTGAGGATCTCATGACACCTAAGGGAGGATGGGCAGCAGAACCTTGGAGCATTAGGTTCAGGGACCGAAGAGCTGCAGGTAACCTGGGAGCTTGGGCTGGTTTCTCTCTCTCCCTGCTACCTGACCCTCTCTTACCCTGTGTCCTCTCTTGCTCTACCTTCTAGGATATGTCTACTTATACTTTCACCTCTTCAACCCAGGGATCAAACCCAGATCTCCGGCAATGCTGGTGGATTCTTTTACCACCTGAGCCACCAGGGAAGCCCTCCTACTAATAGAGAGATCCCCAAATTGACTACTGCATATAAGTTTCCTTGAAAAGACCCTGATGCTGGGAAAGATTGAGGCTAGGAGAAGAAGGGGATGACAGAGGATGAGATGGTTTGATGGCATCACTGACTCAGTGGACATGAGTCTGGGTAAACTCCGGGAGCTGGTGATGGACAGGGAGCCCTGGCATGCTGCAGTCCATGGGGTAGCAAGAGTCGGACATAACTGAGCGACTGAACTGAACTGAACTATAAGGTTCTAATTTCAAATCCCCAGGGGAAAGATTTCAATGAGCCCAGTTAGAATCAGTTATCTGTTCATTCAACTCAGGCCACTGTTATAGGATTATATTGTGCAAATACCATCACTAAGGGTTCATTCACAGGGGTGTGAGAAGAAGTTTTATGCCAAGAATTCTCAGCCTGAGAAGAAATTGCAAAGATTGTCTATTGTGTATACATTCCAAGACACTGAATAAGAAAAATGAAAATAAAATATAGTCCATATAGCAAACAGAGAAAGAAAAAAAATACAATGAGAAAGAAAAAGGGGGAAAAGAGAGAAAGAAAGATTATACTTATCAATAGGTCACTGAACATATTAATAAATGGTCTAGACTTCTTATTAAAAGTTAAAAACTCTTAGATGAAATTATAGAGAAATAAAATCCAACCCTATTTCAGAGTGAAATTTGTAGAATTCCAGCTACTAAGAGCAGAAGGAATGATGGAATTAGATGATCATTTTGTAGTCCTTCATGTGAGAGAGGACACAGGCAACTATTTAGCAACTGCCTGGTAAAATCATCAAGAAAATTGATGCGAACTCTACAATGGTTGGACTAGGCTTTCAACACCAGAACCTACTGACTCAATCCTTACATCTAGCATCACTCAGAATAAGACACTCATGATATATTCTTGGACAAGCAAACAAGCCTTAGCATCTAATCAAGACTTTTCATTTGATTATCAGTTAGGAAGATATAGACAAAGTAGGGGGACATGTTAAATGACACCACAGGAAACCAACCAACCAAATGTAGAATGTAGGAAATGCAATGGGACAAATGATCTGGTTATTTTAACAAGTAAATGACATAAGAAAAAATGAGGGGAAGGGAGTCTGTTAGAGAGGAAAAGAATCCTTAGCGATTGATTAGTCAAATACAATGTAAGAAACTTATTTGAACCCTGATTTCAATAAACTAACCATGCTATATTATGGGTTTAAAAAAATGTTTTATTTTATATTGGAGTATAGCTGATTAACAATGTTGTGATAGTTTCAGGTGGGCAGCAAAAGGACCCAGTCATACATATACATGTATCCCTTCTCCCCCAAACTCCCCTCCCATCCAGCTTTCCACTAACACTGAGCAGAGTTCCCTGTGCAATATAGTAGGACCTTGTCAATTATACATTTTAAATATAGCAGTGTGTACATATGGATCACAAACTCCCTCGCTATCCCCTCCCCCCACTCATCCTTCCCTCCTAGTTATGTTTGAGACAATCAGGGGACTATAAATTCAAACTGGGTATTAAATGATGTGAGGAATTGTTCATTTTGTCATGAGATCATGTACCACCGTTATCTTTAAAAAATCTTAAGATGATGCAAAGTACTTATGGGCAAAGTGATATTAAAAATGGATGTATAGAACAGTGTTTTGGACTCTATGGGAGAGGGCAAGGGTGGGATGATATGGGAAAATGGCACTGAAACATATAAATTATCATATGTGAAATCAATCGCCAGCCCAGGTTTGATGCTTGATTCAGGGTTCTCTGGGCTGGTGCACTGGGATGACCCAGAGAGATGGAATCGGGAGGGAGGTGGGAGGGAGGTTATGGAAGGGGAACACATGCATATCCATGAGGGATTCACATCAATGTATGGCAAAACCAACATGATAATGAATAGATAAATAAAATAAGAAAATAAACAAATAAATAAAATTAAAAAAAATAAAAATGGGATTTGCTTTAAAATGCTTTAGCCATCCTTCCAAAAAAAGTGTGTGACTGAATGATAAAACAAGAATTTTTCATGTTGGTAATTGTTTAACTTAGCTGATTATGGCTCATGTATCTATTCTCTTTGTTTTTGAGTAATTTTTTAAAATTTCCAGAATAAAATGCTTATAAAACTTATCATGCATTGTGTAAGCAAATGTAAACATTAAATTATTAAGAGATATGCACCACTATATATAAAATAGATAACCAACAAGGACTTCCTGTATAGCATAGGGAACTATACTCAATATTCTGTAAAAACTAAAAGAAAAAGACTGGGACATCCCTGTAGCTCGTATGGTAAAGAAACTGCCTGCAATGCAGGAGATTTGGATTCCATCTCTGGGTCAGGAAGATCCTCTGGAGAAGGGAATGGCAACCCAGTCCAGTATTCTTGCCTGAAGAATCCCAGGGACAGAGGAGCCTGGTAGGTTATAGTCTGTGGGGTCACAAAGAGTCAGACATGACTGAATGACTAATACACAAAAGAAAAAAGAATCTGAAAAAGAATATATATATATTCATATATATATGTATATATGACTCACTGTGCTATATACCTGAAACTAACACAACATTGTGAATCAACTATACTTCAATATAAACATTTTTTAATAAAAAAATAAATTTGAAAGTAAACATTAATTGTATTACATTCATTTTATTTCCCTTCTGCTAAGGAGAGTATCTAAAATGCCCCTCTTCTTTCCCCCCTGAGGACTGCTTTAGATTTCTAGGCTTCTGCTCTTGGATACCTTGATTTATCGCCCAGTGAAACCACCCTCCAAACACCCAACCAAATCATCCACCATCATATCCTTAAAAGTGGCTTCAGAAGAAAGGTAGCATGAAAATTAGGGACTGAGTCCAACAACAATGAAAACATTTCTCTGTTCGCTCTGATGGCTTCAATGGCTGTAAATTTTTCCACTTCTGGAAATCACATTAGTAAGAGCAGTAGAGCCAAGTGGCTAAAAGCAGGGGCTCTGGGTTCAGAGAGACTGTCTTCTGCTCTGGCTCCGTCTCTGACAACTAAGCCACTGAACTTTGTGAGTAGCTCTATGAAGAGTAGAAACTCATAGTGCCTAATGCATAGGATTACTGTAAATGTTAAAAGAAGTACATTTAGTTTAGAGACTGACAGAGTAAGAGAGAAATGTAATAGCATGCATACTAATATAATATACTTGTTTTAATAATTTATAATTCTTCTGAATTCATTTTTTTATTTTTTAATTTAATATTTAATTTTATATAGAAGTATAGTTTGAATTTATTTCCTTCTCTTCCTTTGTGATCCAATCACTTTTCTGGAAGCCAAGTTTCTAAATAAAGTCAATGTCTTTATAAAAGAGAAGCTACCAGCTTACATTGAATTCATAATGCAATCCTTTTGACTCAAAACATGATGGAAACACACTGTTTTAATTAATTTAAAATCAACTTTTTATTTTGGGTAATTTTAGATTTATAGAGAAGGCAATGGCACCCCAATCCAGTACTCTTGCCTGGAGAATCCCGTGCACAGAGGAGCCTGGTGGGCTGCAGTCCATGGGGTCGCTACGAGTCGGACATGACTGAGTGATTTCACTTTCACTTTTCACCCTCATGCATTGGAGAAGGAAATGGCAACCCACTCCAGTATTCTTGCCTGGAGAATTCCAGGGACGGCTGAGCCTGGTGGGCTGCCGTCTCTGGGGTCTCACAGAGTCTGACACGACTGAAGCGACTTAGCAGCAGCAGCAGCAGCAGATTTATAGAAAAGCTGTAAAGATAGCACAACAGATTCCCATATATCCCTCTGCAACTTGTGTATTTAAAATGCAGGTGTGAATTATTTCATGAATAATCGTTATTGGACGATTGTGAGAGAAGTGAAGTTAGATCTCCAACAGAAAACAATGAAACTGTTTTATTCATAAATTGAAATCATGTTCGTTTGCTCACGAGACAGTTGTCTGGAACAGAGCCTGGCCCATGGTGAACCAGCAGAGAGTTTATGCTTGAAGACATTGTTAAAGTTATTGATGGGTCTTTGTAACTCTTTACTGCAGCATGTTTCTTTGCTGACAGAAAAGATTTCTTATCTATGGCTTAGGAAAATTTGTAGATATGGAAGAGCTGAAACCTGAGAAATGGTGAATAAAATATAACTGTATCACTTAAAGCAATGGTTCTTGAAGTGATCCAGGAAATGCTAAAGACTCCTTGTTGGGGGGTCTGTGACATTAAAACTACTTTCATAATATTTATGAGATTGTTGGTAATTTTAATGAATGTGTTTTTTCTATATTCTGAATGAAATGTGTAAAGATTTGAAAAAAATCAATTTTTTAGCATATAAAAGCATGCAAGCAAGATCCAACACAATTGTGAGATAGATCAAGCATATTTTAATGTTGCAGAGTAGAGAGGTACATCATCATGGTTTCAGATTCCATACTGTCATTGATCTGTAAGAAATCACACCTTGAGTTCAGGTGTAGTATCAAAGGAGAATATCTATAGTTATCTGAAAAGCTACTGAAATATTCCTCTTTTTTCCAACTACCTATTTCTGTGAGGTTAAATTTTCTTTACATATTTCAACCAAAACAATGTATCACAATAGATTAAGACAGAAGCAGATAAGAAAATTCAGCTGTTTTGCAATTAGTCAGACATTAAGGATATTTGCAAAAATGTAAAGCAATGTTACTCTTTCCACAAATGTGTTTCTTTTGGAAAAACATATTTTTAAATAAAAATACATAATTGATGTTAACATTTAATGGATTTGTCACTGGTGTTTTAGATGAATTATTAAATAAGTATTTTTGCTTTAATTTCTAATACAGTAACTATTAGCAGATATAATTCACTCAAATAAAGGCTTATGGATTTGTCAATACATTTTACAATTTTAAAATATTTATGAAACCAAAAAGTTTGAAAACCACTGAAGTTAAGTGTGTCTGAAGGAGAAAAGGGCCGACCATCAGAACAGGATGCTATGAACAATACTATCCAGCCATCCTTGGAATTTAGTGACTCAGTTAGGGCTATGGATTTGAGTTTAAATGCCCATAAGTTCAGTTCAGTTGCTCAGTCATGTCTGACTCTTTGCGACCCAATGAACTGCAGCACGCCAGGCCTCCCTGTCCATCACCAACTCCCAGAGTCCACCCAAACCCATGTCCATCGAGTTGGTGATGCCATCCAGCCATCTCATCCTCTGTTGTCCCCTTCTCCTCCTGCCCCCAATCCTTCCCAGAATTAGGGTCTTTTCCAATGAGTCAGCTCTTCGCTTGAGGTGGCCAAAGTATTGGAGTTTCAGCTTCAACATCAGTCCTTCCAATGAACACCCAGGATTGATCTCCTTTAGGATGGATTGGTTGGATCTTCTTGCAGTCCAAGGGACTCTCAAGAGTCTTCTCCAACACAACAGTTCAAAAGCATCAATTCTTTGGTGCTCAGCCTTTTTCACTGTCCAACTCTCACATCCATACATGACTACTGGAAAAGCCATAGCCTTGACTAGACGGATCATTGTTGGCAAAGTAATGCCTCTGCTTTTCAATATGCTTTTCAATAGACTATTGTAAAATCAATAGTCTAGGTTGGCTATAACTTTCCTACCAAGGAGTAAGCCTCTTTTGATTTCATGGCTGCAATCACGATCTACAGTGATTTTGGAGCCCCAAAATATAAATGCCCATAGAGGGTTCCTATTTCTTGTTACTGCATAAATGGGAATTGGAAGGGAGGTTTTTGCATGAGTCCCAGACTTTAGAACATCCTGGACAAAGAGGAATATTTTTATCAAACCAAACTTAAGTTCACTCACCCAGACAAAGCATAACCAATTGACTGACTCTTGGTTGTGGTGAGGGTTTCTGCAGGTACTCAGTGTGGTGTCATGTAAACAGAACAGGCAGCTAATGCTCAAAAGACCTGAACTCCCAGAAAGCTTTTGGAGAACAGGTTTTAAAGGCAAAGTGAGGGGGAGGCTTGCAAGGTGCCTGATCAGCTTATGGATATTTTTCTGATTGGTTGGTGGTAATGCAACAAGGGTGGTATTATATTTCAGGAGTCAATGTCATCTACCTTTTGGTTCAAACTAGTTTGAGGCTTCCCACATAGCTCAGTCGGTATTGAATCAGTTCTACTCAGGTGGACGGAACGGGAGCCTATTATCCAGAGTGAAGTAAGCCAGAAGGAAAAACAACAATACAGTATACAAATGCATATATATGGAATTTAGAAAGATGGTAACGAGGATCTTGCATGTGAGACAGCAAAAGGAACGCAGATGTATAGAGCAGACTCATGGACTCTGTGGAAGAGGGCAAGGGTGGGATGATATGGGAGAATGGCATTGAAACATGTTAATTATCATATGTGAAATCAATTGCCAGCCCAGGGTTGATGCTTGGGGCTGGTGCACCGAGATGTCCCAGGGGGAGGGAATCGGGAGGGAGGAGGGAGGGGAATTCTGGAGGGGGAGCATATGTAAACCCATGGTGGTTTCATGTCATTGTATGGCAAAACCAACACAATAAAAAATAAAAATAAGAAGAATCTGCCAGCAGTTCAGGAGACCTGGGTTCGATCCCTACATCAGGAAGATTCCCCTGGAGAAGGAAATGACAATCCACTCCAGTATTCTTTCCTGGAAAATCCCATGGACAGAGGAGCCTGGCAGGCTGCAGTCCATGGGGTCACAAGAGTCGGACATGACTTAGTGACTAAACCACCACCAGTCTGGGCTCCATTTGTTGGTGGTCAGCATGGGGTTGCCTTCTTCCCCCTTCCAGGGGTTTTAGCATCTCTAAAATGAGTCAAGAATATGGCTCAGTATATTATCTATAGCCCTCGAGGAGGAACTAGAGGTCTGTGACTTTGTTTTATGGCTCAACCATCATTATTTTGTCTTTTTATCTTTGTTTTTCTTTGATCCTACATTTTCTCACTTCTTTGATTAAATTTGCTCCTTTGAAGCAAACTCTTTCAAACTTGGAAACTTAAAGACCTTTAGAAGGCGAAAGCTTTTCTCCCAGTAAGAGGTGGGGGACGTGAAAGGGCTGTGTCCCAGGAAAGTCCTGCAGGGTCTGACTTGGTCTCAGCATTAAGTTCCCTTTAGAGAATTGACAGATGACAAGGAAGTGCACTGTGCCATAATTTTATGTGGGAAATCAAATCCTTCTGAGAAATTGAATTGCTGGACCTACATCTGAATTGGAATCCTAACCCTTAAAGGATGAAAATTCATATATCAGGACATGAGTGTAAGAATTGGTTGAGTGTTTGGTACTCCTGGGGCACCAAGAAGGAGCAAATGCAAAACCTCTTCAGAGGAGCTCTTTAGTAATCCAGTCAGAATGGGCTTTGGGAAAACCAGGTTTTGCTAAATGGAAATGTTTAAAGAAAAAAATTTCCTATTTTTCGAACAACTTTGGTGGGAAGGGTAATTTCTTAACTTCATAAAGTTAAGTTAGGAATATTTGCTGATATCCCTAACTCCACATTTCTATAGCTTAGTTGAGGAAGCACAGGGTTAAAGATGAAGTTTAGAATTCCAAAGTGTGAATTCACTGTCTCCCCAAAGCTGGCAGCATGATTTCTTTGATATCTTAAATTCGTTTTCTCCCTTTTCAGTCGACTCTGAAAATGGCTTTTAATTAGCTTAACTTTTCTTCCAGCCAGGCAGTGATATCATTCTTATGAAGGCTGTAATTAGTTGATGGAAGAAACTACCAAATGAAACCATTGGCTAATTATCGAGTGGAAAACTTGGTTTAGGCAGTTTTGGGCTATTGATGAGTTAACAATAGATGTAATAAGGATTGCCAGCCCAGAATCCTCTGAGCTAATTTAGGCATCCTGTAAGTACCACACAAAAGCCCAAACAGAATGTTTTCAGAGATTGCCAAGTTTTCTTTTCTTTCCAAGTCGAAGGGTTAATGAGGAGGTGGGAGTGGAAACTAATGGAAAAAGAATCATCTTTCTGAGCCTGAGAAGCAAACCATTCAAGGAAACTAAAATGTAGACCTTAGTAGAGGTAATGGAAGTGCTCTCCGGGACCAAAAATGAAGTCATCGTTGAGGCCAGCTCTATATTGTCTAAATCTCTTAAAGCTGCCTACGGCTCTTGCTAAGGTGCAGCTAGCGATGTATAAATTGCGCTGTTGGAACAGCTCACCTTTCTGGAACCCACTGTCAACGTCAAAAACTGTTTTGATAAAAAGAAGAAGAACAGGCTAACAGAATTTGACCCAGCTGTTCTATTCCCATTCATTAAATTCATATCTATGTGTGAAATGCCCTCAACATTGTACCTTATTTGCAAGAAGGTACAAGTAGATGCATCATTAGAGATGGACACATTTTCACTATTTTTGCCTGTTTTTTAAACACAGATGGAAGTATTATACATTTTAATATAAAATACGCCAAATCTCTAGACCTCCCAGCCATTACATACAAGTCTGTTATACTGTGTGTTAAATGAAGCCTTTATTAGGCATAATATTCCCAGCAGTTGCAGGGCAGGAGCAGCAGCCCTTCTCTCCAGGAGGTGAATCAAGTCCATATGGTGGCCGGAGAAAAAGACTTATTCTAGGAGAAAGCCAAGGGGTATGACTTATTAACATGCCCCCTGCTTGTTTTGCTGGGCTAGTGTCCGCATCTTCTTAGATCCCTGGGCTATATCACAATTGCATAGGGCAGGCATCCAACAGGAAAGCAGAGAATCCTCTAGAGAGCTCCTAGGTGCTATTGACAAAAGCCTACACTGAGACAGGTCTTCAGTGATAGTGCTTCTTGCTTTAACTGTGGTTTGGACGGAGTCAAAGGCAGTTTTGCTTTTTCCAGTGTTACAAAGGAAAGGTCTGTGTAATAGTTTGTTAGTAGACTTTAGTTTTGCATTCACAGCAAAATGGAAAAGATGGTACAGAGATTTCCCATGCATCCCCTGCTCCCATACACACATAGTCTAGCCCATCATCCTGACCCCCCACCACAGTGGTACATTTGCTATAGTGGATGAGCCTCCACTGACATGTTATTAACACCCAGAGTCCATAGCTCATCTCTGGACTTATTCATGGTTTTGTGGGATTGAACAACTACAGAGTGACATGTATCCACCATGATAGTATCATACAGGGTAGTTTCACTGCCCTAAAAATCTTCTGTGCCCTGCCCATTTATAATAATTTTTTAAAAATGCTAAACATGGATGTAAATTCTCTTATGCAATGCTGCATATGATGAAGGAATAAGGGAAGAAACAGACTGAATTCTTGCTTTCTCCCATGCTGCCATAAAGAAGGATGCTCTCTGTTTTGATTCCTGCACATCCTCAATAAGCCAGGAGAACAACATCCGCTTCCTCTTCCTATCAGGCAAGTCCCCCTTGTATTAGAGGTCTGAACGCACTTTGAATCTTCTGTGTCTGAACCTCTAGATCCCTCTGGGAAAACTTTCCCTCCAGCAACTTGGCTCAGCTCCCCTCTCTCCTCCACTTCTTGCCCCACATGTGTTACTTTCTCACTGAAAGCTCTCTTCCAACCCAGTGCTACTAAAACTCACACTAATAGAAGACTGAGAACACATTCATGGGGTCATGTGTATGCAAATCTGTGTACATAGACATGAATTCAGTAGACATTTGCTTACATGCATGTTAGAGACTGACTCCCTCACTATATATACTAGCCTTTCTACGATGACCAGTTCCAGGAGTGGAATATAGAATGCAAAACTCCAAGAAAGCTCGATCTGAAAAGCAATGCCCTATTCCTTATGTCCAAGTACTTGATTTTCAATTTAAAATCAATCACAAAAGAAGAAGCTTCTTTGAAAGATATCTGCCATCTAAGCAAAAACAACCTTGCTCTTCCCAAGGGTAAGCACAAAAAGAACAGTCATTGAATACAATCCAGGGGACTTGCCAAGAAGGGATTACAAAAGCAAAGATGGGCTTTCCAGGAGGAGTGGTGCTTTTTTTTTTTAATATCTAGAAGTACCTCATTATTTTCTAAGGCAAAACAAACAACAACAAAACCAACCCAACTCAAATAAAACAAAGCAAAAACATATCAAAGCATGTTGAATGGGATTTTCCCTGTTGACAGGAACTGCAGTTAAAGCTCTAAATTATAGGCAAATGGTACTAAATTCCTAAATTCTATGTTCAGAGTTCTGCCAACAGTTTTGGCCAGCCTTCTCACCAGAAGGCTTCCAGACAGTCGGTTGGAGAGAGAGAGGCAGCCTTACCACCAACCTCCCCATCATTACTCTGAAAGTGTTAGTCCCTTAGTCATGTCCAACTCTTTGACACCGCTTGGACTGTATAGCCTGCCAGGCTCCTCTGTCCATGGGATTCTCCAGGCAAGAATCCTGGAGTGGGTAGCCATTCCCTTTTCTAGGGGATCTTCCCGATCTAGAATCGAACTTGGGTCTCCCACGTTGCAGGCATATTCTTTACCATTGGAGCCACCAGAGGGGCCTTAAGAAGGGGGATAGTGCTGGGAAGCTGAGCCCGTGGAGAGCTTACTGTCTCCCTTCTAGCCTTGCATTGGGAATGGGCTTCGAGTGGCTGCTAATTCCTTGTCCATAAGCCTGGCAGGAACGCCTCAGAAAGAGAGTTCCTACAAGACAGGGAGACAGGAACATTCATCCCCTGGTAGGACTGCTTAGCCAGTCTACTTCCTGAGCTGACCCTGGACTATTAAGGCTGTGAGAATGTAAAAGAAACTAAGGAGAGATGTCATTTTGAGAGAGTTATCAGCACAGAAAAGGCCAGAACTGTGCCAGTTCTACAGAGATATAGAAGCTGGATAACAGTGAAACACGCAGAGGATGATAGGAAAGTTTGGGATTTCAGGATATCGTCCCAGGCATGATGCAATGCCTCCTGCTGGAAGTGCAGCTCCGTCACCAGGGGTACCCAGTGCAACAGAGGGTCAGCTGTTTTTTGTCAGCTGTTTTCTCCAGTGCAAAGGATGGACATATGCTTTTCTTCCTTCCCTTTTTTGCTTCTTACAGTCAGAGGGGCTTTGTGCCCACAGGAGACTGAAGGAGAGCTTGGTCCTGTCCCTACCCCAATCATAGCTCCAGTCTGCATTAGGGAGAGGAGAAGAGGAGAGTACTGGAAGTACTGGATTCCAAAATCAAGTACTATTCCAATGACTGAGGTGGCTAGGAAAGATAGAGTGGGGCCAAGCCGTCATTATGAGGGTGAAGAAATGAGGATTTGGTTGTGAGAAAAAGGACATATTTAGAAGAACTAAAACTTGCAGGTTTGGTTCTTCAATATATCTCTCAAGATCCAGGCTTCAAATTTGGTCCGTCTTCTTATAATGTTGTTGTTGTTCAGTCACTCTGTTGCGCCTGGCTCTTTGCGATCCTGTGGACGGTATAGCCGGCCAGACTCCTCTGTCCACAGGATTCTTTTGCAAGAAACCTGGAGTGTGTTACTGTGGTTGTTCAGTTGCCTAGTCATGTCTGACTTTTTGCGACCCCACAGACAGCAGCATGTCAGGGCTCCCTGATCCTCACAATCTCCCAGGGTTTGCTCAAGTTCATGTCCATTGAATCCAGTTGCTTCAAGTGTTGCAGATGACCGTTGTCAGTTGTGTCCCTCTCTGGGACTTGTCCTGTACCTAAGAGGGCCACTTTACCCAAAGCACATGGAACATCCAAGGTCTCAGTTCCAGGCAACTCACTTCCTGAGTTTGGGCAACCCTCCAGGCTCATTCCAGCTCTGGGGCTCCCCAGCGGATAGGTGGAATCTCTCTTGTGACTGCATCTCAATTTCAACTTCTTCTTCTAAACCGAGGTCAACAATTTCAGCCCACTGACCGCATCTAGCTTGCTATCTGTTTTCGAGTGATCCATGAACTAAGAATAGCTTTGGCATCTTTAGAGGGTTGAAAAAAATGAAAAGGAAGATAGTATCTTGTGACTTTTATATGAAGTTAAAATTTCAGTGTCCATAAGTGAAATTTTAGTGTGACCATAAGTGAAATTTTAGTATGACACAGTCCAGCTCATCTGTTTATATATATTTTTGTGGCAGTTTTTGTGTTGTGACAGTAGAGTCCTCAACAGTTGCCACAGAGACCATCCACATCCCAAAGTGTTTATGATCTGGTCCTTTACAGAAAAAGCTTGCTGACCTCTGCTTTAAACCAAACTTGTTTCCTTCACTCCGCAAAAGTGATGGTCCTGAGCTCATGCTCTGATGAACTTCTGACATTCAAGCTCCATCTCAGAGTCTGACTCCTGGGATTCCTGACTGGGGATGAGACATCATACATGGTTATTAAGTTCTCAAAGGCACGACATTGAATTCAATGGTCTTGAACATCTCAACACAAGGAGTACTAAACACATTTTTAGTATCAGTGATTTTCTATCTTCCATCAGCTTTATGGTATCTGTTGTTTATTAATGATTCTTTAAAAAGCAATTCTTGCATATAATTATTATATAATTGAAATATATTTTAATGGATCAGCTTTTGTTCTTGCGTATGGTAATACATGTGACTTCCCTCGAGGCTCAGATGGTAAAGCGTCCGCCTATAATAGTGGGAGACCCAGGTTCAATCCCTTGGTCAGGAAGATCTCCTGGAGAAGGAAATGGCAACCCACTCCAGTATTCTTGCCTGGAAAATCCCATGGATGGTGGAACCTGGAAGGCTACAGTCCATGGGGTTGCAAAGAGTCAGACAGGACTGAGCAACTTCACTTCACATGGTAATACATGCTGATTGAATTGGGGTCCTCTGCACTCAGGGATCATGTAAACCAACCCCTGGCACAATGGATGGGCACATGATCTGAGCCGACCAGTGTAAGTACCACATCCTCATATCTCCAGAACCACACCCCCAAACCACAGGGTGGATGCATTCATGTTCAGTTACTCAGTCGTGTCTGACACTTTGCGACTCTATGGATTATATGGCCTGCCAAGCTCCTCTGTCCACGGGATTTTTCAGGCAAGAATACTGGAGTGGGTTGCCATTTCCTCCTCCAGGGGATCTTTCAGTCCCAGAAATTGAACCCACGTCTCCTGCATTGGCAGGAGGATTCTTTACAACTGAGCCCCCTGAGAAGCCAAAAGGGTGACCCAACTCAAGCCAGCAAGAGCCAGCCCAGAGCTTTGTACCTGGTGCTTTTGGAAAAGGGGAATCACCAAGCTAGTAGGATGTCAACCTGGAGTGCCATGGGCCACCATGATGAAGATTTGCCTGCCAAGAGAGATAGAAATGAGGTCTTAGCCCACGTGGTGGTCCTTTTAGCTCTGTTCCCAGCTGTGATTTGTCAATAAATTCCTTCATTTGCATAAACCAGTTTCAGCTGGCTCTGGTACTTGTAGCTCACAGAATCCTCACCAATGCTGAGATTTCCTTCTGTACCCAGGTTCTCACATGCAATTCTCTTTGATCCCCACAACATTCTGAACTATTTTCACATTTTAAGATGCCAAGGCTCAGGGAGAAGTAACCTGCCCTATGTGCTGAATCTGAAACTTGAACTCTTGCCATCTCACTCTAAACCCCTATTCTGTCTACCGTAGGATATACATGATTGCTCATTTTTCAACTGTACGTGATAAAGCAGCAGAGAAAATGCTTGCTGAAATTCACAATCAGGAAGAAAAAAATCCTTCATGCCATGGCCAACAGTGTATGGCAATGAAACTCATTTACCTTCGTCACTGGGAATAACAAATTATTTTGAGAAAAGAACATTCAAAGGATTTCGAATGTATCAGAGAACACTTAAAGAAAACAACATTTTGAACTAGTTTAGAAATACGTGGATCTGATTTTCTTGAAAAGTCCCCAAAGTCTTGAGGCTTAAACAGAGTCCCTGGTGTATGTGAGCTTCCCTTTGCTTTTTAAAAAATTATTTTATTTTTTTAATTGAAGTATAGCTGATTTACAATGTGTTGTTAGTTTCAGATGTACAGCAGAGTGATTCAGTTGTGTGTGTATATATATATTCTTTCTCAGATTCATTTCTTTTATAGGTTATTATAAAATATTGATCATAGTTCCTTGTGCTATACAGTAGGTCCTTGTTGGTTGTCTACTTTATATATAGTAGTGTATATATATTAATCCCAATCTCCCAGTTTATCCCAAATTTCACTTTTAGAGGTCCAACTGCTCAGACAGCCACCACTGGCTTGGGCTTCCTTTCTGGAGAGACAACAAATCCACCTTTCATAAAGAAAATTATTTTTCAAAATTAAAATAGAAGTATTGATTTTTTTTCTAATTACCTAAATGATGCATGCTGATTGTAAAATATAAAAAAGGACAGAAATTTTAAGAAGTAAGTAAACATTGCTCAATATCTGTGCCACCCAAGGAGGACCACTGTTAATATGTGAATGACACTTTTCAGACATTGAAAACGCTCACTCCCTTTATCCTCCAAAGAGGAGCATCAGGGATCCTAATGATACAAGCTTTCCAAGCCACTGCTGTGAGCTCCAGTCTACCTGAAAACCCAGGTGTTTGCTCCTTTCTTCTTTTCCTTGATTGTGCTTCTTTTAGGACCATGTGCCCAACCTACATATGCATGTATCATACATGTTTGAATATGTGTGCATATATACATGCATATGTATGTGGATGTATGTGTAGGTGCTAAGTAGCTCAGTCACTTCTGACTCGTGTGACCCCATGGACTGCAGCCTGCCAAGCTCTTCTGTCTGTGGAATTCTCCAGGCAAGAGTACTAGAGTGTGTTGTTGTTTCCTCCTCCAGAGGATCTTCCCAAACCAGGCATCAAACCCATGTCTCCTGCATTAGCAGGTGGGTTCTTTATCTCTGAGTCACCTGGGAAGCCCTATATATGGGTGAATACACATGTGCATATACATGTATATGTGTATATATAATATGTGCTTATGGAGAAGGCATTGGCAACCCATTCCAGTACTCTGGCTAGGAAAATCCCATGGACGGAGGAGCCTGGTGGGCTGTAGTCCATGGGGTCGCTAAGGGTCGGACACGACTGAGTGGCTTCACTTTCACTTTTCACTTTCATGCATTGGCGAAGGAAATGGCAACCCACTCCAGTATTCTTGCCTGGAGAATCCCAGGGATGGGGGAGCCTGATGGGTTTCCGTCTATGGGGTCGCACAGAGTCGGACACGACTGAAGCGACTTAGTAGCAGCAGCAGCAGTATGTGCCTATATATGTATATAGCTATATGTGTGTGCATGAATGTATGTTATGTATGTATGTTTCTGTATATATATATATATATGACTATGTATATATATATGTTCACATACAATTCCCATGTACAGATATTCTATTTTCCTTCTGCTTCCCAGCTTTCTGGTGATGGAGAACATTGGAGTACATGCATTTTTCCCTCTATGCTTATTCACAAAATCCACAATATCTTTGTACTTTCCATATTTTTTAATATGGAAATTCTCCTTGAACATCAGAATGTATCTTATTGACCCTAGTATGGTACAAGTTTCCTTTAAGTAAATACTGACTCAGAAAATTCTATGAACCCATTCATGTTTTTTTAAATGAATCAAAACTATATGTACATAAATTAGAACTGCCAGGGGAGGATATATGTGGGGAAATATCATTTATTCAATCTATAAAACTTAAAGCTGATTACTGATACTAATTTTAATCTATCTACTGAATAAAATACATAGGATTGTTTTATGCTGGAGTCTCAATCTCCTTACCACATATTTTATTGGATTTAAATAAAAACCAAAATGATAATGCTCGTGTGATACTAATTCATTAATTCACAGATTTCTCAGTGTTTCAGGACCCTGAGGTTTGGAATCATTCTGGTGATTTTTTGGTCAAAATCTCAACCCTCTCCTCCACATACAATAATTAGTTGAGTTCTGGGGAGTGGTAGTGCAGGAGAAAGGCCTATACATGTGGTATATGACTCAAGCTTAGAACTTTAAAATTTTTATGAAGTCTTTTGGACACTGCAAACGATTCATCCTGACTGGTTATCACACACAATGGAAGAAATGATCCATATTCCTTTTTTTGGTTTATTTTTAAGATTTCTTTTAATGTGGACCATTTATAAAGTTTTTTATTGAATTTGTTCCATATTGCTTCTGTTTGTGTTTGGTGTTTTTGGCCACAAGGCATGTAGGATCTTAGCTCCTCAACCGGGGATTGAACCTGCATACTCTGCACTAGAAGTGAAGTCTTAACCACTGGACGGCCAGGAGAGTTTCATCTATATTTCTTTTTTGATTTAGCATGTGATACATACGCAGAAGAACTGTATAAAAAAGACCTTCACAACCCAGATAATCATGATGGTATGATCACTCACCTAGAGCCAGACATCCTGGAATGTGAAGTTAAGCAGCTCTTAGAAATCATCAGTAAGAACAAAGCTGGTGGAGGTGATGGAATTCCAGTTGAGCTATTTCAAATCATGAAAGATGATGCTGTGAAGGAGCTGCACTCAATATGCTAGCAAATTTGGAAAACTCAGCAATGGCCACAGGACTGGAAAAGGTAAGCTTTCATTCCAATCCCAAAGAAAGGCAATGCCAAAGAATGCTCAAACTACCGCACAATTGCACTCATCTCACATGCTAATAAAGTAATGCTCAAAATTCTCTAAACCAGGCTTCAGCAATACGTGAACCTTGAACTTCCAGATGTTCAAGCTGGTTTTAGAAAAGGCAGAGGGACCAGAGATCAAATTGCCAACATCCACTGGATCATCAAAAAAGCAAGAGAGTTCCAGAAAAGCATCTCTTTCTGCTTTATTGACTATGCCAAAGCCTTTGACTGTGTGGATCACTATAAACTTTGGGAAATTTTGAAGGAGATGGGAATACCAGACCATCTGACCTGTCTCTTGAGAAACCTGTGTGCAGGTCAGGAAGCAACAGGTAGAACTGGACATGGAACAATAGACTGGTTGCAAAAAGGAAAAGGAGTATGTCAAGGCTGTATATTGCCTCCCTGCTTATTTAACTTCTATGCAGAGCACATCATGAGAAACGCTGGGCTGGCAGAAGCACCAGCTGGAATCAAGATTGCAGGGAGAAATATCAATAACCTCAGATATGCAGATGACACCACCCTATGGCAGAAAGTGAAGAGGAACTTAAGAGCCTCTTGATGAAAGTGAAGGAGGAGAGTGAGAAAATTGGCTTAAAACTCAACATTCATAAAACTAAGATCATGGCATCTGGTCCCATCACTTCATGGGAAATAGATGGGGAAACAGTGGAAAAAGTGTCAGACTTTATTTTGCGGGGCTCCAAAATCACTGCAGGGGTTATTGCAGCCATGAAATTAAAAGAAGCTTACTTATTGGAAGGAAAGTTATGACCAACCTAGATAGCATATTGAAAAGCAGAGACGCTACTTTGCCAACAAAAGTCCATCTAGTCAAGGCTATGATTTTTCCAGTTATTATGTATGGATGTGAGAGTTGGGTGGTGAAGAAAGCTGAGCACCAAAGAATTGATGCTTTTGAACTGTTGTGTTGGAGAAGACTCTTGAGAGTCCCTTGGACTGCAAGAAGATCCAACCAATCCATACTAAAGGAGATCAGTCCTGGGTGTTCATTGGAAGGGCTGATGTTGAAGCTGAAACTCCAATACTTTGGCCACCTCATGCAAAGAGTTGACTCATTGGAAAAGACCCTAATGCTGGCAAGGATTGGGGACAAGAGGAGAAGGGGACGACAGAGGATGAGATGACTGGATGGCATCACTGACTCGATGGACATGGGTTTGGGTAGATTCCAGGAGTTGGTGATGGACAGCGAGGCCTGGCGTGCTGTGATTCATGGGGTCACAAAGAGACATGACTGAGAGACTGAACTGAACATATTCCATAATGGGATTTCCAGGTACCTTGGTGGTAAAGAACCTGCCTGCAATGCAGGAGACAGAGTAGACATGTGTTCAATCCTTGGGTTGGGAAGATCTCCTGGAGGAGGAAATGGCAGATCATTTCAGTATTCTTGCCTGGGAAATCCCATAGACAGTGGAGCCTGGTGGGTACAGTCCACGGGGACACAAAGTGTTGGACATGACTTAATGACTGAGCACATGGGCACACACACATATACACACACATATACTCCCTAATACAACAGTGCTACTTTGATAAGTCTACATAAAAACTGAATGTCAATTTGGAAGCCAAAGTAAGACATAGCAGAACCTAATCCAGATTTACTGCTGTCTCTCCACAGCAGTGCACGGTCCTCTTAACCACCCTCCCTCCACTCCAGCACAGGCATTGTCATCTTGGAGATCAAGGCCATGTTGCCCTAGACGAGGGCCTCAAATTCCTGGCTTCCTGCTCCTGAATCAGCTCATTGTGTAAATCCCATAAAGTCATTCATACTCAACTTGTAATAATTTTATTGAACAGCTTAAAACTTAGTGGGGTACAACTATTATTAAATGGTTTTATTATATTCTAGCCATGGACTTTAGCTATGGAAATTCCCTTTTCCATTCTCTACGTGCATGCCTCAGGCAGATCCCATGGAGTCCAGTCCAGTCCAGACCAATTAAAAGTTGTTAGTCTAGAGTCTCTATCTTTAGAAATAAAGACTGAACTATTTACACACAAAATAAAATTGTGCCTGGGATTTGGTTCAACTTAATGCTGGAGAGTTATGAAAGGGGAGGAGAGTATGGGGGAGGGTGTAAATGAAGGAAGACTAGCTGGAATTGATAGTAGCTGAAGCTAGGTAAGTACTATATGGCAGTAGTTTCATAATCTTTATTTCATAAAAATTTTTTATGTGTCATTTCTCCTTTCCTTTATTTTATTTATTTTATTAAAGTATAGTTGATTTACAGTGTTCCAGCTATATAGCAAGGTGATTCAATTGTATATATACATGTATATATATATATATTCTTTTATAGATTATTTTCTGTTAGAAGTTATTACATGATATCAAATATATTTCCCTGTGCTATACATTGTGTTTATTTTTATTTTATGTATAGTAGTATATATCTGTTAATTGCAAATTCCCAATTTATTCTCCATCTTTCCCCCTTGATCACCATAAGTTTGTTTTCTATGTCTGTGAGTCTATTTCTGTTTTGAAAATAGTTCATTTGTATACATTGGCTCTGCTTTTGAATGTGTTTGAAATTTTCTTTACAAATCTTTTTTTTAAAAACTGGTTTATCACCCCAATTATAAATGCATAATATGTGTGTGTGTGCAGTCACTCAGTTGTTTCCAACTTATTGCTGCCCAATGGACTGCCAGGCTCCTCTGTCCATGGGATTTTCCTGGCTAGAATACTGGAGTGGTTACCATTTTCTCCTCTAAGTGATCTTCCTGACTTGGGGATCAAACCTGCTTCACCAGAGTCTCCTGCATTGTAGGGAGATTCTTAACCACTGGGCCACTGGGGAAGTCCAAATACATTATAAATTACAACAAATAAAATATTTATAATGAAAAAAGCCATTGAGGTGGGAAAAACTACTTCAAGATCTTATCCAACCTACCATGTATGCCTTGACCTACAAGCAAACTTTTGTGATAGGAGTCTTTGAAAGAGAGAGGGCTATGGTCTGCTCCCACTTTAGTTTCCTCCTCCTTTCTAGATCTTTCTGTCATTTCTGGTGTTGGGATATGGAAGAGAGATTAGGGGGAAAGGGTCACATCCTCTCCTGGTAGTTTCTGCTTCTGGGTCCTCACATCTCTGCCTAACTCCGGCAGGTATCCTGTCCTCTGGGTTGCAGGTATTCGACCGCTGGTCCTCATGTTCCTGGAGGTGTTGCTTCAGTAGCATCCTTGCTGCACGTTTCCTTTGCACAAGAGATCCCTTAATGTCTCCATCCCATTGACAGCTACCAGTCTATTCTCTATATCTGTATCTGTTTCCTTTTTTTTTAAAAATATTCACTAGTTTTTTGTAATTTTTAGATTCCATATACCATTGAAATCTGACTTATTTCACTTAGCATAATGTCCTCCAAGTCCATCAGTGTTGCTGTAAATGGCAAAATGCTATTCTTTTTGTGGCTGAGTATTGCTTCATTGTATATATGTACCACATCTTCTTTATCTATTCATCTGTTGATGGACATACAGGTTGTTTCCATATCTCATCAACTATAAATAATGCTACTGTGAACACAGGGGTGTATGTATCTTTTTGAATTAGTGTTTTTGGTTTTTTTTCAGGTATACACCCAGGCGTGGAATTGCTCAGTCATATGGTAGACCTGGGTTCGATCCTTGGGTTGAGAAGATTCCCCGGAGAAGGGAATGGCAACGCACTCTGGTATTCTTGCCTGGAGAATTCCATGGACAGAGGAGCCTGGGCAGGCTATAGTCCAAAGGGTGGCAAAAAGTTTGGACATGACTAAGTGACTTTCACTCACTCATGGTAGTTTCTTACTAACATGGTAGTTTCTTACTAACATAGATAGAAGTACTGTTCTGCCTTGACCCTTGAAATTTCCATCCCTGTGTGATTTGTTTGTGTTAGCAGAGCAAACTCATTCTTTTCATTCAACCATGTCTTGAGCAGGAGATGAGGATCTCTCTCTCTCAAAATTCACATCACCAAACAGATTGTCCAAATTTCTCACCAAGATCCTCAGAATGTGGTTCAAAGTTGACGTGTAGCTAGTCCCTAAGTCCCTTCTCCCTGATTCCTGGGTCTTTTGAGTTAGAACCTGCTTTTCCCCCCACTTCAAGGACTCTGCCCATTCTCTGTGTTTTGCTCCAACTCTGTGCCACCTCCTTCTTACCTCCACCCACAGGATTTTAGTCCATGGAGGCAAGTGTGCATCTGAGAATCTGCAGAAATCACCTTCAGCTGAGCTGTTTCTTTGTATTCTTTCTTCTTATAGATTGGCAGATGGAAGAGGAGATGGGAAGTACACAGAAAACAAACAGGCCACACAGGAAGACATTTATCCTTTCCCAGTAAAACTATAAACTAATTCATACTCAAATGATAGTGGTTGGGATTTAATAAGCCAATCTACACATCAGTATTCTTTAGATTGGATTCAGAGAGTTGCCACCTTGGATAGGAGCCATAGACTTGGGTTGTAACAACTGGGTTCAGCTCCAGGGAGTAAAAGAAGCAGAAAGACCACTAGCTGAGGGGCACTGCAGAGTGGCAAGGTAGTAATTCAGGAGCCTGAGAGCTGTTGTTTGAGTTCTGCAGGAGTGTTTGTGGCGGTTTAGTTGTGCCAGACTCTTTGACCCCATAGACCATAATCTGTGAGATTTCTCTGTCCATGGGATTCTTCAGGAAAGAATACTGGAGTGGTTTGCCATTTCCTCCTCCAGCGGATCTTCCCAACCCAGGGGTCGATCCCAGGTCTCCTGCATTGCAGGCAGATTCTTTACTGACTAAGCCACAGGGAACCAGTAGTGTTAACTAAGTACCAAATATGTCCATGAACTTCAGTGCCCTTATCGGTGAAAGGAACTAGTAGTTTTCTCCCAGGATTGTTGTGAAGATTAATTGAGGTGATTAATATATATAAAAAAAGAGCTCTGGAAATGGTAATACACATATGCACAAAGCAGATATAAAAACCCCTTGGGGGCCTCTAGTACTATGACTGACCAGGGTTCTTGGCCTCTTTAATCAATAGAAATTGGTCAGAGACAAGATAAGAAATTCAGGCAAGGCTTCATTGGGGCCCACGCTGCAGCAAGGGATAGTGAGAACAAAGTTGCCTTGCTTGCTCACTCCCTAGGGCAGGGGAGGGGTGTGTTCAGGGGTCAGATCAGAGAGGTGGCTGAAGTGATCTGCCCTCCTTTGGTGATGCTGTGTGCAGGGGGTCTTGTGCAGTACCCTGCTTTTACTCCCAGCTCTTCAAAAACAGTGACAGTCTTTATTTTCTTGGGCTCCAAAATCACTGCAGATGGTGATGGCAACCATGAAATTAAAAGATGCTTGTTCCTTGGAAGCTATGACCAACCTAGACAGCATATTAAACATATTAAAAAGCAGAGACATTACTTTACCAATAAAGGTCCGTCTAGTCAAAGCTATGCTTTTTCCAGTAGTCATGTATGGATGTGAGAGTTGGACTATAAAGAAAGCTGAGCTCTGAAGAATTGATGCTTTTGAACTGTGGAGTTGGAGAAGACTCTTGAGAGTCTCTTGGACTGCAAGGAGATCCAACCAGTCCATCCTAAAGGAAATTAGTCCTGAATATTCATTGGAAGGACTGATGCTGAAGCTGAAACTCCAATACTTTGGCCACCTGCTGCGAAGGACTGACTCATTTGAAAAGATCCTGATGCTGGGAAAGATTGAAGACAGGAGGAGAAGTGGACAACAGAGGATGAGATAACCAGGATGGCATCACCAACTCGATGGACATGAGTTTGAGCAAGCTCCAGAAGTTGGTGATGGACCGGGAAGCCTGGCATGCTGCGATCCTTAGGGTCGCAAAGAGTTGGACATGACTGAGCGACTGAACTGAACTGAACTTCAGAAGTAGCAGTTAGGTTTTTGGTCTCTTTGTATCTTTTTGTCCATAATTTGCCCCAACTGCCATGCACACAGTTAGTTTTAGTCCCTCATGGTTTCTCTGACATTTGTCCAGGTGCAAACATTGCAGTAGAGGGTCCCAGGTCCCAGCCTGTCTCAGTACTATGGAGGTGATTTTGCTTAGCTACACCAAGAGAAACTGAAAGTTAACAAAATATTTAAATTATGGACTGCCTTCCATGGTCTTGATCCAACTATTTTATACTTCTTCTAACTCATGCAACACTTCAAAGAGACATCTATTCATAAAATGGTGGATGGATGGGGGGAAAACCCATCACCTTTTGCACTGTTCAGTTCAGTTCAGTCACTCAGTTGTGTCTGACTCTTTGCGACCCCATGAACCACAGCACACCAGGCCTCCTTGTCCATCACCAAACTCCCAGAGTTTACCCAAACTCATGTCCATTAAGTCAGTGATGCCATACAACCATCTCATGCTGTCATCCCCTTCTCCTCCTGCCCTCAATCTTTCCCAGCATCAGGGTCTTTTCAAATGAGTAAGCTCTTCGCATCAGGTGGCCAAACTATTGGAGTTTCAGCTTCAACATCAGTCCTTCCAATGAACACCCAGGACTGATCTCCTTTAGGATGGACTGGCTGGATTTGCGCTATTATCTCTTCCTTATTAGGCTTCCCCTCCCCACACAGGGATGTGGCAAACTGGCTCTATATATGACCAACCTACGGGCAAACCAGAACTCTTCCCTAAGAGATCAGGAAGTTGAATTCCACTTGGTGCTTGCTTGTGGCAAATCAAATGTAGATCACTTCCCTTGGCTGGGTCAGACACTGAGATCCTTTATCCTACTCTTAGTCCTACCTAGCACCGGGCTTCAGCTAGTTCCTACTCATTCCCTGGATCTGTTTACTGCTGTTCACTATTTGCACTTGTGTGGAAGGACAAACACAGCCTCTTTTCCTTTACATTTTATATATAGCAATGGGATAACTATTTCAGAGGTAGGTAACTATTTCAGTGGGCTCTGAAAAAATCTACCACCTGGCTTGAATCTTAAAGTAATATTGCTCTGGTCACTGGCAGTGTTTGCCCAGGGGTGTGTAATGACCATGCCTTTCAGAATTGACCTTCATTCCCTCCACAAATTCCTTGTGAACTTGTAGCCTGTATCTACCTTGGGATAAATGCTGGGAATATGATTGTGACTAAGACCAAGAGAGTCTTAGCCACATGATACTTTTAGATTTAAGGAGAAAGCAGACCTTAAGCACATAATTATACAAATAATTCATGACAACTGTAACATGTGCGATGGATAGGGGTGCCAGAATACATCCAAGATTTCCAATTAAATCTAAATTTCAGAGAAATATTTGCAACTCTTTTATACTAAGAAGTTATTTGCTATTGGTCTGAAAATCGAATTTAATTCAGTGTCCCATATATTTAATGGCTAAATCTGGTGACTGCAGCTACGAACGGGTCCAAGATGCTAAGAGCATATTTACAGTTAAGTCCTAACCTCGTCTGACTTGTGGTGGTGATGAAGTGGACAACTCAGAGGTTAGTGTTAAAAGAGCCATTTATCCATTCTTTCTAGTTTAATGTTTCAAAGAGAGAAGTCACCCTCCTACACAACTAAAGAAAGAACATGGACAAGCTTCATCTGACCAGCAATCCTAGGTGGGAAGCTGATTTTTAAAGTTTAATATTGCTCTACAGGGTGATTTATAGATTACACTATGGAAAGACTTTATGGGAAGTTTCCATGCAGAGCTCCAGAGCCTAGAGCAGGTGTAGGAAAGACCACGTTCCAAGAAATTCAGGAAATACCCTCCCTAACCAATTACTGCAAATCCTCTGCTCACAGAGAAGTTTTTGAGAAAGAAAGAAATACAGATGGAAGCATACCATTTTCTCCAGGCAAGACCAATAACTAAAAGAAAGTAAGAAAGAAAGAAAACAAAAAACCATGGTAATTTTAGTTTCCATAATTGTCATTTCACAGTATATTTGCTTTCTAGGCTGGAGTGCAAAGCTCTTGTGGGCAGCTTCAAGGAAGAACAGTCTGAAATGCAGAGAAGGGTAAATGCACAGGTTTGCTCGAGATTTTCTTATGTGGTTCCCAGACCATTCTCCACTCTGTCCTGGAAGTTCTGGAATATTCCCTCTTGAGTTTCCTCCTTTTATGCTTACTTTTCTTCTTTTCCACAGGACTCTTCCATCTCCAAAGATTTCCATCTGCTTTTGAATTTGCCTCTGCTACTTTCATTTTCCCTTTGCTGGTAAACATACCAAATTGAAGTATTTAACACAATGTCTATTCTTGGATTGAAGAAAGTAGCATTATTCACTCTTAGCCTTTTTAAAAAAACCCCAAACTAAAACGGTTTAGTTAGGCTCACCAAACCTAATGTGGCCTTCAGTTAGCTGTAGTTTAATTCTTTCCCTGTGACTGGTCCTCAATAAAAAAATGTCCCATTTTTTCTCCTTATTGATAAAGTCTAAGACCTCATACAGAGGGACTAAAACAAGACTCTCAGATTATATCCCCGTCGTTTCACTTTGACTTTTGACCTCACCCAAACATTTGTTACTTCTTTTTATTCTTAGTATGACTGTGATACAACTTATTAGGAAAGAACCATATTCTTGAAATATTCAGTATACATTTCTTTAACAACATATTAAAGAGGTAAATTCAATTTATATTAAAAAAACAAAAAAGGAGGGATTGAGAAATATTAAACTCTTTCTGCATAAATTAAATTCTGCATAAATTATATGCTGTTTGCTAAGCCACTTACTTTTATGCTGCATATGTATATACACACATATATATGCATTTATGGGGCTTCCCTGATAACTCAGTCGATAAAGAATCTGCCTACAATGCAGGAGACCAGGGTTCGATTCCTGGGTCAGGAAGATCCCCTAGAGAAGGAAATGGCAACCTACTCCAGTAGTCTTTCCTAGAGAATCCCATGAACAGAGGAGCCTGGTAGGCTACAGTTCATGGGGTTACAAGAGTCGGACACGACTTAGCAACTAAGCTACCACCACCATATGCACACATTTGTATTTACATATATGTAAACATTTTATATTGATATATTTTATATGTGTATATTTTCCAGCTAAAAGTAATTAACTCATAAAACAAAGAGCAATTTTAGTGTTAATATAGAATCTTTTTACAGAGTCACAAGTACAAGTGAAATCATTAGCAAGATGGGGCTTGGGAAATACCTCTGTCCCCTGAATTCTCACTTTGTCATTGTCTAACCCAGTGTCATTTGATAATCCCTTTCTACTTTCTATATCTAACTATATCCCCTATTGTCCCATTCAAGGAAACAATTCTTTTCTATATCATGTCCTGCCACCATTCTTTTTTCTGAAGCACAGCTGTACTTTCTGTCTCTGGACTGGCCCATTTTCCAGTCCTGGCATCAGTTCTATAAAACCAAATATGCTTCCAATAGCTCCCTTTTTCTTTAAGATCAACACAGCTTATTTTTGTTGCTTGCAACCAGAATGCAGACTGACTCACCTGCTGACAATGGAGCCCGATTTGTTCCTTAAAAGAGATAAACTTAGGAGATCAACACTCTGCATTTCCCTATTTTATTTGTAATGCTTCATTGCTATTTTTATTTTAATTACACAATAATTTCAAACAATCAGATACAGGACAAGTTCTTTTTATCACCACTCTCTTGATCTTAGTTCTTCCCAGCTAGGTGTTAGAGCTGATGTATAATTTTCTGGAATTTCTAGTTGTTAGATACAGCCATTTTGATGGGAGCCAGAGTGGGGGTACTTTCATCACAGAAATTGGTAAACGGTGCACATTCTTTTTTTCCCCTTTTTTCAGAGCTGATGTAGTATTAGTTGTCCCCCCTGTTCTCCACCTCTCTTTCTCACTTAATCATAACTGCCCATGTCGACAAACATAGCCCTGCTTCCTGGTCATCCTTGTCACTAAAGCAGCAGTGTTCAGCGTGTGGTCTGAGGCCACTGAGCATCTCACATGACCTGTGAGGTCCTCACCTTTCCAAGGACACATCTGCATGGCCGCTTCTTTTTCATGTGCATCAGCTAAACTGATGTCAAACAGGCTGATGCAGAGGCATATGTGGGATTTAATCTGTTTTCTATCAATTCAGGCATAAAAAGATCAGCAATATATGAAACATCAACCTTCTCACTGAATTTTATTTGTATAGTTATTTTTTTGCAGGAATATGTTATTTATGTTAAAATGTAATGGGTTTATTATTTTTGTCAATGAGTTCATAAACATTTAAAATTTCCCAGTCTTAATTGTTACTATAGTAACTGTTTACAACCATAATCTATGTAACCTACAAAACCTAAAGCTCTTTGGGGTCCTCAATAATTTTTAAGCTTATAAAGGGGTCTGAAGACGAAGATGTCTGAAAAGCACTGCTGTGCTCTCGGTGTGCTGGGAGTGTCCGAAGCTGCAAATGACCTCACCTTCCTGAGGGCAATTCTCAGTGTAGCCTCAGGTCTGACAGATGGTAAAATTTCACATCACCTTACAGCGCATCTGGGCTCTCCAAGAGTTTTGCATGATTTGATTTGAAGGGAAACTTGGCTTTCTGGCTATCAAGGCACCTCTCTCCTGGGTTAGGACATTCTCAAAAGGTGGGCAGCAGTCTCTCTAAGATGGGGCAGTCCCTCGGGGTGAGACCAGGGGCTTTGAACCTATAGGCAGTGAAGATGATTTTCAAGGATATGTGAAAATGGCTGAGACCTGAAAAATAGGGTATGCCAAATATGAAAATAGGAAAGACCAAATCAAAATAAAAAATAATATGAAAATTCCAATTGTAAAGAGGTGTCAAATTTGGGGCATGGTATTTGTATTTGAAAAGAATCACATGGTATTTGTGTGTACTTTCATATGTTTACTATGATGTGCAGCAGGGCCTCTGAACCTAAGCCAATCCAAGGGTTACTAAGGTTTTTACTCACTGAGTACAAACTCCAGGTAAAGTGAAATGTTGAAAGATGCTCCCCTTACATGGTTGAAATCACTGCTGCTACTTTAAGCTGAGGGGATGGAAAGGCTTATCCTGGACTTTTGGTGACAAATGCCTAGCTTTTCAGATTTGCCTAAAGGTTTTTCTAAGATTTTCCCCAAATCACTTTTCAAACTTGCTCTTGAGGATGGGAGGTGTAAGGGGTTTAAAAAAGCAAACATGAAAAGGAACAAAATTGGGTCATTTGTAGAGACGTGAATGGACCTAGAGATTGTCATATAGACTGAAGTCAGAAAGAGAAAAACAAACATCATATATTAAGGCACGTAGGTGAAATCTAGAAAAATGATTTAGAGGTCCTTATCTGTAAAGGAGAAGTAGAGCCACAGACATAGAAAACAAATCTATGGATGCCAAGGGGGAAAGGGAGGGTGGGATGAACTGGGAGATTGAGGCTGACATATATGTCCTTCTGTGTATAAAATAGATCATTTATGAGAATCTATGTACAGCACAGGGAACTCTATCTGATCGATGTTCTGTGGTAACCTAAATGGGAAGAAAATCCATATATACATGGAAAATCCAGATATATACACATACATATGTATATATATATATTTATAGATATATATACACATATAGCTGATTCACTTTGCTGTGCAGTAGAAACTAACACAGCATTGTAGAGCAACTATACTTCAAATAAAAATTAAAAACAAACAAAAAGCAAGCTTGGAAAGGAGAGGACCCACCACACCTGGGTGGATCATATTTGGGTCACACACATGTAGATGCTTCTGTCTCCAGATACCCTCTTTCCAATACTAATTCTCTTGTTGATTTCAAATGACTCCTTGATCTGCCTTGGATATTCCAGACACCTTCTACACAGGTATTTACTCTGCCTGAAATGCTCTTCTGGTCTCCCCTCTCTTATCTCTACTAAAATGCCTTCTTACCTGCCTGGCCCTACCATCAAACAGACTTTCCCCAACACTTTGTATTTACTCCCTTTCCCCCTCATTTTTCCTTGGTGACTCATCACCACATGGGATATTACCTATTTCATCATTTATATGATCTATCACCCTCCCTCCCACTAGAATGTTCACCCCAAGAGGGCAGAGATTTCTCTCTTCTTTGTTCACTGCTGTCTTCCCTGTGACTAAGCATTGCCTTGCACTTAGGAGATATTCAACAGCTGTGTTGAATAAATGAATAAAATCACATTATTAGCAGGATGTTATTTCTTCTGGATGGTGCTGTTCTTCTCTTGTGTTGGTCCTGGAGGAAATGGAGACAATACAGTGTGGCAGTGCCACCTGGGCACTCTGGTCCCAGTACAATGCTGATGTGTCCAAGTTCCATAGTAAAGAGGAGCTGTATCTCCACCAGGCTTAGCTGGCTGTTACAGTTGATGGGGTACCAACAAAGAACTGTAGAAGCCTAGCACTCTAGAAGCCTCGCCTCAAACTCAGCAGTTTCCAAACTCATGGATTTTCAGTAACTCTTGGAAGCTCAGTTGAGAAGAATGTTTATTGAGTACTGTCTTAGAAATGCATTCACTTATTTATCTCTAAATTTATTTATTTTATTGAAGTTGTTTCAGGTGTACAGCAAATTGATTCAGTTATACATACGTGTTGCCAAATCTTACAATTTTTCAAGCATTGCTGAAAAATCTGAATTTTTATATGCAATTGCCCAATTTCTTTTATTAACTCCCCACTCACTATTATTGCCAACCCAATTTATTTTAGGCCAAATTTTAGCTGCCTGTTTGCATCCTCTGCAAAATCTTTTCTTGGTAGAAGCCAGTTTGTTAGAGAGCCATGTTCCTAGGTTGCATTGAATAGGCTCTCCATGTAGTAATTTTTAAAGTATTGTAGCATTTACCTATATTCAGAAAAGTTACAAGAACAGCCCCACTAAAAGGAGTCACTCTGGTTATTTTTGACCTGCTGTGAAATATCCCTTGTTGCTTTCTGCTCTTTATTCTTCTGGGGACTCTGGGCAAAGTTTATTCCTGGGTTTACTATAAGGACAGGCTGATGATTTCCTGGGAGATCGGTTTGTACTTTTCCTAAGACATTATGAATGATGCTTCTTGATGCTATCTTGATCATGATCAAGCTGGATGTCATGTTTCAACAAGAATATAAAATGGCATGATACGTATTTTTTTCTTCCTGAGTGAACGCTTATTTTCACTTTATAATTTAATCACACCTGTCTTCTATGTCATTATTGTTACTTCTGTCTTGTTACATTACTAGGTTAAATGTTTTAACATATTTCTTGAGTGGATTGAGGACAGGTTGAAAGTAATGAATACTGAAGAAAAGTTTTGCTTTTACGGGGACTTTGACAGAATGAAAACATCATTCAGGGTTTTGAGAGAAGATGGTCATGAATAATACCTCTGTGTTAAATAGTGCTTAAATCATTCGCTATCAAGCCCATAATGAAATCAAAGTATCTGCAATATTTATACATTTTCACATGAACTACATTCATTAGAGTCTGTGAGATCACTATGCATTTTGTATGATATGGGGGCCTGCAAAGTACAATCAAATAGAGAAAAAAATACCATTACATTTAAAAAATATGTATTTTTATTTATTTATTTATTTATTTATTTATGTATATGGCTGTGCCAGGTCTTAGTTGTGGAATGTGAGATCTAGGCTCCCATGTTTAGTTAGAAATATGCAGTTTTAGGTGTGAGAGTAGATGCCTTTTTATCCTACATGGATATTGCTAGAGTGTTCTCTCTTAAGCAGTTGTTGCAGCCAAGTGATGAATAACTTCATTTCACTTCACTTCAGTCGCTCTGTTGTATCCGACTCTTGTGACCCTATGGACTGCAGTACCTCAGGCTTCCCTACCATCATAAACTCCTGGAGTTACTGAAACTCATGTCCATTGAGTCGGTGATGCCATCCAATCATCTCATCCTCTATTGTCCCCTTCTCCTCCTGCCCTCAATCATTCCCAGCATCAGAGTCTTTTCAAATGAGTCAATTCTTCGCAGCAGGTGGCCAAATTATTGGAGTTTCAGCTTCAACATCAGTCCTTCCAATGAACACCCAGGACTGATCTCCTTTAGGATGGACTGGTTGAATCTCCCTGCAGTCCAAGGGACTCTCAAGAGTCTTCTCCAACACCACAGTTCAAAAACATCAATTCTTCAGGGCTCAGCTTTCTTTATAGTCGAACTCTCACATCCATACACGACTACTGGAAAAATCATATCTTTGACTAGATGGACCTTTGTTGGCAAAGTAATGTCTCTGCTTTTTAATATGCTGTCTAGGTTGGTCATAGCTTTTCTTCCAAGGAGCAAGTGTCTTTTAATTTCATGGCTGCAATCACCATCTACAGTGATTTGGAGCCCCCCAAAATAAAGTCTGTCACTGTGATTTCTAAATCATTTGTAATATTTGATGTTTTCAAAGGTTTCACTTCTGTCAAACCTAAGTGTGTGAAGTATTCCACCACTGTTGCTTTAATGTGCTTGTGTTTAACTGTGCGTGATGTTACATGTCTGCTGACCTTTTGATGTTGCTCCGCTAATACCTGTTCTTATTTTTTTGCATGTTTTTCAACTTTATTGATATCATCGGTATTAAATAAAATGCACATATTTTAAGTGTATGAGTTAATAAGTTTTGGCATATGCATATACTCATGAAGTCATCATCGCCCAAGTCAAGATAATGAATGTATCCATCACTTCATATGTATGTATGTATCCATCACCCACAAGCTTATTGGTATGGTTTGATGTATATAGGACTCTGGAAAACTCAAGTGAATCTATGGTGACAAAAAGCAGATGCCAGAGGTCGCCTGGGAATGGCGAAGGTTGGGTGAATGCAGAGAAATGGAAATTTAAAAGAGGCACAGGGGATTGTCTTTGTTCAGAATGTCTTTGCTCTTCTTGGTTCTTTCCTCTTCCACGTCAATTTTAGAATGTTATTTAAATTTCATAAAACTATGTTTATGGAGTTTTGACTGTAATTGCATTGAATTCATATACGAGTTTGTAGAGACTAAAATCTATGTAATATTGATTTCCTCTATCCCTGAATGTTCTTTTCTTTCATTAATGATTTATAATATTCTCCATTAGGTCTTCTATACAACTGAGCGCATTTTCCCTGGGGATCTTCAGTATTTGTTGCTGTTGCAAATAAGGTTTTTCCCCCCTTTTTCCAACATGTAAGAGTGCTACTGGTATGTGATATGGCTGTTTAAAAAAGGAATCTTAAAATCTTAGTAGTTTTAATTTTAGTAGATTTATATTTTATGCATTCTGAAACTTTCTATGTAGACAATCATGCCGTCTGCCAGTAAGTACAATTTTGTGTCTTCCTTTACAGCCTCATAATTCTTGTCTATTTCTTGTCTTATCACATTGACTGGTACTTGTGATGGTGTTGAATAGTAAGGTTTCCTCAATTTGGAGATTGAATTTACCAGTTCACCAGGGTTATAAATAATACTGTATCAGAACTCAGTTTGTGTTCACTTCAGTTTTCTGTCCACTTCAGTTTTCTGTCAGACCATAAAGCTAGCCCTCAAAAGAGATAAGTAAACCAATTAAATGGGTGCAGATTCCAAGAACTCCTTTATTACTTAAAAAGCCATGTCCAAATTGGTGGTTAATTTCAGCTTTGAGGAGTGAGGAAACCCATCTGTCAAAGGAACTCAGAATCACCAGTTCAATGTTTTTTTAATACAAATATAATGGGAGAGGGTTCACACTAAGTCCAATGTCTGTATCCTACCATATAAGAAATGGATTCTCCCAAGAAGTTTGTTACATTTTTCAACATATTATTTTTTACTAAGTATTCTCAGGCCTGGAGTGCATTTGGTCAAGGAAAACTATTTTAGGTTAGAAGTTTCATTTTAGTCATAGTTTGCAAATTAAAAAAATAGTGTTTATATTGATGAAAGTTTTACTTATAGTGAAACGCACATATAATTTTAAAATTTTATTAGTGGTATAAATTATATTAACAGATTTCTTAATGTTGAAATTGCCTTGCATTCCTTGCATTAACTCTATTTGGTTCTAATATATTACTTTTCTTTGTACCACTGAAATTGATTTGCTAATTTTTTTGGTTGTGCATGGCATGTGGGATCCTAGTTCCCTGACCAGGGATTGAACCCGTGCCCCCTGGAAGCATGGAGTCTCAACAGCTGGACCACCAGGCAAGTCCTAATAATATTTTAATATGATTGTTACAGCCTGTGACTTTTAGAAGATAACTTACCCATCTCTTTTAACTGCTCTTTTTTTTTAATGGTTTTGTTGTAGTTATTATTTTAAGTTTATTTAATTTTCTCACTCTTAAAATGGTCAATCTTTCATTTGTTATTTTTGCTAGTATCTGAAATTATTTTTGCCATACTAATTAGTATGCACTATTTATTGTGCTTTCTCTTTGCTTTGTTTTCCTTCATTATCTTCTTATAAATTGACAAGATTTTCTTTATTCTTTTTTTTTACTAACTTAAAGGTTATATATTTTATCTTTTTTTTAAAGATTGACTTAAATTAAAAAAAATTTTTTTACTTCAATTTTAAATTTTAAAGCAAAGTCCAAGATTGTTCAATATCTTTATTTTCTTTTCAGAGAAATTAACACACATTAATTTTCCTCCAAACTGCACCATTTCTATTATTAATATCTGATGTTTTACTTTTTTTAAAACTGAGATTTATTAACTTTGCCAATACTTCTTAAGATTTATCATCTGTTTATTGGTTTCTTTATTCATCTTTTGTTGTTATTTTGCTCTCAGCTCTATTCCTTAGTGGATTATACAGTAAATAATACTTTTATTTTTTGTTGTTCAGTCATCAAGTTGTGTCTGACACTTTGCAGTGCCATGGACTGCAGCATGCCAGGCTTCCCTGTCCTTCACCATCTCCCAGAGTTTGCCCAAGTTCATGTCCAATGTCCATTGAGTCGGTGATGCCATCTAAACATCTCATCCTCTATCATCCTCTTCTCCTTCTGCCATCAATCTTTCCAGCATCAGAGTCTTTTCCAATGAGTTGGCTCTTCACATCAGGAGGCCAAAGTTTTGGAACTTCAGCATCAGTCCTTTTCTTTAAGATTGTTTTGACCTCCTTGCAGTCCAAGGGAACTCTCAAGAGTCTTCTCCAGTACCACAGCTTGAAAGTATCAATTCTTTGGCACTCTGCCTTCTTTATTGTCCAACTTTTACTTAATTACTGGAAAGACCATAGCATTAACTATATGGACTTTTGTCAGCAAAGTGATGTCTTTGCTTCTTAACACACTGCCTTCATTTTTGTATGCCTATTTCACTCTCAATATTAGTGATATAATTGCTTGGTATAATATACTGAAGATACTGTGATTTCTTATGCTATTGCTGATTACTTAGAGAATTCTTCTCTTACTTCATATTCCTTATTATATAATCTTTTTCCTTCTAATTACTGAACAATTTCTTCTAATTACTGAACAATTTCTCTTTAACTTTCTACAATTTTATTATAGTGTTTTTAAATGGGGTTTAGCTTGTTTGAGAATTAACGGATTTCTTCACTTTTAGAAAATCATTACTTTCAGTATCAACCATCTCCTATTCTAATTATTCTTTCTTTTTGGAATATTTATTTGATATTTATTGGTTCTTCTCTATGTCCTCCATATCATTTAACATCCTTCCCAGTTCTTGATTTACTCCTTTGCTACATATATTTGAATTACTCAGCTCTATTTTCACACTCACTAACTCTATTTTAAGCTGTATCTTTACTGTTTAACTCCTCTATTGTTTATGCTTTTCACAAAAGAGTATTTATTTTTCATTTTTAGAATTTATAAAATATATTTTGTTACTGTTTTCTCAAAAGAAATCATTTTGGTTTTTCATATCCCCAAAACATAGAATATATGAATATATGAAACATTTACATTTCCTCCTCCCCAAACCCAAATATAACATTTTAAACAAAATGATATGTTGGAAAATTCTCAAGTTATATTCTAAATATACTAGATATAATGTCAGAACACATGGTAGAATGATGGAATACATGGTATTATTTTTGGAAAGCACACCAAATGTCAACAAAGGGCATTTATAGTATTTTATTGCATATGAATTCGTTGTTTATCAACAATCATTATTTGTTTGGTTATCCAGAAGTGATGTTTTAACCACTTTACATCTTAATATAATTACTTATATAAGATTTTATTGACTTGGACAAATGCCCACTCAGTGATCACAGTTAGAAATTTGGACAGAGAAGGTATTACTACGGCAAGTGTTTCTACCCAGGGTAGCAAGAGATTCAGAAACCCAAGGGGACAGACTAAGGCAGAGCCCATCAAGGAAAAGAGATTTCTAATGGAGGAAGAAGAGCTAAAACATCATGTCTGGAGGGCCATGAGTAGAACTGGTGTGGGATAGCAGGTATATTATCTCATGCAATTCTCACAGAAACTCTGAGAATATCACAGGGCAGTATTAGCTTCACTTTGCAAACAAAGGACCTGTTGCCGCAGGATAGCCCAAAGCACTTCACACTTTGTTTCTTTAGGCTTGAGTCTCCCCTGGGCTTCAGGCTTGGTTCAGACGTCTGCAACAGGAAATCCCATGCAAATGGTGAATGTATAAAAATTCAGCATGTCATCTCACTAACTCTGCTTTTTTTCCTGTCATACTGGAATCCTTACACTTCCTTGATGACACAGTCAGACATCACATTTTGTGACTTAACCTTTTAATATATTTTTGGAAGCTCTATTCTTTCAAGTATTGCTTTTGACTTTGTTGAGGGCTTCATCTTTGTTCACCTGCCTATTTTAAGAGCTTCCTAACTAACGTTTCTGATTTGAGGATTTGCTCTACATGACTCCCAGAGTTATCCATCTGAAAAAGCAAGAACAACAAGGTCTCTTTTAAAACACTTCTAAATGACAGACCCAACCACACCATGACAGTTCTGAGGCTGACCATAAAAGGCCAAAAAGTGGGCAGTGGCCCAATTCCTGGAAATCCCCACCCTTTCCCCAAAATAGTTGAAATAATTCTCCCATTCATAAGCCTACAAAATTACCCAGTCCATAAAAACTAACCACCCTATATTTTCGGGCTTCTCACGTTCTGAGATGACCCACTCTATATCTGTGGAGTGTGCGTCTCTGTAAATAAACCCACTTCTTACCTATCAAACAAACAAACAACAAAAACATCCCAGTCAATCACATAGCTTCCATCTCAGCAAAAGCCCTGTTCCTTCAGGCCCTTCTAGGTCCTTTCATATTCGTTATCTGTTTCTTCTCTGATTCCTGTTTTATTCAGGGCATATAGCTTTGGTAGCCAAAATGAATTCTGAGTAAAAACATTAGTCTAAAAGGAAAAGGGATTATCCTAAAGATTCAGAGGAATGGTAGATTCCTAAAAAAATTTTAATGTAGGAAACATGAAAAATAATTAACAGAAAATAGGTTTATTTGGAAAAGGATGAAATTTAATTCATGGATGGAAAATGTGCTGGCAGAGAAGCGGAAAAACTAAAAATGACATAAAATGAAAATTAAGAGTGGAAGCAATATAGAAAAAAATGGACAGTACAAAAAAGAGACAATTTTTGAGGATAAACTGGAGTTCCCTCTGGCTATAGAAAAAAAGGGAGAGGATGATGGACTTAGATTTTCTGTCTGTTGTATTTAACATACAAATGGTAGTAATTCCTTAAGAAACTAGAAAAATGGGAAAATGTAGTGACTAAAAATGTGCATAACAGAAGAAAATTTTCTGAACTAAATAAAGAGCTACATATGTAGATTTAAAGTGTTTTACTTTTAAGGCAAAGCTGATAAAAAAGGATTTGCCTTTGGACAAATCTTGGTAAAAATACTTCAGTTACAAAGAAAAAAGTAAAGCAATTAACTTTTTTCATGTAGGAATAATAGTTAGGCTGGTCTTAGACTTATTTGTAACTCTGAATGCCAGAACATATGGAAACAATGATAATAGAGTATTGGTGAAAGTTTGTGCCCCGTATTGTATATTCAATTTAAACCTTATATGTGAAGACAAGATAACAAAAGATTAGGTTTAGGAAGTGCAAAATGCATATAAAAACACAGCAACAAACAGAAGCATTGCTACCTGAGAAGACTCTCAATATTATTGACAAACAAATTAATATTAAAAATTCAAAATGTACAAATCATATATGAATAAGGTGACTATGAGAATTGAAATTGTTAAACATATATTTAAGTTATTTATTTCAATAATTTAAAATATTTATTTTAAATTAACCTACAAATTATTGATAGAGATCATTAATTTTTCACAAGTGAATATCATGTGATCTGTAACAATACCAGAAACAATATTTTTGTTTCTAAAATCTCAAATTAATTCACTGTGAAGTGAATGAATAAGGAAATAAAGGTGTAATAAATTTATTCATCTTACTAAGGAGAGAATGAAAATATGCATTAGTTTTTCACTTGGTTGATTGGATAAATATAAGCCACTATGTATTTTTGTAAAGATAATTACCATTCCCATGAAGATACAGAAAATACAGAATTTACACCTAAAAGTCATAATATATAAGGCAAATACAACAAATATAGGAGACTATAATGTATTTAAAAAGAGACAAAATTATCCAGAGTGAAGTAAGCCAGAAGGAAAAACAACAATACAGTATACTAACGCATATATATGGAATTTAGAAAGATGGTAACGAGAACCCTGCATGTGAGACAGCAAAAGAAACGCAGATGTATAGAACAGACTCGTGGACTCTGTCGAAGAGGGCAGGGGTGGGATGATATGGGAGAATGGCATTGAAACATGTTAATTATCATATGTGAAATCAATTGCCAGCCCAGGGTTGATGCTCGGGGCTGGTGCACCGAGATGACCCAGGGGGAGGGAATCGGGAGGGAGGAGGGAGGGGGGTTCTGGAGGGGGAGCATATGTAAACCCATGGCAGTTTCATGTCAATGTATGGCAAAACCAACACAATAAAGTAAAGAAAATTAAAAAAAAAATAGAAACCAAGGAGAGTGGCTCAAACACTCCTCTTAAAGACTCTTAAATTATCTGCCAGTTCAGGGCTTCCCTGGTGGCTCAGTGGTGAAGAATCTCCCTGCCAATGCAGGAGACACCGGTGCGATCCCTGATCCGAGAAGATCCCACATGTCGCGAAGCAACTAAGGCCATGAGTAACCAAAGACTGAGCCTGTGCCCGGGAACCACAACTGCTGAATCCTGCACGCCCTAAAGCCTGTGCTCCTCAACAACAGAAGCCACCACAATGAGAAGCCCCTGAACTGCAACTAGAGAAAAGCCCTCACAGCAACAAAGACTCCACACAGCCAAGAATGAAGAGTACAATTTTTTTTAATTACCCACCAATTCAACGTTTTTATGTGCTTACTGACTGAGCATTTCATAGCCTCTTTCTATCTAATACCAGTGGAGACAATTATTTGTACCTTATTGTTTATAATTTTTCACCCTTTAATGAAAGAAAATAGGAAAAAACTGGATATGCACCTCTTTGGAGGAAATCACAAGAAGCAGAGTCTTATAAAGAAATTAGTACTCAAAAAATAAATAAATAAAAATAAAAAGAGACAAAATTAGTACTGGAGTTCTAGAGCAAGGTTATTTGTTTAAATGCCACAATTAAGAACAACAAATTTGGTCCCTCAAGATCAGCCAGTCTCTAAACAATTCGATTCCATTAAATCCCTTCTATCAGCAGTGTGAGTGTGTCTTCTACTTTACCTGTAGCTACACCTATTTTGCCTCTATCATCATTGCAATCCAGTGGCCTACAGAATACTGGATATATCAACATGGATATCACACTGCCTTGGACCAAGAGACTGATTTCAAGACAAAGCACTTACAATACACGACCACAGGATCCACTCATTGCATCTTATCACTCAGATTTGAACTGTGGTGTTGGAGAAGACTCTTGCGAGTCCCTTGGACTACTAGGAGATCCAACCAGTCCATCCTAAAGGAAATCAGTCCTGAATATGCATTGGAAGGACTGATGCTGAAGGTGAAACTCCAACACTTTGGCCACCTGATGCGAAGAATTGACTCATTGGAAAAGACTTTGATGCTGGGAAAGACTGAAGGCAAGAGGAGAAGGGGACAACAGAGGATGAGATGGCTGGATGGCATCACTGCCTTGATGGGCATGAGTTTGAGCAAGCTCTGGGAGTTGGTGGTGGACAGGGAGCCTGGTGTGCTGTAGTCACAGAGTCGGACATGATTGAGTGACTGAACTGAACTCAACTCAACTGAATTCAGATTCAGCAAAAATAATAGACTATTGGAGTAGCCTGTTAAAGGCTCAGCTAACAGGTTTGCTTGAAAACAAGAGCCTACAGATGGGACACGTTCCTCCATGTTGCAGTGTATGCAATAAGCCAGGGGCTGATCTAAGGTGCTATAACCCTGTCAGTTAGAACACAGGGGTCCAGGAACACAGAAGTGGACACGGAATTGGCTCTATCCACTTGCAGAATATTATATTGCTAGATTAGCTATCCTAGACCCTCCAGTTGGGGTTGGGTGGACGCTTCCACCAGGACACAAAGTACAGGGCTCCTCTGAACTTGAAGTTATGACTATCATTGGGTCACACTGGACTGAGGGTGGTTTACCCTGTTTGCCTTGTAGAGCTAGGGTTGCTGCTACAAGGATCAGTGGATCAGATATATTCACTGGGACATGTCTTACTGCTCCTGTGCCTGATGATCTAATTGCATGAACATTTATAGAAACCAGAACCTGACAAGGACAATGTAACCAAAAGCACAGATTTATCAGTGATGAAAGTCTGTGTCAGTGTACCTGACCAGCCATGTAGACCAGTCCAAGTGCTGGCTAAAGGTAAGGGAAATGTAGGCTAGAGGATGGATGAGGAAGATAGTGAATAGCGACTATGGCCTTGGGATCAGAAGCAGCAGCAGAAACCACAGCCCATAGCTTACATAGTAGCCCCCTGTCATCAGTTTCTGAGCGATTAAATTAAACCATCACCATGAAGGGGACTCCATAAATAAATGAAGGCATGAAGAGATCTGAGTAGTGCAAGGGAATGGATTATACTGGGCACTTTGTGCATTATTTTATTTCCTTGCCCTATCTTCTAACTCTGGCCACCTCTGGACCAATCAGGCCTGTGCAGGCTCCAACCAGCTTCACTCAGGGATCCTCTGACAATGCCATGTCTTGGAATATCTGCAGTGGACATCTTGCTTCCTGCCCTGGGATGTTCAGGGGACCTAGACTCATGCTCTGACAAGCCTCAGAAAACCAGTAAATTCAGGAGGGCAAAATCTGCAGAGGCAAGCGTGACCCATTGGGGAATGAAACTAGCAGACTGATGCCTTCTACCTTTCATGATCTGGACAGATAGTTCTGAGAAGTATTCCACCCAGCTCAACAGAGGGTCCCATAGGACCTCACAGGCATGTGCAATCTGATAGCACACTGGTCTTTTTCCCCCATTGTGTCCATTTTCTTTGCATTCCTGAGATCTCATTACCAAATAAGCTACCTACACACAAATCTTTATCCAAGGTCCTGCTTTCAGAGAGACACTGAAATGTAATAATTTTATTCAGAGATATCATATGACACAATACAGCAGTTCTCAAGCTTTTTGGTTTTGGGAAAACTTTTACTCTTTGTATTTTATTTTTATTGGCCACGCTATGCAGCATATGGGATCCTGGTTCTTCAACCAAAGACTGAACATGAATTTCCTGAATTGGGAGCACAGAATCTTAACCACTGACCAGGGAAGTTCTTAAATTTTTTATCGAAGTATAGTTGATTTATAATATTGTGCTAGTTTCGTGTGTACAGCAAAATAATTCAGCTATATATATTCTTTTTCAGACTCTTTTCCATTATAGGTCATTACAAAATATAAATAGAGCCTCCTGTGCTATATAGTAAGTCCTTGAGGCTTATGTATTTTACACCCATTTTTTAATCTCTTAATCTCATACTCCTAAATTTATCCCTTCCACCTTCCCCTTTGATAACCATAAGTTTGTTCTCCATGTCTGTGATTCTGGTTTTTTTCAATCAATCAATAATTTTTAAATTGAAGTATAGCTGATTTACAATGTTGTGTTAACTTTGATACAGCAAAGTGATTCAGTTATTCATATATAATTCTCTTTAAAAAAATGTTTTTCCACTATGGTTTATCATAGGATATTGAGTATATAGTTCTCTGTGCTATACAGTAGGATCTTGTTATTTATCCATTCTATATATAAAAGTTTACATCTGCTAGCCCTAACTTCCCTGTTAGCTCAGTTGGTAAAAAAAATCCACCTGCAACCCAGGAGACCCTAGTTCAATTCCTGGGTCAGGAAGATCCACTAGAGAAGGGGTAGGTTACCTACTCCAGTATTCCTGGGCTTCCCCTGTGACTCAGTAAAGAATCTGCCTGCAATGTGGGAGACCTGGGTTCGATTCCTGGGTTGGGGAGATCCCTTAGAGAAGGGAAAGACTACCCAGTCCGGTATTCTGGCCCAGAGAATTCCATGGACAGTATAGTCCATGGGGTCGCAAAGAGTTGGATATGACTGAGTGACTTTCACTTTCACCCCCAACTTCCACTCCAACCCTCCCCCAGTGCCCTTCCCCTTGGCAAGCACCACTCTGTTCTCTATAGGGCGATCTTAGTCTTAAAAAATGACAGCTCCAAAGAGATTTGTAATGTGGGTGGGTATCTATTGATATTTACAACATTAGCAATGAAAACTTGAAATTTTACATTTACTTATAATTGTATTCAAAGTTACATTAATAAGTGCACTCTATGTTAATATAAATAACTTTTTTATGGAGTACTAGCTATATTTTCCAAAATAAAACAAAATATTTGTAAGAAAAAAGTGACACTGTTTTACATTTTTGCAAATCTCTTGAATGTCTAGCAAAATAAGAAAGACAGCTGGAGTCTCAGAGCTGCTGCTACCTCCAGTCCATGATAAGATTTTTTAGTTCAAGTATTTGAAAAAACATAGCCTCATAAAGGCTATGCAATTGGGGAAGGGAGGACTATTTAACTGGTGTTTTTTCAGATGATTGTAGCTATTCTGTGATACATCACCAAATCTAGACAAGCAATAGTTTCTTAAACATTAGTTGTAACTCTGTACTTTTATCAATAAAATGTTTGTTCTGTTACATGTAAATCCATTTGGTCTCTCTCACAATTTAGATGGGTTTCTTACCCATGTGTGATTTTATAGATTGTATATGGATCATTTGGACAATATTGGTTCAGTGGCTTATGCAAATCACTCCAATATTTGCACATTTCATTGTACATTATAATGATATACATTTCTTAGGAATACACTGATCACATCAGAAAAACCTTTAATTATTGGGAGGCTTTCAGGCTCAGTGTAATGGGTACAAGTGTTTATTTTTTTTATTTAAAATTTTGTTTGAAAACTTCAATCACTGGCAAAAGGATTTTCAAGTTGTTTTCTTAAATCAACAGGCTCACCTTGTTCATTGTGGAGAAAATGTCTGACAAATATCCAAGTCTGGATAATTATAGTTCTCTAGTTCTTCTTTCAAGTAAAAATGTTGCTTTGTGAAAAAAGTGGCTAGTTCCGCTCATGGCTGAAACAATCATGCAAGCGTTTTCTCTTGAGATGATCTTCCTATGTCTGTGGGCAGCAGAAGAGCTTTCTGTGTTCTTCCATCGTTCTAGATAGAAGACTATTAAAAATTTATTCTTCAGTGTTGAAATTAACAAAATTAACCATTCCACTGCTTCCTTAAGGACATTCTTATGTGAAACGGACATTTCTGTCATTGCAAGCATATGGAGGTAGAGAGACACTGGTTTGTCACACTGTGTTAACGTTCTTTTACTATCATTGTTTGCTCACTATCAGAGCAAATGTGAACACAGTGAAACAAGCAAGTAACAGCTTATGATGCAAATAATTTTGACCTTGAAGGTCCTCTGAAAGGTTCTTGGGGAATCCCAGAGGCCCAAAGGACATGGGAACCTCTTTTCAAATCACTGATCTGAAATATTGTGAGTTTTGTTTTCCCTTTCCCATATTTTCTGATAACTCAGTAAGTAAAACACACCCTCACACACACAAATACATATACACAGTACTATTTTTAATGTAAGTTCTAGTTTCTAGTTATTTTTCCCTAAAATTTCCAGCCTGCAACACTGCCAGGAAAGGAAGTCTTCACTCCATTCCTACCCTGTGGCCAGGATTGTGCATCTTTTAGAGACAAACACATATCACTTTCTTGTGTAAACCTTTCTTGAATTTTCTGTTGCACTAAAGATTTCACATCTGAAATCACAGTGAGTTGTGATTTCATTTTAAGCATCCATTTTCTTCACTACTCTGTAAGTTTATGGAGGCAGTGATGTCTCTTGCTTTATATTATATTCATGGATAGCAGACTTTTGGCCCATGAGACACTTGGTCTATGCTAACAGGTTCTTGATATTTGCAGGATCACTTGGTGCTATTCAAAACATGCATAAAACATTTCGTCTATGCCAAAAGGTGTTTGATATTTGCCATATCTGGTCCTGTCCAAAATCATTTGGCATAAATCGATATACCCATGGTCATTTTTGATAGGAATAAATTTGAAGGATCTTTTGGCATGGATCAAATGTCTTCTGAACCAAATGTCTTAGGAACACTTTGGACAAGACCAAATATTCCTCAAAGATATTCATACTAGCTGTGAAAATGCCTGCATCATTGCCCTTCTACATGGATGAGGAAGTTGGTACTGGAGACTGGGCTGTAAGCCAGGATGTGAGTGATTCATCACTCAGGGTCTATAATCTGTAGAATATTTATCAATATTAAATAATACATACTAATTGCAAATACAATAGAAACATACATTACATATATATGATAGACACACATATGTTTTAAACAATGCAATAATAATTTATGATGTCCTTGATTTTGATAAAATATCTTTTAATGCCAGTAACATAAGACTCTCCTTAATAAAAGCTGTACAATTTTCTTTGATTTTATTCCATTGTTTATATAAATTAACTAGTTGTCTACTGATATATCTTTAGAAATTTCTGATTAACTATTGCAAGTAAAGCATTAATGAGCATTTTCATGCACATATCTATGTATTATGCTAATATTTCTACAAATTAAATTCCTGGAAGTAAGACCTCCCTGAGTGTATGTACTCCAAAAACATTTTGACCAGGAGTGCATGAAGTGTGGTGGTCATTTCCTTATACTGTATTAACTATTATTTTAAAAATTTCACATTGATAGGTAAAAACTGTGTTTTATTATATTATCTTTATATAATTAGTTATAAGTAGGATTATCTTTTAATATCTTTATCATTTATATTTCTCCTTACCTGAATTGCCAGTTCATACTCTAGTGGTGTTTTCTTTTTCATTGGCCTATTGGTCTTCCAAAGTAACTTAAAAAAAATTTTTGTGTGTTACAAATAACAACCCATTGTCTGCTATATTTTTCATTAGTTTAAAAAATGGTCTTTTAATGAAACTAGAGCACTTTCTAACACCATACACAAAAATAAACTCAAAATGGATTAAAGATCTAAATGTAAGACCAGAAACTATAAAACTCCTAGAGAAAAACATAAGCAAAACACTCTTTGTCATAAATCACAGCAGGATCCTCTATGACCCACCTCCCAGAGTAATGGAAATAAAAGCAAAAATAAAAAAATTGGACCTAACTAAGCTTATAAGGTTTTGCACAACGAAGGAAGCAAGGTGAAAAGATGGCCTTCAGAATGGGAGAAAATAATAACAAATGAAGCAACTGACAAAGAATTAATCTCAATAATATACAAGCAGCTCCTGAAGCTCAATACCAGAAAAATAAATGACTCAATCAAAAAATGGGCCAAAGAACTAAACAGACATTTCTCCAAAGAAGACATACAGATGGCTAACAAACACAGGAAAAGATGCTCAACATCATTCTTTATCAAAGAAATGCAAATCAAAACCACAATGAGGTACCATCTCATGCTGATCAGAATGGCTGCTATCCAAAAGTCTACAAACAATAAATGCTGGAGAAGGAGTGGAGAAAAGGGAACCCTCTTACACTGTTGGTGGGAATGCAATCTAGTACAGCCACTATGGAGAACAGTGAGGAGATTCCTTAAAAATCTGGAAATAGAATTACCATAAGACCCAGCAATCCCACTGCTGGGCATACACACCAAGGAAACCAGAATTGAAAGAGACACATGCACCCCAATGTTCATTGCAGCACTGTTTATAATAGCCAGGACATGGAAGCAACCTAGATGTCCATCAGCAGACGAATGGATAAGAAAGCTGTGGTACATACACACAATGGAATATTACTCAGCTATTAAAAAGAACATATTTAAATCAGTTCAATATGAAGTGGATGAAACTGGAGCCTATTATACAGAGTGAAGTATGTCAGAAAGAAAAAGATCAATATTAATATTGGTATATTAATGCATTTATATGGAATTTAGAAAAATGGTAACGATGGCCGAATATGGGAGACAGCAAAAGAGACACAGATATAAAGAACAAACTTTTGGACTCTGTGGGAAAAGGCAAGGGTGGGATGATTTGAGAGAGTAGCATTGAAACATGTATATTACCATATGTGAAACATAGCACCAGTCCAAGTTCAATGCATGAAACAGGGCACTCAAAGCCTGTGTACTGGGACAACCCCGAGGGATGGGATGGGGGACATATGTACACCCATGGCTGATTCATGTGAATGTATGGCAAAACCCACTACAATATTGTAAAATAATTAGCTTCCAATTAAAATAAATTAATTAATTTTAAAAAATGGTCTTTTAGCTAATTTATGTTTTCTCTGTTATGAAATTTAAAGTTTTCACATAGTCAAATCTCATCAGTGTTTTCCTTTATGGTTACGGTTGCTGCATTCTGTTTAAGACTCGTAGCATCCCAGAGGGTAAAACATTCTCCTTTGTTTTCTTTGCAGACAAGACCATCTAGAGATGTTGCCATCAGAGAGGATGCAAGAGCCGCATGAAGCCAAGAATGCCTGGACCAACTTTATCAAAAACAATCACCATGACTTTCAAAAATAAAGCATTGCCTCCATCAGGATTGATCCTGATTGTATTTAGCTTGGAATTGAACAGAAATGATTTTGTTTTAGTGGAAATTTGAGAGGGATATTTTACTTAGATATAATAAGTAAACAGAAAATAAGAGGCTTTAAACAACTTGAAAACACACATATCTCTCTATCAGGATCAGTTAAAATGACTTAAATTAAAAATATTTGAATATTTATTTTATTTTTAAGAAAAAAATTTCATCAATTTTTTTTTCATTTTATTCCCTTGAGTTCTGAAATTGCTTGTATACTCAATAGCTGGAAATAGTAATTTTCACCACTGCCATCATAATTAAATATAATATGATAATTGTTCAGATTATGAATCACTGTTTTAATGAATGATGATTCTATTGCTCATTATTATGGCGGTTGCTATGATTATTATTTGGGGATTATGGACTCTTCAGAAATGCCAAGTTCTTTCCTAAAATGATTACTATAAATAATGACAAAGATGCCAATAATAACAACAGATTTCTACTTTGGGGGACACATAATTACTTTATAGGTGAGATTCCTTAAAAGTGAACCTAGCATATTTTTTATAGAAGTCAAAGTAATAAATTGTGACTAGCCCAATAGGAGTGTGATGTTTCCTAGCATCAAGGATCTTATACACTAAAGCAAAAGTACAGAAAGTTCTAAAATTTTTACATTAATTTATCAAATGCCTACTCATGATAAGTGATATAAAGAGTTAAAGACAATCAAAAGCATCCTATTGCAAATACCTTATGTTACAGTGATATAGGTTAAATGCAAAAAAAAAAAAGATGCAAAAGAGTACACAGTATGACTGGTGATATGAGAGACTGACTATAAACTCCAGTGAAAACATATCAAATGGCATCTAGAAAGCAAGGCATTTTAGGCCAATACCCTCATCATTCCCTATCCTCCTGGGAAATTATGCATGTTCTCTATGACCTATATGGGATAATACAGACTTTTAAACTTTAATTTATTTCAGATGTGACTAACAGCCGCATATTTTCCTTGAAAATTCTGCCCAAGGTTCCATCCATATTTTGCCATTTTAAAAAAGAAGACTACTCTTTTTTATAGACTACTAATAATCATAATAGTAACAATAATAAACTTGTATGAAAAGATACTGAGAAAATAAACATACTTTACTGAAAATGTACCTCAGCTGTCCTGGCTCAAGTTCAAAATATTATAATGATGAATACTACAGATAAAGCACCGATTTTTATTTATATTTACACAGAAAATGAAAAAACATTAGAAAAAGATGAAAAGTGCCCCAGTACCATCTATGAAGTATAAAACAGTCAAATTAAGTAGAATATGCACTTAGAAACAATGAATGTTATCAGAACACTCCAAGTTTTTGAATGTGTGCGTGTGTGACCCTACGGACTAGAACCTGCCAGGTTCCTCTGCCATGGGCTTTCCCAGGCAAGACTACTGGAGAGGGTTGCCATTTCTTCCTCCAAAGTTTTTGAATACCAAGTGGTGTAAAGAAGTTGCCCACCAAAGAAGAATAGTTTATACTAGCATCATGCTTGAGGGTTACACAATCTCACTGATAGCCCTCTAAGCTTGGTCTGATGTTTGGTATCATGCTCCCCATTTGTGGATGACGACATGGGGATCTAGTCCCAGCATCTGACCCAATAAGAACTAACACGTGGGTTGGCTGACCGTTGGTCCATGGTCCTCACAACATGGTGACTGTATTAGTCATGGCTCTCCAGATAAACAGAACCAATAGGATACATACATTTAGATACAAATTCTGAGATGCATAATGAAGAGATAGTTTAAGAATAAAATTGGCCACATAATGGACGGATTTTGGAAGTGGAGGATGACATTTTATGTGAGAGCCGAGTGAAGTTAGCAAGGCAAATAAGGCAGAGCCACTAAGGTGAAGGGCATTTGAGAGGGTTCCAAAGTGGTGGAAAGTCTTGTACTTTCATGAGAATTTTTTTTAAAAGCCAGCGCGATTGGGGTTGGGAACAAAATAGTCTTAAGGGTGCACAGAGGAATCCTCAGAACTTTGTAGAATCCAAAATGAAGGGGATCCAGAAAGTCTTATACTGGGGAGTTATGTGCTCCAATGTGCATTTCAAAATATCATTTTTCTTTGTCAGCTAGAGAGCTAGTGAGCAAATCTCCTGTCCTTGGTTTCTATAAACCTATGAGTATTTCTCCTAGAGACACAGTTCCAATGGTTATACATTCCTTATGGAGTTTAGTGTACCCACTTTCTTTGATTTAAAAGACTCTAATGTCTCTGAGTACAAGGACTAACTGATTACTGCTTTCAAATCTCTTTAGCCTCTGATAGTAAAGTTGAAAGCCTAAAATAGGTGTTTGTAATTCTTCATGATGTTTAATCAATTAGAATAAATTAAAAATGCATATGTTCAAACATAGGTGCGTGCACACGCACAGACCAGGGAGTCCGGGGTCCTTGGCTGCACTTCTAGGAAGTTCTTTAGAGGGCTCCCAAGCAGGCAGGGCAGACACAGGGCCGGGGGCAATTTTATGGTCCAGGCTGAATCTTCCCCAGTGAAATTCCCACCCCTGTTTTATAGACTCAACTTTACTCCATGTTAAGATAAGCATCTGAAAAGAATGGAAACACCTGCCCTTCTCTGAGGCCCACATTCTTGGGGCTGTAACTCTAGCCCTGGCCATAAAGCTTTAAAGAATGAGTCTCTCCCCGTCAGACAGGCCTCTTCGAAAGTTCTCGTATAGCGCATTGCTTTAACCTGAAAATGTCCTTTTCTGAAATGTAAAAAAAAAAAAAAACACCTTATTTTGGAATGTTAAAACTGCAAGAACTATTCTAAGCTGAATACATTAAAGAGAAACCCAATTAATGAGGTATTTGAGATATCAAGAAATAATTGAGATATTTTGTTCTACTTCATTACTAAGGAGAAAGAGGCAAATTACATAGCCTGGGCTCAAGGCAACTGCCAACACTCTGTATTAGTGTTGAGACTGATAACAAGAGACACATAAAGGACTAATCTTTTATAAATATTTTTTAAAGTATTTTATTGGTTTTATTCAATAATTCATGAATCAGTGACAGTGAAGTCGCTCAGTCGTGTCTGACTCTTTGTGACCCCATGGACTGTAGCCTACCAGGCTCCTCTGTCCTTGGGATTTCCCAGGCAAGAGTACTGGAGTGGGTTGCTCTTTCCTTCTCCATTTTATAAATATTAAATGTGAATCCTGTGGTTACAAATGTGGACTAATGCTTTTTTTAAATTAATTTTTATTGGTGTAGAGTTGCTTTATAATATCGTGTTAGTAAACACAGCACGTTAGACTAATGTATCTTAAAAGGACTCTTCCCAAGAATAAAAAATAAAAAGATTTGCCATTGAAGTTTGACTATATCGATAAATTCAATTAACTGGAAGAAATATCATACTCCCGAGAATTTTGATTAATTGATGGTCTGCTATCATTAGATTCTGGTGCACTAACATTAAATGTGAAAATCATAATCATGTATCATTTACTGAATATTCTGGAATGGGTAAATAGTTACATGTACCCAAACTAAAGAGGATTATACAGTCAGAAAAACAGACTTTTCCAAATACACGAAAGACCAAAGCCTTATTGCCATACTTTTCTAATTCTCTTATAAACAATTTTTGAATATACTTGAGTGTTACATGTCTTTAAATTAAACTATGGCATTAACAGAATTATTTAAATAATCTCTAAAATTCATTGCAACATGATTTAGTAATAGATTTTGTATGAATCTCGGAGGAAAAATATAGCCTCAGAATATTTCCTCAGAATTTCTTGAATGAATCAGACATAAAATAATTTATTCATGGTTCTGGGTAACAAAAGTTTAGCCACACACATTATGCTATGCACATTCCAGAAAGCACTACTTCATGCACAAAAACATATGTCAGGAGTTTTTTGTTTGTTTGTTTGTTTTAGATCTGAAACCCAGAGAATATTGGAAAAAACTCCCAACAACTAGAAGAAAGCCAGTAGATGAAACATACTTTTGTCTGATTGCTATTGCTAATGGGAAACATTTTAGTGTTCACACTAGGTGTGACTAGCAGGAAAATCCTTATCCATCTGTCCTATAGCTACCTCGGTAGTGCTCAGGGGTTTGATGAGTAATTGAGATGATCCCAAAGGTTAAACAAATGACCTTAAAGTTACTATTATTGCCAAAAATATTTCCCCCAACAGCTTTGTTGAAATCTTATAAGCTGACTTTCCTGGTGATTCAGTCAGTAAAGAATTCTCCTACAATACAGGATATCACTTGCAATGTAGGAAATGTGGGTTTGATCCCTGGGTCAGAAGATCCCCTGAGGCAGGAAATGGCAACCCACTCTAGTATTCTTGCTTGGGAAATCCCATGGACAGAGAAGCCTGGCGGCTACAGTCTGTGGGGTCACAAGAGTGGGGCACAAAACTTAGTGACCAAACTCCCACCGCCACGTAATGCGTTTGGTTAGGACACCCAATGCTCCTGAAATTCCCTGTGATATCACTGGGCTCTGCTTTCCAAAGGGGTGAGGGCAAGGGGAGGGTGCAGTACATGTAGGAGTTTTGGATTCATATCACAGTGGGCACTAGAAGACATTTTGTCATTTCTCTGGTCCTTGTAACCTGTCTAGCAAACATACTGGCCACATATATTTGAAAGGATTTCTGGTCAGGATAACACAGTACTTCACTAGAAAAGGTCTACGTCACACTTGTTTTTGTGTTACCTGTAGAACAAAGTCTTACATGTGAAGGTACTCAGCATACATTTGTTGAAAACTCACTAATTTTCTTTCTTTCTCTTCCATCCACATCTATTGTAGACTTTAGCCTCAGTCTCAGAATGATGTTGAAAGATACTTGGCCAAATTGCTAAAGACTGAAAGTCAAATATTTCACTTTATTTCTGTTGTTAAAAGACCCATTTCCAGGACCACAGGGAGGATGGCTCTTTGCCCATCTTTGTGAATTTGTGCTTACACTGATTCACAAAAACTGGAATGTAGCCTATCCCAGTGATGGCCACCCTGTGCCACAGGAACAGTCACCTGACCTCCCACTCAAGGCAAATGCCCAAGCCCTCTGGAAGCTTCTGAACTCTCAATACAGCACCCTAGGTAACCAATGCACCATGGGCATTGACGTAAGGTGACCATCCATCTTATCACGATGTGCCTACACAATAAAGTCTTGATTACTATAAATAAAGTCACTTTTAAAATTTTTATTTATTTTTATTTTTAATTGGAGTATAATTGCTTTACAATATTATGTTAGTTTCTGCTGTACATCAGCATGAATCAACCATAGGTATCCATATGTCCCTTCCCTTGTGAACCTCCCTCTCACCTCCCACTAAATTCACTTTTGGTCTAAAAGTGAATTAAACAGTGCAAGTTGATGTTTGACATTTATTTATTTTGGTAATACTCAGCTTTGATTTTTGTTTCATAGTCTTCTGGTCTTCCTCTTCAATTTGCTTTCCGAGGGGCATCTGGGTGTCAGGGGAGTGGGTTGACTTATGTGATGAACAGTGGATAGTCTTTGGAGGCCCCTTCCATTGGCTGTTCAATATTCTTTGTATCCAGAGGCCCTGGTCCTATTGGCACCATAGTCTGAAGTCTGTGACTGGTGGACTGTGGTCAGTTGTTCTGGTTCAGCTGATACTCTGTGGGGTCATCATTCATCTCCTCCCAATGGATAATATGGTCTTCTCTTTGCTTGCAGTGGCTATGGAACATCAAGTCTCTGTCGCATCCTTCATTCTGGCCCATGCCCAGCAGTCCACCACTGCAGGCTATGGGAAGCTTGAAGGTACTAGCAGGGCATCTGTCTATCTGATCTGTCTGATACTGCTGTTCCACTCTATCTGGGCTAGAATGCAGCATGTTGGCATAGGGAACTGAGCATTGACCCTCAAAAATCATGAATGAAGAATCTGGGGATGCAATTCCCCCTTCTGCCCTCTGAATTACCTTAATTTATTTTAGCTTATCTGGGTTAAACCTGGAAAAGAGGAAAATTGAGACATATATCTCTATTCTATCATTTTTTATCTCTGGCTTCCTAAATATGCCAGGGAAGAGAAGAGACAGGCTTTCTTCTCCTGACACAGAATCTTTGGGGGTAGGGCCTAGGAATCTGTAGTTTAACAAGCTCTCTAGGTAATTCTGATGTAGCTAATGTTTGAGAATGACTAATTAAGTCATCTCCTCCTTCTTCCTTAATCCATCATGACTAGGCATTAATGGAAAATAGGTAATTCTTTCTCCATAAAGAGAAATTTATGATCAGAGTCCTCCATGATTAACCCTTGACATATGAAAAGGGAAAGAAAGACTATATTGAATAATCTCATCTTTTGAGGGTTGGAGCTCAATTCTGAGTTAATTCTGCAACAAATTCTAATCTTTCTCTTTCTCCAACTTTTTTCTCATCCTCCCAACCAAGAGACTACCTTGAGTCAATGAGTAAGAAAGTCATAATCTTAGAAAGGAAATAAGAAAAGCACATTCATTATTGTCCTAGCTATTCAGCTTTTAGAATATGCAACAAATCAGGTGCAGCATCCAATGTGAACCATGTGCTTTAAATCACATTATTAGAACATACTTAGTGGCAACAACTTAGCCAGGTACCATTAAGGTGAGCATTTCTATCAAAGACGGCATCCTGGTACTTAGGGGCCCTGTTTTATAGCCCATACTGTTTGTATTCACATCTGTGGACTCATCTGCCCATTGTCTGCTTGTGGACTTTTATTACTAATTACAAAGTGTTCTGGGTGTTCCACCTGCCGTGACTCATTTTTCACATCCTCCGCAATGGCATAATAAGGCCTGCCTTCCTCCTTGGCATCATTTTGAGAGACATCAGAGGCTGTGGCTCATCCCCCAACCCCATCTTCTTTGGGGCTCTCTTCATACTGATGAACTTGAAGGCAGGGGCTTACTGCTCTCAACTTTTTGATGGGTAGAAGACAAATTTCAGAAACTCTATCCAGAAAAGCATTCTCATTGCTTACATCTGTGGGATTCCTTAATAAATTTTAACATAGTTTAAACATCATAGTCTTTTTCTACCCCATGCAAGTGATCAGGTGTTGACACCAGTGTCTTATAAATTAACTGCTTCAAACTCTATTGATGTACACCAGTGACTCTAGAACTTGAGTGTACATCAGCATTATCCAGAGGGCTTAGCAAACCAGAGGTACCTCAACCCATCATTTGATTCAGTATATATAGTAGAAAGAATGATGACCCCAGGATGTTGTTAGCATCCTGATACCCATCACATACTATATGGTGATGGAAAATGAAGTTTGCAGGTATAACTAAGGTTGCTAATGAGCTGACCTTAAAGTAAAGCAATTATCCTGAGTCATCCAGGTAGGCCCAAGGTAATCACAAAGATCCTTAAAGATCTTTGTAGAAGAGAGAGGCAGAAGAGGTTAGAGTGGTATAATGCAAGAAGAACTCAGCCCACTCTTGCTGGCTTTAATGATGGAGTGATGTGGCTGGGATCCAAAGATTGTGGGCTGTCTCTAGGAGCCCAAAAGAGCAAAGAAAAAACTTCCCTCCCTTTGAGTCTCTGAAAGCAATGCAGCCCTGCTGACAGCTTGATTTTAAGTCATTTGGAGTCATTTCAGGCTTTTGACCTTGAGAACTATCAAATAATAGATTTGTGTTTTTTTAAACCTACTAAGTTTGTGGCACTTCGTTACAGCAGCAATTAAATACTAATAGAGTGGGACTGGGGTGGAAGCAGTGATACCGGTACTCTTGGTAAAGGATCATACTTTAAGAACGACAGATGCAGGCCTTCCTTGTATCTCTTACTCCCTGAAGTCTTTTCTGGTTGTGGCAGATGGTCTTTACAGTCACCTGTACTATCCCCTCCTCGTGGTGGCCTCTTGCATGATTCACTCTTTTTGAGTGTGGGTCTTGCTTCTAACCAAGAGAATGTGGCCAAGTGATGGGATGTTACTTCTACATTGAATAAAACCTGTCTTGCTAGCATATTCTTTCTTTTTCTCTGCTGCTGCTTTTGAAGAAGAAAGTTGCAATGTGGAGAGTGACTCTCTCTATAGGGAGAGTCACACAGCAAAGGGCTGACAGTAAGAAGGTAGCATCCTCAGTTTTAGAGTTGCAAGGAATTGACATTTGCCAACACCTGACTGAACTGGGAAGAGGATTAATTTTTAATTGAGCCTCCGGATGACAACATAGCCCTGCCAATACCTTGACAGCAAAAGGCTAGACAGGAAACCCAGTTAATCTGTTCCCAGGCTCCTGATCCATATAAACTGTGAGAGAATACATGTATGTTTGAGGTTACTCAGGATTTTGTCATTTGTTATACAGCGTAGAAAACTAGTAGTGATAGTCCGGAGACTGGAGTAGATAGAGGTATGCTCTCTCAGCAGAGTCAGTTGTTTCCAATGTGGATCATCTGTCATTCAGGGACTGCAAGAATAAAGCTACCGTTTAGAGAGCAGATTCTGTGTGTGCTCAGTTGCTCAGTCATGTTCGACTCTCATATTCTCTGTGGCAGGCATCGAAAGAGTCCTGAGAGTTTTATACTCATGACCTTTAAAGAATCCTTGCAGTACTTATTATCCCATTTCACATGTAAAGAAATGGAGGCCCAGGAGGACATGCTGATGTCCCTGAATTAGACAGTAACAGGGCCTGGACTGAAATATATATTTGTCTGTCTCCAAAAGTCCTAGGGACTTCCCTGATGGTCCAGTGGTTAGGAATCTGCCCTCCAGTGCAGGGGATGTGGGTTTGATCACCGGTTGGGGGACTAAGATCCCACATGCCTTGGGGCAACTAAGCCTGTGCACCACTAGAGAGCCTGTACCACTAGGAAGACGCAACATAGCCAAAGAAAAAACCACACCAGTCACACTCTAATCATTGGTACAAGGATATGACCCTGAACTGAAGGTGGCCATGGCATTAGGGGTGGTCCAGGGGTGCACCCCCATAACAGTCAGTGATGCCTGTGAACTTTCCTGCACAGGACTGACCTGTAGGTAGCCTGATCTGGGAAAAAGGAAATGGTAACAGTTACACCCAGAATTTTGTGTTCATTCAACTTCCAGTTCTTCCTTTGAGCCTTTCTGACTTGAGGACATCTGGGACAAACTCCACCAGTTGCTCAGGACTGTACCCGGGCAGGGGGCTGAGGTGGTGACACTCCCTTCAGAAGTTGAGAACGCAGGGAAAGAAATAGGACTTGCTGACTTGAACAATAAAAAACACTTGTGCAAAAACATTTAAAATCTGGAAAGGGGAGTGTATGACTAAGCCATTTGTCTACATAACATATTTCCCTTAATTTTTCTCGTAATGGATGATTTCTGTACATTCACTAGTACAGGGATGAGATGCCCATTTTAAGCAGACCCACACGATTGTGAGCACGTTCATAACTGTCTCATTTGTGCAACTCAGCACACCCATTGAGTTTGATGAAGTGGAAAAATTAGGAGCTTGGAGGCTCGTTCAGCTTGGAGTGTGTGCAAATACAATTAGTGCACATCTTAATAGCGGTGCTGAGGAAGTGTTCTCAGCTAATATCCGATTCAAGACAACCAACAGGACTAACCCAGTGCTTTGTCTGAAGAGACATCTGAAATACATCAAGGAAATAAATTAACTGTCAAAAACTTCATTTATTCTACAGAGATTATGAAATGCAGCTGGAGAATTCATCTGAAAGATGGCTGCCAGGGCTCAGAGGAGAGTTGCAGTAAAAATCCCTTGTGGAAGGTCTCCAGGCTGCTGAGGTGAGGAAGCCAAGGATGAGTGTAGTGAGGGGGACTTAGCCTGATTGCAGAGCTCAAACAGATAAGTGATTTTTGAGCAGTGAACTAGGGCAAGTTACGGTCAGGGTCGAACTAGCTGCACAGCCAATATGGTTGTGCTAAATTCCTCTATTCAGTTTTTTTTTTTTTTTTAATGTGGACCATTTTTCAAGTCTTTATTGAATTTGTTACAATATTGCTTCTACTGTTTTTTATATTTTGGTTTTTTGACCACGAGGTTTGTGGAATTTTAGCTCCCAGAATGAGGGACCAAGTCTGCATCTCCTGCATTGTAAGATGAGGTCTTAACCACTGGATCATCAGAGATGTCCTCTTTAGTCAGTTCTATGAATATTCTATGTCATATTCTGTAGGCTTCCCAGGTGGCTCAGTCATAAAGAACCTGCTGCCAATTCAGGAGCCACAGGAGACATGGGTTTGATCCCTGGGTCAGAAGGATCTCCTGGAGGAGGAAATGGCAACCCCTTCCAGTATTGTCAGGATAATCCCATGGACAGAAGAGTCTGGCGGGCCTGCTGTAGTACCTGGGATCTCAAAGACATGACTGAGTGACTGAGCACATGCCAGCGCGCGCGCGTGCACACACACACACATATAACTGAGTCACTTTGCTGTACAGAATAAATGAAGATAATGTTGTAAATCAACTATACTTTAATAAAAATTTTAAAAATGAAATGTATTGAGCTGTTAAGAAAATAAATAGCTGTGAAGAGTCTATAGAGAAAAATATACCCCAGGAGAATAATTTTAAAAAAAATTCTTGGGGGGAAAGATAGATTGGGAGCTTGGGATTGACACATATACATTGCTATATTTAAAATAGATAGCCAACAAGGATCTACTGTATAGCACAGGGAACTCTGCTCAATATTCTGTAATAATCTAAACAGGAAAAGAATTTGAAAAAGAATGTGTATGTGTGCTCAGTCATGCCTGGCTCCTCTGTCCATGGCTCCTCTGTCCTCCTGGCTTCTGCAACCTCAGGGACTATACCCTGCCAGGCTCCTCTGTCCATGGGATTATCCTATCAGCAATACTGGAGTGGGTTGCCATTTCCAAGATCTTCCAGGGGATCTTCCTGACTCAGGGATCGAACCCAAGTCTCCTGCAGCTTATGCATTGATGATGAAGAATGTATTTCTGCTCAGTTGTATCCAACTCTTTGTTAGCCTATGGACAGTAACCCACGATGCTCCTCTGTCCTTGGGATTTTCCAGGCAAGAATACTGGAGTGGGTTGCCATTTCTTTCTCCAGGGCATCCTCCCGACCCAGGGATTGAACCCAGGTCTCCTGCATGGCATGCAGATTTTTTCACCCTCTGAGCCACCAGAGAAAATGAAAAAGTTAAAGTCATTCAGTCGTGTCTCACTTTTTGTGACCTCATGGATATACAGTCCATGGAATTCTCCTAGAATACTGGAATGGGTGGTTTAGTCACTTAGTCGTGTCCAACACTTTGCAACCCCATGGTCTGTAGCCCACTAGGCCCCTCTGTCCATGGAATTCTCCAGACAAGAATACTGGAGTGGGTTGCCATTTCCTTCTCCAACTGGAACGGGTAGCCATTCCCTTCTCCAAGAGATCTTTCCAGCCCAGGGATTGAACCCCTGCGTTGCAGGCAGATTCTTTACCAGCTAAGTCATCAGGGAGGCCAAGCCACCTAGGAAAACCCCTGAAAAAGAATATTATACATATATGAAGTGAAGTAAAGTCTATGTGTAGCTTAATCACTTTGCTGTACACCTGAAACTCATACAATATCATTAACAAATTATCCTGCAATATAAAATAAAAATTAAAAGAAGAAGCTTCTGGAAAATATAAGGAAAGTGGACAACCCACTCCAGTATTCTTGCCTGGAGAATCCCAAGAACAGAGGAGCCTGGTGAGCTACAGTCCATGGAGTGGTAAAGAGTTGAACACAACTTAATGAATAAACAAAACCAAGCACATATATAAATAGGCATATAGGGACAAAAGTGGAGGGAAATAAAATGCTTCTGAATGAGATGATGTTTTTCAAACACTGACTAGACATAAGCAGGAGTTCAGGAGAGAAGACATGAAAGCTGAAACATGAGGATGGAGACTGGATGAGAATGAGAGGTAGCAGGTGGACCTCTGTTCCACCAGAATGGTTTTCATTCTCTGCAGCTTCACCCTCTGGGGTCCACCTCGGGCCCCACAGACAGACATTCCCCAAATCCTTCCTGAGGTAGCTCAGGTGAGACTAGAAGCAGGAAGTGCCAGAAATCTTGCAAGGAAGCTGTTTCTTTTGACATTTCTTGCCCTGAAGATTCAAGGGGCTCAGACAAACCTCTAAACCTGAGGAAGCTCAGTGAACTTCCCCAAGTTCACCGGATCCAGGGAGAGCCCCACAGGCTGACAGCACCTCTCACCAGCAGCAAGGATTTATGTGCCCCATTTCAAAGGACATGCATTTTAGGGATTTCTTGCTGTGTGAGAAACCATTGGGGCAAAATGGAGTAGAAGAAAAGTACACCTGATTGTAATTAATGCTGACAGTAATCTCCAGCTTTCATTCTGAAAACAGCCAGATGGGAAAGTTGGAACTGTGAATAATAGAGAACCTTGCCATCCACGGTTCCTGGAGTCATAACTCTTTAAAGACTGTTTGGATTCCAGATCTCTCCAGACCAGCCCGAGCCAGATGCTGGCTCAGACTCATCCAAAAGGAATCGAGAGAGAGAGGAAAGTTGTGCTCTCAGACCCCCAGCCCCGAAGCGAAATCTACATGTGGGAGGCCTGGAACTGGAGGGCAGAGAAGGGGAAGATAAGGAGATAGCAAGAAAATGTGGGGTCAGACCATGTCCGGGAAACATCTTAACTGATAGCCTGGTGGTACCGGCCTCAGCAAGGGAGGAGCCCGTGAAGTGCGTGGGGTCCCTGGCCAGATGACTCAGGAGAAACACGCTGGGAGAGGATGTTCGTCTCCAAGGGCCTGGGCAGAGGTGGCCCAGTGGAGGTCAGAGTGATGGGGTGCACTTGGGGGTGGGGGAGGGAGAAGGGGCAGGGCTGTTTTGAGCAAGGGAGGAAGGCCAGAAGGAAACTTACAGGAAGACAGCACCTCAGGAAGACATGTCTTTCCCAGGAGTAGGAGGAGCTCCCCAAGGTCATCTCTCACCCCTCCTCAACTGGCCAGAGAGACCTCCAGAACCAGTGGAGCCTTAGAGCTTGCTTACCTGAGCCCCAGTGGTTGGGGGCAGCCCGGCACAGTGAAACTGAACGGATGGGGGTCAACCTGGCTCCCTTACCTCAGTGCTCCCTAAGGCCTCAGAGGACAAAGCTGGCTGTTATGGGATTTCATGGCCAGAGAATCCCTGGGTCAGAGGTGCAACCTCCGGGGCCATGGCAGCCTTTGACAGCAGAGGGAAAATCCTTGAGAAGAGCATGTGGTGGCCTGCATGAGAGTTCTCGGTTCTGTCCTTTTTGCGTCCTTTTCAAGAGCACTGCATGTGTCAGCATCCCTAAAGAAACTCTGGGGAGGGCAGGGGACTGTAGGGACACTGGGAGGGCCTGCTGTCCTTCCAGCACTTCTGACTGATCCTGGCAGGTTAGACGGGCAGAGGTGAGTAGGCTTGGGAAGGGAGGAAAGGGACTGGCACGTGGTAGTCCTTTTCCTCTGAAAAAAGCACTCGAAAGGCATTGGGAGGCGAAATGTTAAGCCATAGGAAGGAGAGGAGATGAAATGTAGCCTCAGAAGGAGCCTCCCAAACTCCTTTAGAAGCTCAAGCTCGTGAGCACTGGGCTGGGTGCGGCTTCTCCGGCACCAGTACCACAGCTGGAGAGTGCAGAAAGGGGACTCCTGGCTACAGGCCGTGAGTGGGAGCCAAGCTCACCAGAAACTGAAACATGGGGGATGCTTTAGGAACAGGCACAGGAGAAGATGCTCATCACGGATAGTTAGCAGAGAAATGCAAATCAAAACTATGAGGTACTGCCTCACACTCGTCAGGATGGCCATCATTAAAAAGTCTATAGATAATAAATGCTGGAGAGAGTGTGGGGAAAAGAGAACCTTCTTCCACTGTTGGTAGGAATGTAAACTGGTGCAGCCACTATGGAGAACAGTATGGAGGTTCCTCAAAAAACTAAAAATAGAGTTACCCTGTGATCCAGCAATCCTACTCCTGGGCACATACCTGGAGAAAACTCTAATTTAAAAAGATACATGCACTCCAATGTTCATAGCAGCACTCTTTACAATAAACAGGATGTGAAAGCAAACTAAATGTCCATCGACAGAGGAATGGATAAAGAAGATGTAATACACACACACACATAATGGAATAAGAGGCATCCCAGGTGGTGCTAGTAGTAAAGAACCCACCTGCCAAGGCTGACACATAAGGGACATGAGTTTGATCCCTGGGTTGGGAAGATTCCCCTGGAGAAGGGCATGGCATCCAACTTCAGTATTCTTGCCTGGAGAATCCCATGGACAGAGGAACCTGGTGGGCTGTGGTCCATGGGGTCACAAAGAGTTGGATACAACTGAAGTGAGTTAGCACACGCATAATGGAATACTACTTACCTACAAAAAGGAATGAAATAATGCCATTTGTAGCAACATGGATGGACCTAGAGATTATCATACTAAATGAAGCAAGTCAAACAGAGAAAGACAAATACTATGTGAAATCATTTATAAATGGAATCTAAAATATGATATAAATGAACTTGCCGATGAAGCAGAAACGGACTCATAGACATAGAAAACAGACTTATGGTTGTCAAGGGGAAAGAGGTTGGGGGAGAGTTGGATTGGGAACTTGGGATTAGCAGATGCAAACTTGTATTTATAAGATGGATAAACAAGTCCTACTGTATAGCACAAGGTGCT